>OU342694.1:18130000-18755000 GCA_910589285.2 Mythimna ferrago | reverse complement strand
GAACCCACGACACCTCCGGCATATCAGTCAGGGCCATTAACCACTTGACCAACAGGACAGTCAGAAAAAAAAATTGAACAGCAGTTAAAGTAAAAAAACTACTAGCTATTAACTACGTCATTTTTTGGTGTACAATATAGTTTATTCTAAAACGAAAAGTTAATCTTACTTTTTTTAACGCTAGCAGAAATGGCTTCATCCATAAAATCAGTGGCATAGCAAAACGCTTTGAAAGGCTTCACTGAAGGACAAGAAGCTTGGGCCACATAAGCTACGTTACACGGAGACACCTTAGGCCCAAAGGATTTCTGGCAGTGGGACAATCCATCTTGTATGGACTTGCAGCAGCGATCGTAGGGAGTTCCAAGTTTGGCGTTGCATGTATCTGCTACTGATTGGAGCCAGGAGAAGGAGGATTGGATGACGTTGACTGGAAAGTTAGAGAGATTTTAATATAAATCACTAGCTTTTTCCCGCAGCTTCGCCCGCGTACATAACGTTAGTCTATGTCACTCAGGAATAAAGCAGCTTTCTATTGGTGAAAAAAATTTAGTAATCGGACCCGTAGTTCCAGAGATTACCTCCTACAAACAATAAAAACAACTATATAATAAAGAGGTAACTCTTTATTATATTAGTGTAAGATGTAGATTATTTCGTATTTTCTTATCAAATACGAAAATCTTATCTATGCCTTATTTAGGTGTCTTTTTAAGGCAAGAGTGAATACGCTCTGAATAAACTAGTGCGCCTCACCATCAACGATTACCATCAGGTGGGATCGCAGTCAAGCACTATTTTATATCAATTAAAACAAACAAACAAAGCCTATTTGCATATCGGTGAGTCGTCAAAGCTAAAGCTGTTACAGTATTACGGTTGGGTAATATCTTTGCTTTTACGTGCGTGAAAGTATATTTCTACATACAAATTTTGGAAAAACCTTTAATTATTCTTTTTAAACATCATAAAAGGTACAACTGTGTAAAATTTCAGCGTTTTAGGTCTAAGGTTTGGGCTGAGTGTTGTTTAGTTAGTGAGTGAGCCAGGATATTTTTTTTTTTCTATTACGGATAGTCTCACTTGAAAGGAAATCGCTTGTCTTGGTATGGTCATGTAAAGAGGAGGGATGAAACGTATGTTGCTAAAAGAGTTCTGAGTATACATGTAGGTAGATGGATGGAGAGGGAGAGGGACGCCAAAGAAAATATGGATGGATTGTGTGAGAAGTGATAAGAAAGAAAAGGGAGTTAGTGATAACGTGACGAGTGACAGGACAGAATGGAAGAAAAAAACGTGTTGCGCTGACCACAAATAAAACGGGACAAGGGCAGGAATGAGGATGATGATGATTACGGATAGGCTCACGTTTGACCACCATCTAAACTAATAGAAAGCGATGATATGGTCGACTATGGAGCACGCTTGCCTAGAAGCAACCAACACTTTATTAAGTTTGGTGCTGATTATAGTTAATTGTACATCAAACTTTGGGGAATTAAATGTAACCGCTAAGTTCTACAGGAACCTGGGTAATAAAAAAAAAACAATGATTACTTATACAAATTGTTCAATTTATTTCTTCATTCAGGAAACCCGATTTACCTATTTTTCACTTATCCACATAAACATCTAGGTACTTTGTCAGAGACATCTCAGAAGTCAGGTGTCACTGGATGATTTCCTGCCACCGTAAGCGCGGGAGATAAGGGACAAGTCTAGCTCAAAGTCGCGTTGTTTCACGTTTCACGAGAGTGTCAAAGAGATGAAAGGAAAAATTGACGGGGGCTAGTCAGAGGAGAGGCCTGCCATGATTACGGATTGTTCAAAGGAAAAAAAAATCCCCGGGTAAAAAATAAAAAGGTAAATACTAAATTATTTCCTACGTTTATTGGATGGCCATTAAACTTTCGAATAGGTACAGTAATTAGAGACATAATGGAAAGACAACGAGATAGGAAACGCCGGCGTTCGCTCTCTCATTGTTTTTCTGTGTTCGCTTGAGGTTTAAGGTTTAACCTATTTAAAATACCGTCAATTTACAATATAATATAATATTCCACAACTATCACACAACGCCGTCTAGTCCCAAGCTAAGCAGAGCTTGTGTTATGGGTACTAGACAACTGATAAACATACTTACATATTTCTAAATACACACATATTTAAGATAAATTACACCCAGATACAGAACTAATGATTATTCTCATCACACAAACATTTGTCCTGGGTGGGAATCGAACCCACGACCTCCGGCATAGCAGTCAGGGTCACTAACCACTAGACCAACAGGCCAGTCTGTCAATTTGAGACATAATAGTAAGACAATAGGTGCGCGAACGCTGGCGTTCGCTTGGGGTTATGTCATATCGCATTAGAATATGAAAATGCTTGCCTTATCACTTATATGTATCTATATAAGGCAAGCATTTGAATGGTACATGAGAATGGTACACATGCCAAACGGATCGATGGTATGATTATTTTCTAAGAATTGTGAAAAGCCGTACGTAGACGAAGCAACAAGTTTGTAAATTGTGCCATGTTGCTTGAAAAGGAGAATCTATCCATCTGGCACTCTCGCCAAGACGCCGACGCCGTTTTCTATGGGTTTTTATTTAGGTGAAATATCATCCTATGACTTCTCCCACTCCAGGGCGGAGTGGAGGGGCGTGTCAGACTTTTACTGACTAACTTACCCTAACCCACTCGTATTCTTTGTCTTGCGTCCCAGAACCCCGAAATCCCCTTTCAGAAGCGAACTCATGGCCCCAGTAGGTTTCGGCCCTATAGTTTTGCTGACATTTCATTGAGGCGCGCGTGGAACACTACGCGCCGTAAACGACTCGGGTTCGGTCCGACCGGACGACCGGACGTCGAGCTACCTATTGCTCGTCTAGTCTAGTCAAATTAGGTCATTTTTTAATAAAGATTGGAATAAATTCTCTGGAGAGGCAAAAACGTTTCTGATGGTATTGTATGAGTGAAAAATAGAGTATAAAAAAAAAAATCATTTGGCACCCCTACGGAAGAGGGTGAAAACTGTTTATTGCTCATAACTAACCAGAGAATATAGGTGTGCACACCATTTTTTCTTTTTAATGGTATATTAAACCTCAACCTACATTATTGCATTTTAATTATTTTAATTAGACCAACGCAGCATTAGAAAAAAATAAAAATGTTATTTTTGGCCATTGCGGCATTGGGGAAAATTGTGTAGTTTTGTAAACTGAGGAAAGTGTTAAACATTTCGACCTAAGTACATGATTGATTTTGCACCGCAGTGCGACGTAAGGAAATTAGTTTTTCACGTTTTTTTGCTTCTGTACTTCGGGGGAAATTTAAGTAGTTTTAAAAATAATCACAATTACATTAATTTGGTTTCCTTTATATTTGCACCCTATAAAAAATTAGCATTTTTTTAAGGAACATACGTTTTTCTAGTGTTGTCTTAATTGCCAAAGAACTATTACGCCATGGAAGTGACAAGCGCGCGACACGGAATAATAAACTGACAAGAAGAGATAAGCGTAGTTATTCCCTAGGAGTGTTGTGGGATGTATTTTACGAGGAAGGAGTAAGTAAAGAAACCAAACTTTGTTTTTATAAAAAAAAAAAAAAAAACAGTTAAAGAAACCGTCTACGTTTAAACAAAAAAAACGAGAGTGTCCTGCAAGCATGTCTTTTATTTATCTTCTATACATACATATAAATAAAATTGGAGTATCTGTTTGTAATATTGAAGTAACTGCTTTTGACTACATGCATACATATCGCGGGTCTCAAACCATAGGGGCGTATATGCAAAAATGTGATTTTTCGTTTTTAATGCCATTGGATTCTACTATAAGCAATACATTAACTGAATTTTTTTTATAATTTAGTGTTAATTACTTTTTGCATAAATTAAAAAATATTATTTGCCGTATGCTGGAGAGTCTAGAATTACTTTTAGACCAAATAGCCGTATAATAGACGTAAGAGCAATATTATTGCGTATTGGGGCAGTTTCGACGTGCCATAGAGACGTACGCACGTACGACTTTCAATTTTATCGTGATCCTAGGAAATCGCATCGGACCATAAAGGCGTATGAACATACGACTGTTTATTTTACTTTAACCTGAAATCATTTTGTCAAGCTATATAGACATAAGTAATGTAACAAATATTCGCATTCGCGAATATTCGCACATTTTTTGATATTCGCATTCGCATTCGCGAATATTCGCACATTTTTTGATATTTGCATTCGCATTCACAAAAAACATGCGAATATTTGGCGAATGTTTCTGACAAACAAAAAGGAAATAATATTTTAATATTTTTCCATCACACAACTTTATTTCACATTTTATCACAAATTGTGAAACAACATGTTAATCTCAAATCATAACAAATTTTTTCAAATGAATTTTACTGTTTCTCCAGATGGGTGCGTGACGAGTATTTCGGATATTCGTATCCATCAGAAGGACGTTCGTAGAGTTCTGCGTAACTTTGATGTGAATAGAGCCAGTGGCCTCGGCGGGATACCAGCAGGTGTTCTTAAAACTTGTGCACTTGAATTGTCTCTAATCTTGACCCGGTTATTTCGCCTCTCTGAGACTGAATAAGTGCCGTTCAGCCTGTGCCCAAGAAGGGCAGTCGAGCTGACCTGGCAAACTACCTATCCATCTCCGTTACGTCTATCCTCTGTAAGAGTATGGAACGGGTGTTTAACAGATAACTCCTGGCATACCTAGAAACAAACGACATCCTCATTGACCGGCAATACGGTTTTCGCCTAAATCGGTCTATTGGGGATTTTCTAGCGTATGCCATTCACATCTAAAGCAAGGCCATCGAGAAGCATGGGGAAGCGCTTGCAGTCTCCCTTGATATCTCGAAGACTTTCGATAGGGTCTAAGCTGAAACTATGTAAAGTCTTATTGCTAAGCTTCCTTCCTCTGGTCTAACCACTGGTCTGTGTGATTGGATCGTAAACTTCTTGAGGGATCGATCCATCCGAGTAGTTATTGATGGCTACTCGTCGGGTCAAATGGATATTAATGCCAGGGTCCTTCAGCGGTCGGTACTCTCGGCAACACTGTTCTTGCTGCACATAAATGACCTACTTAAAGCCAGTACCCTTGGGTATACAGACGATAGCACTGTTGTTGAGAGTTACATGTCCGGCGAGCGAGCTTATGGATCTCAGATCCAGGCTCTCTGAGATCTCTCTTAGATCTCAGAGATTCTTGGGGTGCCGCTGTCGACTACCCTCAATTTCGGCTTCTACATCGAAGCAAAAGCCAAACTGTCTGCCAAAAAATTCGGGATCTTAGCGAGTACAACCATAGAGGTTGCAAGCACAAGTTTGATCGTGTATGGTCTTTTGAGCATCGACGCCGAGTTGCCTGTCGGGTTTTTATTGTTTACATTTCGGAGAGTGCATTAGAATTGCAGAATTTAATCCCGCCATGTCCGTTCCATCATTGGACCACAAGATGTACAGCGTTGCGACACCGGTACATGGTGAACATTACACCCATACGTACAAAGCGTTTGGGAACACACTCATTATGCGTATAGCTAAGGAGTGAAATTCCCTGCCGGAGTCTGTGTTTCCTGAAAAACTTTTTGTGTTAAACTTCATTCAATTAGTCTGTTAAGGCTCTGTTATGTTCGGTTTAAATTTGGCTGATACGAAATGTGAAAACTGTCTGATATTTTGCGCGCACTTAGTTTGAAAGTCAATATTCGCATTCGCATACGCGAAAATTGAATTCGAATATTCGCATTCGCATTCTCGAATGTGAGAAATCAGACATTCACACAAACATCACTAATGCCTCCTCACCGTGTTTCCTCGCGATGATTTCCTTCAGCGTTTTTGAGAGCTATGTTTTGTTTCAGTTCAATTTCAAATGTTTGTGATTTTAAAGATATTTCTAGTAGTTATGTTCAGATTTATTAATAAATTTAATTTTATAATGCTTATTTTTCTTTTCAAACACGAGAATATTGTGTAATTACCTATTAATCATTTCCTTTTTTTAAATTGTGGAACAAAACTGGTTTATACTTCCTCTTTGAGTTAAAACACCTCTCAATATTTATGACAAGCCAGACAGTCGCATGATTTCTTGAAATTACGTAAATAACGTTAATTTCAATTGGTTCTCATTCCTAAATAGCAATATTTTAAGTCACCAATTAAGTGATAATAAATATTGGTATAAATATTAACAATCTGAGAAAAAAGATTTTACGTCCATAAATTTCATACATTTCAGGGAGTATTTTGACGGAATTTTACAGTATAGTCGTCATGCTATATAGGCGTATCAACCAAAAACTAGTGTTATAGAGGAAATGCCCTAAAATTAAGAATCCTACATTAATTGCAGTAGAAATATATAGCTACATGCAAAAAAACAACGAGCTGGCTCAATCACAGGAAAAGTTATTAAGTTTTTTGTCTCTCCTGAAAAGTAGGGGTTTTGTGGATACGCCCCTATGGTTTGAGACCCGCGATATATACGGTACATAGAGTTTGACCATCGAAAGAAGACAACGAATTATAAATCAAACGTTATGTATGGCAGCAATTAAAAAAATTAAGAATTGTCAAAATTGTTTTCCTGCATCTTATTATACTCATTTTGCTTAAAATAATGCCATAAACAATCACTAGTTCGATGGAAAGGCGTTTAATAAAATGGACAAATTTAAAGACGCAAAAAGTGAATTAAATTAAAAACATGCAGATAAAATGCGACGGTTGGATACAATAATATCATTTCTAGGTTAGTTTTTTAATTACTATTATAAAAACTTGATACTTTTTGACTATTTAATAATTGTAATATTACTCACACGGTGTATTATACTTTTCAGGAGGTTTCGGCAATGAGTAGACGAAACTCCTAATAATGAAAACAGTAAAGGACATGGAAAGTTGTATATTTCGTATGCGCACTATCTAGCAAAGTAGCGGCGGACATTTGAAAGATATTATATTCCATACATAATGACATCAATCGGCCATCCAAATTAATAAAAAAAATCGATAACACACAATTTGTTTTATTCAAATTTAAAGATTCCAGGGAAGTGTTTATTGAAAGGCCCACTGGCTCCACAAATGATTGGACCTGTGCTTTGTATAACATTCGATGTTGTCCTGGTATGAAGCGCCGTCAGTGCCGGATTAAACCGACGCGGAGTCTATTGCTAATTCGACCAAGGGTAGCGTTGAAAATTCCGGAAAGAAACAATTGTTTCTTTCAATGAAAAAAACAAATTGTGTTTTTTTTCCGTTTTTTTTCACATGAATTGCATTGAAATTTTGCGGAAAAAATCGTTTGGGAACAAAATAGAAATCTTTTGAATGTTTTATTCATTGTTTCGGTTAAGCTCCCCCAAGTGTCACCATAATGATCGGTGCCCACTGTTGGACACAAGCCTCTCCCAAGTATCGCCATTTATGGCTTTAATGACTGCTGTCTAGGGATGGCGATTCTTTCCGAAAAAGATCGATTCTTAGATCGATGCGAATCGTGACCTGACGAATCGATCCACAAAAAAATCGAGGTCTAAAAGATCGATTTCCGAAAAATCGATCTTTTTTCTTTGCTTTTACAATGTAAGTATAAATCAATTTTATTAAAAACAAGACAAATATTATAATTAACGATCTTTTAATCAGTAAAATCAGGGAATTCGATAATAACAATTATTTTTATTTCCATATCAAAGTATCAGATCAGGTAGAAAACAAGACATGGTTAGATTTAATAATCACAACTAACAGAACAAACTGAACATAATAGCACCAAAGTAAAAAATAAGGAGCGCTTTACTTACGTACTCTCAATTAGTTATTATTCCGCAACAAACACTACATAAAAATCTGTATTTATTTCGCTAGTCACAGTATGTTTAATAAGCAAACAGTCACGCAATCAAACAACAAATGAATGAATGATGACGCAATGACAATCACAGCACAGATACGAAAAGTCAAAGATTATAAACGTAACTTTCTTTTTATTGAAGAGAAGTGAGGCGAAGTAGACTAAACACACAGCCATCTCGCGAGATTTTGAGTAATTAGCCGGCAGCACTCTTAAGGTAATACCTTCAACTAATGGTATGATTTATACCAAAACAGAAAAAATCGAATGTCGATTTTAAAGGGTGATGTATCGATCCAATGAATCGATCCAATACTACATATCGATTTAAAAAATCGATTTTATTGGCTCGAAAAATCGATATTTCGATTAATCGATCTCAGATCGCCATCCCTACTGCTGTCCACTGTTGGACATAGGCCTCCCCCTCGCTATAATGACCCATGCCCACTGTTGGACATAAGCCTCCCCCGAGTGTCGCCATTAGGCGCTAAAATGACTGATGCGCATTGTTGGACATAAGTCTCTCCTCGCTATAATGACCTATGCCCGCTGTTAGACATAAGCCTCCCTCAAGTGCCGCCATTTAGGCGCTAAAATGACTGATGCCCATTGTTGGACATAAGTCTTCCCTCGCTATAATGACCTATGCCCACTGTTGGGCATAAGCCTCCCCTAGTGTCACCACGTAGGTTTTATAATAATTGATGCCCACTGTTGGACACAGGCCTCCTCTCGCGATAATCAACTATGCCCACTGTTGGGCATAAGCCTCCCCCTAGTGTCACCACCTAGGCGTTATAATAATTGATGCCCACTGTTGGACATATGCCTCCTCGCGATAATGACCTATGCCCACAGTTGGGCATAAGCCTCCCCTAAGTGTCACCACGTAGGCGTTATAATAATTGATGCCAACTGTTGGAAATAGGCCTCCTCTCGCGATAATGACCTATGCCCACTGTTGGGCATAAGCTACCCCCAAGTGTCACCACCTAGGCGCTATAATGATTGATGCCCACTGTTGGACATAGGCCTCCCCTTACTATAATGAGCATGGCCCACAGTTGGGCATAAGACTCCCCAAGTGTCGCCATTTAGGCGCTATAATAATCGATGCCCACTGTTGGACATAAGCCTCCCCCAAGTATCGCCATTTAGGCGTTATAATGACTGATGTCCACTGTTGGACATAGTCTCCCCTCGCTATAATGACTCGTATCCACTGTTGGACATAAGCCTCCCCCAAGAATCACCATTTAGGCGCTATAAGGATTGCTGTCACTGTCCACTGTTGGATATAGGCCTCATAAACTAGTGCGCCTCACCATCAGATTGCGTCATCTAGTTTATATTAATTTAAAAAAAGCACGCATTTGAAAAAAACAAACATGAAGTTTTCGGTTCTTTTCATATTTTTCCGTTTTTTTCGGTTTTATTGGAAAAATACATGAAATTTATAATTTATAAATTTCTTGAAAGTTTCGAATGTTACATTGAATAAAACAACAGTATTTGAAAGAAACGGGAATATTCCCTGTTTTTTTTAACGCTAACCAAGGGGCCCCCTACCACTAATCAATTAATGTAGTAGTAAGATACAGTACAATTCACGAATGATGGCGGCCGTGAAGTTTGCGCAGAAGGCTGCGCAGTAACGTATTTTAGGAACCAAATGGCGATGTGCGTGTGCGAGAAGAGTGTAGTATGCGCAAACGTTCGCAAAGGCTAACTTCACGGCCGCCATCATTCGTGAATTGTACTGTACTAATTAATTTATTACTTTTTGAAAACCTAGATGATGATCGTTTTTTGCATATCCCGAATGATTAGAATTTTGCTTAGGACGTTTTAGGTTTTCTTCTGACAAGTAATACAGAATTAAGGAGTCTTTTCGATGCTGATGGCGAAGCCTTTGTGAATTTATACAGAAAAGCTGTACAGTTAAGATTTACTTAGGATTACCTAGGATGCAACATTTATTTTTCTTTGAAGTAGTGTGATTTAGCAAATTTTTAAGTGGAGTAATCTTTCTGAGTGATTTTTCTCATCAACACGCCAACATCGATAGTCATCATCATTTCAGCTGAAAGGCTTCCATTGCTATGTCACCACAACGGCCGGTCCAGTTTATCACGCCTCCATCGAATTCACGTGAACCTTACTAAATAAAAGGTTATTCTTACCCTTGTTGCGAGACCTTTCAACGTTACGTCTTCAGGTATCCGGTCGCTATTCCAGAACCTTTTGGCCCCATCGATCATCTGTTCTGCGAGCAATGTACCCAGTTTACTGCCACTTACCACTTAAGCTTATCTTCCACTCCATTGCTCTTTGTGTTACTTAAAACCATCTGATGAGGCGCATTGTGAACGACCACGTTTCAAAGCCAAATGTCACTACGCACAGGCAATGTAATATTCACATAGACTAATTATGTTAATATGTCTAGATATGTAATTCCCTAAAAACCTTGTTTAAGCTTATTCTTAGTAGGGTTATTAAGATTGAGCTTAACCTACACATATTAAAATTAAGTGGTTTTAGCTAGCGCTGCTAGAAGCTGCTGGCTAAAGCTACCCTTTCTAAAATAAGCTTGAACAAGGCTTTTATTTACCAATAACTCCGTGGATTTTAAGATCACTTGCGTAAAAAGTACGATGATGGGATAAATTCTAAGAGATCTTCTATTCTGTAGTTTGCTTGCAGGATAGTCTAAAGTAAAGTGACAATCTCATCACATCCAAAAAAATCAACTGTATTTAGGTTTAACGCAGTACCAATATTTTGACTAGTTTTTTTATGTTCAAAAATGCGGGATCCCTGAACGCGCGGGGCCCCAAAATGGGGGGGTCTGTAACATTTGCTACTCTTGCTACATGGCTAATCCGCCACTGAGTGCCATCTAACCTTTGCATGAATGTCGAGTTTCCTAGCAGCTACCGTAGCTTTGTGCTCAATGAACTGCCCAAAGTTTATGGAAATTTCAACTCCCAAGAGCTGAAGGCGGTCGATACACTCCAAGGATACATTCTAAAAAGCAGGTGCTAAGGTGATCAGGCTGCTTTTGGCAGTGAACGGACATGCTTGAGTTTTGGCGGCATTGAATATCACGGCTAAATAAGCAGCACATGTTTAATTGTTAAATAAACATGCATCATATATTATCGCATACTTATTATTTTCATGAATAATCAAACGTATCAACTCTGTTTAAGTTAAGAGCTTAAATTTTTTTTAATACGGCCTCTTTTTTGTTTTGCCATCTTTCGTTGGTCAGAGTCTACACCAAAATAACATTTTTTGCAATTTTTGTCTGTCTGTCTGTCTGTTTGTCCGGGCTAATCTCTGATATGGCTGGACTGATTTTGACGGGATATTTTTTGGCAAGTAGCTGATGTAATAAGGAGGAACATGAGCTACTTTTATTTTAGAAAAAATAAATTCAAAATCCTGTAGTCCACGCGAACAAATTCGCGGGCACAGCTAGTTTCAAATAAATTAGTTGTATTTCGGTTGTCTTTAGAACTATAAACCGTCTGACAGCGCTGATTATTCTACGGCATCGGGTAAGGTAGGAACAATAAAATATTAGTATAAAAAATGTGGAGTTTTAAGTATGCGCCTCAAAAAGAAACTGGGTAAGGGCGAGTCGGACTCGCACACTGAGGGTTCCGTATCAACTAACTTAAATAAAATAAATATCAAGCTTTTGCCAGCAGCAATTATTCCTATACTTATGCTATAAGACTTGCGTTGTGCCAAATTTCAGGGCTCTAGGTCAACGGGAAGTACCTTTATGATTCCCTTGAGTGTCGAAATATATTTCTTTTTTTGCGACGTAAATGCCGGTATCTTTTTTATTCGTTAACTAGAAGTTTTTACTTTTACACAGCTTTAAGGGACCGCAGTCTTGAGTATACGGTTTAAATTTCAACTTGATACTTGCACTTGTTCCCGAGATAAAGGGACTTGAAAGACAGACGTACGAACAACAAAGTGATTCTATAAGGATGCCGTTTTTTTCCTTTTGAGGTACAGAAAGAAATAAAGATCGACAGAGAATTGATATGATTATCATAATTTCTTGTTAAATAAATACTTAATACAGGGGCAGGTCGGGAGGTCACGACAAACAATGCAATACACTCCATAATCCATTTTCACAACACAGCTAATAAAATAGAGAAAATTATAGTTATTAATTTGTATAGCGCAGGGATCGCTTCTTGCCACAAAAATGATCTAAACGCATATACATGCACGCACTTACTTACTCTCGACCCCGCCGCACACTGGGACCCGTCCATACAACGCTATGCTCAAAACTCGATTTTTAAAGTGAGAATATTTAAAAAAAATAAACTATGTAAGGGTAGACTTAAGAATGTGTTACATCATTTCTACAAATACTAAATCCGTAACTGCTATCTGCTGTCCAGTACATCAGCTGAAAGCTTACTTTATACCCATATTATATCCGATAGTGTTCGTGAGTTTGTAGAGAATTTTAAAACATTTATTTCTGCAAGTAATCGCCACATTTAATTGAAGTGCATCATAACGCCTAACAAAAATTTGTGCGCAAGAAAACTTTTTTTATCTGGAAAATGCGCAAAGTTCTATTGCTAATCTCTTCAGTTCGTTACTTATCAACACCTCGTAGATATTGTAAAAAATATTTCAAAAATAGAACTTTGCGCAAAAAGGAAAAAAATAAAAATGTTTGATTCAGTACATAAAAAATCATACTATCACATATAATTAGTCATTAAACCAAAAATACTAATCGGCAAGGTTCATAAAAACCATAACCATACCTTGCTTAGTTGCAGTCATGATGCACTTCAATTAAATGTGCCGATTACTTGCAGAAATAAATGTTTTAAAATTCTCCACAAACTCACGAACGCTATCGGATAATTAATGATATGGGTCTAAAGTAAACTTTGAGCTGATGCACCGGACAGCAGATAGCAGTTACTGATTTAGTATTTGTACAAATGATGTAACACATCCTTAAGTCTACTCTTACATAGTTTATTTTTTGAAATACCTTCTTTTTGAAAATCGAGTTTTGAGCATTGCGTTGTATGGACGGGTCCCAGTGTGCGCCGTGCGCGCGCCGCGCGACCCCGCGTTCGCCCTCCGAGTGCCACGAGTCGCAGTATGTATTCACGTTAACTCTACATAAACTTCCAGTTATATATTTCTTATTTTTACTACGTGCGAATGTTTTATATATAGAATACATTATATATTAAAAAATCTATGACTACACTAATTTGCCCCGAAGTACAATCTACAAATATTGTAAAATGCTGTTTTCCTAGGGGTGCAAAAGGGTGCAAAAATAACTGGGTGTATAGGATGATTTAAAAAGCATATTATGAGTTTGCACCAACTGGCTAATTTTCCCTTGAGCCGCAAAATAAAAATAATGATTTATTAGTGTTTCATACACCTCACACTTTTTTCGTGAAAAGTAATTATACACCAAGGGGGTATCTACATATATCTAAACTTACCATAACTAAATACTTATGAAATTTTTAATTTTTTTGACTTTAATGTTAAAACCTAATATTAAACGATGTTCCGTACATAACAGGAATGGTGCAAACTCAGAGAAGACTTATATTCATGTCTTCTAATGATTCCACAAAAAATTACAACTACACGAATTAGGTCCAATCTTTTTGCTAATTTGACTAGACTAGTCGCCCGCAAGTCCACTCCAACGTTGGATGGATGTGGGCGTGAAGAACTTTGACGTCATAGACCGTAGTACGCACAAAACCTTTTAAATTTTAATAAATATTTTCTGTTTTTGAGCATATGGCACCCAAGGGCTGCAGCTGAAAATCAGCGTCAGGTGGTGGCCTTGTGTTACCGTTTGGCATTATTGCTGAGCTGAGGCCTTTTTGGCATTACTTAATGTATCTACTATTTGTTTAATTTTAGGATGTTTCCGTTTTTGTATTGCCAATAAACGCAATTTTCTTTCTTTCTTTCTTTTAAGTATCTGTTGACAAGCAACATTCACAAGTCAATTGTTTCCCAGTCTATACCCAGCTTTATATACTTACCTATACTCAGTACCAATCGATCGAGCTTTATCACAGTCTCCTTCACCTTCGCCGTGATCGTCTTCAGCTGGTCTACCATCAGTTTTAACGAGTCCTTCATTGCGTTGATCGGTTTCTTCATCAGATCATTCAGTTGGTGTACACTCGTTTTTATTTGCTCCTGAAGACAGAAGTGCCGTCAGAAATTCATTGGTAAGTTTAAAGTTTATTTTGCAATAATAGGTAGTAAGATCTTGGCTTTGAGATTAGTTTATACACCGCTAAATTTTAATCGTTTTAATCCCGTGGAGGGTCGATCCGGTACATGAAACACTATCGATTTGGAAAGATAAAATTAAAAAATAAAGTACCGCTTTTTCAAAACTCGTATTAATTCACGCATGTACGAAATTAGTATCTTTAAGAAAACGTCAGCTGAGCGAGTCCAATGACCTGTAGTTAGTTTGTACGCAACGCCGACTACAAGTCATTGGATTCGCTCAAAGGTACTTTATTTTTTAATTTTATCTTTATAAATCGATAATGTTTCATGTACCGGATCGACCCTCCACGGGATTAAAACGGTTAAAATTTAACGGTGTATAGTAGAGTACTATAAGAAGGAGGAAGAACCAGTAGCCAAGTGGATGTCTCACGTCTGAAACGATGAAGAGGGTCAGGCTCAGTGGTTTACTGACACAAGATCTATTTTTGTCAGTAAGCAGCTTTGCAACGTATGTAGGTATTCCGCTTTGAAAACAATGGCCATGGCAAAGCTTAATCTGCCTTTTAATGTTCCCACTGTTGGGGCTTTTTTTTAGTGGGTAAAAGTCATCCATATGACATCCCCCGCCCCTGGGCGGGGCGTGAGATAGTGTCAGACTTTTACTGACTAAAAAACCCACTCCATTCCTTCGTGCCTTTCATACCGGGGCTGAGCAACCTTTCGGAGCTAACCATTAACCCTGGCCCCAGTAGGCTTCGATCCAGCTGGTCCCCTGCTATTATTGACAACTCCTTGAGGCGCGAGGGAATAGTGCGCGCCGTCGACGACTAGGGCTCTGTCCGGACATATACTGGACGGTCGGACAGCGAGCTACACATTGCTCGCAGTCTGCAAGCCCGCGCCTGCGGTGGCCGGAAATCGGGATCGGAATCCCAGCAGCGGCTGGGGCGCTGAGAGCGCCGTTGCCTGATGTGGCCGGCCTCCTTCTTTGCCTCACTGTTGGGGATCAGGGTTCTTCTCTTTGAGAAGAAATGCCTCCACCACGCGGACCCAGTGCAAATTGGTGGATGTCACATATGTTTGGATTTTTCATCCAGGATATGTCGGTTTCCTCACGATGTTTTCCTTCACCATTTTGAGAGTAATGGTGATGAAGTACATTACACAAAGTAATGCATCTGGCTGGATTTAAAAGCGCAACCTAGAATGACTAAATTGAGACCGTTACCACTGAGCCACCACTGTTGTCTGTGGCCATGGGTGTGGATATTATTCAATAATACGCAAACATATCTACTGCTTTGCCTATAACTTGGCTACGAATGGCCTCTTGAAAACCAGCCGGTCTAATCTAAAAACCAGCGCAGTGGACTCGTCGTATTTTGCGTGTGGCTACAGCATTGCAGCAGCCATGCTGAGCGTTCGGCCGGATTGCTCAGACGTGGGGCATATTTTTCATAAAGAATGTTCATCATTTGTAAGTTAGTCTTTTTTATGGTGGGAAACAATCATCCAATGACAACCCCCGTTCTTGGGCGGAGCGGGAGATAGTGTCAGACTCTTACTGACTAAAAGACCCACTCCGTTCCTTCTAGCCTTCATACCGGGGCTCGAGCTGTCTTTCGAAACCAACCCTGGCCCCAGTAGGCTTCGACCCGGCTGGGTCCTTGCTGTTGCTGACAAACTCCTTGAGGCGCGCGGGAACAGTACGCGCCGTCGACGACTTGGGCTTGGTCCGGACAGTTACACCGTAGACGCAAGCTCGCGCCTACGGTGGCCGGAAATCGGGATCGGAATCCCGGCGGCGGCGGGCGGCGAGAATGCCGTTGCCTGATGCGGCCTGCCTCCTCCTTTGCGAACATGACTGCTTCGCAGAAGTCGGCGACCGCCTGCCACTCCTCCTCGCTCCGGACCATGGCCTCAACCAAGGCCTTGTAAGATTTTTTTTTTTTTTTTTTTTTTAATTTGTATAAACTAGTGCTTGACTGCGATCCCACCTGATGGTAAGCAGTGATGCAATCGTTGATGGTGAGGCGCACTAGTTTATTAAGAGCCTATACACTCTTGCCTTAAAGACACCTAAATTATAATCAGACGGGAAGACCGCAGCAGGCAAATTGTTCCAGTCCCTCGATGTACGTGGTATAAACGACGAAGCGAAACGCTTGGTCCGGATCGTAGAGGTTTCAACAACGTAAGGGTGAATATTCGCCGTTCGTCGGCTTGTCCGATGGTAGAAGTGAGATGGTGGAATTAAGTCATGTAATTCCTGCGCACACTCTCCAAAGTGCATCCTGTAAAACACCGAAAGGCTGGCTACCCTTCGCCTATGCTCAAGACTTTGTAGATTGGACTCAACCAGAAGATAGTCCTAAGACTGCGTCTTTGCTGCCAAATAAAATGTTTTTCTTTGTCTTGTATTCTACGAATGGCCATTTGATATTCTCCGATTACATCAATCCGAGGTTTAAAGAATATTTTTATAGACAGCTGTAAATCTCAATAACACCAAACTTTCGAGCACAGCAGTCTAGACTTTAGTTATGTATTTATGACTTATGAGGTTAACAACCCAACCTGTTTACTAGTTAAATTCCAAGTTTCACAATTTATTGGTATCTAGCGACCCCACGACACCCTTCGAATAAGTGCTAGAGATAAGTTTTTGTAGGATGAAAAACTTAACGACCTAAATGATTGAGGTATTTTTGGAAACCTTCGCTTTAAGATTAAGTTTTGCAAACGACATTTTATATTAAATATTCATACTTGTAGTTTGAGTAAATATAATTTGTTTTTGTCAGCGCTTGCTGAGGTGCCGATGGGTTGTGTATACCTAGGTACCTCTTGGTCCCGAATTACATCTATACATATAAATAAAATTGGAGTGTCTGTTTGTAATATTGAAATAACCGCTTTTTACTACATATATGAATGTATAGGTATACGGTATAAACACCAAAATTTCATTTTTTACAATTTTTGTCTGTCTGTCTGTTTATCCCGGCTAATCTCTGAAACGGCTGAACGGATTTTGACGGGACTTTTTGTTAGGTAGATGATGTATTATGTATTATGAAGTAACTTAGGCTACTTTTCTTTAGAAAAAATAAATTCAAAATCCTGTAGTCCACGCGAACGAAGTCGCGGGCACAGCTAGTTTACTTATAATTCTTTGATAGTTGTAACACGACACTTGGGGAAGGCCTATGTCCAACAGTGAACAATGACGGGCCAAAGAATAAAATTTTGTAAACAAGCGAATTTCCTTCTTTTCACCTACTTTAAGTTGAATATTCAAAATCCTTAGTGTTTGCCTTCATCTTAAAAAGGAAGCCTTGTGCAAAATTCCACGTTTCTAGTAGTTTCGGCCCGGTTGTGCGTTCATATTCTCCTTTTATGTAGGTATGTATAGATTATGATTATACTCTATGTTGAATATCTATTTTCTCTGAATGTAGCCTTAATTACAAATTACTGCCCTTTCAGTTCTATTCAATAAGCCTAATTTTATGGCAAGGCCACTTTCATCTTACTATTTATAATTTAGCAAAATCTCAGTAGGTAACTAAGTGGTACTTCTTCGGTAGCTATTAAGAGCCTCTTGTCAATGTATACAATCAACCGTCGAAAGTCAGCGCTTTGAAATGTACTTTGATATTTCTTTTAAAATGTTACTGATATTTAAAAGGACCGATGGTAGGTACCTACTCTAACTACAGAAGGATTTCGTATTGACTCGAAAATAACCCAGTCTGTTACGACTGTTTTGTATTACCTTTTTATTTTTCTTTAGCCTAACCTTTCTCACTGCTGGACAAAGGCCTCCCCCAACTTCTACCTTGAACCAGCCCTAGCTGTAGGCGTCCAGGGGCCCAAGTCTGCTATTTTTATAAATTCGTCACTCCAACACGATCCCATTGTCATTTAGCTAAAAGTTTGTAATCTGCTAATTCATAATGATCGATCATATCGGTCAATGGTCTTGTAATAGAATTGTGGTAGAATGACAATACCGAGCTTATTAAAACCACTAACTGCGCAATAACATCGTAATGGTAGGTCACTGATCAAAGGAACTGTCAAAATTTTGCAGATTACCGCATACGTCAGATATTCATTTGTCATTATGCCATTTCTTTCAATGGAGTGTCAGTAGTTGACCATCGGAAAGTCATAATGACGCCATTATAATAATGGCATAACAACAAACAACACACATTAACATTTTTTCTTTCTTTCTTTCTTTCTTCTTTTTCTTAATTGATTACCAAAACTTGTCTAAATCAACAATTATGAAATCAATGATAGACCATTCTGACACTAATGTAATAGCAGACTTGAGGCCCAGGTCCAATTGTATCTTAAAACCGTCCAGAAATCTACTCAAATATACACACAAAATTACATCCAAATCAATCAAACCGTTTAGGTGAAGTTAGGTGATAAACACACGTACAGAAGAATTATATATATAAAGAAGATGATCACCTGACTACAAGCCATGGACTCCGACAGTACTTCAGAGTTCTTCAACGTGTTAGTAGCAGGTCCAGTCAGAATGAGTACCAGCGCATAGCAAGTCAAGGTGTATCTCCCCACGCGGGAGAAGAACTGGGGAATTAGTAGAAAGACTAAGCATCTGGAACAAATTAAGCATTCGTGATCATCATCATCAGCAACACATCCACTGCTGGACATAGGTCTCCCCTAGGCGTCGCTATAACGACCGGCCCTGTGCGTCTCGCATCCATCAGGTTCCTGTGACCCTCGTCAGGTCATCGGTCTATCTTGTTTTTGGCCTTCCAACTATGCGTCTACCTTACTCGGTCGCTACTCCAGAACCTTTTGGCCCCATCGACCATCTGTTCTGTGAGTGCCCTGCTAGTTTGACGATTCTTCAGGCTATGTCGTTAATCTTGGTTCTCCTGCGAATATCTTCAATATTCACTTCTGATGCAATCACACAAGGAAACTCCAAACATAGCCCTATCCATCGCCCCTTGGGTAAACTAAAGTTAGAACTACTTTAGACCGACGCAAACATGGAACAAGCCATATTTGTACGTAAAACGACGTCGCGTGGCGTGATTCATTCAAGTGATAGCTCCCGGGGCGAAAGTCCGCCGCCGCGACAGGGCATGGCATGGCGGACAGAGTTCCGGCGGGATCCTATGGTGAAATGGTGTCGCAACCCAGTGCTGGGCATGCCACAATTATTGCGGTAAGTCCTCTCTTTGAGAAATGGCTGGAAAGACCTCACGGCGGTCCTCACCTTCGGATGACGCAGGTTCTCACCGGACATGGTAAGTTCGGGAGGTACCTGCACCGAATTCGTACAGAAGTGACTCCTGAGTGTCGCCACTGGAACGCCCGTAGGATACGGTGGATCACACGGTGAAGGTGTGCCCCGCTTGGGCAGAGCATTGCTGTGTCCTTGTGGAGTCGATCGGCGGCGGTGATATCTCGCGCCGGGCCTTGGTAGAGACAGGCCATGGTCCGGAGCGAGGAGGTTGCCTCCTTCTGCGAAGCAGTAATACTAGCAAAAGAAGAGGCCGACCTCATCAGGCAACAGCGCTCACAGCGCCCCAACCGCAGCCGGGATTCCGATCCCAATTTCTGGCCACTGCAGGCGAGGGCTAGCGGACGGCGAGCACTGGGTAGCTCGCTGTCCGACCGTCCGGAAACTGTCCGGACCGAGCCCAAGTCGTCGACGGCGCGCCCTGTTCCCGCGTGTCTCAAAGAGTTGTCAGCAACAGCTGGGTCGAAGCCTAGTGGGGTTTGGACTGGGAGACTCGACCCCGGTATGAAAGGCAAGAAGGAACGGGGTGGGTTTTTTAATCAGTAAGAGTCTGACACTATCTCCCGCTCCACTCAAGGGCGAGGGATGTCATTTCGATGATTTTTAACCACTGAAAAAAAAAAGTGATAGCTCAGTTTAGTTTCCATATAAAATGTGTATGGCATACATGAGTTCTGTTTGATCACCAGGTTGGAAAAATGCAACTGACTTTATATTACAACCAGTTTCTGCCAATCGCTTCAACCGCCTAAAGTAGTATCTTTAAACAGATTTTAGACGCCCGTTTCATCCCTGTAATGCCCGCCATATACGCTACAACTCAACTGTACCTGACAGATTTGCCTGTTGAGTTGGTGAACCGGAGCGTGTATGCTTGCACAACTGTGTAGGTTTCCATAAAGCTCACCTGACAGGTTTTACTGTGCAGGCAAACCAGTCAGGTATACCCTAGCCTGTATGGCTACCTTAAGAGAGGAGGCTATGCCTACGTCATAATAACAATCTGCGTGCCAAACAGCGCAATCCATTCAGTGGTTCGAGCTGTGTGTTGGTGAATCAGTTAGCAACGTTACGGTTGCCTTTTATTTATAATAGGTATTAATATTGTAAAGCGGAAGAGTTTGTTTGTTTGGTTGAACACACTAATCTCAGGAACTATATCTACTGGTCAGATATAAAAAAAATCTTTGGCACCTGGATGTTCGAAATCAGAACACCTCCGTCTACTCATTCGTAAAATACAGGCGTAAAGAGTTAGGTAAGTAGTAATATTGTACGGTGTCTATTAAATAAACCATCTTGATTCGAAAACCCGTTCTTTTCCCACCGCTTTTAGGCACGCAATAGACTGTTTTCCGTACTAGTGCAGAAATAGCGCGTGCTCTCCCACGCCACAATTTTATTACACGTATCGTATCAGGCTGGGCGCGCCAACCCCCACGAGTCGCCGTATTGAAAAATCGTTTGATACACATGCTTTGTCACTATAGCCTTCGGCTCCACAACACGAATTCCACCTCGGTCGCAATGACAGACTTCCTGCACTTGTATCAAAATTTTGCATACCTAAACCTAAATTGGATAAACTATACGTTTACATACCTTATCCTATAGCTGAATGCCAGACCCAAAGTCAAGAGCACTCCAATAATAGAACTCATAATCGTCGCATGCATCAGAGATATAGCAAGCTGGAAGACGAAAAACATGAAGCAAAGATACGTCAGTATTATGCCTCCAACGAATCCCATCACACTTTTGAGGAGGAAATTCGGGAAAGTTTGGTCCGTCATTAAATATAAGAAGAAATTTGAAACCGCACTTCCATCAGGATACCATTTCTTGAAAATCCTTGATATTCTTTTTTTTGTGTCGAAACTATAGTGTCGCCACCTTTGGGACAGAGTTCGCTCTAATTGTGGGTCTCCCAATATTATAGAGTTGATCTTTTCTTTTTCATATTTGAGTCTATAGTTTTCTATTATACGCGCCTTCCAAAGAAGGGCGAAGAAAGCCATGTTACTTATTTAGTTGGTATTGCTAAAATTCTCGTCTTCGTATATACGAAACACATTTTAGCAGTTATTTTTAATCATCACGTCCTCCACACAATAAAAGCTGACAGAAGACAGAATTATTTATCTTTTTTCAGTAAAGGGCAGTTGAAAGTAGAAAATCTCGAAAAGTTTAAATCTGTTTTTTTATAGGAAATTATCCAATGAAATCTCTCGCCCTTGGGTGGGTCAGGAAGGCGTGTCAGACTTTTACTGACTAAAACCCACTCTTAGTTCCTTCGTTGCCTTCCTTTATTTCATTTTCATTCCAGGGTTCTCCTTTCAGAAGCGAACCCATAGCCCCAGTAGGCTTCAACCCTGGGCCCCTACGGTTTGCTGTTTCTCCTTTAGGCGTGCGTGGAAGTGGAACACAACGCGCCGTCGCGGTCGACGACTTGGGCTCGGTTCGGACGGTTACCGGACGGTCGGCGGCCTTGCGGTCGGCGAGTTACCCTTTGCTCGCCGTCTGTAAGCCCGCGTGTACGTTAGCCAGACATCAGCATCGGGAATCCGGCGGCTGGGGTGTGAGGGTCGATCCAACGCGCGTGCGCGTGCGGCCGCCTCCTTTGCTAACATTACTGCTTCGCAAAAGGAGGCGACCGCTTGCCACTCCGCGCTTCGGACCATGGCCTGTACCAAAATCCGCGGTGAGAGATCGTTGCCTTACGAGGACTCGGTGGTGCTCTGGCCAAGCGGGGCACACCTCTACCGTGTCCTCCGGGCGATCTACACAGTGGTGACACCCCGGCAATTCTTGCGCACGAATCCGTTGCAGGAACCCGCCGAATGAGGAAAGAAGGAGAGGACGAAGTGAGGTTTTTTCAGCCACGCCTCAAAGAGGGAACTTACCGCCATAACTATGGCGGTAAGACCCAATGTGTTCGAGGTACATTGGGTCAGCTAGATACAACCTCTTTGTATCTTTTATTGCATTACCCGGTCGGCGGTCGACCCAGAAATTCTCGAAAGAAGGTTTTAAATAAATAAATAAACGCCTTAATAAATTATTACCACCATCACAGAAAACATTGCTATGAATAAATAAACAGGCGCTATGCTATACAAACTAGATCATTTCCTAGTCTTAGACCAAAACTAAAGTAGATTCATAAAAGCGTTTTAGAATACGTTAAAAGTACCTAGATGGTACTTGAGCCCTGCTATGTACACGATATACGTCTTTTGTGTTTGAACGCATCCATAAGAAATAATAAGGAAGTATTTATTTACAATTGGTACAAGTTTCATTGTAGACTAATTGTGGGTACTGAGTCGCTGCCGTATTCACGATACACAAAAGTTCAACAATACTGACGAAGTTCGTTGACTTAAAATTGTCAATAACAAAATTAAAATGAACTTGCCCCGTACGCGTTCTTACAGTTCTGCGCAAGACGTCCAACATGCGCACATCACTGCAATGCTACAAAATCAACTTCACTCCATTGCCTCAAATATCGTGAAAAGATAATTCTTTTTTGCAATAATACCTATCTAAACGACATAATGCCGATTTTGTTCAGTAATAGTGATCATTAGTAAGTGCTAGTGAGTGATGATGTTCAAATGATCTGAGTGGCTACAAAGGTTTTCAAAGTGTATGAATCAATTAAGAATTCATTGAAGAAAACGTAAGTGAATTAAAGTTTTGCTGTATCATTCTATCAAGTTTATGCCTGTGGTATAGATTTTTAATTTGTTTAATACTTATTATATATAGATGAAAATCATTAACCCTATAGGTGACATTTTGAGGGTTACTTATCTCATGTTATACAATCTACAGGCTATAAAATGAATCTGCATAGTCGTAAAGCCCGGTCTCCATAAAATATGTTCAAGATGTTTTTACAAGAAAATATTAACGATCCCATTTGAGATTTAAGCAGATCGAATAACAAAGAATCAAATAAATTGAGAATATGAATAAGAATTAATATTTATTTTGAACGCGATTAATTTTTTGGAAATGTGACTGTCAACCAAATGAATGTCAAAATTATTTTGACAGTTCTTTGTTTTTGAATTTTACTTTTTATAATTCGAATTCCAAATTGTTTAATGATCGTCAATTATTGATTTATTTCTTATTTTTTGTGTTCTTGTTTAATCTAAGTTTTAGTTAGTTAATTACCTAAAATAATCCAGTGGTCAATCTTTTGTCTTGTGGGAACTGAGAAGTTATTTCAGTGCTGAATCGTATAATCGTAGTTCAATCTTCAGAAAATTATTAGAACAATTCTCAAAAAAATCTTAAAAAGTTCTGATAAATTTACAATGGGATTTGTCGCAATGTTCTTTGGTAGGTGTTTTTGTTTTACATTAGTACGAGTAACTTCAACACTTTTAAATGATCAATTTATTCTGCTTATCGTAATACTATCGCTCGTCTTTAAATTATAGTATTTAATATTTATATATATAAATAGAAATAAATAGTTAATCTGCTTAGCGTAAAACACAAAAATTACTGGACTGCAATTTGAATGAAATTTTTTTTTAAATTATTTGCTGAAGTCTTATAAAGGGAAAACTAAAAAATTGCAAGGAAAACTGAATAAAAACACATTTTTCTATAGTAGCTATTGTTGCTGGTCCATCTTAACTTAATTCATTAAACCCCAAGCAAACGCCCCAAAATTCACCATCTCATTATATTTTTTTTGTGTCTCTAATTATGGTATTCGTAAGGTTAAACAATGTCTATTAAGGCAGCTAATTTCCTTATAAAGATAAGCTGTATTATTGCTGACCATAATTAGGCTACTGTCTGTAAATTATAACACAGGATGACAAAATTTCGTCCAGGAGAAATTCCGTGTAGGCGTGCTTTAAAGTTCGGAGCACACTTCTCTCTTTCTTGGATTGGTTATTTTAGTTAATTATAGTTGTAAACTATAGAAAATTTGTGTATAGTTAATTATCTATTGTGGCCTTTGTTTTAGCCACAACTAACAAATAAAAATTGAATGAAACCTGTCAAAACATTATCAAATATTACAAAATAATTTCAATATCAATTGTCTTTTTTTTTTTAAAAAACCTGTAACCCAAACCTTGTCAATAAAAAATTATGAGATTGTAACTCATTATCCTGTATAGTACAGTTTTACCAAAATTACAAATACACAATGCTGCACAAAACTGTTTTAACCTTTCAATCGTAGTAATTAGAGACACAACTGTAGTAAGACAATAGGTGTGCGAACACCGGCGTTCGCTTGGGGTTTAATGTATTTGCTTGCTTGTATGTTTTTGCTTGGGGTTGTTTGTGTTGTTTTTGTGTACACGAGTATTAAATCCAATTACACACAATTGGTTTTAATACTCGTTTGCAATATAATTTTAATGAAACTATAAATATTTTGTGAACTTAGAACTAACATAGAAATAAGTGTTACTAACATACAATGTGGACCAAAAGTTGTCTTTTTAAATAAATTATTATTATTATTATTTATTTATTATTAGTTATTTTATTTCTTTCGATGACAGCAATTAGCTGTTTACCCTTTTAGAAGCAGAAGGGAATATTTTTACCACCATTATATACTTTACAGGTCATTATATACAGGGTTATTTGTAAAACACTAACAACCATGCAGGACTGTATTACTAACATTATAAGCAGCAACTTTTGTTCTATGACTTTTAAAAAGGTATCATATTTTAGTTTATCAGATTTTAAATAAAAATATTACAATTGAATGTTCTAAATATTACGAAGTTCTTAAAATATTAAAAAAAAAAATGAATATTATGAATTCTACGCAAAGCAAATGATAGTACAATAGCAGAGTAGAGGGGATACGTAAGTCTGTATGACGCGACATAAGCGCATCAAGCACCCCACCGGTGCTTGATGCGCTTGTGTTGCGTCATAGAGACTTACGTAGGTATAGCAAAATACAGAGTTGTAATGTGTTATATAGAACAACGAAATCTTGAAGGTTGGTTTTTGCTAAATGAATTATGTTTTGTAAAAGGTTATAATTATAAGGTAATATAGGTCCTGCATGGTTATTAGTGTTTTACAAATAACCCTGTCTATAGCCACATTCCTAGTAGATATTCATTTGTTTATGGTTTATTCTTTATGAAATACTCAATGATATTTTTTAGTTAAATCGTTTTGGAGTATTTCTCCCCCTTTAGTAAATCATCCCTGAATAAGTTTATGATGCAGTATTTTCTTTGGGATACTTGATTTAGCTGAATTTTTTTTGTACTGTCTGCTATTTTGGCAATTCAAAAGGGCCTGTAAATGGTTAATCTATACTATAAAAATGAATCGCAAAATGTGTTGGTAAGCGCATAACTCAACAACGCCTGGACCGATTTCGCTAATTTTTTTTTTGTTGTGTTCGTTATTATGAGGAGAAGGTTCTTATGGAAAAAAAAATGAAAATTAGGGTAGTGTAGGGTAGAGTAGGGTAGAGGAGGGTAGAGTAGGGTAGAGTAGGGTAGAGTAGGGTAGAGTAGGGTAGAGTAGGGTAGAGTAGGGTAGAGTAGGGTAGAGTAGGGTAGAGTAGGGTAGAGTAAGGTAGAGGAGGGTAGAGTAGGGTAGAGTAGAGTAGGGTAGAGTAGGGTAGAGTAGCGTAGAGTAAGGTAGAGTAGAGTAGGGTAGAGTAGGGTAGAGTAAGGTAGAGGAGGGTAGAGTAGGGTAGAGTAGAGTAGGGTAGAGTAGGTTAGAGTAGGGTAGAGTAGGGTAGAGTAGGGTATAGTAGGGTAGAGTAGGGTATAGTAGGCTGAAGTAGGGAAGAGCGGGAGCGAAGCCGCGCGGGTACAGCTAGTCTATAATATAAAAATGAATCGCAAAATGTGTTGGTAAGCGCATAACTCAACAACGCCTGGACCGATTTCGCAAATTTTTTTTTTGTTGTGTTCGTTATTATGAGGAGAAGGTTCTTATGGAAAAAAAAAAGAAAATTAGGGTAGTGTAGGGTAGAGGAGGGTAGAGTAGGGTAGAGTAGGGTAGAGTAGAGTAGGGTAGAGTAGGGTAGAGTAGGGTAGAGTAAGGTAGAGGAGGGTAGAGTAGGGTAGAGTAGGGTAGGGTAGAGTAGGGTAGAGTAGGGTAGAGTAGGGTAGAGTAGGGTAGAGTAGAGTAGAGTAGGGTAGGGTAGGGTAGAGTAGGGTAGAGTAGGGTAGAGTAGGGTATAGTAGGGTAGAGTAGGGTATAGTAGGCTGAAGTAGGGTAGAGTAGGGTATAGTAGGCTGAAGTAGGGAAGAGCGGGAGCGAAGCCGCGCGGGTACAGCTAGTCTATAATATAAAAATGAATCGCAAAATGTGTTGGTAAGCGCATAACTCAACAACGCCTGGACCGATTTCGCAAAATTTTTTTTTTGTTGTGTTCGTTATTATGAGGAGAAGGTTCTTATGGAAAAAAATAATGAAAATTAGGGTAGTGTAGGGTAGAGTAGGGTAGTGTAGGGTAGAGTAGGGTAGTGTAGGGTAGAGTAAGGTAGAGGAGGGTAGAATAGGGTAGAGTAGAGTAGGGTAGGGTAGAGTAGGGTAGAGTAGGGTAGAGTAGGGTAGAGTAAGGTAGAGGAGGGTAGAGTAGAGTAGGGTAGGGTAGAGTAGGGTAGAGTAGAGTAGGGTAGGGTAGAGTAGGGTATAGTAGGGTAGAGTAGGGTATAGTAGGCTGAAGTAGGGAAGAGCGGGAGCGAAGCCGCGCGGGTACAGCTAGTTTGAAATAAATATTCTTAATTTAACACTCATGTACATCCATTGGCTCCATAGAGGACTTTCTACTCTACTAGCAATTACCTTCAAGTAACCGTTGGAGCTGTCCCTCATTCTGCGTGTCACCAATGCCATTCTCTTACAAATTCTGCAAGGAAGTCATCTGCTTTCCACAAACATGCTGCAATAGCAATGCAGTCCCATCACCAATAGAAGGCATTCTTGTACTGAACCCGCAGTGCGTTGATGACCCACTGTATGTAAATGGTTTTTAACCACAGATTAAAAATAATTTTCAGATAATGGACAACGAACAACCCCACCAGGAGCTGGTGAAATGCGTGGTTGTAGGCGACACAGCGGTTGGCAAAACACGTTTGATATGTGCACGTGCCTGCAACAAGCATGTGTCCCTGTCACAGCTGATGACCACGCATGTGCCTACCGTGTGGGCGATTGATCAGTACCGGATATATAAGGATGTGAGTGGCACATTACTATTATGATTTATGTTGTAGGTTTTGCTGGTAAACTTTTTGGTAATTTATTAATTGGGTGTTGAAAAGCCAATTTTGATCTTGACTGTGTATATGAGGTAGGTTATGATAGTAATATACATAATTATGGAGGTATACTTCATTCGCAATAAGATAAGACATTTCTTTTTCATTCTTTTTATTATTATAGCTAGTCTATAATGTCCCACTGCTATTGCTATGCTAGGTAAAAGCCTTCCCCATTCTTTCCAATGATCACGGTTCCTCGCTTCTGTAGCGACATCTATGGCGCCACAAAAGAACTACGAAAAAAATACGAAATCCTGCATCGCGCAAGTAAAGTTCTCCGCGCGTTTAGAGTAATATACGACAGCCCGAAATCATCTATCGGGCAGTAGCCCACCAGACTATAACACCCGTCTGGTCGGAGGATCCTCCCTTTTCAACGGAGGTTTGCGGGACTTTACTCTCTGTTCCGCATCATCTAAACTTTACCAGCAGTATCACCACTGGAACCGCCATACATTTGGGGCCTATTGTTCTTCTTCTTCATCATATTTGTGGAGGGGATTAGCCTTTAAACCCATCACTCTTGTCTGATGTGGGTTGATGGGGGTGAACAGTGAATCTGCTCACTCGTTTTGTGGGCACTGCGGTTAGCAAAAAAAGTATTATTCTCCGTCACCAAATTGAAGTCCTGGCGTGCTACTTTCACACTAAACAGCCTTAAGCGCAGCGCTGGCTGCAGCGATGAAATCCAAATTGGTAGGTATATTGTATTAACAAACATCCAACATATAGGTCCATTTGGATTGTTAATCATAGGTTGTAGTATTTGGGTTTCGTCGCTGCGGCCAGCGCTGCGCTCAGAATAGCATTCCTGTTCTTACGCCAATTCTCCAAACGTAAATGGGCTACGCGCACTGTAGTAGTTCGGGCATGCGAACTGCTGAGTTAGCTTTCTTTTTTATTTATTTTTTTATAACTATCACACAACGCCGTCTAGTCCCAAGCTAAGCAGAGCTTGTGTTATGAGTACTAGACAACTGATAAACATATTTATATATTTCTAAATACATACATATTATAGATAAATTACACCCAGACACAGAACAAATGATCATGCTCATCACACAAACATTTGTCCTGGTTGGGAATCGAACCCGCGACCTCCGGCATAGCAGTCAGGGCCTCTAACCACTAGACCAACAGGCCGGCCAAAGCCAGGCCAGTTTTGTTTACTTAAAGATGATAGGGTAAACGTTTTCATGGTTAAGCCAACCATTTTGATATTACGACCTGCGCGGGATGTTAAGCGGCCGATACATTCTGTTTTTCTTTTGCTGCTAGATCAAATTTTTTTTACTGTCTGTTAAACTGATTTCATACAACGTTATTTTTAATTTATGCGAAATCTGAATATGGTTTGTTCAGAATCAATAACTGAATAGATTCCAATAGTTTTTACACCATGTTATATTTTTCTCAAAAATATTTAAAAAGGTCACAAGTTGGACATCACCGCCGTGACATCACGGCAGGTTATAGCGGGCATTGAGCGCCAGCAAACAGCTGGGAGCAAGTGCAAAACGACCCTTCAGTCGTCTGGATGGCCCGGTGACCATGTATTTTTGCTGACATAACAAACTTATAACTTTGTGATTTTTCATGATACAGTTTTGAAATTTTGTACATAGATTGTTTCCATAAAAATACTAGACACGTGTTTCGGGTTTCCTATATACTAAAGCTAATGTTGTATGGATAGTATAAGTTTGTAAGTGTAGGTAATTTTTATCTTTTCCCACCTAGGTGCTAGAAAGATCCTGGGAAGTGGTTGATGGTGTGAATGTGTCACTCCGCCTCTGGGACACTTTTGGTGACCATGAAAAGGACAGAAGATTTGCCTATGGAAGGTAATTGATGTTTATTTATTTACTTACTTTTTTATTTACATATGTACCCACAAATACGGATGTGCCGTCGCCGGCAATATTGCCGTGAAGTGGGAATATTGGTGGGAATATTGCCCGAAGTATGAATATTGGTGGCAATATTGCCCGAAGTATAATTTTTGGTGGCAATATTGCCCGAAGTATGAATATTGGTGGTAATATTGCCCGAAGTATGAATATTGGTGGCAATATTGCCCAAAGTATGAATATTGGTGGCAATATTGCCCGAAGTATTAATATTGGTGGCAATATTGCCGTGAAGTGGGAATATTGGTGGGAATATTGCTCGAAGTATGAAAATTGGTGGCAATATTGCCCGAAGTATGAATATTGGTGGCAATATTGCCCGAAGTATCAATATTGGTGGCAATATTGCCCGAAGTATGAATATTGGTGGCAATATTGCCCGAAGTATGAATATTGGTGGCAATATTGCCCGAAGTATGAATATTGGTGGCAATATTGCCAGCAATATTCCCATATTGTTGGCAACGGCACATCTCTATCCACAAACACTTAAAATCGAAAAGAACAAATAAGGATAAGAGAGTACAAAGGACCTGCTTATTTCTAACGAAATTTCTTCAAGCAGAGATGTTATTTTAATTAAGAAATTAATTGATTCAATTTATTATCTCAGTTAGATTATCAAAAAATATTTGGTAGGTATCTTTTTGCAAGTCGGGTTACTTAGGCCCTGAGGTAACCAATAGAAAATTAGTATACAGTATTCCTATTAATTCATAAGCTTGTGCCAATGTTATACCCTGGGGCCAAAGTAGATAAATAGATAATTATTCTTAACTGTACACCAAAAAGTACGATAGTATACAAATTCACTGAATTCACAAAGAGAGTGTTGGACATCACTTCTAGGTAAAAAGTGTACCAAGGAGTGACGTCACGCAAAAAATTAATGCACTGTATGTTTTTCATTGTAAGTCCAATAAATCTGACAGACCGAATATTTTTTTTTCTGAAACCTGTCCTTTTCAACTTGGATAGTAAAGTTTTGGACTTATCTAGATTGTATTGTGTTTATTAAACTTAAATAGAAGACAATTGTTTGTTATCCTTTCAGGTCTGATGTGGTGCTCCTTTGCTTCTCGATAACCAACCCTATATCTTTGAGAAATTGTGGAGCTATGTGGTATCCTGAGATCAGGTAAGTTACCGTCAAACAATGTAAAGCAGATTCTAAATTTAAATGACTTATTTATTATGAATTAATAATAGTTGAGTATTTTTTTAATATGTAAAAACTGTTAATATCAAGAAAACAAATACTGTGATTTGTTGTTCATTTCTTTAATATAATTATAAAAATATTACTTAGTAGTGGTTTTCAGAATCAGAATCAGAATGTCTTTATTGTGGGCATAGGTTATATACAGATGTTAAAACTTAATAATAAATTATAGTTCCAATATGTCCTGCCAATTAGGCATACAATAATAAATTACAGATTATACTAAAAAAATATTTAAAAATAATTTTTCAAAATTTAGTCAGATTTATAAATGTCAAAATGGAGTCAGAATTATAAATGTCAAAATTGAGTCAGAATTATAAATGTCAAAAATACAATTTATGCAATGGACTGAATTATATACTTGTATGTTTACTGTTCTATTTCAGACGATTCTGCCCCAACACACCAATTTTATTAGTGGGATGTAAGAATGATCTCCGCTACATGTACAGAGATGAGACCTACTTGAACTACTGTAAGGATCGGAGCCCTTTTATTAGGTAAGATTTCACAATTTTTTTTTTTCAGTTAGCCACAAAACCCTAATGCCCCTAGCACCTGAGCAGTGCCATAAAACAGTCATTTTCTGAAGACTCTCTGTATCGGCTAGATCAATAGGTCTAAAAAAAAAAAAAATCGATGACATTATTAACATAAGTATGTATAATGTTTTTTGGTTGACTAATACATTTGCCAAAAAAAGAAAAAAAAAATTAACTAAATAAGTCATTTTTTCGTTGGTTTTCCTTACTCATTTAAAATGACTAAGGAAAACCAACGAAAAAATTAGTCATTTCAAACGGCTTTGTTCTTTAGAAGTGTTTACACAAAAAAATTGCTGGTTAAGTGTTCTTCAGAATGTACCATCGTGGTCATTTCTGTTTGATCAATTAAAAAAAAAAATTCGCTTGAATCTTGCGGCTTGGCGCCAAACCAAACCCTTTGAAGTTTTTCTTTCCGATGCAAGCAAAAATGAACTTAGCGGTGGCTGGCGGAAGTGTTCAGATGTTCAAGGGACTATACACCTTAAAAGAAGTCGTAACACGCAGCGCAGCAGTCAATCGCTCAACCACTGTGCCTATACTATATATGAAACCCCGGTTTTCTCCATTGATGAAACTCCATTTCCAATATAAAACTTTATTTACTTCATAGGGCACCAAGAAAAAGCGACCTTGTAATGCCCGACCAAGGGCGTGCGTTAGCTCATGAGTTCGGCATCTACTACTACGAGACTTCAGTCTTCACTTACTACGGAGTCAACGAGGTGTTCGAGAACGCCATCAGAGCTGCCCTGATAGCCAGGAGGCAGCAGCGGTTCTGGATGACCAACTTGAAGAGGGTTCAGAGGCCTCTACTGCAGGTGCGTGCAAAGTAGGACGTATAGGGAGAATTTTATGGCTTCGTCTCATTCATATAGGCTGGTTTGCGCGCTTACCGTCGGCGCTGACAGCCGAAACGTATGAACTTCAAGGCAGCGTTTTAGAATAACGCGTAGCCGACGTACAACGTGTACGGCCGCTGATCCGTCAGCGCTGACCAACACACGCGCTGAGCTGTCAGCGCCAATGGTCAGCGTGACTCTAAAACGAGCCATATTGTATATTATATTACTGAGGCCCAACCACGAGCGCTTAACGCGTTTCATTTGACGACCCAAATTGAACTGGGAATGCAGCTATACATTATTTTTGGTATATGCTAAACCTGAATATACACTCGAGAGCAAAAAAATCGCACATCATAACTCTTTTTGTTAAGGCAGTTTTTGTCACGAATGTGAATAGTTATTAAAAACATGTCGTACATTAATTGAAAGCCTATTTAATTACCTTTCTAACGATATGAAATACAGTGTAAAAAAATATCCTTGAAAGGGTTTAGAGCACAAAATCCAACAAATGGGAAAAATTACCAAATTTCACTTAAGAAAGAACGAGAGTCAAACTTAAAATTATTGGTCATCCTGTTTGTCAATAAAGTGTATCCCCTTCCTTAGCATTATTTAGAGCTGTTACTCGATTTTTCATCGACCGTATTAATTTTACCATGAAATCTTAGGGTATAACGTCCCACTTCTCTTCAATGACAAATTGAAGCTCTTGGAGGCGTGGAGAGCCAGGCTTTTTGCACTAAGTCTTCTTTCAAGGTCATTCCAGATATGTTCAATTGGATTAAGATCAGAACTACGAGCTGACCTCTCTATCGCAATGATTCCAACGTCTTACATGTAGTCGCAAACTGTTCTAGCGACATGCGATCTGGTGTTGTTCTGCATTAAGGAAAAAAAAAATTACCCTAAGCCACATAAGTGGCTTCACATATTCTTCGAGCACTTTTTTGATGTATCATTAAGCCGTCAACCCTCTCGATATCAGGCCAGTAATGGCCCAGTGATAAATACAATGTCAGTTTTAGTGTCCAACATTATGCCACCCCAATTCGCCTCCAAAACCCACTTGTTCGCTATAGCAGCATTGTTAAAATTGCCCTGATGACCTTCTGTAGACCCTACAGCATCCATCATGGTCATCTAAGTCATTCTGCACTTATCAGAAAACACAACAGCCTGTCATTAGGCATACATCCAATTTAAGTGTTTCGTGGCAAATTATTGCCGGGCTTGTCGGTGAGCTGTGGTCAATTTGGTTCCATTTGCTTACTTAATATCAGACTGAAAAACTTTCTAAAAACTAATAACATCTTAGCACCAAACCAATTCGGCTTCAGGGATGGAAAATCCACGGAAGATGCTGTGGGTTCCCTTATCGATCAAATAGTTAATATCCTTGATAAAAAACAAAAATGTCTCGGCATTTTCCTGGATCTCACTAAGGCCTTTGATACTGTCTCTGTTCCTCGGCTTTTGTTGAAAATGGAAAGGATGGGAATCCGTGGATATGCTCTTCGGATTTTCAAGGACTATCTCTCTGATAGAAAACAGTTTGTGCAGATCGATTCCTTTGTAAGTGAAACCGCTTCTTTAACCTATGGGGTACCACAAGGCTCGATCCTGGGGCCCACTCTCTTCCTCTTATATATTAATTCCCTGTGCTTACTTTCCCTGTTTAACTGCTCTATTTTTACTTATGCGGACGACACGGCGCTACTCGTTCATGGCAGGAATTGGTCTGAGGTCTTTGCTACGGCTGAGCAGGTTCTAAGACAAGTTATACAATGGTTGTCAGGTAATCTTTTAACCTTAAATCCTAGCAAAACGACCTACCTAACCTTCTCGTTGACATCTTCTACTCAACCGTCTAATGAACACTTTACTCTCAAAGCCCATATTTGTGACCCAAGTACCTTAAGTGTCTCCTCTTCACCCTGTGGCTGTCCTATCTTAACCAGGTCCACCCAAGTAAAATATCTTGGAGTATATATTGATCCTTTGTTGAACTGGAAAAATCACCTCTCAGTTCTTACCGCTCGAGTTCGTAAGACCATCTACATATTTAAAAAACTTCGCTATTCCCTTGAATTCGATACTCTTAGAATGGTATATTGTGCCTTATGTCAGTCTATTCTGGCCTATTGCATAACCGTGTGGGGAGGAGCTGCCAAAACGCTCTTACTGCCTCTAGAACGTGCACAGAGAGCTGTGCTCAAAGTCATGTCTTTTAAACCCTTCAGGTATCCGACAGTCCAGCTCATGGATGACTGTAAAACTTTATCTGTGAGGCAATTATTCGTCCTGGGTACAGTTTTGAGAAAGCACAGCACTCTAGAGTACGACAAAAGTGTATCAACAAAGCGCCGTTCACATGCAGTATGCCAAACCCAACCATGTCGTAGCTCCCTGGCTGCACGGCACTATAGGGTGATTAGTTGTCGCTTGTATAATAAAATAAACAAAAATTGCAACATCTATCCACTCTCTAGTTTCGAATGTAAAAAGAAAGTCTCGAACTGGCTTCTGAATAAATCATACGAGGATACTGAGAACCTACTTAAAATATAAAACTTTATTATGAACTATTACCCTACTTTGTCACACATTTCAATCTCGTACTATTATTTCTACACAAACATACCACTCACACACACATTTACTATTATCTCTACACAAACATACCACTCACACACACACACACCATCACACTTACAAAACAATGTTTACTACATTTTTTTTTTTTTTGTTTTCTTTTATTCCTTGCACGTGAACATACTCCACTCAGATGCAAAACATATATGTTTGTAATAGATCAATAAGAACGAGGGCCCTGGTACTCTTAACACAAGTTGAATCTTAATTAGGGTACCAGAGTTCAACAACATTTTGCACTTCAAATGTATAAAATTGTTTTCTCTCTGTGTATATGATGTGTGTATTAATTGCAATAAATTATTATTATTATTATTATTATTATTATTATTTGCTGGGTGACGTGTAGTCAGGCCTGCTTCACCTAGTCTTTTCCTAATCGTCCACTGATTTATACTGACATTGCGAACTTCTTGAAGCTTTTGTGTCAGTTCAATCGTGTACAGTAGCCGATTTCTCAAAGTACTTGTTACAGAAAAGCGATAACCACGCCCTGATCCTATGCGCTATCAGCCATATTCTGGTTGCCAAATATACCCACGGGTCTCTTGAAACCTCTGGTATACCAAACGAACAGGGAAGCAGCTAAAATTTAGCTGTCGAGCGACTTCATTTTGATTATGGCCTGCTTTGAGCAAGGCAATAACTTGAACGGCTTCTGCGGGCGTGGTATCCATATTTTTCCAGTGAATCCGTCTGTTTCTAATAGAGACGTTATCACGTTAACGGAAACTGATTAAAACTCCAAAACAGCACCCTTTTTGTAGCTCCAGGTAAAGGTGCAAGTAGTGAAATGCAAATGGGTGAATTTGGGGAATTGGGTATACCGCTGGTTTTTGTGAGTTACGTGTAGGTCAATGATCTTAATTTTGTGTTTTTATAAATCTAACTTTGTATGCTTCAATCTTGCTTAATAATTTGTACTCAATATCTTTAGATTTAAGAAAATAACAACTTTAAACGAAATTACAAGCCATGTGCGATTTTTTTGCTCTCAAGTGTAGTTTGTTCAGAATTAGTAACTGAATCGATCCAATAACTTTTACACCATGTTATATTTTTTCCCAAAAATAATTTAACTAAAGGTCACAAGTTGGACACCTCCGACAATAAATACAACACAGGTCACGGCAGGTCATAGCGGGTATTAGGAGCAGAGTGCGGGAGCAAAACAACCCCTCAGTCGCTCGGATGGCCCGGTGACCATGTATTTGTGCGGAAAACCAGGTTACATAACAAGCAAGTTTATGGTTTTTCGTGACACAGTTTTGAAATTTTGTACATAGATTCTTTGCATAAAAATACTAGACACGTGTTTCGGTTTTCGCATATAATATACTAAAAGTAATGTTGTGTGGGGTGTATAGTTCTATCCTTCTTTCTCGCTCATAAACCTGACGTTCTTATACGTGTACCGGTAAGAGTAGCCGCACGCGGGTCACCTGCCACTACCACTAAACGCCGCTACCGGCTATTACAGGCTTAGGACTGTCAGTTTACAACACAATTCTGAAACTGGCGCATTTAAAAGTGTTCAATTCATTTTATGTACATCACTATGCACATTTTCACCTATTCTATAACCTACATGACTATTTATATGATCAATCGGCATATTTCCTGCAGGTTTCATCTCCATCTACACTAATACTTACATTTTTTCATACAATATTTTTCGTTTTTATTTGTTTTGTTTGTAGGATCTCTGAAATTACTGGTCCGATTGCTAAATTTTTTTCACCGGTAGAAAGCTACTTTATTCCTAAGCGACAAAAGCTATATTTTATGTACGCGGGGGAAGCCGCTGGCAAAAGCTAGTATATTATATATGGAATCACCGCACACTGTTGACGCCGGTGGCCGCCACACGCTACAATACGCCGCCGCCCACCATTCGCGCATTTAAACCTTCTTCGTCAGAGTCCATTATGATACTGCTTGCATGGGTTAAAAAAAGTAGCGGCCACAGGCCACAACTGGCTTGTGGCCGCTTCTAGCTTCTCGTGGCGGCGTTTGTGGGTGTGGCATGTAACACATGTGCGGCGGCACTAAATATTCTGTCATTCTATCTTCTTAGTATGACCAACTATATTTGTCCTCAGGCGCCATTCCGGCCTCCTCGTCCAATGGAGCCGGAGGTGGCCGTGGTGAACAGCACCTACCTGGAGAACATGACAACTCTCATGCGACAACAGGTAAATGAAGTAAGATGTACACACTTTTCTATATAGTTGACATCAAAAAAATCATACATTAAGAAGGTAAATTTTCCTCCAAGCGTAAAATTCGGAACGACTACTTAGTTTGCTTTTCATCACATTTTGAGTTCTAAACAAAACTAGATAATTAATAAGATGGATAAATTAATAATATTGTAATCTACAGTATCTACACTAATATTATAAAGAGGTAAAGTTTGTTTTTATAATTTTTTGTTTGTACCAGTTCGATTGCTAAAATTTTTTCACTGAAAGAAAGCTGCTTTATTCCTGAGTGACATAGGCTATTTTTTTATGTACGCGTGTGAAGCCGCGGGGCAAAAGCTAGTGATTGATATTTACCATAATATTGTGGGCAGCAGTTTCACGAGGGAGAGCTGCGGGTGGCAGCTCATCACCATAATCATTTCAGCTGACAAACGTCCGCTGTTGGACATAGGCCTCTTCCAAGTGTGGCCACAACGAAAGGTCATCGTCAAGTAGGTGGCGAGAGTAGTATTCTCTGGACTCTCTCCAGGACATCGGTCCACCTTGTGTTCGGCCGCGCCAACCCTGCGTCACTCCGGAACCTTTTGACCCCAATTTTCTTAACTCCGGGAATATAATTCTCTCATAGAAAGTTTGACATCCCCTAAACTGTTTAAAAAAAAAAAATAATGTTATTCTTTTTTATTTATTTATATACATATTTGTGTCATGTTTCAAGTATATTAACCATAGGAATATTATTCTCCCATACAACCTTTAACATCCCCCCTAAATCATTTTATAGGGGTAGTTTTGAAAAATGAACTATTTATTAAGTTAGATTACTTTTTTTTTCATTTATTGAAAGATATAAATGAAAAAAAAAGTAATCTAAAAAAATAAGAAAGCCAAATGTTTTGTAAATTTGCCAGCTGCGGTTTTTCTGTCGGATTATAATTTAGGTGTTTTCATGGCTAGTATGAATAGGCTCTTAATAAACTCGTGTTGCATCACGATTACATCACTGCTTACCATCAGGTGGGATCGCAGTCAAGCACTAGTTTATATCATAAAAAAATGTGATAATCGCTTGAACCCGTCATTTTCTTTCACAGTATTTCTCGGACATGGTGATCATATGTGGCGCGAAAGGCTTCCCTGTCCACCGGTTCATGATGGCAGCAGCTTGCGAGGCCTTCCACCGTCTACTCACTAACGACTGCGTCAGTCTGTCTGCCGAACTCGCCAGAAGTTCCAGCGAGAGTAGCATGGTGAGATGAATTTTTTTAATATCGTTTTATTTAAATTTAATGTTAATTTAAATTACTTCCATTCTGATTTTTTTTTAATTGTGGATAGATCGACAGGGTCTTCACTTAATAATTTGGTAATATTAAATATTTTTTTAAAACGGCCTTATGGCCGTTCACTATCTCTTTATATACAGCCTAAATATACCCTAGTTTAAGAGTCAGGGAAACTTAATTTGTAAACAGATGTACCATGTATTTCCATCGATATATTCTCCTACATAATGTGGTCACTTAATCTCGTATATCTTGTTAGTAAGTAGTTTAAGTTTTGTTTTCCTTATCATTTTGTACCCTTTTTGGTCAATAAACAATTATTATTATTATTTTTATACATTTATTTATCTCAGGACCATGAGGTCCTGGACCTTTGGAAGGCATACGAGGAGCCGAAACCAACTCGCAGAGGCCCTTTTGGCTGTTTCTAATGGAACGTGGTACCAACCGGCGATTATCCCTGTATGCGCTATGCTAGTGCATCCAAGGACAACCCCCGGTTGAAGGGAAACTATTGCAACATGTGAAAAACTAATATAAGGCTATGGTTTTTGGAGTCTTAAGTGGACTGGTTACCAGGAACTATGTTAAGACTATGGCCCCTGCTTAAACAATGTTTTTAATTTCCATCGATAAAAAGGCAAGGGGTGACTTGCACACTCAACAAATGGGCCCCCAAAATGGTCGGCACGAAGTGACGTAGCAACAAGAGGGCAACATATCCTGATGTGCTTGAGGAGTGGAGAGGTATACCACGGCTATCAGGACAATCCCGGAAGTACGGTCAAGATCCCTAGAACCTTACTGGATTATACATCCTTCTCCCGAGCGCATTTGCTCTTGCGAATCTCCACTCAAGCCAGCCAATAAAGGCAAGAGAGAGGTGGGAGCTCTGTTCCTCGTCAGTGTTCACTACGACCGGCCAATAAAGGCAAGCCGGAGATGAAGAACAAGAATTCTCCCGGGAGATCGGGTCCGTGGGATCGCTAATGCCCAACAGTTCGCCACAAAACTGCGCTTCACCATCAACGATTGCATCTTTGCTTACCATGTGGTGAGATCGCAGTCAAGTACTAGTTTATATCAATTTAAAAAACTGGACATTTGCGAGTCTGACTCGCGCACTGAGGATTCCGTACAAGGTTACCTATATAAATAGTTCAATTCGTGAATGGAGTCTCGAAGATTTATCCAAATCGCAAAAAAAGTTTTTGTTTTGTGACGTAACAGTAATTTTGTTAATTACTGTTTTCAGATTTATTCCTATATCAGTGCTATAAAGACTGCTTTATGCCAAATTTTCGAATTCTAAGTCAACGGGAAATACCCTATGAATCTTGAATCCTTTGAGGGTATCGAACAATCATTTGTCATAACAATCGAACATAGGTGTGTCAGTAAAAGTCTGACATCCCCTCTCTCTTTACACTGAGCGAGAGAGAAGTTATCTGTATGGCGATTACCCAACTCAAAAAAAAAAAAATCGGTAGCGCTGCCACGAACTCTTAATGCGATCCATTTTGCGTCCTAAACTGAACTACTAGAGAGGCTTTAAAGGGTGTATAGTTCCAACCCTCTTTCTCGCTCGCATGACTGACATTTTAACACGTCATGGTAAGTTTCCATAATATAAACTTGACATAGATCAAATGTATTGTTTGTTGTAGGTGAGCAGTATGGGTGAGGCGACCACCGGAGAATTTAATGAGGACACCGAGTACTTGATACGTCAGGACCAGGCGAAGCAGATGAGGTAAGGGTTTGTCTGCAGGGTGATGTTTTAGAACCCTTAAAAAAACTAAAACTTTCGCCTTTTTAGGGTTCCGTAGTCAACTAGGAACCCTTATAGTTTCGCCATGTCTGTCTGTCCGTCTGTCTGTCTGTCTGTCTGTCTGTCTGTCTGTCTGTCTGTCTGTCTGTCTGTCCGTCTGTCCGTCCTCGCTTAATCTCTGTGTGCACTAGAAAGCTGAAATTTGGTACCAATATGTATATCAATCACGCCGATAAAGTGGTAAAATAAAAATTGGAATAAAATGTTTTATTAGGGTAGCCCCCCTATATGTAAAGTGGGAAGTGATTTTTTTTTAATTTCAACCCTAACGTGTGATATAGTTGGATAGGTATTTAAAAATGAATAGAGGTTTACTAAAATCATTTTTTGATAATGTCAATAATTTCGGAAATAATCGCTCCAAAAGTAAAAAACAATGTCCCCCCCCCTCTAACTTTTAAACCATAAGTTTAGAAAATATGAAAAAAATCTGAAAAGTAGAACTTTATAAGGACTTTCTAGGAAAATCATTTTGAACTTGATGGAATGAACAGTTTTTGTACAAAAAAGACAAAAAGGTTGTACAAAATAATTTCTGGACTAAGTTTGTAGTATAATATTTTATTATCCTGAACGTATCTTCTTTCTACCAAAAACAAAATTATTAAAATCGGTTCTCGCAATCCAAAATTACTACCGAAAACTTCTTCTGGTACCTATGTATTAATTAGTAACCCAATTCCCCGAGAGATGGCGCTGTTTGGGCTATTTCGTGTTCGCGCTGTTAGGATTTTTCCTGAGTTGATGGGGTCGGGTATTATCGAATTGTTCGGTTGGTCTCTGTTGGCATTGGCGGTATTCTCTTATAACTACATAAAACTTCTATCATGAACATGCTAAGGCAATTTAGAACAAAACTAAAATTCATTTTTTTAACGCCATCTATCAAAATGTTAAGGTTCGATAGATGGCGTTGCGTATTTTCCGTGCTTTCATGACATACCGTGGCAAAAAATCGTTGCTTCTTAAATATATTCGTAATATTACGAGTGCACAATCGCTGAAATTTCTACTACTTGCATACTGTTTTAGTTATCACCGTCCTTTGTGGGCCCGTTTTTAGGGTTCCGTATTTAATTTATTAGAGTTCCGTACTTAGGGTGAGTTTCACCATTTAACTATAACGATAACCAAACCATAACCAGCCGTGAAACGGCCTCCTATTGGTCAATTCGCCGATTTGACAACTGTTAACGGCTTTGTTATCGTTATAGTTAAATGGTGCAACTCACCCTCAGTATGTCAACGTAACAAATAGCCTTTTTTTAAACTCATAAGTGAGAACACTTATTGTGACGGACGGGAAACTACGGAACCCTACACTGAGCGTGGCCCGACACGCTCTTGGCCGGTTTTTAACATTAGTGTGATTTGCGTCCAGTTAAGTGTCATAATATGACTAAAATTTTACTATAGTACAATTGCCAAAACGGATCTTGAGCGCTCGGCGTCAGAGTGGGTATCGCTTTGCGCATTCCATACATTGGCGAGCCAATCGTCGTCGTTGTTACATACATGCAGCAACGCAGGGAGCGAATCACGAGTGACGTCTATGACGCGATGGCGCGGCGAGCCAATCACTGACACTCCCCGCCCCCGCGTCTCACTTCGCACCACTAAAGAGACCGAATATTTGACTTCTGCGCAACTTGAAGCCAGCGCTCAAGATCCGTGGCGGCAATTGTATACAGGGTTATTTGTAAAACACTAACAACCTTGCAGGACTGTATTACTAACATCAAAAACAACAACTTTTGTTCTATGACTTTTTACAAAACATAATTCATTTACCAAAAAAAATCCTTCAAGATTTCGTTGTTCTATCCAACACATTTCAACTCTGTATTTCGCTGTACCCACCTTCACCTCCTGCGCATGATCCCCTCTCCCTTCCGCTATTGTACTATCGCTTGCTTCGCATAGACTTCTTAATACTTAAAGAATATTCAATTTAAATTTTTTTTTTTGAACTAAAATATATAACAGATTTTTAAAAGTCATCGAACAAAAGTTGTTGTTTATGATGTTAGTTACATAGTCCTGAGAGGTTGCCAGTGTTTTACAAATAACCCTGTATTTTAGATAGCAGTGATGACCCAGTGGTAATTGCCTCGAATTACAAGTTGTAGGTCGCGGGTTCAAACCTAGCCAGGCGCGTTACTTTGTGCAATTTATTTCATCACCGCTGCTCTCAAAACAGTGAAGGAAAATATCGTGAGGAAATCGGCATGTCCTAGAACAAAAAATTCGAAGATATGTGACATCCACCAAACCGCACTGGGCCTAGTGGATTACGGCCCGTTCCTTCTCCTAGAGAGGAGGCCTGAGTCCCAGCAGTGGGAACATAACAAGGCCGATTATGTATATGCTTAGTACAAATTGCGGTTTCCAGGGTATGGGATCAGATCAAGCGGCGGTCGTCATGTCAGATCCTTCCGCTTAGCGACAGCTGTAAGAAGCCTCCGGACTTATACAGAGAGGTCAACCATCCCGCTATCAACTCTATCAGAGTTGTTAAGGTAACATTTTACTGTTTCTTTTCCATTATTATATTTTTAGAGACACAACAGTTACCACATTTTACTCACAGTGGCTAGTTTGATTTTTACATTGTAATTCATTTAGGTATTATGTTTTTTTTTAAATGGTTTTTAAATTCCAAATTCAATGTACAATATTCTCTAAGGAACGTCCATACTACATTATACTCTATTCGCTTTAAGATTAGACATTAAAAAAAAACCTTTTTTACTGTCGGTTCAACGGATTTTACCTTCTATTTCGGAGGCAAAAGGATGGAATTAAAAGCATAAAAGTGGTTACAATCCCAACTATTTACTGCAGCCGCCATTTGTCATGCCATCAACGTAATATAGGGTAACTGGAAATTAGTGGCTGATACTTATACACGTTATTGTACTTATGATTACAAACAACTTTCCCAAAAAAACCTTTTTTTTATATTCATTAGTTTTATCACAATAGCAAAACAGCTGTTCGCGCAAATTCGCGCGCGCTCGCCTGTGACTGTTCAGCTGTGCCGCGTAACGCCGTTGTCTCATGTACCTTACCCACAATAGTGATAGTGCACCCGCGCCGCTCGCAAACCCATCGGTGTATGTAATCAGTGTGGATACCTACATGTTCCGGTTAAAAAATATAAGATAAATAATGATTATAAAAAAAACGTTTCTTTGGGAAAGTTGTCTGTAATCATGAGTACAATCACGTGTATAATTATCGGTCACTAATTACCAGTCACCCTATATAAGTCAAAATAGGACAGTAATAAAAAGTTTTAATAAATGTCTAATGTTATTTTGAACAGAGTATATAGATCCATAGGGACAGAATGACTTGCTTTAGGTGAAGATTGTATGACTTATAAAAGAGCACTATCGAGCTGGTGGTGTATAAATGACATTTTACTCTCCAGTGCGACAAGATCCAACACGCGACGTCTCAAACGCAAACCATAGTGACGATGAGCAAGTTAATCTCTCAAACGGTCATGCAAGAGATAGTCAACTTCATCTATACCGGGGCCTTGGACAGCAGCGCCTTCAAGCAGCAGGTCAGTCGATATAGAGCTCTATGCCTCTAGGTATAAGGTTTGGTTTACAATTTAGTGATGGAGCGGTAGAAAGGAAATGTGAAATATTTTGAGGGACAAAATACTAATATTTTAAAAATAATAAATCAATGATAATTTAATATGGTCGGAGTTAAGTTATAACAAAAAAATATATATATATATATATATATATATATATAACTAAATGTTTCGTTTCGTCCTGGCAACGGCGGTCAACCTTTCACTTATATATACATCTTTGTGTCTTTCATGTTTATCATTAGTAAATAATAATAATAATAATTTAGAAAAAAGTAATTTACATAGACTATTTTTTTTGTTTGTTTTCGTTATAATCATCATCATCATTTCAGCCGATAGATGGCCACTGTTGGACGTAGGCCTCCCCCAAGTGTCGCCACAATGAACGTTATAATGACAAATGACTTTTCTATTAGCGTTCCCGCTAAACGTTAAGTACAAAATGTATCGCAATGACATCACCTGCAGAGAAGTCATTTGTCTTTGCCTGCAGGTCCGCCATATTGGATTTAGATTTTGATGTCTCAGGTTAATCGTGCGATTAAACTAAAAGTGAATGCAATTTTTTTGCACAACCGGTTGGGGAAATCTGTTTTAAAATGATAAAATCCTAGATAAATAAGTAAGAAGAAAAAAGGATGAAACACGTCTTGGGTAACACTAAATGTCAATTGACTCATAGTAAGACACATCTTTTTTCTAGTTATTAAATTAAAAACGTCATTGAACGCTATTGCCATACTAAAACGATACATCTCTATTATTATGATATTTTTTTAATTAGTCAAACAACACAAGAAACACCCTGTATCTACAACTTCATCACTAAATCGTTTATTATTAATTTTTTAAACTTAAATAAGCTTCAGCTTTGTATTAGTATTTATTATTATTTTTTTACTATGTGTATTTTAAGTAATTTACTATTGAATATTATTATTAATTGACCTCGGCTATTTTCTTTCAGTCTTTTTATTAAAATGATATTAATTTGATTAGTTAGTTGAAAGTGATAGCGTTAGTTAAAATATTTTATATGAATGTATTGTAATCGAAAGCAAAATATTACGCAATTTTAATAAAAAGACAGGTATTTAATTTTATATTAATTTATATTTAATATTTTTCTCCTCTACTGTGCTTACATTTTCTATTCTATGTGTTACCCACTACAAATAAAATATATTGCAAACTAAAAATATATAAAATTAATATTTTATAATAACAAAAATGTTTTGCAGTCAGCTGCTATCGGATTGTTACTGGTAAATGTTATTGCAATAAATTATACCATTAAAACAAATTCATAATTATTAATTTTGACCATTATTATTATTATAAAAACGGCACTCTGTATTGTTGTGGATGTATTTCTTTGTAGTTTATCATATTTTTCTTACTACATTTTCTGAAGCAAAATTGTTAAAATATTCTTAGACAAAAGTATTCAAATTACCCTTTACTTTTACACAATTAAAAGAATAAAACCGTTTATTTGAGCTTTAGAAAGTGCGGTTTCAATAACTCTATTATTTTTTCGTGTTCATTAGTTTTATCACCACTTTAAAATTATAGCTACATAACTTACACCATAGAAATATAGTTTACAGTTTTATAAATTTTCTATTTGCAAGAAGCTTTTCAAAAAAAAAAAAAATGTTTTGTTGTGATAAATATAAACAGTTTTAATTGATTGATATCATCGTAGTAGCCTAACAGAACAGTGATGGCCCAGTGGTAATGTCCAGCCAACTACATTACTTTGTGTAGTATATTTCATCACCACTGCTCTCAAAACGGTGATGGAAACATCGTGAGGAAACAGGTTTATCCTAAAACCAAAAATTCGAAGATATCATTCTAATTATTATTGATTTCATTATATTTTACATGGTTTGCTGTGACAAAACCCAGTTGTGAGTTAAGCTCGCCTATGTACATCAACTGTCTTTGTTTTATTGTATGTTAAAATTGTGTGTACATTAAATAATACATATATAATATATATCCACGAACCCGCACTGGGCCCGCGTGGTGGATTGCGGCCTATTCCCTCTCCTAGAGAGGAGGCCGAGTCCCAGCAGTGGGAACATTAAAATGCGGATTATGCTATTACATGCTTATGGTACTATCGAGTTATTCTAGAAGGACAGCGTTTGGCTTGGTTTATTAATTTTTATTCTTGTCTCAGCTTATTTGAGTTACACGCGAGTGGCACATGCAGTGCCAAAAAATAATAAAGCCTTCAATTAAGATAGTAAAAAGATCTTCATGTATTCACCGGTTGTGTCTTTCTAAACTTTATAAAGTGCTATTCTGCTCATAGTCTTACTTAAGTCTTTTAAACCTCTAATAAAAAAAAAAATACTCTCAACGCTAGTTAGTTACAATTTGCCACCACACACGACTGAGAGATTAGAAATCGTTTCCTACCGCAGTCTATAAACTGATTGTACTCAAGCTTGCAATACGCGTGTCAGTAGCAATATCATCCTTAAAACAGTGTTGAGAGATCTTACCCTCTATTCTGAAGTACCATGTGGAGACATGGTAGTTTAATCCATGCTATACTGTTCTCTGAACATCTTGCCTCAGACACTCATAAAAAATCTAAAACAGCTCGAAATCAACTGCCGGGCTGTTGCTCGAATCAGACATAACATCCATCTGGTCAACGCCTGCGTATTGCGTTGATCCAGCAGTATATACAAGCCTGTGCTTCTGACAGGAATGTTATGGATATGCAGTTTTGGATTTGCATACAGATACAGTAAAATATTATACCAGTTTCGGATACGGTTACGGATATGAAATCATTTCAGATTATCCGCTGGCTTCGGATAGTTTAATTTACGGTTATTATAAATTTAAAATTATAAAAGTGAAATACAAATAGCTAGATTTGATTTATAAATATGGATATGGTCAGCCTTTTTGGTTGCGTAACTGTTCTAATTAGACTCACGAGGACCCATTTTATAAACACCCCGGATTGCTCTCTTTTGCTATATGAAAATTGAGTCTACATTAGCTGCAGATCCCCACAGTAAAATGCCATAAGACATAATACTGTGGAAATAAGCATAGTAAACTAACCTAGCTGTGGCTACAACTGTCAATTGCCTTATTTTTCTTCTTCGACCAACAATTGTATCAGTCAATTTTATTGTTGTTTCATTAGACTTTAAAATAGTCAATAATGAAAAAGACGTGTTTGACTAAAAAAAATTCTTTCTTTAACTAACTTCCTGCTTTTTGACTGGACGTCTGGTTCGGCTAAATTGGCTTGCGTCGGATTTGTCCGAGAGTATTTTCATGTCCTATTCGCCAGTGTCGTGGTTTGCGACTGGGAACACTATCTCATTTAGCTCTACAATCCCCATAGGGGACATATGAGCTGATGAGATAGATAACTCTAATCAACAGTATTTTTACTATATGCGAAACCTGAATATAGTTAGTTCAGAATCAGTAACATAACGGATTCCAATATCTTTTACACCATGTTATATTTTTTCAAAAAATGTTTAAAAAGGTCACATCTTGGATACCACCGACACTAAGCACATGATGCCATGTAGCCGATTTCGGCCACAGCGACCGCATTCCTTGGCTCTTCATGGTGGTTGTGAGCTCAGATCTGCTGCTCTGTTATGTGCCCTCATGTGACTTGCATATCCAACTTTGGCCGAAAAACTCCGATCACAGAGCGGACATGTCAGAACACCATTAATGGTATGATACACTATTGCTGTTGGTGGTCTAGCCTTGAGGTCGTCGCGCTTTTGGTCCAATTCCGACCTCCTTTTATTCTCAAAGGCCCGCACGTGCCTCTGCACATGAAGTCTCCACTCAGGCCGATTTTGAGCTTGTATCTCCCAAGTCGCGGGGTCGATTCCGCATCTCTTTATGTGCCTTTTCTGAACATGTTTGAAACGAAGAAACTGTCCACCACGATTTCGTTTTCCTTGCTGGAGTTCAGAATAGAAGACACGCTTCGTCAGCCTCTGCTCGGGCATCCTAGAGACATGTCCACACCACCTGAGCTGCCGCCTCATCAAGTAAGCCTCAGTGCCCAGGACTTTGACTCTCCTTAGTACGTTTGTGTTTCTAACACGATCCGACCATTTGATGTCCATAATATTTCGGAGGCATTTGAGGTGGAATTTGTCCAAAGTTCGTATATGCCTCCGATAGAGGCACCAAGTCTCTGATGAGTATAAAAGATTCGGGAGAACTACAGCTAAGTATACAGAGATCTTTGTTGCTAACTTGAGATCGTGAGAACGAAAAACCTTGGGCTGCAGTTTTCCAAAAGCTGCCGCAGCCGCACAGATGACTTATCTTAGCGTCGAGGTCTCCTTTGCCCATGATAATGCTTCCAAGATACCTGAAGCTCTCCACTTGCTTCAACTTACTAGTGCCGACCAAAATATCCGAGGCTAACGGTAAGCCTTCTACATCCATGACCATTACTTCGGTTTTCCTGACGTTTATTGCAAGTCCAAATTTACTGCAAACATCATTGAGACTTGTCATGAGGGCCTGCAAATTGTCGCAAGTATCCGCCACAAAGCATAAGTCATCAGCATACATGATCTCCGTAATAGTGCTGTAAGAGACTTTTGTGCGGGCCCTTAACCTGGCCAGATTAAGTATATTGCCATCAGTTCGGAAACGAATTCGAATACCCTCCGAAGTTTGCTTCAGGGTTTCCCGAATGACGACGGCAAAGTATAACGCAAAGAGTGTAGGTGCAAGTACACAACCTTGCTTCACGCCACAAGTGATGTTGAAGTAGTCTGATTGCTCGCCATTCACTGAGACGCAACAGGACATGCCGTCATGCAGGAGTCGTATCATCCTCACAAACTTTTCAGAACATCCTAGTTTAATCAGCATGACCCACAGAGCCTCTCGGGGAACACTATCGAAAGCCTTTTCGAGATCGACAAAACAGAGATAAAGAGGTCGACCTTGTTCCTTGCTTTTCTCTTGAAGCTGGCGAATGGAGAATATAGCTTCACAGGTTCCTCGCTCAGGCCGAAAACCAAATTGGGTCTCTGGCAGGATTGATTCTGATATGGGAATAAGGCGGTTAAGAAGAACTTTTGCAAACACCTTCCCCGGGGTAGAAAGGAGTGAAATTCCACGATAAGAATTGCAGTCTGATCGGTCTCCTTTATTCTTATATAGGGCGCTTATCCTTGATACTTTAAAAGCATCCGGAACTCGTTCCTCTTCCCACATAGTCACAAAGAAATTCCAAATAACTTCATGCAGTTTTTCACCCCCGTATTTGAGTAGTTCCCCTGGGATTTTATCAATACCTCAGGTCACGACAAGTCACAGCAGGTATTAGGCGCCATCAAACAGCCGGGTCCAAGTGCAAAACAACTCAGTCACCTGGATGGCCAAGTATCTTCTATTTTTGCTGACATAACAAACTTGTAACTTTGTGATTATTCATAATACAGTTTTGGAGCTTTGTACAAAGATTCTTCACATAAAAATATTATACAGGTGTTTCAGGTTTTGCATATACTAAAAATAAGAAGGTATATAACTTGAATTCACTAACACAACAAAACCTTCTAAGTAGGATTTCCAACAGCCCGTTGACTTGTAACGTTACATCTTTACCAGGAGATCAGACAGGCGGCAGAGCTGCTCGGCTTCCATGAGCTCACCAAGCTCAGTCAGTTCATCCTCGATCAGCACCTGCTGTTCGACAAGGGATTCATGCTGCAGTTCCATACGGTGAGTTTTTGTTCGGTTAAGCTGTGAAAAAAACTATAATAAAGTCTGTCAAGCGAGTCGAGTCCACAACCCTTTTACTGATTTCTTATAATGGCAATACTATGATCTGTCAAACAGATTGTCACAAATTCTGTTTCTAACCTCGTAATAATCCGGTTTTTGTTGAGTTTTTTAATGTTATAATGCCGAAACCTATTAAAAGTAGTGTCAGGAGCTTGTTGTTTACAATGATTAATAAATATAATCATGTACAGAGTGAATCTGACGACGTGTTATCGCAAAAACGACGACTTTTGGATGAAATTGTTTCAACATCAGGTAGGTTGGCAACGACGTGTTGATAGTTTTAGCACAATTGTCTAACTTTTTTTATTTTACTGTGATGTGATCACGATTTCCGTTTTGGTTTAGATCCAGACGTCGTGTTCATGACCTTGAAACTTACTGAGGCATCTTTAAGTGAAAACTACTATAAAGATTGTTGTCATTTTTTTTCAGCCACCTTTGATGATGAATTAATAAAAAGCACAATTCATAATTTAGTTAAGCAAGTCATAGCCATAGAAGACAATAAAAAAATGAAATCTGAAACAGACTATCTGACAAAAATTGCTGCTATGACAGGTTAGTACACATTTATTGGTTTACCCTGCATTTTCTACATATTATTATGTTATCATAAAATATGTGCGTTTGATACTGAACTGACATATTGAATTTTCAGATTTAAGTGTGAAAACACTGCGGAGAATTAAAAAAGAAGGTGCTATTAACCAAGGTGAGTGGAACACACCAGGGAAAAAGCGTCCACGACAGCCAACTGTAGCCAACCTGGATAGTTTTGATTTATCAGCCATACGCAATAAAATTAATGAATTTTACTGTGTGAAAAGGCAAGTACCAACTCTACGAAGTTTGCTTGCAGATTTAAGAGAGTCTATTGGATTTACTGGATGTCATGAAACATTGAGACAATTATTACTCAAAAATGGATTTGAATTCAAAAAAAATAAAAATGAGAGATCTCTTCTTCTTGAAAAGTATGAATTAGCTGCATGGCGACATAGGTATCTCAGAGCTATTGATGAAAAGCGGAAACAAGGAAAATTAATAGTTTACCTCGATGAAACCTATGTCCACCAAAATTATAAAGTTAAAAAATCATGGCAAGGGCCATCAACAAGCGGTGTAATGGATAAAATATCATCAGGCAAAAGACATATTGTTGTTCATGCTGGATCCGAAAAAGGTTTTGTCCCCAATGCTTTATTAGTATTCAGTACTAAATCAAAAATGGCAGATTATCATGATGATATGAACAGAAATAATTTTATGAAATGGTTACGTGAAAAATTAATACCTAATTTAAGTCAGCCCAGTGTCATTGTTATGGACAACGCTAGCTACCATGTAACACAAATAAATAAGCCACCATCTATGAATGATTTAAAGGCTGACATTCAGAAATGGCTAACTGAAAATGGAATCCATTATGAAGAATTTTTCACAAAGGCTGAGCTTATGTGCCTTGTGAATGAAAATAAAACAACTCCAATATATGAAGCTGAAGAATGTTTGAAACAACATGGCCATGAAGTTTTGAAACTTCCACCATATCATTGTGACCTGAACGCTATAGAACTCATATGGAGTTTGGCTAAAAGAAAAATAGCCAGCAAAAATTTAGGGATTCCAGGTAATGAAATGGAGAACCTTATAAAAGAATGTTTTAATAGTGTCACAGCCAATGATTGGAAAAAATGCACAGATCACACTATTAGTGTCGAAAACAAATATAAAGTAAGAGACAGGATATCCGAAACTGAGTTGGAACCTTTCATCATTTCTGTGCGTAATGATGATACTGACAGTGATTTCTCATATGAAGGCATTGAATTTCTTGATTCTGATTTTAGTTCTGATTGTGACAAATAAATACTTACATTGAAAGGTTTTTTTTTTATTTATTTCAAATATGTTTTTTTTTTTTATCAAAAATTCAAGTATCAATAAGTTTTCAGCGTGCTATATCAGTGTTGACACCTGAAAGATTTTTGAATTTGCCGCCTTTTTCATGGGACTAGACTCGCTTGACAGACTCTATCTTCGCAATTAAACAGTATTAAAAAAAAAATTGATTATTTTGATTATTAACGACTGAAAGTAACTTAAATATAGAGTAATGAATAACTAAGCATATAAAAAATGATAATAATAACTATACTTTTTTTCTGGGTCCAAACTTTATTTCACTTTTCAAATAACTTAATTTGTAAATAAACTTTAACCCCTCGTGCGCCAATAGTACATATGTTTGTACAACTTGAAAGGCTTAAACATCGTACACATGGGTGTACGAAATTTGTTTGGCCGAAAATTTTGGTCTCTACAACTTCGTTTGCCGTTTTTTTTTTGGCCGATTTTAGTGAAAAAGTCGGGTGTCGAAGTACGCATACAGCAAATGACTGGTTGTTCTGGCGTTGTTTGGAGGGGTGCTATGTCTTGCACTGAACGTCTTACGAATAGATGATGATAGAAGCCTTTGTGAATGGTTACATTGATATGTTCCTATGTTTTTCTAATAGCCTCTAGGAGCCCGTCTCCGCGACATGTACGTAGAACGCGCGCTATTCGCCGATGTAACATTCGACCTGGACGACGGCATCCACCTCGCTCACCGCGCCGTGCTGATGGCTCGCTGCGACCCCATGAAGGCCATGTTCCAGGGCCACTTCCGCGAGAGTACCTCCCGTGTGGTCAGTATACTTGCAGCACTATGCTTAGATAGATGACTTGGTGAGGGTTGCGGGAATCCGATGGATGCGAGGCGCATAGGATCGGTCATTATGACTTGGGCTAGGTCTATGTCCAGCAGTGGACGACTTTCAGCTGAAGTAATGATGATGACTATGTTCAGCGGTGTGCCAAATAAACGTATTTTCTTTCTTTCTTTCTTTTCTTTCACAGTCCATGAAGGGTAAACCATAGTTTATGGTAAGCAATGGGTAGTTTGCTGTCCGGCCATCCGGTAACTGTCCGGACCAAGCCCAAGTCGTCGACGGCGCGCGCTGTTCCCGCGCGCCTCAAGGAGTTGTCAGCAACAGCAGGGACCCAGCCGGGTCGAAGCCTACTGGGGCCAGGGTTATCCGAAAGGGCGCTTGAGCCCCGGTATGAAGGCTTGAAGGAACGGGATGGGTTTTTTAGTCAGTAAGAGTCTGACACTATCTCCCGCTCCGCCTAAGAGCGGGGGTTGTCATAGAATGATTTTTCCCATCGAAAAAAAAAAGACCTACCAAAAAATTCGTAAAAACTGGTCAAGCCGTTTCGGAGGAGATCGATAACAAACACTGTGACACGAGATATTTATACAAATATTACATGTTTTATCCTACTAATCAACACAAATATCTTTATCCCCAGATTTCCTTCCCCGGAGTGAAAATGTACGCGTTCCACATCTTGCTCAGCTACATCTACAGCGACAAGATCCCAGCGGTTGATCCTACGAGGTGCCTGGAACTGCTGGAGCTGGCCAACAGACTGTGCATGAACCGCCTCGTGAACCTCGTGGAGGCCAGGGTCATAGACCAGCTGCAGCAAAGAGACAGGTGGGTCGTCCTTGTCCTAGGATTAATTTATATGTCGATGAAGTCAATAAATAGTACGGAAGCTTAAAAACAAATTAACGAGCCAAAGATTTTATATATATCCTTTGGAACGAGCTAAGTAACAAGTGACACATGTCACTTTGACAGAATCCGATCTGACGTCTGGTCTAAAGGTGCCGACCGCAGGGGCCAGGCATTCATTCCTCTGTCGGCAGCCGTGCCACGTGCAACATCTAGTTTCGAGGACTGTCTCACGGCTCGTTGTGTGAAGTGAAAATCTAAAGCTTGCATCATAATAAATCAGTTGTGTGATCTGGAATAGTTCGGTTATTGCTCGATACCCAGTCATCGCCCTCAAAACAGAGTCTTTGGAAAGAGCTTCAATGATGATCGGCATTCTCCGTCGACATATACATTAAAGGATAATATCTGGTTGTAGCTATTACAAGCCAATAGGTGTTTTAGAACTACACCACTATTTTTTAATGAATACAAAAAAAAATAAGCTCTATCCGTACCCGTTAATGATCACATTCGTGTACTCAAAAGTAAAAAAAAAAAAAAAACGAAATCCCAAAATTTTCTACGAAAATTTGTTATAATAGGTAAATTTATAACTGATTCAATTGTTCATAACAATTGCTACTAGAAAATACTACGCGCAGTATTTTTCCATTTTGATATCCATTCATTCATTCATAATCAATAGTCTATCTATACAATACTTCCATAAAATGAGTGATATTTTGGAATATAAACAAATGCTAATAAATGTACTGTTAAGGCGCCATCAAATTAGCTGCAACATGCCGCACGACGACAGCGCTGTTTTTTTATAAAATGAAAATAACAAAGAGCGTGTCGCGCGACTGTAGCGTGGGTGTAGCGCAGCAGTCGCGCATTTTTTATTTATATAGAACTAGCTTTTACTAAAATTCATCAAAATCGGGTTTGCCATTTAGGCGTTGAGACGTAACAAACAAACAAACTCACTTTCGCTTTTATAATATTAGTAAGGATAAGGATAACACAACAGCGCGGCGGTAGTGCTAATAGTTTGTGAACGTACCCACGACACAATAGAAATTTATTACAGAGCGACGTTTCTTGAAAAAGAAGAAAGAAAACGTAAACACCTTCTTTGAAGATGTTTTATTTTATTGTTGATAGGCACGCGCTCACCTGATGAAAAGCGACGATAAGGGCGACTATGCAACACGCTTGCCTAGAAGTAACCTATTTACTCTTGACTTAAAGAATACCAAATTGTAGTTATCAGGAAATACAGGCTCGGGCAATGAATTCCACTCCTTAGCGGCTGTACGCATAATGAATGTGTTCCTAAAACATTTTGTGCGTATAGCTGAGCTGTCCACCAAGTAACGGTGGCGCATCGCCATATGCCTAGTGGTCCGATGATGGAACAGACTTGGCGAAATTCAATTTCCGAAATGCAACCTGTAGGAAACCGACAGGCTAGTAACTCGGCGTGTCGATGCTCAAGACTTTGAAGCCTCGACTCGACGAGTGCATCATTTCCCATGATCCTCTTGGTTTGCTTCTCAAGTTTTGTTTCTAATGGTTGTTACTTGTTCGCAGAGTGTGTGGTGATGATGACCAAGTGGTCGAGATTGCTTTGTCACTACTGGAGCCCGTCAAGGTACTTAATAAAATTTTGGTTTTACATTGTAGAGATACGTCGAATGTGGAACCCACGCGCGCCTCAAGGAGATGTCAGCAGAGAGGGGCGAAAGAGAACCCCGGGGCCCTAGATCAGTAAAAGTCTGATTTGCCTCGCCCTCCGCCGCGCTCGTTGGGCGGGAGATGTCATTGAATGACTTCCCACCTAAAAAAAGGACGTCGAAGGTGGAATACATTAGAAACTTGTCACAAATTCTAATCAAAACGAATAATAAAGACTATCATAATTAGTTTTTCAATACTACCCTCTAAATACGGTTTAAGGGATGTAAAAGTTATGGTTTAAGACGTTTTAAAGTTTTTATGAAAACATTCCCATAAACGAAAACGCTGGCAAATTGCTAGTTATTTTTTTTGTGTTCCAGTTGCACAACGCACACAACTTAGCCGACTGGTGCATGTGGCGCCTGTGCGGCGCGTACGACCGCGTGTGCCGCGCGCGCCACCTCACGCAGCCCTCGCGGGACTACCTCTCCGACAACCGGTGGCCTCCTGTCTGGTAACATACAGTTGCACAACGCACACAACTTAGCCGACTGGTGCATGTGGCGCCTGTGCGGCGCGTACGACCGCGTGTGCCGCGCGCGCCACCTCACGCAGCCCTCGCGGGACTACCTCTCCGACAACCGGTGGCCTCCTGTCTGGTAACATACAGTTGCACAACGCACACAACTTAGCCGACTGGTGCATGTGGCGCCTGTGCGGCGCGTACGACCGCGTGTGCCGCGCGCGCCACCTCACGCAGCCCTCGCGGGACTACCTCTCCGACAACCGGTGGCCTCCTGTCTGGTAACATACAGTTGCACAACGCACACAACTTAGCCGACTGGTGCATGTGGCGCCTGTGCGGCGCGTACGACCGCGTGTGCCGCGCGCGCCACCTCACGCAGCCCTCGCGGGACTACCTCTCCGACAACCGGTGGCCTCCTGTCTGGTAACATACAGTTGCACAACGCACACAACTTAGCCGACTGGTGCATGTGGCGCCTGTGCGGCGCGTACGACCGCGTGTGCCGCGCGCGCCACCTCACGCAGCCCTCGCGGGACTACCTCTCCGACAACCGGTGGCCTCCTGTCTGGTAACATACAGTTGCACAACGCACACAACTTAGCCGACTGGTGCATGTGGCGCCTGTGCGGCGCGTACGACCGCGTGTGCCGCGCGCGCCACCTCACGCAGCCCTCGCGGGACTACCTCTCCGACAACCGGTGGCCTCCTGTCTGGTAACATACAGTTGCACAACGCACACAACTTAGCCGACTGGTGCATGTGGCGCCTGTGCGGCGCGTACGACCGCGTGTGCCGCGCGCGCCACCTCACGCAGCCCTCGCGGGACTACCTCTCCGACAACCGGTGGCCTCCTGTCTGGTAACATACAGTTGCACAACGCACACAACTTAGCCGACTGGTGCATGTGGCGCCTGTGCGGCGCGTACGACCGCGTGTGCCGCGCGCGCCACCTCACGCAGCCCTCGCGGGACTACCTCTCCGACAACCGGTGGCCTCCTGTCTGGTAACATACAGTTGCACAACGCACACAACTTAGCCGACTGGTGCATGTGGCGCCTGTGCGGCGCGTACGACCGCGTGTGCCGCGCGCGCCACCTCACGCAGCCCTCGCGGGACTACCTCTCCGACAACCGGTGGCCTCCTGTCTGGTAACATACAGTTGCACAACGCACACAACTTAGCCGACTGGTGCATGTGGCGCCTGTGCGGCGCGTACGACCGCGTGTGCCGCGCGCGCCACCTCACGCAGCCCTCGCGGGACTACCTCTCCGACAACCGGTGGCCTCCTGTCTGGTAACATACAGTTGCACAACGCACACAACTTAGCCGACTGGTGCATGTGGCGCCTGTGCGGCGCGTACGACCGCGTGTGCCGCGCGCGCCACCTCACGCAGCCCTCGCGGGACTACCTCTCCGACAACCGGTGGCCTCCTGTCTGGTAACATACAGTTGCACAACGCACACAACTTAGCCGACTGGTGCATGTGGCGCCTGTGCGGCGCGTACGACCGCGTGTGCCGAAACTCTGAGCTTAACCCTTTCCATTGCCCTTTGGGTGACATGTAAGGCTTCTGATGAGGCTCGTACGCGGTCACGTCTCAGAGCCGTCAACATTGGTAACACGCACTGGTCTAGACTTTCGTCTTGAAACTGTAACCTGTTCCTTATAGCAGCCCCCTTCAGCGACTATGTCATCTCACAGTTTACTGCGTCCCTGCGCGTTACAGAGTCCTGACTCTGTACCGCCGACCATGGTTCAAACCATGGCCGGACACGACTGGTAGTTTCCGACTTCCAAGCGTAAGAGACCTGACCTAACTGAAGTTTTCCTTTGCAGGTACGTGAAGGAGTTCGACTACTACCAGAAGTGCGTGAATGAGCAGAGCAAGGAGCAGAAGGAGCTGCGGCTCACCACCTCGCTGCAGGCCAACCAGCAGACCGGCTGTCTGTGCTTCACTAGTGAGTCTGCTTTACTTACTTTTTAGGAGGCACGGTCGTACCATTCTTTTCTCGAAACAGTTCAGGCAATGGGTAAGGTGTGATGTAGTAGTAATAGGTGGGCCATCGTCTTCTGGCCCACTTAATTGGTGTGATCAAAGTGTCCCTACCCCTGCACTTTGGAGGCCTTAAAAAACGCCACTGACGCCTCTAGCGCCGTAAGCGTGGCAACCTAGTGGGCCCGAAAGCTTTGAGGGAGGGGAAAACCATCGATTCGAGAAAAAAAGAAGTAGTAGTAAGCAATATAAAAATTCTTTCAAAGTTTATTAACGCTAAAGATTATTTAAAATAGCAAATAAAAAAAAAATCATGCGTTTTTCCTATTGAGTAAACATTAGTGTGTATGTAGGTAAAAACTTATAACCGAGTGGTTAAAAACTCGAACTTATGATTTCGGATTGATTATGACTTCTGATTAGAATCAGCATATTCTAATCAGACTTGCATGAATACTTTTCGTCTTTATCATAATGGTATCTATAAATTGTAATTAGACAATATCTTTAACAGCGATTATGATGACACTTCATCAAACACGTAAACTCACACATAAACATACCTTCCTTCCCATTAACATGTACAGTGTAAGCACGTACAAATTTGACATCATTGTGTCAGCACTTTACTGTAACACACATACACCTACTCACAAAATACACTATACAGAGCTGCTTAGCATAAGTCATTATTTCTCTTTTTTTTTAAATTTGGTTTTTGATTTTATTTTAGGTTTCAATATTGTTAAAGACTATCGATTGAAGGAAGGAGCGAGACAACCCCCATTAATAACTTACTGGGGCTGTTTCATTCAAATTTGTAATATATAACCGATTGAGACTGAATAATTTTTTTTTTTTTTCATAGGCAAGGTCCGTCGCGACAGCGAGCCCGGGCCAGACGTGACGACGGCGCTGTGCCGCTCGGGCGACGCGCCGCACGTGCCGCACCCCACACTCAACCAGCACCAACCGCCCCTCTGACATCTGCCTTACTGGAGGTAACACGACCTACTCTATAGGCAAGGTCCGTCGCGACAGCGAGCCCGGGCCAGACGTGACGACGGCGCTGTGCCGCTCGGGCGACGCGCCGCACGTGCCGCACCCCACACTCAACCAGCACCAACCGCCCCTCTGACATCTGCCTTACTGGAGGTAACACGACCTACTCTATAGGCAAGGTCCGTCGCGACAGCGAGCCCGGGCCAGACGTGACGACGGCGCTGTGCCGCTCGGGCGACGCGCCGCACGTGCCGCACCCCACACTCAACCAGCACCAACCGCCCCTCTGACATCTGCCTTACTGGAGGTAACACGACCTACTCTATAGGCAAGGTCCGTCGCGACAGCGAGCCCGGGCCAGACGTGACGACGGCGCTGTGCCGCTCGGGCGACGCGCCGCACGTGCCGCACCCCACACTCAACCAGCACCAACCGCCCCTCTGACATCTGCCTTACTGGAGGTAACACGACCTACTCTATAGGCAAGGTCCGTCGCGACAGCGAGCCCGGGCCAGACGTGACGACGGCGCTGTGCCGCTCGGGCGACGCGCCGCACGTGCCGCACCCCACACTCAACCAGCACCAACCGCCCCTCTGACATCTGCCTTACTGGAGGTAACACGACCTACTCTATAGGCAAGGTCCGTCGCGACAGCGAGCCCGGGCCAGACGTGACGACGGCGCTGTGCCGCTCGGGCGACGCGCCGCACGTGCCGCACCCCACACTCAACCAGCACCAACCGCCCCTCTGACATCTGCCTTACTGGAGGTAACACGACCTACTCTATAGGCAAGGTCCGTCGCGACAGCGAGCCCGGGCCAGACGTGACGACGGCGCTGTGCCGCTCGGGCGACGCGCCGCACGTGCCGCACCCCACACTCAACCAGCACCAACCGCCCCTCTGACATCTGCCTTACTGGAGGTAACACGACCTACTCTATAGGCAAGGTCCGTCGCGACAGCGAGCCCGGGCCAGACGTGACGACGGCGCTGTGCCGCTCGGGCGACGCGCCGCACGTGCCGCACCCCACACTCAACCAGCACCAACCGCCCCTCTGACATCTGCCTTACTGGAGGTAACACGACCTACTCTATAGGCAAGGTCCGTCGCGACAGCGAGCCCGGGCCAGACGTGACGACGGCGCTGTGCCGCTCGGGCGACGCGCCGCACGTGCCGCACCCCACACTCAACCAGCACCAACCGCCCCTCTGACATCTGCCTTACTGGAGGTAACACGACCTACTCTATAGGCAAGGTCCATTTGCTGATAATTCTGCAAAAACATTGGAATGTGTTACTTCCGCGTTCCAATGCATTTCAAAGTAACTTAAAGTGACTAAAAACTTAGTAGCGAAGCCAAAATTAAAAAAAAATATATATTAGAGAAAAGGAGGACATTGTATGAATCTGACAGCTGTCATTCATATCATCCTATAGCAATTGTAGTGTAGCATGTAACCTTCCACTATGCCATTACTAAACGGGTCGAAATGGAATTAGGTACTTGACTATTTTTTTTTTTTTATTATTGTGTGTATCAAAAAGTAACTGTATCCAAAATCACATATATAAAAGAAAAAATCGTCCAAAAGTTAGGAATCTTTCTAATCTGATGGTAGGGGAAACAATCTAATAATTCAAATAGTGTAATGTGACCGCCATTACATTACATGTGCATAAAAGAGATAGCGAGATCCACCACCCCTCACTCTTCCCCAAACTAATATCTATAAAGTTTAAAGTTTTGATGCTGTTTTCAGAAAAAGATTTATTTTTAGAGATTTTTGTTATTTCGTAAAAAATAAGCACAGGTGCCATTGGAAAGCTCTTTTGCCTTTTTGACTGCGCAGTCAAAATGTGTTCGTACTGTTTATTTTCGTGTGCTATAAAGAGTATACCTATTTATACAACATTATTTTTAGTAGTTTATGCGAAACCCGTATATACAAGGTGTAAGGAACAGCCCTCCACAAACTTTAAGGGCTTGCTCAGTAGACGAAACTGAACAACCTACCATAAAAATTTTTTTCAGGAAACGAAAAAAGAAATCCGCCTCACCATACAAAATTATTAACTTGATTGGACAGTTTGTATGGAGAGGCTGAATTTTGTTTTCGTTTCCTGAAAAATTTTTTTATGGTAGGTTGTTCAGTTTCGTCTACTGAGCAAGCCCTTAAAGTTTGTGGAGGGCTGTCCCTTACACCATTTAGTTTGTACTGAATAGATTCCAATAGTTTAAACACCATGCTATATTTTTCCCAAAAATATTTAGAAATTGTCATGTGTTGGACACCACCGACACTAAGTACGACACAGGTCACGGTGGGTCATCGCGGGCATTATGTGCCAGCAAACACCTGGGAGCAAGTGCAAAACACATCCCCAGCCGTATGGATGGGCTGGTGATTATGTATTTTTGTTGACATAACAAGCATAGCAACTTTGTGATTTTTCATGATACAGTTATGAAATTTTGTATACATATAGATTTTTTACCTAAAAAACTAGACACGTGTATCGGGTTCCGCTTACTAAAGCTAATGTTGTATTTTTATTTTAAGTTATTTATTATTTAGTAACTTTTTATTTTATTCATATTTTTATTTTTTATTTTTTTGTGTACAATCACACAACTATTAAAAACAATAAAAAAAATATATATACACTTCTGGACACATCTATTGGCCCACCTTGTATTTTCAGTTTCGTTTGGTCCTAGCTAAAATTTTATATTAGGTCGAGCAAAAAGTTTTTATGCAGTTTTGAACCTGGCACATTTACAATTTCATTCAATAGTCTTTTTTTGAATTTCGAACACAGAATTTAAAGAAACAAAAGACAATTTGGAGCCTGTTTGTTGATATCAAACAATCGAATACTAAGAAAACTTGGTTTTATTGGTTTACTTGGATTTAATTCTTGAAAAAGTGATTGATATCTTTGGTTTTGCAACAAACATTACTTATTTTTAACATTAAGGTGAGGTTCTATCAATAATCTATGGATACTTCACCTGAAGTCGCCGCCCAAGCTGTGGCACTTATTCAGGCCGGACACAGCCAAAGAAACGTGAGTGCTCAACTTAATTTAAGTCGATCTGCGGTCCGAAATGTTTATCGGAGGTACCTAGAGACTGGCGGCTTTGTTCGTCGCCAAGGAAGGCCACGATCTCGAGTCACAACTGAAAGACAAGATCGATTCATCGTGACGACCAGCTTGAGAAATCGTCACCTTACCTCCATTGAGATACAAAACCAACTTCGCGACTTCCACGGAGTATCTGTGAGCGCTCGAGTTGTTCGGAGAAGGTTAAAAGAACGCGATATGGTACCACACAAGCCAGCTAATGGGCCCAAACTAACGCGAGCCCACCGAACAGCGCGCCTTCATTTCGCACGCAGTCATTTAAATTGGACACAGCAAGATTGGAGCCGTGTACTCTTTTCTGATGAGTCTAAAATTGTGTTACATGGCAATGATGGAAGGAAGAAGGTCTACCGACGTAAGGGAGAGCGTTTCGCACAATGCTGCTTTGAAGAGAGGGTTGCTTATGGCGGTGGCTCATGGACTGTCTGGGGCGGTATATCCGCGAGCGGCAAAACTCAACTTGAGGTTGTTACAGGACCACGGCTGCCAACATTAAATGCTGAAAGGTACATTCGTGAGTGCTTAGAACCTCACGTGATACCATACGCGGACTATGTGGGCCCAAATTTCCTTTTTATGCATGATAATGCAAGAGCCCATGCGGCCGGCATCGTCAGGGAATATCTTCGGGATGTGAACATCACAGTTATGGACTGGCCAGCCAGAAGCCCAGACATGAACCCCATTGAGCACATGTGGGACGAGCTAAAAAGACGTGTTAGGGCTCGTCAGCCAGTTGCCCAGACGATGCAGGAGTTGGAAACTGCCATAGAAGAGGAATGGGAGATGATCCCTCAAAATTTCATAGAGCGGTTGATAAACTCTATGCCTAATCGTATGAGAGCTGTGGTAGATGCCCATGGAGGCAACACGCGTTATTAAATTAAACCTTTATTTGATAAAACATGTTTTTTATTCAAAAATCAATTGCCTTTAACAAGGCGCATATCCGACTTGTTAGGCGTAGCTCCATGTCGTATGGTATTCTGAATTCAAATTTAAAACAATACGATCGAAAAAGATGGTAAAATGTATCAGGTTTAAAACTGCATCAACAGTTTTTGTTCAATTTAGCAATCATATTTCGGTAGGGGCCATCGAAACCTAAACTCTAAGGTGGGCCAATAGATGTGTCCAGAAGTGTATTATTGAAATTATTTTGTCCTGTGCAAGTCACAAATAAGTGTTTTTCTTTCTTTCTTTTCTATGTTGCCAGAACTTGTATGAAATTATTGTATTACATTCCAGGTCCCTCCGTTTCGCGGTGCTCCTGCCAGTATCCATGTGCTTCATGAGCACTATACTGACCATACTGATACTTTTCCACGTCTACACTTAAACACTGCTCATTAGCATAGTCGTCGTTGCACTAACTTACGAGTATATTATAATTATATTGATCTAAGATCCGATAGAAGAAATCTCTTGCCTCATCTGTTATTTTATTATGATAAATATTAGATACTAGATAATGCGTTCATTAACACATTGCGAATAAGTTGCCTAGCTAAATCTGGTGTAATATTTATCATAACCGAATAACATGAGGGAAGAGTCTACGGATCTCGTACTATATATTGTACTCGGTTCGGTCTAGTTAGGAGGCTGGTGTTTCTGTGAGGGTAGCGACCAATTAGAATCGTGCACTAAGGTAGGTGCCAAATGAACGTGGAATTACGGTCATTGACCCTCTTACATTTGTTGACATTCTTAATTTCAAAAACGGAAATAAAGACATAAAGCTGTCTTGAATCGACATGTATCATGATCCTTTACACGATCTAGTAATGAAAAGCAGTTCACTGTTGGATTTTCGTGTACCTACGCAGAGATATTAGGAAAAGGTCAATGTAATTTATTCCATGGTTATCTGGCGCCTTCTGTATCTTCTTACGTTTTGTAAGTGCACATGTACAATATGTTTTTGAATTTTGAATTCAGTAAATCTTGAGTAATACACATTTTTAACGGGAGATTTTGTAGTAATCGTTGACGTGATGGGTTTCGATATTTGTAATGATGTTAAAAAAAAAAACTTCAAGTCATACTTTTAAGTATCTACAGCAATGTTACAATATGGTGCAAAATAGATTTCAAACTTCAAATTTTTCTTCCTTAAAGTAACATTGATGCAAACTGATTTGAAATAATAGTGTTGTTTTCTTTGAATCCTCGTTAGTGTTGATTTCACGTGTGTTACAGGTTTTGAATTTATGATACAAGTTATTTTTAACATAGTGGTACGTCCAGATCTTGCGAATGTGCCGCTCGCGAGCCTCTTGCGAACTACGCGCGTGCATTTCAGTACGAATCATGGCGCAGGGGCTTCGTTCGAACGAGCCGTGCGCGAAATGCACGCGCACCGTTCGCAAGCAGCTAGCGAGCGGTTCGCGAACGGCTCGTAAGCTGTGCATTAGTCAGATCTGGACGCACCATGATATATAATATGTATATGAGTTTGGACTTCGGAATAGTTTTAATTTAATCAACTTTCAATATCGATGACAATCACATCTGCGAAATTGCGCCGTTTTTTTTAGTTTGTCTGTATACGTTCTTTTGCAGTAAAATTGTAAAAAAAAATACGACTACAAGTCAATGGCAATACAGCAATCTTTTGATAAAAATGTGGATGTATTCAGATTTTATTAAAGTATTTTGTGTGCAAGACGAACTTGAGACGATCATTTTAGTGGGAAGTTTTTTCTGATTATGTTAAAGTGAAAGCTACCTGAACCCATATGCAGCTATGATCCGCTAGATAACGTTACATTAAACATTTTCAGTTCATTTAGTTTTTAGTGCATGGGATCATTATTCAGTCAAGGGAGCGGTATTTTCTAAACTCAGACATTCTACTTAAGTATAGCGATATACTTAAGCGCTATAGAATTATGAAAAGTCAGAATTAAGTGGATGTTGTGGCAATAATTTGACTAGGGTAACCAAAACGGCTAGAGTGAATAGGCTCTTAATAAACTAGTGCACCTCACCGTCAGAGATTGCATCACTGCTTGCCATCAGGTGGTATCGCTGTCAAGCACTAGTTTATATTAATAAATAAAAATAAAAACTTTTCTAAACAAATTTGAAATTGTGTAAACTAAATATATAACGCAAGTTAAACTTGCATTATATAGTTTACCTTGCAGTCATACTTATAAACTAACCAGATCGGCTCAAATAACCATACAATTTTAAATGCGTGTCTTAATTTTGCATGTGGGGCAAGATACTGACTGGGGCATGTGTACCTGGTTTGTTTACCAAAGTTCAATAAAATCTCTAACTATAGTGCTAGTTATACTAGCTGATCCATGAAACGTTGTTTTGTCACATAAATTATAACTATCAAAGAAAAAATGGGGGGCAGGACGGTAAAAATCCGGTCAAGCCGTTTCGGAGGAGTTCGATAGCAAACACTATGACACGAGATTTTATATATCAGATTACATGAACAGTCAGAATGAAATTAATGGACTTTGAGGAAATAATTTGACTAATGAGAATGTCTGATTTTAGTAAATATTCTTTTCCTTGACTTAATAATGCTTTTATAAAGTAAAAACTTTATAGTTCAGCACTATCTAGCAAGGATATGGGCCAAGGGTCATAGCTTTCACATTAAACATTATTTCTGATAATAAATTAAGGTATACATTTGTTCAGTATTATAGCTTATGTACTTGTATTTCGCTAATTCTTGTGTATCAGTAGCAAATTAGCTTTTAGTTAATAAATAATGATTTTATAAAAATCTATGTAATCAATATAATTTATTCAAATGTAACGGAATCATTTTATAAAATAATACGTAATCTTTTGAGTCTTTAACAAGCAACTTATTTATTATACATAAATTAGAATATTTTTACTTCTTTATAATAATATTTAGTACCTACCAATATAAACATGTATATTTTTTTTTTTAAGAATGGTATAAAAACACCAGCCTCAGTGTTTGGTCACTATGCGCAGAGCGAAATTCGACCTTATTAAACATAGTTTTTAGTCTATTTTCCATTGATATATAAATTATGTTGCGCTCGCGGCTAAGGTAAGGGAATTTGAGCTCAATCTCTTAGTGCTAAGGTCTCTTGCATGTAGATCGTTGTTTTAGCGTATAATTGTGTTGTCTCCGTGAAAATTGATGAGTAACAAGAAATAGAGTAAAAGTGAACTACAAGGACGAAATAAATGAACTAGGGAACTTCGCAGACTTCGATAAATGTTGCTAGGGTTGCGGGAGCCTCACCCAGACCTGAAGAAATTGTTTGATAATTTCCAGCTTAAAAAAATCGGAGTCTATAAGGGGGCGCCTTCAAATTAGCCGCAAAGTGCCGCGCGACGGCACAAACAAAGTAGCGTGCAGTGCGACTGAAGCCCGTGTTTTTTAATTATATGGAATAACACGGGCTGCAGCGTTACCGCCGCGCTGCCGTCGCGCGGCACATTGCTAATTTGAAGGGCGCCTTCAAATTTAAAACTACATTAATATATATTAAAACAGTAAACAAGTAGTAACTTGGAGTAGTGAGTTTAGATTCATTTTTATCGTTGTTTTTTTTTTATATCGGAGTATCTGCGGAGTTGCGCTGGTGATTTATTATAATCCTGTGTTACTTGTTATAGCTAATAGTTCTTTGAAGTTCTCACTGTAACCATAGTTTTATTTCAAAGTCAAAGCGTTATTCAAAATTGCAGGAAGTATTTTGTCAGCTTCATTTCTATTACTCATCTTTCTTATTACTTTTCTAAACCCCAGCACTATAATTTTTACTTTAAGAATTCAAACCTTAACACAAAGGCATAAAGTTTAAATTAGCAAATAAAATGAGCGCAGATTTGAAGGTAGTTGTAGCTTGGTGCTTGTAGCAGTTCGTGTTAGGGTCGTTTAGGAAAGAATTTTATGAAAATTGATGTTAAAATGACATTTCATATGGGGGTTGCCAGTAAAGAATATTTTTCTACATTGAAAGTTGCCGGAATAAAAAAAAACCTTTTAACGTGTGTGTATTTTTAACTAAATCTGCTATGTGGCTTTGTCAGTGTTTTAATTAATTAAGATATTTGAGAGAGACTAATATAGCATTATTTTGTTTTTAAATTTCATGTAGATTTATACAAAGTAAAAAAAAAAAACTATGAAATGATAGACATGAGAATTTTTACCTTTCCTTGAAGGTAAGCAATCTGCTGAGCCTTGTACTAACTGTATCGTGGTCTCCTTCAAGTCTTCAGTCGTGTTTTATATGAAGCGACTGCCTATTAGACCTCCATGACCCAGTTACTGGGCAACTCGATACCTCTTAGTGTGACTGGTGTCCATTTTTTTGCCTTTTGATTACCCTTAATTTTTTTTAATTTTCCTTAAAACTTTAACAGCTCGCATCGGATTGGCCTGACAAGTGTTCTCGCGTCCTTCGCCAGGGTGTTTGCAACCGAGACTACATCTCATTTAGCTCTTCAAATCTTCATAGGTTTTTTTTTCCGGGGGTAAAAATCATCCAGATGACATCCCTCGCCCTTGGGCGGAGCGAGAGATAGTGTCAAACTTTTACTGAGGAACCCACCCCGTTCCTTCGTTGTCTTTCATACCGGGGCCGAGCCTTCTTTCAAAAGCAGATCCTTGGCCCCAGTAGGCTTCGACCCTGCTGGGCCCCTACGGTTGCTGACAACTCCTTGAGGCGCGCGGGAACAGTGCGCGCCATCGACGAGTTGTAAAATCCCCATAGGTGAAAAAAGAGCTGATGAGATGAAGTATTTGTTCGTGGATGTGCGACCGTGACGTAACGAACGCGAGAGGGTTTGTCGTATATAGGGTGACTGGTAATTAGTGACCGATACTTATACACGCGATTGTATTCATGATTACGAACAACTTTCCTAAAGAAACTTTTTTTTATACTAATTAGTTTTATCACAATAACGAAGCTCAGCTGTTAACCGCAAACGCTGTTGTCTCATGTACCATACCTACAATAGTGATAGAGCACCCGCGCCGCTTGAAAACTCATCGGTGTTCGCGACTCGCGATGCGCGAACCAATGGGTGACCGCGATGGTCACCGCGCTGTTTTGTTATTATGATTAAACAACTTTCTCAAAGAAACTTTTTATTACACTCATTTGTAATAAAAAAAGTTTCTTTGAGAAAGTTGTTTGAAATCATGAGTACAACCACGTGTATAATTATCGGTCACTAATTACTAGTCACCCTATATATCCGACGTCGGCGGTTAAAGGGTTAAATGGACATATTTATTTTCAAATCCAATAAAAATCTGGCAATCCTTTTAACCGAACAGCATCGTATCACGCTAAACAAAATTATGAATTAAAATTATTTACTCATCTGTATATTTTTGTACACCGTATTAGAAACATCACTACTTCTTTAGCAGATAAGATGATTAGGAAGTAAGGTGCCGAACTCGATTGCTTATATTTTATATAGTAGTAAGTATGACGAATTTGATTTGATTTTGTGATAGAATAGATTCATGAAAATGTTTACGTAAGCGAATAAAAAAAAAAATCCAAAGGGCTACTAGAACTCCGAGCACAGCAATGCTCGGAGTTTCCTTGCGTGACCGCATCAGGAATGAAGATATCCGCAGGAGAACCAAAGTCGCCGACATAGCTCGAAGAATCGCCAAATTAAAGTGGCAGTGAGCATGGCATATTGCTCGTAGAACGGATGGTCGATGGGGCGGAAAGTTCTAGAGTGGCGGCCGCGTACTGGAGTCGCATACTGGAGTCGAAGCGTTGGAAGGCCTCTCACAAGGTGGTCCGACGACCTGGTGAGAGTCACGGGAATGCGGTGGATGCGAGACGCACAGGATCGGTCGTTGTAGCGACGCTTGGGGGAAACCGTTGTTCAACAGTGAACGTCTTTCGGCTGTAGTGGTTGAGCAATTCACAAGTTCATTAGAGGCCCAACCACGAGCTGTCAGCGATTCATTTGGTCTGTTAAAGGAATGCAGATATACAGAATGTATAGCTCTATCCCTCTTTCTCGTTCGCACGACTGTCATTTTAACAAGTCATGGTATGGCTCCAGATTTGCCGAGTAATAGCTGTTTGAACTATGGCCAGGCTCAGATACCTAAATTAATCCCTGAAGTAATTTACTTTCAACAATAGGTGTTGAGCCGAGAGTTGAAAATCCAAAAGCACATTTGAATTACAATTTAGAAAAGTTTCACCTTCGAACGAGCTATAGCCGTCATCCTAATACAAAGCGACCAACGTGCGAATACGCAATCATCGTGCAAATACGATCGTCGCCCAAATATACGATCGTACGAATACGCGATTGTTGTGCGAACACATGATCGTCGTGCGAATACGAGATCGTCGTGCGAATACGAGATCGTCGTGCGAATACGAGATCGTCGTGCGAATACGAGATCGTCGAGCGAATACGAGATCGTCGTGCGAATACGAGATCGTCGTGCGAATACGAGATCGTCGTGCGAATACGAGATCGTCGTGCGAATACGCGATTAACGTACGAATACGCGTCGTATTTTTGTTTGCAAACTAAATCTTTGTCGAGCCTACAGAGGACGCTTTCCCGTGTTGCTGAATGAACAATGCCATTACATTTTAGTCTTGTGTTGCTTAAAAACATATCAACATATTGCTTCTGTAGTAAACTATGATATAGTTTCTATCCCAAAATCAAATTCAAAAATAGCAAGTGAATAGTTTTGACGTCAGTATTGCTTGATTGAGCTCGGTAGGTGTAGTCTGTGATAGGAATATAACCAGAACTGTGATCAGTACGGTCAAACCACGCGTAACATACCAAGATGTGTACGGTCAGCAAAACAGTTAGTTTAGTTTGACAATTATTTTGTTTATAGTAATTGTCTTTAATGTTTTTACTTTACAAAAATCTATATGATATTTACGTTTAAAGGCTGCTCTGAAATGCACAGTGCAGCTGAAGGAAGGTAGGTCTGATACTACCTCTAGATCTACTTGGAGCGATAGAAGTTGTTGATGATTTACAAAAAGAAATGTACCCACTACCTACTTATCATTGATTGAATACTGGGTCGACTTGAATTAACATATTTGTTGGTGGCTTCCAGATAGGTAGGTAGTTCATGTCATTTCTGGCTGCCCACTTAAAAAAAAATTGCGCTTGAATCCTGCGGCGCAGCGCCAAACCAAACCCTTTGAAATTTTCTTTTCGAGTGTAAGCAAAAATGAACGGTGGTCAGGTGGAAATGTCTTTGACGGTACCTATGTTTGTATATTAGATATACAGAGTTTACATATTTGTGAACGCGCCCACGATAATTCATAATTCACAGTAATTCCTAGTGTGAGTACATGTTTTTTTTGTAATAGGGTTCCTTTGGCTTTGCCGCTGTCGGGTAAAAAAGAGCACTATAATAATAATAATGTTCCACAACTATCACACAGCGCCGTCTAGTCCCAAGCTAAGCAGAGCTTGTGTTATGGGTACTAGACAACTGATAAACATACTTATATATTTCTAAATACATACATATTATAGATAAATTACACCCAGACAGAACAAATGATAGTGCTCATCACACAAACATTTGTCCTGGGTGGGAATCGAACCCACGACCTCCGGCATAGCAGTCAGGGTCACTAAGCACTAGACCAACAGGCCTGTTAAAGTTGCATATGGCATTAATTATCACTGGCTCCATCAATTCAGAATCTTTTATCAATCAGATGGCATTGGTATTTAGTAGTACGGCCCCTAAATCTAATTACTTATAAAATTTCGATTTAGTTTATTTTGCTGACCGTAGCATTGTAAGTGAAGTGTGTTGAGAGATTTATTGATAATTGAGTGTAGTGGGTACGTAATTTTGTTTGCGAGTGTGATAATGTGTAGGATAAGGGGCAAGCCCTAACTGAAGGATGGGCGTCTATATCGAAGACAGTTTTTCAGCAAAGTGCTAAATGACATTTAAAAATCAATGTTGCCTTGACATCAAAAATGTCATTGGAAAATCAAATTTGCTAAGCTAAAAAGTTTTTGTATTTCCAAATTAATGTTCACTAGAGAATGAATGTAGTATTTAAATAAAAAAGATCGTCGGACAAAGCTGAAATCAATTAACCTTTTAACTGCTTACGTGGGATATATCCGACAAACTTTCGCATTTATCCCGCTAAGGTCACACATCCACGACTAAATACTCCATCTCGTCAGCTCTTCTGTCACCCATGAGGATTGAAGAGCTGAAACGACATGGAGTACCCAGTCGTAAAAATTCAACCCTGGCGCACACGAAAACACTCGTCGGACTAATGCGACACAAGCAGTTAAAGGGTTAAGAATAAATTACTGAGCGTGTGGCTTTACTAGCGAAACTTGTCGACTTGAGCTCATAAGTTTTGCTGAATTACAATTTTTAATTCGCACATTCGCGAAGCCTTATAAAGAACAAGTAAGACGTTGAATTATAGATAAACCTATTAAAAGTAATAAAAGGTGCAAACGAGAGAACACGGAGCAGTTAGTGTTCTCACAAATTTGCACTTTATGACTCAGAATATAAAGTTGTCAAGGCCTGATTGTTACAGCCTAAAGGCAGGCCAAAGCAACCTTTTGCTAGTATCACCACTTCCTAAAAATTCACGCACAACGATCTTAGAACCCTATTTTTTTAAGCCTGACTAGCTCATTAAGCTTACATTAGTTGTGCGAACAATTTTAAACCTTAAATGAGTGCTGTAAGATCTAAATTGGATTACGGCTTTGATTGTAGACGCGATGAAACGATTTATTTAACACATCTATCGTAGATTTAACGTTTTATAATATTAAGTGATGTCCAATGTTGGATTTGTTTTAAGGAAACTGAAAAACGGAAAATGCAATTTGATTCTTTTCATTTAAGAAAGAATCGAGCATTGATCACTTTTGCTCCCGTCACATCGCTAGAAAAATAGTAATATATGAACCATGGTATGCACTTATAATAATTTACCATCGCGATTTATGCTACCTGTTACGATGTATGCTATATTAAAATATAAGTACTTAAAACAAATCCAGTAACATACTACTTGTAGTTTAAATAATCTCCTAAGAATTTGAAGTACAAAATGTCATCATCACTTTCCACTCCATACAGGTTATTCTTATCTATAATAAACACATATTTAATAGACATAATAAAATAATTTTCAAACGCACGCCGTATATCCATTTTACGCAACGCTATGTTTTGTTAATCGTGTGTACACTTGCTTGCAGATAAATATGCAAACCTAGAAAAATGTTCATTTACTTGAGGTCCACTGCCTTGTGCTTCTGTTAGAATCGAACTGTAAGTTAACCTTTGCTACGCCACAGTCTGATATAAATAAATAAATTGGGTATAAAAACTCATATATATATAAATTTTGGTTTTTCGATACTTTGCACTTTTGGGTTCTGGCGTTTTGTGAGCTTTTTTTTTTATAAAATACCGTGGTGTTCAAATTTGAAAGGGTTAAATCTAAAATTTAATGAGAAAGTTACCTACATTATACCACAGTTCATCAACATTCATGGTGCAGTTGCCCACTAGATAATTTTCTAATGGTTGGAGGATCTTGTCTATTTTACGGAGGATGAACAACTTTACTCAGATTCCATTATCTCGATGACTAAAAACCTATATCTCACTAGGATGCCAGTGATAGCGCGGCCAGTCACTTTGCTGAAAAATTATATTCAGTTTTGCACTACCAAGCAGACACCAGATGAGGTACCCTCCAGAAAACTTAATGAATTCATTTTGTTGGTAATGCGACTGGCAAAGAAAATTAAACGTGGTTGTATAGTCATTGGCGACTGGTCACTTCGTCACCGGTCTCCTGGTGCGATATGGGCCAAAAGCCGATCTGTACTACATACTGTGTAACTTCAATTCTGACACGATTAGGTAGTTTTTTCTTCTTCTTTTCGTTTTGACGTATCCAAACATTTTTTTTTTATCAATATTTGGCAGCTCTGTTATTGGCCTCGTATAGATCCTTAAAAGTGCAAGATTCTTTTTCTTTTCTTATGGCCTTTATTTTTTGCAAGCAAGTGTAATATTTTTCAAGTGTTATAATTTACTATGATCTCATTCATTACTGGGCACTCATTCAAAAGCAGGGTTAATATATAAAATTAAATACTGCTTCAATTACTAGGTACTATTTAGGATTCGATTTCAGTAGACTTTCATGCACATTGACATGACGTAATTATGTACTATTTTCTTTGTTTCTTAGGTCCTACCACGAGCTCTTAACGCGATCCATTTGACGACCTAAACTGAACTGTTTAAGAGATGTAGCTATATAGGGTTTATAGCTCTATCCCTCTTTCTCGCTCGCACAACTGACATTTTAACACGTCATGGTAAGAAGGGTGTGAACTATCGCAATATAGTGTCAAATCAAGTGAATATTGTCTGGGAGTGAAATCATATCAGGAAACTAAATCACTTGACTCCAGTCCTATGAAGGTGTTCAAGAAAATTCACACTGCCAGTTGGCACTAGTTAGTTGTCAAGTCTTTTCCTTTGAAAACGTAGGTTATATACATGATGTTGACGTTGATGTCTAACTAATGACATTAACATAAGCATTTAAACAGGTGCCTGGACCTGACGCCTCAGTGCTGCCACCTGGTTAACGTCATTTCAGAACACCCTCATTTGTGCGGCATCAATAGATTCGTTTCAGGAATCGGGCGTTAGTTGTTGTTTGAGTGTGACTAGGACTGCAAGAAAATTATGTTTTAGAATAACCAACAAAATGTATATTTTAACGCACGTCTCTGTCATAAGAGTTACAGAGTTATGCTTTGATCACACGTACCGAGTAAAAGGGCGAGACAGGAAAATGTTGCTCGGCCGAGACAGTGATGTAAACGAGTTGTAGAGATAAATGGTAGGCCGAGCACTCGGCGCTGTGTTTACACGTACCGAGTACTCGGCCCAGAGTACTGTCTCGCCCGTTTACTCAGTACGTGTGATCAAGGCATTACAGACAGCCCACTCTGCAGAGCTTGCATGAAGGATGAAACACTACACACTCATCTGCTCCTAAGCTACCCAGTGGCCATGTGCGCTTTAAAGAGATGTCAGCAAAACCGAAGTGGCCCAGCAGGACCGAAGCCTATTGGGGCTATAGGCTCACTTCCAAAAGGGAATCCTGGAGTCCTGGCAAAAGGCAAAAAAAAAAACATAGGATTGGTTTTAGTCAGTAAGTCTCCTGCTCCGCTCTAGAGCGGGAGAACACGTTGGATAATATCCCACCTAAAAAAAAGGGGCAAGATACTTCCGAAAGCCACGTATTTTTTTTGCAAAATGGTCAGTAAAACGGAAAGCGCTGGCCTTGAGGAGCTAGGGTTGATCGAATAACACATTTGGTCCACCTGTAAGCTAATTACGCGCTTGGGACGTGGAGTCGCGGACACCAGCATTCACACAATATATTTCGTAAACACATTTTATTGGTTATTCAATAAAAAAAATGACGTTATTAAATGTTATAAACTTAGTAATGTCTAAGTAATATGAGAACTCAGAATGTCATTTATATTTCTTCTTTACTACGTCTTGTGTCTTAAGTTTACTGAAATCTACTCCTTAAAGCTAATCTAGACTTCTAGCTTAGATATTCTAGAGATCCTAGTGCGTAATTAAAGTATTTGTATTTTGCCAATCTAACTTCACTGTCACTAATGTTGACAATCTGCCATTTTTTACGTACCCATAGATTTTAATAAGTGTATTAAATGTATGTGTAACAAAATACTGTTGTTTCATTCATCTATTTCTCCCAGTCCAAAGATTGAATTCTAATATTGAATTAATACAAAGTAATTTTATAATAATATAGGTAGTATATGCGAAACCTAAATATAGTTTCATCAGAATTTGTAAGTGGTACGATTCCAATAACTTTTACACCATGTAATATTTTCCCCAAAAATATTTGAAAAAGGTCACAAGTTAGACGCCACCGACACTAATAAGTAAGGATTGAGGTGCCACATTTCTTATCTAGTACAACACAGGTCACGGTAAGTCATAGCGGGCATTAGGTGCCAGCGCATAGCTGAAAACATCCCGTCAGTCGCCCGGTTGGCTTGGTGACTATGTATTTATGTCGCCAACCAGGTACCATACTGGGCTTATAACTTTGTGATTTTTCATAATACTTAATTTTGAAATTTTGTGCTTAGATTCTTTACATAAAATTACTAGAGAGGTGTTTCAGGTTTTGCAATTACTAAAAGTAAGTACTTACTTTATGCTATTTTTTTTTGCACATTAAAAGATTGTTTTAAAATCTGATCGAAATGAATTAAGTTCACTTCAGATCTTGATCTTGACCTTGTAGCCGCACAGGGGCCACCGGCCACAAAGACAAAACGCCACCACCATATATGGATTCGCCACTGCTCGCTTCTTGTGGCCTGCACTGGCCACTAATGCCTTGATCACACATACCGAGTAATCGGGCGAGACAGTGCTCTCGGCCGAGTACTCGGTACGTGTATACACAGCGCCAAGTGCTCGGCCGAGAGTTTATCTTTACAACTCGCTTACATCACTGTCTCGGCCGAGCAACATTTTACTCTCGCCCTTTTACTCTATACGTTTAATCAAGGCATAAACGCCGTCACACGCCACTCGTGCATTTAAACCTTCTGTCACGCGCTTCAGCTTTTTTGGGGCCGCTTCTAGCTTCTCGTGGCGGCGTTTGTGGCTGTGGCATGTTGCCCATGTGGGGCGACATGCCACAGCCACACACAGTTTGACAGTTAGATGGCCTTCATTCACGAGTATGGCATTTTCCCAAGTATTTGTGGCGTATTACGTCGCAACACCGCCTACTATATTTTGTGTGACAACACCAAACATTTCCGGCGCGAGACTAGAGTCTGCCGCCATATTGAAAGATAGACTGTTACCGCTACTCGAGACGATGTGAGCTCTGTTTGTAATTTTGGCTTTCGTGTGAGTTATTACTGCTTACTGCAAATAGAAGATATTCCGAAATCCACGACGTGTTTCATTGTGTGTGTACCTCCAAATTGGTGACCCCGACGTGATACGAGACGCAACTACACAGCAAGGTACCTACAGCAGGAACGTGGAACCGGACTTCAGCAGTAAACCTCGCTGAGATCTTCAGTCGGCTTAATTTGACAACGCCCCGCAACGTTCCCAGGCTGGTTTTATCACTAACCGCCGGGAAATCGCCGAACGAGAAGTTGCCGAGTAGATACCTACCTACCTACCGGCTCACACCAGCACGCTACGCGCCTCTCCGAGGATCGGAAGGCGTACCAACGGTTCGCAGAAAGTTTGTGTTAACTAGTGCATCATTTTTCAAGCAGTTTTCGTCATCCTACGCATCATTTTCGCGTTTTCTCGAGTTTGGAATGCTCCGAGGCCATCGACCCGGAAACGGAATTTCGTGAAGACCTGCGACTAGTGACGCCATACGCTACCTATCGGGGAGTAGCGGAACTTTCGGTTAGTGATCGAATCGAATGAATGATTGAACTGCCGTCAACCCGATACGTCACTGTCATAGACATGGGTCGTACTTGCAAAATCGAGTACCAGGGCTTACAAGTACGTCTTTTTTAAGAAACCAGGTACTAAAACCAGGGCTCGGGATACTTTCAAGTATTTTCTATCTGGATAGGAAATTGACCCGTATTTTTGTACGAATAAGGAGCACAATCGCGTTTTCAAATAAATACCTACTTACAGACGATTGAACTTCCTACTTCTATGTCAAGTCCTGTTGGAAAAAAAAATACTTGCATAGGAAATTGAACCCTAATTTCTTAAATATAAGGAGCACAATCGCGTTTACAAATAAATACTTGCAAAGACAAACCATTAAAGTAAAAATACTTGCATAGGAAATTGAACCCTGACTTCTTATTAATAAGGAGCACAATCGCGTTTACAAATAAATACTTGCAAAGACAAACCATTAAAGTAAAAATACTTGCATAGGAAATTGAACCCTGACTTCTTATTAATAAGGAGCACAATCGCGTTTACAAATAAATACTTGCAAAGACAAACCATTAAAGTAAAAATACTTGCATACGAAATTGTTCCGTAGCCTTTTACAAATAAGGAGCGTGATCGCATAATGCGACGAGAAATCCGAACGCGGCCGAAGCGGGCCGATTCGCGACGCGATGGCCGAAGCCGAGCGAGCGTCGAGCTGCGACGGAGCGAGTCCGAGTAGCCGTATAAAATACTTTGAAGTCTTGCAAGTATTTCGGGTCGGTACCTGGTGTACGCACTTGGAAGCAAATACCTGGTGTAAAAACCTGGTCGCGTAAATACGTACCTTCCCTACACTGTCATCTGTCATCGCTACGCGGGATTCTGAAGACTGGAAATTGAAAATTGAAATACGACTGCATGCCTGCATGTGCATCTTAACGTACTGATCCTACTAAACATTTACTAAAGAACTAACTTGTGGTGTGCTCGGTGGTTTCAAACGTTGATAACAAAACTTTATCAAATCTATCTCTATATCTTTATTTTTACACATTTTTGTTTTTTCGGTTTACATATTTTTGGTGTTTGGTTTATCGTGTGCGTGTTTGCTTAGAAGTTAGCTCTGTCTGAAGCTCATTTTAAGTCGCTAATGGTACAAGGTATTGTATTTTTAAATTAAGCTATTTGCACCCATTTGTTTTGTGGATTATTTTTATATACTTGTTATCTGCAGCACATACATAATTATCTTGCTTATTCTGTGCATACCTTGTGTTTAGTTTTAAGTTGCTTGTTTTAGTTTTAAGCAACCTGACTGAGTGGTAACTGCAACAAACGTATACCTCGTTTTATAATATATTTATATACACATTCAATATGGAGAGCCAACAAATTGAGGAGAGACTCAACCAAATTTTGGCAAATAATGAACGACTGATGCAACAAAATGAAGACCTGCGGGCACAACTAAATGCCCAAAGTGTGCAGAATCCAGCAGCATATGCGGTCCGTCCTAAACTGCCTCCTTTTTGGCATGAGCATCCCGCTGGATGGTTTGCTCACTTGGAATCACAGTTTGTTTTATGTAATATATCGGTGGATGAAACAAAATACAATTATGTCATTTCACAATTTGATTCTAGGATATCTCATGACGTTGAAGACCTGGTCACTAACCCTCCTCCTAAAGGTGGCCGGTATGAGTGGATAAAGGAGGAAGTTATCAAGCGTTTCTCCACTTCCGAGTCACAAAAAGTCAGACAACTACTATCAGGTGAGGAGCTCGGTGACCGGAAACCTACTCAGTTTCTCCGTCATCTGAAGTCTCTGGCTGGTAAGTCGTTCAAAGATAACACTATAATTAGAGAACTGTGGCTACAACGTCTACCAAAACATGTTCAGGCAATTTTGACTGCCCAAGGTGATCTCACCCTGGACAAAGTTGCCGAACTGGCTGACAAAATATTAGAGGTCAATCCCGTCTCCGTCAATGCCATTTCTCCCAGTACAGCTAGTGCTCCTGACCTTGCTGCCATAATGGTACAAGTTCAAGAACTTACACGTCAGGTGGCCGCTTTAACTACAAGGGAGTCTAGCTCTAGGCGACGCTCTGGACCTAGGTCCCATCAACCTAGATCTAGATCTGCGTCCCAGGTGGCGCGACAGCCTCTGTGTTGGTACCACCATAAATTCGGTGCAAAAGCAACTAAATGTACCAAACCATGCTCGTGGTCGGGAAACCAACAGAACAGTCAGTAGCAGCGGCGACTGATTGCTTCAATAGCAGCCGCTTATTTGTTGTGGACAAAGACACCAAATTCAGATTTTTGCTAGACACTGGATCCGACATTTGTTGTTTTCCTAAAAAATTGTTAGGGAACAAAATAGCAGATGTAAACTACAATTTATGCGCAGCAAATGGCAGTACCATAAAAACTTATGGCTGTCACACTTTCACACTTAATTTTGGTCTCCGCCGCTCTTTTAAGTGGAACTTTGTAGTTGCCGATGTTGATACCGCCATCATTGGTGCTGACTTCATGGCCTTCTACAACTTGCTTCCTGACTGCAGAAACAAAATAATACGCTGCGGAGTTACTGGTCTTACTGCTCCAGCCTCCATAGCTAAATTTAACCAGGTCAGTGTAAAAACCGTTAAAATCGAAGATTCAGATTTTCATAAAATTTTATCTGAATTTCCAGCTATTACGAGACCCCCTGGCATCCATCGTGAGGTGAAGCACAACACGGTGCACTACATCAAGACGACCGACGGCCCACCCGTGGTGTCTAAGCCGCGACGCCTCGCGCCGGACAAACTGCGGGCAGCGCAGAAGGAGTTTGCAGATATGGTGCAAGCAGGCACCGCACGCCCTTCCAAGAGCCCGTGGTCATCGCCACTGCACCTAGCCCCGAAGAAAGACTCTTCATGGCGCCCTTGCGGTGACTATAGAGCGCTGAATGCTCGTACTGTACCGGATAGGTATCCCGTGCGCCATATAGGGGATTTTGGTCATGCTCTCGCTGGTTCTACCATCTTTAGTACTATTGATTTAGTTAAGGCTTATCAACAAATTCCAGTAGAGCCAGCTGACGTCTGCAAAACTGCCATTACAACACCATTTGGTTTGTATGAATTCCCTTATATGACGTTCGGGCTCAGAAATGCTGGACAAACATTTCAGCGTTTCATCGATGAAATTGTCCGAGGGTTGGATTTTTGTTTCCCATATGTCGATGACATTTTAATATTTAGCAGGGACGCCACGGAGCATTGTAACCACTTGCGCACGCTCTTTGAACGATTGGCTAACTACGGTGTAGTAGTTAATCCAACTAAGTGTGTGCTAGGCACATCTGAGGTTATTTTCCTTGGTTATAAAGTCTCTAGTAAAGGCATAAGTCCCCCGGAAGAAAAAGTCCAAGCCTTGAAAGATTTCCCCCTTCCCAAAACAGCCCAAGGTCTCCGCAGGTTCTTGGGCATGATAAATTACTATCGACAGTTTCTGCCCAATGCTGCCGAGACTCAAGCACCGCTCATTGACTTCCTTACAGCTACGAAGCTTAAGGGAGCCAAACCCATGCCCTGGACTCCTGAACTGGAGCACGCCTTCACTGCATGCAAGGACAGCCTCTCTCAGGTCACCAGGTTAGCACATCCTGTACCTAACGCCCCATTGGCATTGTACACAGATGCTTCTGGCACACAGGTGGGCGCGTGCTTACAACAGCAGACTGAACAGGGCTGGCAACCACTTGCTTTCTTTAGCAAGAAGCTTACGGCAACTCAGTCAGTGTGGCCAGCGTATTATAGGGAACTGTTGGCAGTATATTCGGCAGTGCAGCATTTCAGGCATATATTAGAGGCGCAACACGCCACAATATATACGGATCATAAACCTCTTTTGTATGCTTTCAAGCAACGTAGAGAAAAGCTGCCACCCAGCCAACTTAATCAGCTCACCTTTATCTCCCAATTTACTACCGACATACGACATGTAAAAGGAGACGAAAACGTCGTTGCCGACACGATGTCGCGCATCGAAGCCGTCTCGCTCGAGTGCGATTATACCGCGTTGGCTCGAGCACAAGACACTGACGATGAATTAAAAACCTTATCTGACTCGTCTCTCAATATGCAACGTACTTTAATTCCAGGCACGGACACCACCGTCCAGTGTGACGTCTCAACAGGCAAGCCGCGCCCCTACTTGCCAGCACCTCTGCGCCGCGCCGCCTTCGAGCGCCTGCACGCGCTCAGCCATCCCGGTGCTCGCGCCAGCGCGCGCCTCGTGGCACAACGTTACGTGTGGCCTGGCGTTGCACGCGACTGCCGCACCTGGGCAAGAGAATGTCTCCATTGCCAGCGAGCTAAGGTGACGCGCCACGTGTCCGCGCCACTTGGAACTTTTGCCGCTCCATCTTCCAGGTTTCGCCACGTCCACTTAGATATAATCGGCCCCTTACCAACATCGAGAGGCTACTCATATTGCCTGACGGCGATTGACCGTTTCTCTCGATGGCCTGAGGCTTGGCCGATGACTTCGATAACCGCCGAGGAGGTAGCTGATCGTTTCGTCGAAGGTTGGATTGCTCGCTTCGGTGTTCCTACCACAGTCACAACTGACCAAGGCCGTCAATTCGAGTCGGACCTTTTCAAACGGCTCATGAATGTTGGCGCGACTGAGCGAAGGCGAACCACCAGCTACCACCCTCAAGCTAACGGCATGATCGAGCGCTTTCATCGACAATTGAAAGCTGCTCTCATGTGCCACAGCGACACCTGGCACCGAGCCTTACCGATCGTGCTTCTCGGCATTCGATCTGCCTTGAAAGAGGATCTCGAGTGTTCGGCTGCCGAACTTGTTTACGGGGAGCCGCTTCGCCTACCGGGAGAATTCCTGATAGCCAGCACGTCCCATAACATTGACAACGTCAACGATTTTGTGACGGTTCTGCGCACGAAAATGGCTAATTTGCGTCCAATTCAGGCCTCACGACACATGCGGCCGACGTCGTTTATTTTCAAGAACCTTCAGAATGCCTCTCATGTTCTCTTGAGAGACGATACTGTTCGCCGTGCGCTGCAGCCGCCCTACACAGGACCCTACAAGGTAATGTCACGGACTGACAAGTTACTCGACATTGACATTGCAGGTAAACGCGTGACGGTCAGTATCGACCGCGTGAAGCCTGCATACATCGCACCTGACTTAGAGAGCGACCTTTCCCGGGCAACCGCTCCGCAACAGATCGTAGCGCCCGCGCCTGACGTGCAAGCGCCTTCCGCGCCTGCGCCCGCGCCACCTGCGCCTTCCGCGTCTGCACAGCCGACTGTGCCCCCTGTTGCGCAACAACCAGTTACCACCCGGTCAGGTCGCACGGTTAGATTTAAGGATAGGTTAGATCTTTAGCTTAAGTTTTATTTTTTCTTTAACTTTTTGTTGCCTATCTTGTGTCATCAAGTGTATGTATATTTTTATTTGTAAATAATTTTTTTGTTATTTTCTCCGTAGGGGGGTGGTTGTGGCGTATTACGTCGCAACACCGCCTACTATATTTTGTGTGACAACACCAAACATTTCCGGCGCGAGACTAGAGTCTGCCGCCATATTGAAAGATAGACTGTTACCGCTACTCGAGACGATGTGAGCTCTGTTTGTAATTTTGGCTTTCGTGTGAGTTATTACTGCTTACTGCAAATAGAAGATATTCCGAAATCCACGACGTGTTTCATTGTGTGTGTACCTCCAAATATTGTATTAGGATTTGTAAATAAAACAATTATGTAAGTATTAATTTGTCTATATTAAAAAAAAATCTTGGTCCACAAGAACAATATTATTTCCTGTACACCAATATTTTGTACTTAACCTATACTTACAAGTAAATAAACCTGATTGATAAAATTGATTCAAATAATTGTATCAATCAGACTTCAAGCAGCCAAGCATTCACTATAAAGCCAAAACATTAATCAAACAGTAATTTTAGAAAACTGTGATTTATAATTTGACAAGATAGTACTTGATAAGCTAACTTTTAGGGATTTTTTGTTTTGTAGTTATTATTGATCATATTATAATTAATTTAAATCGGTCATAGCAATAGTAAAACATTGGAGCTTTCTAGGGTTATACAAATGCACAAAATCACTTTACTTAATCCATACTAATATTATAAATGCAAGAGTACATAACTCTGTTACAATAACCATGCTGCCCATAGATACTGTTGATAGGCTCACACTTAACCACTATCTGATCTATGTTGCCACACAACAATAATTTTAAATTGTTGTGTTACACTTCTATGTCATTAAAGTAGAAAAATAAACATAATAATGGCTCCTTGTTTAAAACATTGGTGTGGTAAAAATAGGCATACCATTCATTGGTAAGTTCATTTTTTTAAGTGATTTTAGGTACCCACAGGATCCTGATACACAATTTTAATGCAATATTGGGTTTATGTTACTAATTTAACCTTTTGAATATCATAATTAGAGATAACACTGACATTCGCGCTGTCATTGTCTTTTTATTGCGTTTCTAATTGACACGATTGAAAGGTTAATGAATTTAACACAACTTAAACCTCTGCTAGTGTCAATATTACAAAAACATAGAAAATGAAACAGAATTGTTCCTCAGAGCCAGATATCAAGGGTCATAACTACAAAACACAAATTTATATTTATTCCTAACTTAAATCGGATGTCCGAGCAGCTTGATTTCCCCCCTAACCTCATCATACAAATCTTTATAATCGTCATGTTCTTTGACAAGCACCATTACGCATCCTCTCATCGTACCCATGGCGGCTCCAATGTCTTTGCGGCTTGGGGTGTAGCAGTACGGGATGTCTTTCTCTTCGCACACAGCAGGTAAGTGGCACATGATCTCTATAGGTGAAATGTCCCCGGCGAAGAAGACTAGTCTGGAAGAGATGGAAAAATATGTTGTGTTATTTGATGTTAAGGTAACTATTACGAAGTTATTCGAAGTTTGAAAAGTATTGAAGAATTCGAGAAGTACTGTATAATTTAGTCCAGGTATATCACACAGTAGACCATCCAAATGGGTTGTAAGAATCAACAGGTTGACTGGTACAGAATGCCTAAGGCATTAAGTCGCCTTTGTACCTTTGTGTTGCATTAAGTTTTAATAAATAAATAAACAGCAAGGATGGTTCTTGGCTGCTTTACTATGTATTGCAGGTTCAATTCCTACATAGGATCAATATTTGTATGGTTTAAAGATCTAGGACACGGACGATCCAGGGGACTGTGAGTGTGTATGTAAGTTTACATGTATAACCATGTATGCACCTATGACACAGGGCAAATTTCTAGTGTGCGCTAGCATGATTTTTAAGGCGTTTGTTTATGAATATTGCTTTTTACACTCAGTGAAATTATAAATTCATCTTAATACAGTTAGAACTATCAGAAATTATTTAATTTTACGCAGACATATTTACATAACCTTAAAATTTAAAAAAATAACATGTTTATTTACCCTTTTTCACCAAGCCGCAACTGTTTCTGCACGATCTTTAAGCCATTTCTAATGAAGTTTTTGTGAGAAGTAGACTTCTTGATGAGTTTGTAAATCTTCTTGCTTAGCTTCCTCGGCGCCATAGGCTTTGCAATCACACTGCAATGTTCAACTTTGTCGTCATAACTTAGTGGTTCGGCTTTAATCTTGACCTCTCCCTGCTCCTCTTGTTCAACGGGCTCCTTTTTTGTTTTAACCATTTTGATAAATTAGAAATATTTTATGGTAATTTAAAACGCAGTAATAGGCGTAAGTAAACACGTGCGCACGCAACAACAGCCCAGGCGCGAATTTGACAAATGACTAGACGTTCAGAAGTGACTCAAATGTCAACATTGTTAGTGGGTTTTCTATCGTAATAATCTAAAAAGCCTTTATATTGAATTGAATTGAAAGCGTACATAACTAACTTTAATATTGAAGTTCTTTGATCGGAAAAAATAATAATGTATATATTTAATAATCATCAATATTTTAAATTATTTTCTTTTATTTGTAAAATCTCTTGCCAAATTTCTGAACGATTATTTAGTTTTATTTCACGCAGAGTTTTAAGATATTTTCGTCATTCGATTTTTTAAGATTTAATCGAGTTTTTTTGGTAAAATGTCGAGGTTGATGTACAGTATGCTTTTATTTTACATATCATTATATGTTAAAAACATTTATCAAAAGTACAATCTCAAGGAACAATTTATTAATTCATGTGCAACCATTTATCAGAAGTACGGAACGTAGCGTTACCATGGAAACGGCTACATGTCAACAAATTTCTTACAATTCACGCAAGTTGCGAATAAATAATTAAATTACGATGAAACATATTGTTTTATATTAATAATAACTCAAGATTTATCCAAAGAACCTTCCAAAGATTTTCTCCATGATGGTATTTTAAGCGTAAAATCTTTGTTATTGTAGTAAAAAATGTTTATTGTTGTGCTGATTCGTGTTATAATTTCTAGGGCCTACTGAATATTTTGAAAAAGTTGCGGTCCAATCCTGATAAGGAATTACGTTTACTGCTGCTTGGGCTAGACAATGCTGGTAAAACTACCCTCTTGAAGCAGCTGGCATCAGAAGATGTGAACCATGTCACTCCTACTGCGGGGTTCAACATAAAATCGGTTTTGTCCAATGGTTTTAAGTTGAACGTTTGGGATATTGGAGGACAGAGGAAGATAAGACCGTACTGGCGGAACTATTTCGAAAATACTGATATTTTGGTTAGTACATTGTATTTCAAAGCTTAAAGTAAAAAAAAAAAAAATAGATATTTAAGAGATTACGAGAGAGAGATTTACGGTCTTCACAATCTAAGTTTATTTGATTTTGAAGCCCATATGAATTTCCATTTACCAGCTCCCCATCTTTCATACATTCTGAATAATAATTGATAATTATCATAATTTAAAATAATTGGTTTAAAAAGCTAATAATATTTTCCAAGATATACGTTGTTGACTGCTCGGATCATCAACGCCTGGAGGAGACAGGTCAGGAGTTAGCAGAGTTACTGGAAGATGAGAAGTTGCGTGGAGTAGCCTTATTGGTGTATGCCAACAAACAGGACTTGGCTACAGGTTTGTAATCATAATTGCAAAATATTACTATGAGAGTTTAAGGATGTATCCACATCTGGCGAGTGCGCCGCTAGGGACCAGCACGCGAGCTGTTTGTGCACAGCAAGTGTAAGGCCGGAGCAAGAAGGAATGGCAGGCGGTGGCCTCCTACGAAGCAATGTGTATCTCGAGAAGTCCGGCCGTCCAGTAATTCTGCCCGGACCGAGCCCAAGTCATCGACGGCGTGTAGTGTTCCACACGCATTTGAAAGAAAGAAAGAAAACATGTTTATTCTGCCTGAATAGACGCACAATTAGATACAAAAAATATACAAAGAAAAAAAAAATTAAATAAAAAAATTTTCCATGCCAGGCCATGTACGTATCGGGCTTATTAAATATATTGCACCATACGACCATAGACAACACAGTTGTCTAGGTTATCTGTCGCAAGTACTCTCTGTTGTCTGTGGCATTTTGATTTTGACACTGGCTTCAACAGAGACTAACAGAAACAAAATAAACCAGTGAAAAAACATAAAACATAAACAGATGTCAGCAAAACCGTAGGGGCCCAGTAGGGCCGATGCCCACTATGGCCACGGAGAATTTCTAAAAAGGAAATCTGTGTTGCTAGAACACAAAGGGCAACAGATTTTTTTTTTCAATAAACCATGCATTCCATAACATTTTGAAAAGAAAAAAAGTAATTGTATTGTGTAGTGACTGGCCTGTTCGTCTAGTGGTTAGTGGCCCTGACTGCTATGCCGAAGGTCGTGGGTTCGATTCCCACCCAGGACAAATGTTTGTGTGATGAGCATGATCATTTGTTCTGTGTCTGGGTGTAATTTATCTATAATATGTATGTATTTAGAAATATATAAGTATGTTTATCAGTTGTCTAGTACCCATAACACAAGCTCTGCTTAGCTTGGGACTAGACGGCGTTGTGTGATAGTTGTGAAATAAAAAAAATGTGACCTACTGTTCTTAATGAAAATATGTATGTCAAAATCTTGTCGTCAGCTTTACCAGCCAGTGAGATAGCCCAGCACCTGGGTCTGCACCTCATCAGAGATCGCACTTGGCAGATACAGGCTTGCGTCGCCACTGATGGCACAGGAGTCAAGGTGACCATTTTCTGTTCTAATGAAAAAAACCTGCATGATGATGCAGAACTGCACTTCCGAAAGTACACGCGTAGGTGTACTGTACTGCACATGCAGCGTGATGCGTGACAGTGTTATAATCGCCTTAGTGTTTACCGAATACTGGTAGGTATTTTTATTCGACTGCCCCTGAAGAAGGGCAATATTTTTATTTTCATCTCCCCATCTCGGAAAGAGTATTTTTGCTCTTCGATATTTGAGTGCAAAAGCCGTTTTTATCGACAGCTAGAAGTTAAATTAAATTGAATTTAGAACATCGTGTGCACTAAGTTTGTGAATTCAAAACATCATGAATTAACCTATTTACTTCTAATCTACCTCCATGTTGCCAAATTGATCATATAGTATGTCTAATAAGTCAACCGACTTGGGAATTTTGTAAAATATTTAATCATTTAAAAAATACTTATATTCGGTTCTTCTGTTAGTAAACAATGATCTCTATCTCTTAATCAACCTTGATTATTAAGCTCGTGTTGACTACATCAGATTTCATTAAATCCTAATAATTACCACTCTACAACTTTTTTTAATTTGTTAAAAACTCACTTGGAACCTCCTTGGTATACCTATTTTTGTTTTTTTTTTGCAATTAGTCATGTCCTCACCCTCACTGAGGTGGGATGAAAAGTTACGTGTTACACTTGAGTGCAAAGATTTTTAACTTTATGTTTTCTTACAGGAGGGCATGGAGTGGGTCTGCAAAAACATCCCTACTAAGAAATAACAATATTATAATAATAATTATTAATTACGCTTAACATTATTATGACATGTATTCTATTAATCTTTAAATAATAATAATGTTGAATTATGATCACTACCAATCAGGGAAAATGATATTATTTGAATTTGAAGTTATTCTAGTCAAAAATAATCCGTCCAAAGTTATAATAGATTTTATTTATAATTTATTTAGTTAATAATTCTAGAGATATTGACTCAGAAAAATAGATACATATTTTTCTACGCATTAATAATATTGAGAGGTACCACCGCTGTCGGCCTGATCACTTAAAAAAAAAATCGCTTGAATCCTGCGGCGCTGCGCCAAACCAAACCTTTTGAAGTTTTCGTTTCGAGTTCAAGCAAAAATGAACTTAGCAGTGGTCAGGCGGAAGTGTCTTTGATGGTACAGTCGGCACCAAAAGTAATTCCATTACAAATATTACCTATATATATATAAAGAAGTAGGTTGTTGGTTACATAGAGTTCGCATCACGTGTGTAGCTCTGAATAATTTAGCTTTTCGATGCACATGGCACGGCTGGATGATTTTAGTTCGATATTTAATTTACTAATACACACTACACAGTCATGTGTAGTATTTCTACACCGACAAGCTGAAAGGCGTAAAATGAACCTGCAGTTTATTTTTAAGAACGAAACTTAATATGACTAATCTGAATATAATGGTTATTGGACCAATGTGGTTGTGCACGTTCAAATTTTTTTTTTATTAATTATAAACCTAATTTAGTCACTTTTTTTAAGCATTGGTTTCTCTTAACATTTTGTCGTAAATTCTTTTTTAAAACAATTACACGAAAACCTGCTCTTATCCCTGCCGCTTTTAGACACACTATTGTTTTTCGCACTAGTGCGGAAAAGTGCGTGGGCTCGCCTTCACCACAATTGATTGTATTTAAAATATCAGGCTGGGCACTAGTCGCGCGTCATCTCCCATTTGTATATTTCTTCGTAAGTGTATTGAAAACCGTCGTTTGAAGCATTCTGCTCCATAACGAACGAATAATGAATTCTGTCTCTGTCGCGGTCGGGGTTAGAAAAGTAAGTGAGACATAGTCTGCGATCCACATCCAGCCGAGGTACATTAATAAAATGTATAAAATTCTCGTGTCACAGTGTTTGTTGTAGAACTCCTCCGAAACGGCTTGACCAGTTTTTATACATTTTTCTTGTATACCTGGTAGGTTAGCGAATAGGTCTAGCTCAACCTGCATTTCTTATCTTTTTTATGTCGATGCATAAGCTAGTACCTATCTTATGAAGTCATACTACTGTGTGTATCGTTTAATGTTATGAAAAAAAAATTATAATAATGACTATGTTTTTAAGAAAATTTGTTTTAATTTTAATTAGCTTGTAATTATTATTTATATTATAATGCTGACATTATATTTATTTCTTTAAATGATTATGTAACAGTTTTTTGTAGTTTTTATTGAGGTTTAAATAATAATGTACCTACCTACCTACATAATTTGAAATGCACATTGTTAGAGGTGATTCTAAAGATATATATATATTTTTAGAATTAAATTAATTAAAATACACTGCCCGGTAGTAACCTTGATGTAAGAAAAGAGACGTACAGTCGGTATCAAAAGTTTATTTAAAACTTATTAAAATTTCAATATATTAATATAATTTCGTTTAAATAAATAAAAAGGAATAATTTGAAAAATCTATCCAAAATGTGAATAGACTTGTTGCACTGTCGTATTTGCTAAAAGTCCCTTAGAAGTAACTGCCGGCCAGTGTAAATTAATTCCAGAACAAATTAATTAAATTATGTGAATGTTAATGTATTAAAATTTCATTAGAAAAGTGTATTTTTCCCCTGAAGTTGGGAAACCTGCACCCCTAGCCAAATTGATAATCTGCAATCGTTAACGCTAGTCGAAAAGTAATCTAATGTATGGGAATATCATCATCTTAACGTTGAGTCACGTGGTCGGAACAAACGAATATAAAATTCGTAGCCAAGTTCACATCCTTCAAAATGATAATGACGTTTAACGCTACATCCTTTGATAAACAAACGCTACATTGTAGAACGAGCAGCCGACTCAGGCGCTTCAACATGGCTACCAACTTATCGTTTTCTACAATTGCTGACACAGGCGTTACCGATTGGAGAACGGAATTCGATACGATACGGTTGTAACTTGGCTTGGGGGGCTGGTAATGTTTTCGTATAATTAACGTTCACTGTATGCAATTTTATTAGTTTTTTTACGATTGTAATTTGCGTACTTTAGGTACCTTCCATTTAAATAAATAATACGAGTTTTCAGTCAAATGTTTTATTTGATATCTTACATCAATGTGGAATGTATTTACATTTTAAATTGAAAGTGATGCGGAAGACTTGAAAAATAACCTAAAAGTTACAATAATATTTAGACACCAAACATAGTTTTTAAAATATAATTTATTTATGAAGTAAAAAATATTTTATATAGATTCGCGATTTTAATATATTATTATCTATCTATACCTTCGTAAAAAACCCTATTTAGGGTAAGTCAGAAAGTAAATGCAACGTAGGTAAGTTTTTAGCACCAAAATGTCCAGCAAAAAAACTAAAACTAATTTTCTTAATTTAAATGTTATAGTAACTATCAATACTATGTTTACATAAGTACGTTTTTTAAACATTCCATTTTAAATGACTTATTAAAAAAAAAACAAAAATACAAACTTTACCTCTTTATTATATTAGTGTAGATAATAATATAATAAAGAGGTAAAGTTTGTTTTTTTTTTGTTTGTAGGAATCTCCGGAAGTATTGATCCGATTGCTAAAAATTTTTCACCGATAGAAAACTGCTTTATTCCTGAGTGACTTAGGCTGTCAAGGGCAAAAGCTAGTTTTTTATAATTCTAAAAAATATCTAATTTTAATTTTATTGAATATCATCATAAAAAATGGAATACTTTTTTCAATTTCACTCCACCAATTAAATAAAAATTTCAATAAATCACGAAATAATTTTGTGTTCCCTAAGCAGGAAGATAGAAAAAATATTTCACGACAGCTTAAAATAATAATTAAATATATTGTATCACGAGTTCACGACATATTATATTATTATTAAAATAATTAAGTAACATAGCGTAGGTATATTTTACAATGTAATTAATAACACATAAATGGAGTATTATGTGTCCATAAAAATATAAACTTGTAGTGAATGAATACAAAAATAGTGAATTGATTTGTGATCAAGATGATGAGTAATTAAATAGTGAATGTATGCGTGATGGGTATGGTAATTGTGAACATAATTAATGATTATTTCAGTGAAGTCTTAAAACATGAAAGTGAGCGTGTTTCATTGATGACTGAATACATTTTTATAATGACAAAGTGAAAAAAAAAATGGTGCCAAATAATGTGTAGGTAAGTTGTATTAAGTAAATAAAATAGTAAGTAATGATGATGATGATGATGAACGAATTGATATCATGCAGGTGAATGAATATTATAAAATATTTAATTAAATTTGATAAAAAAAGAAAAATTAAAAACCTAAGTAATTGAAAGGAAAATAACACAAAATATCAATTGCCACACTTATAAATTTAGTCCATAATAAAAAAAATCTGACCTACCTACTTATTCGTGATTTTAAACTGTACCTACCTAGTTAAAACGGACAGTTTAAAGTTTAAGGCCAAATATACATAGGGAATGATTACAAATAGTTTTTCTATATAATAGAGTTTATAATTCACTATGATAGACTTCCGTGGTTACTTTCAGTTCGTGTTCGTGGAATGCAGAGCAGTCAGCTGGGTAGGCAGCCTGGAAAATGGAACACAATTAAAAAATTGAAGAATAAAGCAGACAGATGGGACAAACCCATACTGGAGCATTGGGTACGCCGGCATGCCTCTGTGGCGTATAATATTTAAAAAAAAATCGGCCAAATGCGAGTCGGACTTGCGTACGAAGGGTTCCGTACTGTTATCTCTAAAAACGGCAAAAAAACATGTTTGTTAAATGTTTATTTTATTATGTTTTTAGTATTTCAACAACCAGGGCCCCAAGTCTCCTATTACAATAGTGTCAGAATGGTCTATCATTGATTTCATAATTGTTGATTTTGACAAGTTTTGGTAATCTACTAATATAATGGCGTTATTATGACTTTCCGATGGTCAACCACTGACACTCCATTGAAAGAAATGGCATAGAATAGTAATCTCGTACATATTGACAAATTAATATCTGACGTACCTATGCGCTAATCTGCAAAAAATTTTACAGTTCCTTTGATCAGTGACCTAACATTACGACGTCATTGCGCAGTTAGTGCTTATAATAAGCTCGATATTGTCATTCTATAGTCTGTTTAATAAGTTAAACGACTTGGGTAATTATTAGGATTTCATGAAATCTGATGTAGTCAACATGAGTTCAATAATCAAGGTTGATTAAGAGATAGAGATCATTGTTAGCTAACAGAAGAACCTTAAAAAAAGTATCGAATATATGTATTTTTTAAATGATTAAATATTATTCAAAATTCCCAAGTCGGTTGACTTATTAGACGGACTATACCACAATTCTATTGCAAGACCATTAACCGATAAATGATCGATCATTATGAATTAGCAGATTACAAACTTTTAGCGAAATGATAATGGAATCATGTTGGAATGACGAATTTATAAGAATAGCAGACTTGGGACCCTGGTGATAGACAGACAAACGGACGGATCTTAGTAATAGGGTCCTGTTTTACCCTTTTGGTGCGGAACTCTAAAATATTATTTTTTCTGGTCAGTAAGTACTAACACTAGTTTTCAAGTTGTGTGTATACTATAACAAACTATGGACTTTCTCCGAAATATAAAATTTTATTTGAAATTTACCATTTTTGAGAATTCAGATTTGGTTTTAAGAAGATTTGACATTATAAATGAATATTACAAAAGCCGAATTAATTGGCATCTGAATCTTCAAAATTGAGTGTAAAATAAAAATCTGTTGATCTCCATAGATTTGAATTAAGAATCTAAGTTTTTAATACAAGATTTCTAAAAAAATTACGCCACTAGAGCTAGAGGTTTTCCACTTTGAAAACGTATCTCGTTGCCCCCTCCCCAATAAAAGGATTCGCTCCTGTATTGTGGGTGAGTCTACGAATATGTAAACTCACATACATAAGACTGGCCTGTTGGTCTAGTGGTTAGCGGCCTTGCCTGCTATGCCGGAAGTCGTGGGTTCGATTTCCACCCAGGACAAATGTTTGAGCATGATCATTTGTTCTGTTTGGGTGTAATTTATCTATATATGTATGTTTTTAGGAGTATATAAGTATGTTTATCAGTTGTCCAGTACTCATAACACAAGCTCTGCTTAGCTTGGGACTAGACGGCGGCGTTGTGATAGTTGTGGAATATTATTATTATAAGACACAAAATCAAAATCCTTTACTTCAAATAGACGATTTGCAGGCACTTTTGCATAGTCAAATGTCGGTCAGTCCAAGAAAAGTGAAGCTAAATTGCACGTTCCAAAGCGTAGATCTCTATGGAGAAGAACGTGCAAGAATCTTCATGGACACTCTTTTAAATAATATTATGAGTTACATATAATGCTTGGTTACATATTTCTTGTAGTTTCTAATACACACACACATTTGAAACACTATTTGTAGGTGTTTTAGGGTTGGGTGTTCTCATACAAATATTTATTCAGTGCGGGAATCGAATCCGAAAACACAGTGCAGCAGCAAATTGCTTAACTAGGTACTGCGCCAACTTTTGACGTCAAGGATTCTCCGTAAAGGGTTTGATAGGACCTGTCGTCTCAATGAGGCCACGTGATAGATAGATAGATTCTTTATTGTACACCAAAAATAAAAATACACGTGGTGCTTATCTTTTCAGAAAGTCCATGTTTAAACTTTTTTTTTAATTTCTTAACCACTTACGCCGGATATGTCCGACAAACACTCTCGTGTTTATTCCATCACGGTTATTTTTGGTGGGGAAAATCATCCAATGACAACCCCCGCTCTTGGGCGGAGCGGGAGGTAATGTCAGATTCTTACGGACTAAAAAACCCACCCCGTTCCTTCAAGCCTTCATACCGGGGCTCGAGTTTCCTTTCGGATAACCCTGACCCCAGTAGGCTTCGACCCAGCTGGGCCCCTGCTGTTGCTGACAACTCCTTGAGGCGCGCGGGAACAGTGCGCGCCGTCGACGACTTGGGCTTGGTCTCACATCCACGACCAAATACTCGATCTCGTCAGCAGCTCTTCTGTCATTTTTGGGGATTGAAGACCTAAACGAGATGGGGTACCCAGTCGCAGATTCACGACCCTGGCAAATAGGACAGGATAACACTCGTCGCGCCAATCCGACGCGGGCGGTTAATACCTACGGTTAATTGGCGAAAATTCATACGTACTTCACAATTGACATCACTCTGGATAGCATTGTACAAGTCGAAGAACCCTTGTCTGTTCTGGTAGCTGAGAGCTGCTGATGCAACCAAACTGCTGATCTTCGTGAGACCAGCCTTGAAGCCTGGGAGACCTGGAATAGATGAATTTATTTATTTAATCTTCATGCAACCAAAAGGTACAAATGCGGACTTAATGCCTTAGGAACTCTACTGGTCAATATAAGGTGAGGTTTTTTTAATCACACTGTTTATAGGGTTATTTGTAAAACACTAACAACCTTGCAGGATTGTATTACTAACATCATAAACAACAACTTTTGTTCTATGACTTTTTACAAAACATAACACATTTACCAAAAACAAACCTTCAAGATTTCGTTGTTCTATTTAACACATTTCAACTCTGTATTTTGCTTTACGTAGGTAGGCTACGTCTGTATGACGCGACGCAAGCACATCTAGCACCCCAGCCGCCCGATCCCGCTCTCCTCCGCTTTTGTACTATCGCTTGCTTCGCAAAGACTTCGTTATATTTAGAACGTTTAATTTAAATATTTTGGTTTTTGTAAAAAAACTGATGAACTAAAATAATAATTATAATAAATTAAAAGTCATACTTTGGACCCCCATTTCATCCCCTTAAGAGGCTGCTTTTCCACTCGCCTATCGTAAACATCGAGCATGGTTTAAAAGCTTGTTGCTTCATCTAACGCAATTCAACGTGACGTTTGACGAAAAGGCAACGTGAAAAAAGAGTGATAATACCTGAATACTCCGTTGGCATTCAGTGATTCCGTGATTAACTCGAAAATTTTACAAAACTTGTTACAGGAAATACGTGTTTTTCTTAAACACTTAAAAGTTTTTGAAAAACATTGTCATTATTTAGAATCTTGATAAAATTTGCTGAGCCTATATGTTGTACTTTTTGACTTTTTTCACTTTTGAGTAAATTATGAAGTGTCAAAGTTCATGCAAAATAGAAGATTTTCAGAGGTCTTAACTGGATTAGTTTTACACAAATTTATAAATTGATTTTCATAGAAGCCTAGATAATATCCACAAGATACTGTGTTTCCAAAATATCTAATGAATAATGAAAAATGTGTAATGACGTCATAATCGCGTAAGAGCGGTTGTATGAAAAACAGTGAAAATGTATGTCGAGATGCATCCCCTTAAGCGGTAAGTTTTGGAAAATCATCTCTTAGTGTGCTCGCTTACGTGATAAAAGGAAACCTAGTGGAAAATTTAATGCTCCTAGTTCCAAAAGTTTCAGCTGTATGTAGATATGTCAGTCAGCCAGTTTCTCGGCGAAGGTCGAGCCTTTTCATAGTCCACACTAATATTATACAAGGTGTAAGGGACAGCCCTCCACAAACTTTAAGGGCTTGCTCAGTAGACGAAACTGAACAACCTTCCACAAACATTTTTTTCAGGAAACGATAAAAAATTCGGCCTCTCCATACATACTGTCCAATCAAGTTTATAATTTTCTATGGTGAGGCGGATTTTTTTTTTCGTTTCCTGAAAAAATTTTTTGTGGAAGGTTGTTCAGTTTCGTCTACTGAGAAAGCCCTTAAAGTTTGTGGAGGGCTGTCCCTTACACCTTGTATAGAGGGAATTTGTATTTTTAACTGATTTCGAAAAGGAGGAGGTTCTATGTTTGGCTGAAAGTATGTTTTTTGTGTGTATGTTTGTAATGAATAAACTAAATAACTACTGTGCCGATTTCAAAAATTCTTTCAACATTGGAAAGCTACATCCACCCTGAGTAATATAGGCTATAATATTTATTGTCCGTGCGAAGCCGGGACGGATCGCTAGTTACAAATATATAGGTATTTACAGCAAAAGAAAAACTGAGTTCAAAATTAGATAATAATAGCGTGTATATAATCAACAAAATCTAGATATGACGTTGATTAATGTGGAAAGTACATACGTATTTAGTGACATTGGTCACGCAACTTCCTTTTTTTTGTTCTCTCTAGTATTTTTTTTTGGTTTATGGTATGATTAAACATATTGTGTGATAAAATCAACACGGAGTGAGAGACAGGCGATAAACAAAGTCTGGTGTGTTTTTCCAAATAGGTGGGTAGGTAGTCTACGTCAAAAGTAAAAAATAATAGCGGTTGATACTAAGGTCGAGCGAGACTCAGCGTGAGTTTGGTCCGTGGAACAAAATTTACGAATTTATCGATCTAAGTGTCTCCATAAAAAAAAACACTTATCTATGTATAGTGTTAACACTTTGAGCTTGACTCAGAGTAATTAGTATTGACACATGCTCCAACTTGGTACAACAGGCCAAACTTTCGTTGAGTCAATCTCGATCTTGGTACGGACGAACCAAATCCGTCATACTAAGTTCGAGCGTGTATGCACTATCCTCCACTGTGCTTCTCCTAGAGAGGAGGCCTGAGTTCCAGCAGAGGGAACATTCCTAAGGCTACCTATGCTTATATTTTCTATTGTTTTTTTAACGTTATTGTGCATGTCGAGCCTGAAAACGCTGCTGTCATAAAAACAAAAAAGAAAGTGTTCCCGTGAAATCTACATAAACGCAAGTAAATCCACGGGTAAAAGTTAGTAGATACCTAAAAACTAGTCCTAATTATAAGAACACGCAACTCACTCTTCTGATCCTTATCGTGGTGCCTGTTAACTAGGCACATGAGATGCTCCTGGCAGTGAGGCGCTTTTACGGAGTGCTGGTAGGCGCGGTAGACCCTCAGCACTGGTTCGATAACTTCCAGGTTCAGGGTGTCCGTCAGACGGTCGGCTATAGCGTTGTAGTCTCCGCGGGAAGCCAACTTTTTGGTTGTGGTCTCTGCCATTTTCACAGTTTGCTGTTGATGAAAGAAAGATTAGAGACACCCATGTTTAACCAAAATAATCTACTAAATATTTAAACTTCCTATTTCCGCGCGTTGGTTTGTGAGACCGTCAAACCCTGTTTCGTGTTTTTAGGTTTCCATTCCTAAGGCCGTATACAGAAAGAAAGTTAGCAGCCTGCGTCGATCTATCAGCGTTTATCGGCGCTGGTCCACTCAAGTAACAGCTACATAAAGCAAGCAGGTTGAAGCAGGGACTATTTTTGAATCAACTTATTTTTAACATATTTTTTAAAATCAATAAAAAAAAAATCAAAATGTAAAAATGGATAGTGACATCACTATCCATTTTTACATTTACGTATTTATAATGACAAAACAATACCTATGCGTGATGTACATAGTAAAATAAATGAATAAATGGCGGCGCTGACCTGCGCTTGTCGAAGCTTATCGGAACCTGTCGGAGACGTTCGGCGCTTATCGGTGTTGGTTTTGTGCATTGTATAGAAACTCGGCGCTTATTACCTGCGCAGATTACCCGCGCCGATTATCTAGCGCTGATAGTTCGGCGCTGGCTGCCAGCTTTCTTTCTGCTTACGGCATAAGTTGTCAAAAACGGTACCCTTAGGCAGGGCGCAAACGTGTGTTTTGTGTCAGATACAAGCTACCGATGAATATTTGATTTCTATAGAACCAGTATGAAATCCATTCTGAGCACACGTAAACATTTTTTGTGTCCAGTTTCTTCCACTTAACACATAGGTACTCATGACGATCAAAAAGTGTTCGGTGTCGGTAACTGAAAACTAAAAGTGTCTCCATTTGCGCATCGCCTTATAGGATCACTTTGTTGTCTTTCTGTCAAGACTCTTTCTCTCAGGAACACGTAGAGGTATGAAGCTCAATCCCTTGGAGCAGCGACAGAATCAAACTGTAAAGATAAGGCTTATGCTTCGTCTAGGCGCATATTTTGACACTCGCTAGATACTCACGCATAACATACTATAGGGTACTTCCCATTGACCTACAATCCTGAAATTTATATTGAAAGAATTATGGACCCTTAAGGTAGAACATTATGCATTTTGGAGAGTTTGCGTGGGAATTGCATGACTTGATTCCGTCATCTCCTTTCTACTATCGGACAACCCGTCGGACGGCGAGTATCCACCTTTTAGCTTTACATTGTTGAAACTTGTACGGTCCGGACTAAGCGTTTCGCTTCGTCGTTTATACCACGTACATCGAAGGACTGGAAAAAATTGTCTGCTGCGGTCTTCCCGTCGATTTATAATTCAGGTGTCTTCAAGGCCACAGAGAATAAACTGGTGCTCCTCACTATCAACGATTGCATCACTGCCAACCATCAGGTGGGATCGCAGTCAAGCACGGGTTTACTAAATAACTATCATTAAAAAAAAAACTACATTGGGCACATGTGGACCATGTACGCCAATTTGGGCGCGTCGGTTTTCATACATTTTATAAGGCAACTAGACTTGTAGAGCTACATTAGATCCACGCCACGCTACGCGACTCTACGCTCGAATCAGGCGTGGCCAAGTGTGCGTCTTACCTTGACATACTCGACCGCCGGCACCACATACTCCTCAACATCAGCGTCCATATTCATGCGGTTTTTCAATATATAGTTCACCAGCGTGGTGATGGACTTCTCAGGATTCTTCAAGTTTAAGTGTGTGCTCTTCGGAAAACCTTGGGAGTCTAGGAAACTGTTGGTGAAGTATTCGGCTGAGATTAAGTACCTGAAAGGGAATATAATGAGTTTGTGAGAAAATCTGTTTTATTTTTTCGTTATGGCTCACGTTTGACCACTATCTCATCTGATGGAAAGTGATGATGTGGCCGACGATGGAGCAATGAAATGGGCCTCCCAAAGATAAAATATTTGTGTGTGTCCTTGAAGTTCTGAATTCATTGATTACCACGAATAAAGACTGGCCAAGTGAGATTCGAACTTGCATATGCAATGGCAATGGTAAGTTACTACAATATTAAAATCGAGCAAAACAAACGCCGACAAAATAACGTTTCTTGTAAGTGAACCCCCTTTAATTTTAAACTTTATTTTATTACTAGCTGATCCGGCGAACTTTGTACCACCAAAACTTCAATGAACGTAGATTGTCAAGTTTAACTGTCAACATTAGTTCTACTGTGAGCCCATAGATGGCGTTGCGAGTATCCGAATTGCTTTTTGTGTGATATACTACTTCTTGAACACTTTTAAATTCACATATCTTTCGATATAGTCAACCGATTTCGATGAAACAAAGTCTAAGCAACATACCTATCAAGTTACACACAATTTTGATGCTAAGAGTACCTACCTACGTCGATTTCGTACATTGTAGGTACGTGATACGCGCACAACTAAGGCTTTTCTACACATTTATTATTATTGTATGGATTTATTATTAAAGCTATAGAAAAACATATTCTCTTAAAATTGTCTATTCTACCTCATTTTTTTTTTCGTTGGGAGAAATCATCCAATGACAACCCCCGCTCTTGGGCGGAGCGGGAGATAGTGTCAGATTCATACTGACTAAAATACCCATTCTCGAGTTCCCTTTCGGATAACCCTGGCCCCAGTAGGCTTCGACCCGGCTGGGCCCCTGCTGTTGCTGACGACTCCTTGAGGCGCGCAGGAACAGTGCGCGCCGTCGACGACTTGGGTCTGGTCCGAACAGTTACCGGACGGCCGGACAGCGAGCTACCCATTGCTCACTGTCCGCAAGCCCGCTACTCTACCTCATACGTTTTATAAGATATATCCCGCTGACAGACGGACAACGGAAACTTAGTAACAGGGTTCCGTACCCGAAAGGTTTTTTTTTGGCGGGTAAAAATCATCCAGATTACATCCCCCGCTCTCGGGTGGAGCGGGAGATAGTGTCAGATTTTTAGTGACTAGAAAACCCACCCCGTTCCTTCGTTGCCTTTCATACCGGGGCCGAGCCTTCCTTTCAGAAATAGACCCTTGGCCCCAGTAGGCTTCGACCCTGCTGGGCCCCTACGGTGGCTGACAACTCCTTGGCACTAAAACGATTAACCTAATTATCAACTAGCATTACTAGTAGTAGTACTAATGTTTAGTTTCGTATTAAACTCGGTCGGCACAATAAAAAAAAAATGTTTTCATTTGCCTTTTAGCCACGGAACACGCGTCTTATTTTATTGAAATCAAATTTTGTGAACATGCTAAATTAACAGAATAGGTACCTAACTCATGCTGACATAAGGTTTAACTTGTTAGTTCTAAATCGAATTACCTACTATCCCAAAAGTTAGGGTATTTTGTGAGGGTCAAATGGACCTTTTTGTTAAAAGTGACCTTAACATCTGCATTTAGGTAAAGTTACCGTTAACTATTCAAAAAACTTGAAGCCAGTGGCGTAACTACTAAGGGGCCCCGGGGCCCTCAAGCTTGGGGGGCTCCCAAAACCTGATTAACAAACCGCTTATTGAATGAACGAAAAATTTTACGAAAAATATTTATGTTGATAGTGAATCAGATAATGTGACCACTGCAGTATTGGTTGAAAAGTCTACTCATGAAGATTCGGTAATTGAGATAACTATGGAAGATATCGTTGCCCGTCATATTAACGACGACTATGTCTCCATAATAAATCTCTTGTAATAGTTTCATAGATAACTTTTGACTAACAGAACAATGCTAGAATTGCTTAGTAATTTGAGTTTTCCCGAGTACCTAGCAAGTTATTTCGAAAGTTAGTGAAATCGTTCTAGGTAAAATTATGATTCGATAAATTTTTAGATTATAATCAATTATTTATAAATTATTAAATGGTTTATGAGGAATCTAGTATATTATTTCTTCTATTCATTCACTAAATCGCTTTTCTTATTAAAAAAAAACTGGCCAAGTGCGAGTTGGAAAAAAAATCGCGTTTGTTAAATGGGAGCCTTCCTTAAATATTTATTTTATTTTGTTTTTAGTAAGTATTGTTATAGTGGCAACAGAAATACTTAATTTGTGAAAATTTCAACTGTCTAGCGCGGTTCTTGAGATACAGCCTGGTGAAAGACAGACGGACAGACGGCGAAGTCTTAGTAATAGGCTCCCGTTTTTACCCTTTGGGTACGGAACCCTAAAAAGAATCCTAAAGGGACTAAATAAGGCATGAAAGTGTGTCCGGAAGTTTCCGGAAATCTCATAGGGCACATTGCTTGCGCACAATATAAGCATACTGAGCATCTATAGGAGAGAATTGGTCCACCACGCGATACCAGTGCAGTATGGTGGATGTCACATGTCTTCGAATTTTAGGTTCCAGGACATGCTGGTTTCCTTACAGCGGTGGTGATGAAATAACTACACAAAGTAAACTGCCTGCCTAGGTTTGATCCTACGGCATACAACTTGTAAGTTATCGGGGTCGTTACCTCTGGGACAATATAATTTTTTTACAATTTTGGTGGCGAAACCGTTACTTCAGCTTTTGTGAACTGAGGAAAAAGTGTCTTCTCTTCAGTTTCTTCTCCACGGTTTTCGTGAGAATTAGGGTCTTAGGTCCCTATTTTTTACGAAAACCAAAGAAAAAGTTTCGCCACCAAAATTGAAAAATGTTTATATTCACCCCTCTGAGTCCCCAATGCTCTGCTTTAGACCACCATGGCATAATCAACCTTTTAATGTTCCCACTGCTAGGACTCAGGTCTCCTCTCTACAAGAGCGAACTACCAGTCCATCACAGCTCGTGTTTTTTTTTTTTTTTTTTTTAGGGTGGGAAAAAATTATGCATTGACATCCCCCGCCCTTGGGCGGAGCGGGAGATAGTGTCAGACTCTTACTGACTAAAAGACCCACCCCGTTCCTTCTAGCCTTCATACCGGGGCTCGAGCGCCCTTTCGGATAACCCTGGCCCCAGTAGGCTTCGACCCGGCAGGGTCCCTGCTGTTGCTGACAACTCCTTGAGGCGCGCGGGAACAGTGCGCGCCGTCGACGACTTGGGCTTGGTCCGGACAGTTACCGGACGGCCGGACAGCGAGCTACCCATTGCTCACTGTCCGCAAGCCCGCGCCTACGGTGGCCGGAAATCGGGATCAGAATCCCGGCGGCGGCGGCGGCGGCGATAACGCCGTTGCCTGATGCGTTCGGCCTCCTCCTTTGCGAGCATTACTGCTTCGCAGAAGTCGGCGACCGCCTGCCACTCCTCCTCGCTCCGGACCATGGCCTCAACCAGGGCCCGGCGTGAGAGGTCTCCGCCGCCGATCGCCCCCACGAGGGCACGGCGATGCTCCGCCCAAGCAGGGCACACCTCGACTGTGTGCTCCACCGTGTCCTCCGGGCGTTCCGCACAGTGGCGACACCCGGGCGTCACTTCCGCAAGCTCGTGTAATATTATAGAATGTACTTTACCTCCTGTACACCTCCGGTTTAGCGATATGAACAATATAATCAGCCAAATATTTCGCTGCTGCTTTGATCCAGTGTCTCCTAAACGAGTGATTCTCAAAGTTCTTGAACATCTGCTGGAAGCTGATTTGACCATCAGGTCCGGTAAAGGCTTTGAGCACTCTCTTTAGTCCCGACTTCTCCCAAATAGTCTTTCCTAGTTCTGAGTTGATGAAGAGGTCCCAGTATATGTGAAGCTTTTCCAAGAACGGAGGGAGGAACGAAGCATGGTCTTTATGCTCAATCGCTCGCTTCTGAGTTTCTGTTTCCGAGAATGAACCCAAAGCGTTCATTATTACGGGCATAAATGATCCAGCGTCGAACCCACCAGTGTTTTGGTTGCCAAGCAGACTACTCAGACCAGAAGCAAGATTCATCATGCTTTCTAGATTTAATTCTCCTTCTGTGTTCTCCCGTTTCTGTCTGGTTAGTTTCGGGGCCTCTGTGGTGCTCATTTGTTGGGCAAACATGGACATCATAGATCCTAGTAGAGCTGGATCGATTTTGCCATCTTGACCTCCAATTAAACTGCCAAGACCTGAAAAAATAATGAAGGGTGTTACGGTAAGTGCCAGATAAACGTGGAATAAAGGTCATTGACCCTCCTACATTTGTTGACGTTCTTATTTTCAAAAACGGAAATAAAGACTTAAAGCTGTCTTGAATCTACATGTATCGTGATCCTTTACATGATCTAGTAATGAAAATCAATTTATTGTTAGTTTTTCGGCTACCTACTAAGATATTAGAAAAAGGTCAATGTAATTTATTTCACGTTTATCTGGCGCCTTCTCTAACTGTTACCTACGTTAATGGATTTAGTTTTCTCATCACTACCCTCTTCTGATCCTAAACCTCTTCTAAGCTTTCATAAGGCCTTACCATGACGTGGTAAAATGTCAATCGTGCGAACGAGAAACAGAGATAGAGCTATAACTATATCTATTATAGTATAATAAAGAGGTAAAGTTTGTTCTTTCAATCAATAGAAAGTGTTGTCTATAAATTACCCCTTTAAATGAATAGGTAAGCATACCGTGTACTCGTTAGATACTTACAATCTGTAGAATAACATTGAGTTCTTACAAATAAACAAAATATGTCGAGACATGTAGGTAGTCTATCTAATAGCTTTACAAAAACGTGCAATTTTATCTTAAAAATACATTTGTGTTTTGTGTAATGAATATTCATAAATATGAAGAAATAGGTACCAAACCTGGATTATTTATAATGTTTAATTAGTATTTATAGTAGATACTAGGTGTTTACTTACTGAATATTGTTCATTAGGCCAATCTATATCTAATAATTATTAAACCTAACTGTAACTATTTCATTAATATTTGTATGCCACTTACTGTGGCAGAACACAGAGACACGTAGAAATATTTTGTAACAACTTAATACCTGTGTGCACAAATAAACTTTTTGTATTTGTATTTGTTTTTTTGTTTGTAGGAGGTAATCTCTGGAAGTACTGGTCCGATTGCTAAAATTTTTTTCACAAATAGAAAGCTGTTTTATTTCTGAGTGACATAGGCTATATTTTATGTACGCAGACGAAGTCGCGGGAAAAAGCTAGTATCTTATATGTATAGTTCCATCCCTTTAACATTTCAGTTTGGGTCGTCAAATGGATCGCATTAAGAACTTGTGGTAGGGCCTCTGGTGCTGAATTTATGTAATTATTTAATCTTCATATAATACAAAGGTACAAAGACGGATTTAATGCATTAGGCATTCTCTACCGGTCAACTTAGTGTGGTGTAGAGACAAAATGGTAGGTGCATAAACAAATAAAAGTATTATTATATTATATATTACTAGCTTGTAAAAAAATATATATATTTTATTAAATATTATGCAGGTATGTTTAGTTTTAGCTTTATATATAATTTTGTAATACTTGTTTTGATAATATTTCCTTTTTTTATGCACCTGCCATTTTGTCCCTGCACTACCCTAGGTTGACTGGAAGAGAATGCCAAAGGCATTAGGTCCGCCCTTGTATCTTTTGTTGCATGAAGATTAAATAAATAAATAAATACATATAAAATTAGTTTTTAATGTGCGAAAACCGAAACGTTTGTCTAGTATTTTTATGTAAAGAATAATGTACACAATTTCATAACTGTATGTCATATGTCAGCAAAAATATTTAGTCAGCGGGCCATCCAGGCGACTGAGGGTTTGTTTTGAACTAGCACACAGCTAATTGCTAGCGACTAATGCCTGCTGTGACCTGCCGTAACCTGTGTTGTAAGGTAGTGGCGGTGGTGTCAAAGTTGTGACCTTTTTAAATATTTTTGGTAAAAAATAGAACATGCTGTAAAAACTGTTGGAATCCATTCAGTTACTGATTCTGAACAAAATCTAATTAGGTTTCGCACTAAAAATTAGGTATGTTGTATAGTTAATTTATGTCACTTAGTAATAAAGTTGCATTCTACTAGTAAAAAAAAATATGAGTTTATTCATTACAAACAAAAATACAAATCTTTTCTCTTTATAATATTAATAAAAATAAGTGTGCAGGTAATCATCGATGACCCATGTAAAGAACTTGACCATGTAACTGAACTTGAACATGTAAAGAACATGTGAAGAACTGTTCTTTACATGGGTCATCGATGTGTGTAATGTATAATTTTGTTGTTTTTATATTCTGTTGGTTTTTTCTAAGAATTTGTGTCTCGGTTTGGCAATATAATTTCCATTCCACGCTATTTTCTATCCGAACGAAATTTCTAGCGAACAATTAACTTTGTCTGATAAGCAAAACAATGGTAAATAAAATTAAAGTTTATTTTACTTTAATGAAATCGTGGAAAATGCTTAACATTAAATGTTTAATTCTGAACCGTCTCAATTGTGACTCGAACGAATAACACACGAATGACTGACAGATTTAATACAATTTGTAATTTAGCAATCTGTTCAAGTACATATTATTTTTGTTAAAAATAAATTATAAAATCAAAAACATGTTGCAAAGTTAAATATTTTGATATAACGACGAAAATTTTTTTTGTTCAGCCATAACTAACTGACAGCTTTTTTTTAGGTGTTTCCACCATATGTTTTCTCTCGCTCTGGGGAGAGCGAGACGGAGTGTCAGACTTTTACTGACTAATACCCACCCGTGTTCCTTCAGATGCCCTTTGTGTTTCAAGGCTTTTTTTAGGTGGGATATCATTCAATAACTCTTTCGCTCGAGGGCGGAGCGTGAGGGTCTGTCAGACTTTTACTGACTAAAACCCACTCCTATGTTCATTCTATGCCTTGCATTCCAGGACCCCGAGTTTTCTTTTCAGAAGCGAACCCATAATATTGCTCTAGCAGGCTTCGGGCCTGCTGGGTTTTGCTGATATCTCTTTGAGGCGAGTAGAACACTACGCGCCGTCGACGACTAGGGTCCGGTCCGGATAGTTATCAGGTGGCCAAACGGCGAGCTAACCATTGCTAGCACACCCACGCCTACGGGGCGTTCAAGATAGTTCAAGAGGACTGCGGTAACTCTTGAACTATCCTGCAGCCCTAACAGACACCGTTTCTAATCATCATCAGCCTTTTTTTAATGTTCCCACTGCTGGGATTCAGGCCTCTTCTCTAGGAAAGGGAATGGGCCGTAATCCACCACGCGGGCCCCGTGCGGGTTGGTGAATGTCACATGATTTTGAATTTTTGGTTCTAGGACATGCCGTTTCTAATGGTCCCTGCCAAATGCTGGCTACTTTTTTGGTATAGTTGACAACCTGAGGTCACATTGAGATATCAGGCCAGTGATAAAGATAGAACTTACACTGCGCATACGTGTGCCACACACGCCGATCTGGGCGCGTCTGTCTCCATACATTTTATTATGGAAACTAGACTTATAGAGCTACACTTGATCCACGCCACGCGACGTCGTTCTAGGTACAAATTAGGCGTCTGACACGTGTGCGTTAGTTTAACGTAATTCTAACTTTAGTCTACTGTATCACTTAATAACTGACGTTTGTCTAGTCCAAAGAAGTTACCAATAAATAATTGCCCACTTATCAAAGGAAACATCTATCGCCTATTTCAACACTCCTTTTGGCGACGTATACGAAGCATTGCAGAAATGGTCATCAAGTGGTCATCAAACTCTTTCAGAATGGCTAATGATTCTATTGTAGGTAAGTAGCTGGTGTACATCAGCCTCCTTAGCCAAGTTACAACCGTTTCTCTTGCGTCGAACGCCTCGAGTTGGCTACGCCCCCGATTCTTTTGTTCTGACCACGTGACTGAGCGTTGAGATGACGTCATTCCCGTACATTTGAAGTTTTCTTCTAGCGTTAACGATTGCAGATTATCAATTTGGTTAGGGGTAAGGGTACCCATAAATTGCTGCTCGGTAAGATTTTAACCCTTTGACCGCTAACGCAATTTTTGTGACTGGACAGAAGGAGCCTGCGTCTGGTGGCGGGGACCATCACCGGGCACTGCTCATTGAATAGACGGTTCTTCTGAGTATTACGGATAGTCGTCTGTACAGAGCATGCATGGAGTCAGAGAAAACTGTCGTGCATGTGTTCTTCAAGTGCACAGCCGTCAGCGAGATAAGAACACGAACCTTAGGAGCACCGAATTCACTCATAGACACCCTGGGCAAACTGAAAGGCTTCTGCTTTTGGAGTGAGGTGGGCTGGTTGGTGAAGTCCACCATGGCCCACGCATAATAGTCAAGTTTTCCATCTGTTCTGTGGCGTTGTGTGTCTGTGTTGAATCTAGCGATATCGTCTAAATTTATGTGAAAACCCGTCAATAAACTGATCTTACCTGACAACATATCGCCAGCATTTCCATTGCCTGCACCTTGACCAAACATGGCCCCCAAATTCTTGGCATTATCCCCCTGCATTAGGGTTCCAAGAAGGTCCCCTATCGCTGCCAAGCCTTTCATATTGTTATTCCCCCCATCCCCTGCATTTTGCAGTAAGGTGGACGCCAGATCCATGAAGGAGTTATCATCTTCAGTTCTGATGGTCGGGATGCTGATTAGGCAGGCTATGCCTAGGAGTATGCTGAATCGTGCCATGTTTCTGAAATAAGAGAATTTGTATTATTATTTTTATATACCAGTGATTGCATTGCTTGCTGCTTACCATCAGGTGAGATCGCTGTCAATCACTAGTTTATATCAATTAAAAAAGATATTTACATATATTTGTCGTACTCTTTAAGCCGCGTACAGACATCGCGAGGCGTGCGACGCGAATGGTTCGTCAGGCTTGCCTCAACCTGAGGCATACGACGGTAAATTTATGCGTGCGTCCCGAACGACACATGCTCAAGCTGAGCACGCAAACCACCACGCACAGTGTTCGTCAGTAGAAAACGTAAACCACACCTGTCCGTGCACACGGAGCGCACGGCTCGTACTGAGGTGGCGTTCGCAACGATCGTAGGTACGACGCGAATGCTCAATGTGAGCACACTCGTCCACACAGCCGGAGGCATGCGAACGGTTCGTCATTCGCGACGCACACCTCGCGATATATGTACGCGGGCGAAGCCGCTGGCAAAAACTAATTTTTTTAATATTTCTTAAATAAATCTTACAAAATTAAAGACTTAAAAATAGTAGCCCACTGTCACCGGGAACAGGGTTAAGGCCATCGGTGGTAGGCGTGGCGGTAGGGATAAGAGCGAGTTTTCGAGAAAAAGAAAATATATTTTTTAATTTCTTACTATATTTTATTATACTTATAACGATGAGTCAAAAGAACATTCTCATGATATTTTTTTGAACTAAAAATAACTAAATTAATTGGAAAAAATTCTTAACACAAAAACAGAAATAATTTATAATTAACATAATAATGAGTAAAACATCTGCTCTCCTTTATGAATATTAACTAAATACCAGAATACGTTCCACAGTTGTGTTAATGTTTAATTTTAATTATCTCCATTTAATTTCAAGTAGTTTGGGAATTAATTAATTGTGGGTACTCGTATATTATTATAGCTGTTATGGACCAAAAATGGTTAGGATCGTGGGGTTTTTTGGACCGGGATCGCGGTCCCTAACAATTATTTTTTAGTAGTATTTTGGAACCACAGAGAAATAGGCATTAATTCATTAAACCCCAAGCGAACGCCGGCGTTCGCGCACCTATTGTCTTTCTATTGTGTCTGTTATTCTCAAGATTGAAAGGTTAAAGAGGGTACCTACTACACAAAAATATAGTAAGTATAATGGCATAGCATAATCAGCCTTTTAATGTTCCCACTGCTGGGACTCAGGCCTCCCAATATAAAAAACTAGCTTTTGCCCGTGGCTTCGCCTGCGAACATAAAATATAGCCCATGTCACTCAGGAATAAAGCAGTTTTTTATCGGTGAAAAATTTTATCAATTGGACCAGTACTTTCAGAGATTATCTCCTACAAACAAAACAACATAAAAACAAACTTCACCTCTTTATTATATTAGTGTAGAAGTGTAGATAGTGTAGATGTAGATAAGCCAAATTAAGGCATATAGTCCCTTGAACCATCTGACCGAAATTATGTGTACGCAACTATCGCATTCGCCTAGGCGGCAGTACGCAAATCTGTGCATTTATTTGCGGCCAGCAGCGCCCGGAAAGCGCTTTAAATCCATTTTCTTTGCGAAATATTGATTGATTTACATATACAATGTTCACTTTGAAGAATATTTAACCACCAATTTTTATGTGTAAAAATGTTTATAAAGGTCCAAGACGTTTCGGAGGAGTAGGGAAAAGTTACGAAAAGTTGTATTTATTTTAGACAAAAGTATTAATAGCACGAAAAAATCAAATGTTGATAATGTTGTTCATGAATCTATAATAAACATATATTTTTTTCAAACCTATAAACCTGGCCGTTACCGAGGAGTAGGCTTCAGAAAGTCACTGTTTTATGGCTCTTTTCGGGCGCTTGGGCCTTAATATCTGAAATCGCCCGACGGGGTCGCGGTAGATCAAAAAGGAGATGGCGGGAAGAGTTGGACACAAAATAGAGACAGAAGACAATCTCATGTATGTACTCCACTTTTTATACCTACGCTCGGTGGACGCACACTAATGAGCGTTTGAGCCAGAACGTGCCGGAACTGTACGACGAGTGGTCCGAGACGCTCCGAGATATCGTGTCCGTGAGCGGTGTCTGTGTGTGCGTTGCTCGAGCGCGCTTTGTATGTAGATTGACTTCTGTACCTATATTTTGTGACTTAGATGTCTTCCTTGGGAATTGGCAAGAAGCGACTCAAAAATAGGAACGAATGGAGAGAGGCCTTGTGGAACAGGCTAGGTTAGAAATAATAATAATAAGCGACATTAGGGAAACGATAAGCCTTTTATCAAGTTCAATGACACTAAGCCGTATCTAATATCGTATTCATGAGTTTGAAAACTAAACTTGCAAAAACGTAGATAGGTACTTACTTGGTAGGTACCTACCTAATACATAGATAATTTATATCCCTAACTGAACTGGTGGCCAATTCTCAATTTTGCTTTGCATTCATTTATTTAGACAAGTGAGTAGTATTTTACCATATAATTCGAAACTCTAAAGAAGATATGGATGTAGGTACCTACTGTGTTAGACACACACACAGATCATTTATTTTCATTAAACTAGAACACCTGTTTCTACCTATCGCATTTAGTCTTGCAAATGGTGTGTTTCGCACTAGTGCCCAGTTTCCAGTTTCCAGTCAGATCAACCTGCCCAACCCAGATGAGTTGGGCTTGCGGACAGATGTGTAGTAGTGGGTAGCTCACTGTCCGGCCGTCCGGTAACTGTCCGGACCAAGCCCAAGTCGTCGACGGCGCGCACTGTTCCCGCGCGCCTCAAGGAGTTGTCAGCAACAGCAGGGACCCAGCCGGGTCGAAGCCTACTGGGGCCAGGGTTATCCGAAAGGGCGCTCGAGCCCCGGTATGAAGGCTAGAAGGAACGGGGTGGGTCTTTTAGTCAGTAAGAGTCTGACACTATCTCCCGCTCCGCCCAAGGGCGGGGGATGTCAATGCATGATTTTTTCCCACCATAAAAAAAAACCCAGATGAGTTTGTCTTCTACTTATTGAATTATAAATTATAATTACTTTGCAAATAGATTTTTAAAAAACACTTGCCATTTTTATATCGTCAGCATAAACTAAGTGATGTGGGTGTTGCCTAGCTGACTACCCTGATAAGAAACACCGAAACAAACTCAGGAGGTTTTAATAATACAATTGAATGAATTGTACTAAACGTTAGTTTGTGTATCGTGCAATAACAGGAAATTATCCACAGAGCTCTCTTCGATCAAAGCGGCATGCAAAAGCTAGCATAAAATAAAATAAAAGAACTATAGCAATCAACCTGTGCCAAACGATGCAGTCTATCAACAAACAATCTTGACAATTTAGCATAATTTAATCGTTCGTTTATATCAGCCTAGATTCAGCAATAAAAGCACCGTCCCGTTGCTTTGCGTGTCAAACCAAACAATGTAGTATAGGCAGGCAGAAATTTAATGAATAAATAGATAATTACATAAAGCCGCGTCCACAAACACTAAGGCGATGATCACACTGCCACGCATCACGCTGCATGTTGCGTGTCAACGCACCTACGCGCGTACTTGCGGGTGTGCAGATCTGCATCATCATGCGGGTTTTTTTACGCACTCACGCGCGTAGGTGCGTTTTGTGGATTCACGCAAGCTCTGACTCATTTCATCCAAAATCACGGTTGGCACTACGAGACTCAGAGTGCCATACCTTACGTCTCGCCCCGCATCCACGCGTTTATGCGCATGTTTCTCCGCTTGTAGGCGCGTGATCTGCATGAACGCGTCGTTTAGTGGCCAGTTCGAGCCGCAAGAAGCGAGCAGCGGCGAATTGTAGAGTATGGCGGCCACCGGCGGCGTGGCGGTGTCTACTGTGTGCAGCGAATTCGTATAAAATGTATGAAACCTGGAGGAAATGTGCCGGTGGCGGCGTTTTGTGGTTGTGACCGATGGGCCGTGTGCGGCGATCTTTAGATCAGAACTTTAAGCAGACGTCAGGCCAATTAGCAGAATGTGAACACATGCCGAAATGTCATCTGCGCTGTACATTCGTAAACAAGGCTCTGAATTTGCTGCGGTTAATCGAAGAGTGTTAACATTTTTTGTGTATTTGTTCAAATGTGTAAGTAGGGTAGAGTAGTGTAGAGTAGGGTAGAGTAGGGTAAAGTAGGATAGAGTAGGGTAGAGTAGGGTAGAGAAGGGTAGAGTAGGGTAGAGTAGGGTAGAGTAGGGTTGAATAGGGTAGAGTAGGGTAGAGTAGGGTAGAGTAGGGTAAAATAGAGTAGAATAGGGTAGAGTAAAGTATAGTAGGGTGTAATAGGGTAGAACGGGAGCGAAGCCGCAGGCAAAAGCTAGTTGACAAATAAATACCAAAAACAAAAACAAAATATTGGCCCCCATTAACAATTCAACAACATGTTGTAATATTGACGTGTCTGTCTGTCTGTCCGTGGCATCGTAGCTTCCAAACTAATGGACGGATTTTTAATTCATCTTTAGGTACATATGAATCAATGAATTAGGAAATTTCTTTAAACATTGTTCGGATTATTGTTGTGTTTTTGAAGTTGTAGTTGTCTACTGCCAGATGAGCCTTATAGCAAGCAAGAGTAGCAAATGTTACGGGCCCCACTTGGACGTACAAAAAGAAGTCATAATACCTATTCCATATGAAATCTAATCTATTCTGAATACCGTCCGGTAACTGTCCGGACCGAGCCCAAGTCGTCGACGACGGCGCGCACTGTTTCCACGCGCCTCAAGGAGCTGTCAGCTACAACAGCTGGGCCCAGCTGGCGAAGCCTACTGGGGCCAGGGTTAGCTCCGAAAGGTAGCTCGGCCCCGGTATGAAAGGCAAGATGGAAAAGGGTGGATTTTTTACTCAGTAAGAGTCTGACACTATCTCCCGCTCCGCCCAAGGATGGGGGAAGTCATTGGGATGATTTTTACGCACAAAAAAAGTCTATTCTGGATTATCCATAAATACAATGTAAGCAACTGCTTATATGTATTTTGTGAGCAGACATTATAATACCTATTGAAAATATGTTAGCCGCCAAAATCTAAGTTGAAAACCCTAAAAGTTATCGGCATCCAAAAAAACTGTCCACCGTATGTATATTTATGAATAAAAGATAGGACGCACTCGTACATCGTCTCGCTTCAAAAGATCCGTGTTTCTCCGACATACCTCTATCGAGTCTTATTATAAAAGTGAAATCTGTACAGATGTCGGAACCAGAAGTAGAAAATGTAATTAGTGCGTCATGAGCCGTTTGTTTGAAGCGAATTTCTTCAGTAGTCTTGTCTTCAGTAGTCTTCAGTAGGTTTGGAGGACTTCTACCATTGTTTAACATCATTGGCACCAGATTTAGCTAAGCAACCTATTCGGTAAACGCATTATCTAGCACATAATCTTTATCATAATCGAGTAACAGATGAGGGAAGAGATTTCTTATATGGATCTCGTACTATCACAAAATTTTCAATTATTGTTATTTGCGTGTTATGAAGTTGTGAATCAAAAACTGATAAAATATCAAAGATTCGAATATAGATTGACAATCGGATTACAAATGAGTTGTATTGACTAGATTAATAAAGAATTAGATTCGCCTAAAAACAGATATTGAAAAAGTTGAGAACAGTGGCATTTTTTTACCGACTTCGAAAAGGAGGAGGTTCTATGTTCGGCTGAATGTGTGTTTTTTTTTTATGTATGTTCACCGATACCTCGGTCAATTGAGGACCGATTTTGAAAATTGAAAGGTTATGCTTCCAAGTTGGTCCCATAGAAATATTGTTATGATCTGATCATGAACTTCGAAGATATGGAACAGAACTCCTCATAGGATCATAGCAGAATTGTCGTAACAAGTAAAATTGGTCGGTTTATACGTGTAGGCGATGACTGACTAAATGAAAAGCGGGGGGGGGGGATGTATCGAACCGATCTGGTGCTGAAGCCGGAAGGTAATTTAATGTAATGTAAGCGTGTTTGGGATTATGAGAATCGTTAGGAGATGCACTCTGAATATAAGGTATTTAAGTTTGGCTGAGGGGTAATTTTTAGTGGTGGCACCATAACTAAAAAAAGAAAAAGAAAAAACTTTTTACAAAAAAAAAAAAATTAAACCGACTTCAATGTAAACAAAACACTGAAAAGTACAAAATAACTTTAATTTCGGAAGTCGGTGTTAAATAACGAAGAGACGAAGCTATCTATTGTAGGTAGAAACATTAAAAACTACTTCAAGTTTCCGCACTAGAATATAAAAAAAAAACATATAGGTATTGCAACGTTCAATTTCAATACTTTAGTCACTTTAAAACTGTAACGTTAGCTTAGTCAGTTAGTTTACAAAACTCTGCCATAGTTCCATTATGCCAATTTATCTTACATTAAGGTCGGTACAGCATATCTATTTCATCTAACCATCGCTCTTTGCTTTCAACGCTATGGTTTCAACGTTTTATAGTCAAATAGATAGTGTTTTTTGTTATATGGTTTCCTTTTTGTTAATTTATAATCTTGATGTACAATAAATTATATATAAATAATAAATAAATAAATAAATCTTCAGCTCAATCTAGTATTTTTATGTAAAGAATCCTGTATCATGAGTAATCACAATGTAAGCTTGTTATGTCAGCAAAAATACATAGTCACCGAGTCACCGGGCTATCCAGGCGACTGAGGGGTTGTTTTGCACTTGCACTCAGCTGTTTACTGGGCACTAATACCCGCTATAACTTGCCTTGACCTATGTTGCACTTAGTGTCAGTGTGGTCCAACTTGTGACCTTTTTGAATATTTTTGGGAAAAAATATAAGAAAGAAAGAAAGAAAGAAAGAAAAATATTTTATTTGGCATACACAGTCGTAGATACACACAATGTAGTAACAACATGTAGACACTAATAAATTATTACATATAAAAAAAGAGACAACTAACAATGTGTGTCTCACGGCGGCGCCAAATAGGTCCAGTTCAGCAATAATGCCAGACAACTAAATGGTAGTTGCCAGACGCTGGTTTTCAACTGAACCTTATTTCGAGTGTACGGTTGAAAATTGGTTTATTTTTAGTACTCAGTTATTAGTGATTAGGTGTATATAACATGGTGTATAAACTATTGGAACTGTTACTGATTCTGAACCAACCATATTCAGGTTTCACGTTAACTAAAAATAATGTTGCATACAAGATACTCCTTAAGGACTTATTACACTGCGCTGAATATCGCGTGCGATCGTACTATTTTTCATTCATAGAAAGACAGTCTAGTCTAAGGTTCGACGTATCGCGTAGTGTAATAAGGGTTAGACTGTCTTTCTATGAATGAAAAATAGTACGAGTCGGAATATCGCACGCGATATTCAGCGCAGTGTAATAGATCCTTTTGGTCTACCGTCTACGGACGCGTAGCTTCGTGAACGCTTCAAAACACGACGGACAGCTTGTGCAGCACAGCGTACTGAATCCTGTCCATGAGGTGTATTACAGGCGTACGTTTTCAATAATTTGTGATAATGCCGTTGTACGACGTAGACGTTCGCCGTTTTTCGTCGACAGTTTCATAGTTTTCTGTGTAACCTGTGAGCAGGCGTACACCAAGCGTATAATGACAGGAGGAGTGGCAGGCGGTCGCTGACTTCTGCGAAGCAGTAATGCTCGCCAAGGAGGAGGCTGACCGTATCAAGCAACAGCGTTCTCGTCGGATTCTGATCCCGATTTCCGGCCACCGTAGGCGCGGGCTTGCGGACAGTGAGCAATGGGTAGCTTGCTGTCCGGCCGTCCGGTAACTGTCCAGACCAAGCCCAAGTCGTCGACGGCGCGTACTGTTCCCGTGCGCCTCAAGGAGTTGTCAGCAACAGCAGGGACCCAGCTGGGTCGAAGCCTACTGGGGCCAGGGTTAGTTTCGAAAGACAGCTCGAGCCCCGGTATGAAGGCTAGAAGGAACGAGGTGAGTCTTTTAGTCAGTAAGAGTCTGACACTATCTCCCGCTCCGCCCAAGAGCGGGGGTTGCCATTGGATGTTTTTTTCCCACCATAAAAAAAGCGTATAATGACGAATATGCGTCTATGAAGCTACGCGACCGTGGACAGTAGGCCTTAGTCAGAACAATAATGGTGAACTTGGCAACCTAGTTCTTATAAAGAAAGAAAACTGAATGGATTTCAAGTGTAACAGAACCGATTACACTCACCAAGCAAGCGAAGCCAAAAACGAAAGCTAGTCTATCATAATCAGTCTTTTCTATTATTGTAAAAACACAATAGATCTTAAACAGCTTTATAATAGGTATACTAACTACCTCCAAAACAGAGGTACAATAGAAAAGCAACTTTATCGCAAAACATTAAGGTTAGAATTAGGTTGGAGATCTATAATTACAGGACAATCTTATAGGATGATGACTTGAAGATCCCAGTGATTTGAAGAAAGTACTTAATGGTAACTTTGTGTATTAAAACGGGTACCAAGCGGTACTTCTGAGCTGGTAGTAATTATTGTGGTTGAATAAATAATGAGTGTTTGAAAGAGGTTTTGAAGACTGTATAATGCTCGAAATTAAAAGTCTTGATATATGAAGGTGAAATAGGCTTAAGGTAGGTGCCAGATAACCTTGGAATAATGGTCATTAACCTTCCTACATTTCTTGTTATTTAAAAAAAAACGGAAAAAAAAACATAAAGCTGTCTTGAATCGACATGTATTGTGATCCTTTACATGATGTAGTAATAAAAAGCAATTCATTGTTTGTTTTTTGGGTACCTACGCTTAGATATTAGTAAAATCTCTAATCTGGCGGCTTCTATAATATATCTGTAAACCACGTTTTGTTTGGCCACCTCACCACGCGTGAACGGCTGGACCAATTTTAATTAATCTTTTTATACGCCGCTAAATTTTGATCGTTTTAATCCCGTGGAGAATCGATCTGGTACATGAAACACTATCGATTTGTAATGATAAAATTAAAAAAATAAAGTACCTTTTTTTAAAACTCGTAGTAATTTACGCATGTACGAAATTAATGTCTTAAAGAAAACGTCAGCTGAGCGAGTTCAATGACCTGTACGTAGTAGTCGGCGTTGCGTACTAACTAGCGTTGCGTGCTCGCCCCATCACAATTTTATTAAATTTATCTTATCAGGCTGGGCGCTAAGCGACCGACCCCCACGAGTCGCTTGTCTACCCCCGTTTATTTATGTCTTCGTAAAAAGTCGTTGAAAAACGGCGTTTGGAAAATTTTCACTGCAGCCCACGGATGCATAACACACTCGCCTACGACTCGGGCGTACGCAGACTCAGGAGCACTGACTAACTTTCTCCACTTGTATCAAAATGTACTATTTTTGTTGTGTTTGTTACTGTCAGAAAATTCATATGAAAAATAAATTAAAAATATTGTTAAGAAAATTTGAAAAAAAAAAAAAGATTTATAAGCTACTTGGGTTTGACAGTTTGCTCGTTTGACAGTTCATGGCTTAGACGTAAATAAATCTAATGGAACATGGTTTCATTCAAGGAATATACAACATTAATTTTAGTATATATGCGAAACCCAAAACATGTGTCTAGTATTTTGATGTAAAGAATCTATGTACAAAATTACAAAACCGTATCATGAAAAATCACAAAGTTATAAGCTTGTTATGTCAGCAAAAATACATAGTCACCGGACCATCCAGGCGATTGAGGGGATGTTTTGCTCTTGCACCCAGCTCTTTGCTGGCGCCTGATGCCCGCTATGACCTGCCGTGACCCGTGTCAGCGATGTCCAATTTGTGACCTTTTTAAATATTTTTGGGAAAAAATATAACATGGTGTAAAAGTTATTGTATTCCATTCAATTACTGATTCTGAACAAATTATATTCAGGTTTCGTTTAAATTAAAAGTAATGTTGTAGATATTAATCTGGTTTGCAGCTAGAGTAGGTACGGTGATAGAACATCTATAGAGGAATTCCTTGCTGAGTACGAATTTGTTAAAGTTATTCAAAGGTCCACGCACTGGGCCCGCGTGGTGGATTACGGCCCATTCTCTTTCCTAGAGAGGAGGCTTAAGTCCCGACAGTAGGAACATTAAAAAGGCTGATGATGATGATGATTCTAACGTCAGATACGCAATCTGACTGATATGTTTCTTCTATAACTTATGCAGCGAAAAAAGCAACTTAGGTTATGTTCATTTTGCTCGCGATGAGAGTAGGAATACGTAAAAAACTCATTTGATGTAGGTAATAAATCTTCTTCAAATATATAAAAAATTCGTATCACAGTTTTTTTTATATCAAACTCCTCCGTTTGTTTTTGTTTATTTGGTAAGTTATTTTCACCCTCCTCAAACACACATTTTTTCTCTATGATAAAATTACAGTACAACGTCCGAGTTAGTATTGTATAACTTTTTGAGTCAACTATCGGATAATCGGATTCCATTCTGAGATCGAGTTTCTCTGACTCATTCGCTAGTTTACCTGTTTACAAACTAGTCATTCTAATCAGTATTTAACCATTTTTCTGAGAATCGATTTCTTTAGCTTTTATCGAATTCTCGTAAGTTTTCTAAAGAATAGTTTAGCATGCGTCACCATTATTATTCCAAATATGTTTGCGTCGCGGTGGTCGTGGTTCGTTCATTAGATGAACGTGCGTATAGGTCCATGAATAACGGTATGTATTATTTGCAATACTTATATTTTATATTAGATTAGCGTCTGCCAATGGCTTGGTCTGTATTCCTATGTCACTCAGAGATATAGCAGTATTCTATTGGTAATTTTTTTTTTTGAAATCGGTAAAGTAGTTTCTGAGTTTATTCATTACAAACAAAAATACAAAATAAAACTAGTAGCTCCTCTTTGAACATGTGAAAATTATGTCTACACATAAATATATTGTCATTTATTTATTTTTATATTGGTTGAAACCGCAATAAAATCGTTTAGGTGTTAGACGATTAGCAGACAGATGTGGAAAATGATTTAGTTTTACACTAGGACTATGAAATAGCTGATCCAGCAGACGTTGTTCTACTATATAAGTTTATTAAAAAAAAACAAAAAAGCCGTTTCAGAGAAGTTCTATAACAAACACTGTGGCACTGTGTGTAAGATGAGATTTTTATATACCTACACACTTACTTTTACGAAAAAAAAAATGGTCTATCCGTACCTGTTACAGATCATAATATATTTTTGTAGTCAAAAGTATAAAAAAAACTAAATCCCAAAATTGCGGGATTTAGTTTTTTTTTATACTTAGCGATGTGGAAGAGTTTTTGACGCCATATTTTAGTTTGATTTTAGTTAGTTGTAATTAGCGTAGGGTTTTATTATTATTATTTTTTTAATTTACTGTAATTATAGTTTTTAGTTGTGTATAGAAAAATAGTTAAAAAATAATATTTTTTTTTGGAAAGATAATTATGAAACAATCTGTGATTTTAAATACTAAGATTACAAAAATTACAAATATTGTGTCACATTATTATAATGAAACTGAATGATGTAAGAAATTTAAGTTAGTCTTTTAAATAATAAACATTTTGTTCTATCGACATTTTTATTTCTTAGTCCCCGCACTATGCGAGTGATATTCGTAGGTGTGCTTCGTGGAATAGAAAATTAATTGTTTTAAATTTTTATTTGAAGCCCACCTACGGGTGTGCTAAGTGGAATACTTTAGGTGTGCTTCGTCTGGGTGTGCTTCGTTTGGGTGTGCTTCATGGAATACCTCTAAATTTTACCTGAAATAAATATGATTACACTTGTTCACACCCGAGCTGAAAATGTTTAATTATTATATTTTTTGAAATGTGTTTCAGAAATATATATCTGATTATTTTTCCGACCCAAATATCGACCAATAGAATTGCACCATTCGACGTCACGTGGTACAACCTACATGGTATTATACTGATAATTTTTTGAAAATTTTCTCTGGTCGTTGACATAATATAAAAAACAAAACATGATCAAAATAATGGCCGACATTTGGGACGGAAAAATAATCCCCCGAATACCACACGAGCTTCAAAATTATCTGGCATTTCCCTCAAGGTTCCCTGCAAACAAATAAAATCGTCAAGTTTTTCAGGAAATATTACTCGCGCTTCGCGGTCGTGATTTTTTAACCTGAAAAACTTGACTCCTTCATTTGTTTGCAACGAACCTATCGGAAAATACCCGATAATTTTGAAGCTCTTGTGGTATTATATATGATTATTCATATTTATTTATTTCATATTCATATTCATTTATTTCATATTAATATTCATTTATTTTATATTTATATTCATTTTCATTTATTTGTTTATAAATGTTTAAGTTTTAGTTTACTGATTTTGTAAACGAAAACGTAATGGCGGATTTGTCGTCTTCTTTTATAGTTTTTGTGATCGTTTTTTTTTAAATGGATGAACAGTAATTTCGCAACAAATCTTTGAATTTTGGTGAAAATGCTTTGAAAAGTTGAACGGTCTATCCGGTAGTACAGACGACCAAAACCTTATTTAAACTACTAACTAGCTTTTAATCGACATTTTGACTATATGAGAAACTAGCTGTTTAACTTTTTAATCAAATAAATTAACACTAAACTACAACAACCACGTTGGATTCTTATAAAAAGAAATATAGCCCATAGAAAAAAAAAATGTGACGCGATGTAATATATCATTTCAAAGAGGGGTATATAAAAAACTATAAATGTGTTTACTAGTGTTATTATTTTTATTAATTAATTAAACCCCAAGTAAACACCGGTGATTTTTTTTTATCTGTTAAAAACTAATACTTGACTGCGATCCCGCCTGATGGTAAGCAGTAATGCAATCGTTGATGGTGAGGCGCACTAGTTTATTAAGAGCCTATTCACTCTAGCCTTGAAGACACCTAAATAGGCTAGTTGCCGTAAAAAATGTAATTAGTCCGTCTTTTAGATTATTCAAAAATAAGGGACACGTATTTTTTTATTTGTAAATTGAACCAAAAATGACAAAGATAACGTCACGCCGTGCTACATTTTTTCGCACAGGGTGACGTCACACGTAACTTTAAGGGGTTATATCATTGTTATTTTTTGATTAATCGTAAAAATAAAAAATACGTGTCCAATATTTTTTTATAATCTAAAATACGGACTAAATAAAATGTAATTATTTGGACCCTGGAAACTACCCTATTATAATCAGACGGGAAGACCGCAGCAGGCAAACTGTTCTGGCTGTGTTCTGTTGATTACTCTCTCGTCTTTCTATTGTGTCTCTAATTACGGTATTCGAAAGGTAAGATTATAGAACTATTCAAAAAATGCGTCATGTTCATAGCACATGCCATAACGGTGACGCATAGCTTGCGATGTCGCCTACATTATTGCACGATCGTCTGACTTTTTGTTTATCTGATGACACTGTCTCTTTGGTCAAGCATTGCTGACTGCATGCTTTTACCTCATTACTAATCTTATTCTTTTATTTTATCGGCACGAACTGATTCATGTAACAAAACAGCAGGCTTACATAAATGACTATCAGTAAGTGTTTCCGAAAAATGCTATATAATGATATTAACTGCGGAGAAGTGACGTGGCAGGTCAATCATTATTGTAATTTTGATGGAATGACTGAGATCTTAAATCCAGTAGTAGGTACTAGTAGACTCCAGCTCTTACAAAGGATAGATTGTTACAATTACCAGTCACTATTAACCTAGTACCTTTTTGAGAAACAAAAAAACATTCCTTCGCAACATATGCACCTACAGGTCAGTCAGTTAATTAATTTAGAGAAAACCTGAATGACCAAAAGTACAACCTCCTAGCTGTAGTAGAGTATGGCGGTACCCTACCTAGCGGTACATCTCTGACGTCACATAACCTGCGCAAGTCAATGACCCACCTGTCTTGATACTTGCCGTATTATAATCGCGACAGCCCACGGTTTTTGTGCGAGGCAATTTAGTGTTAATATCAGTCTTACGTCACGATGGCTACTGTTAGATTATTTTGTAGGTTACTTGAATACTGGAATTTCCTTTTGTTTTATGCTGAGGAATGAAGTACTCGTATTTATTCGTAGGTATAGTCTGTCTAATAAGTCAACCAACTTGGGAATTTTGTATAATATTTAATCATTTAAAAAATACTTATTTTCGATACTTTTTATGAGGTTCTTCTGTTAGTAAACAATGATCTCTATCTATTAATCAACCTTGATTATTGAACCCGTGTTGACTACATCAGATTTCATTAAATCCTAATAATTACCCAAGTCGTTTTAACTTATTAGACAGACTCTAACCAACATTAATCCTAATACATTTTTTTAATTACTTTATTGGCAGAAAGACATGAAAATTAATGTAATCATTTAGTTTGTGATCGTTTTCATTTTTTTTGGGTTGTTGTTACAATTTATTTCACTGTCTTGGTATACATAGGTTTTGTGCGACAATTCTCCGTGTACTTAAATATATGTCCGTGTATTTAAATGATTTTATATGAATTCTTTATATTTTACGATTTATTCTTTGGAAAATTAACGATTATGATTCTGATTTTTTGTGTATACTTGGTAGGTCTGAGAATACGTCGTAGGCTATTTTTAACCGGCTTCAAAAAAGGAGGAAGTTATCAATTTGGTTGTGTTTTTTTTAATGCGTGATACTTGAGAACTCCGTCGTTTATGGACCGATTTGAATTTTTTTTTCTCTTAAAGAATATGCTCCCAGATTGGTCCCATTTTTTCAAAATCTATTTCTGATGATGGGATCCATGAGGAATCGAGGCAATTTCTCAAATATTATAGGCAACCATATAGTGATTTTGGTATTTTCATTGAGAACTTAAGCATTTACAGTCAAAAATTGACATTTGATGAAATGGAACTGATGAAAAAGACCAGAAATGGCCAACGGAACTTCATACTTACTTAGATATCACAATGAAGATAGTAAAGCGATTATGACAACATAAATAAATAAATGTTTCTGAATAGATATATGTTGAAAATTATATCATCAAAGTGACCTGATGATAATGATGGAGCCGGAAGATAGGCACTGCAATTCTGTAATTAATCAATGTATCCTAGTCGTGTTTGAGCTTATTAGAATTGTCATGAGATGCACTTTGGCTGTAAGGTACTATCAAACTAATCCGGAAGGTGGAAGGTAGACACAAGAACTTCATAATAAAATAATGTAACTTAGCAGTGTTTTGGTTAATAGGAATTGTCATTAGAAATAGCCACTCTGGTTATAAGTAGGTATATCTCAACTAAAAAGAGTGAAATAAAAAAAAAATTACAAAAAAGCGACTTCACAAAAAAAAAAACACTAAATGGATCAAAATAACTTAATTTCAAGTTGGTGTTGAATAAGAAACAAACAATACCGAGAAATACCGACATCCAAAAAAAAAATTTTGATCCTCTTTAGTGAAGTCGGTATAATGTATCAAATCCTTACCTATGAAATTGGCGTTTAATAAAACGGGTTTATTTTGAACTGTGATATCTTGGAATTGACTTGGAATTTTATGTGTTCTTTCAAAGTAGGAGTTCGTAAGTAAAGCGCTCGCCACTCGTGCCCACGAACGACCAACAGACTTGTAAATCGGAACTGTTATCATGGAACTACCACTGCTGCGGCATTGCCAAGCGTTATATTATTGCAAATATATTTTATGTATTGTCCATACTTAAACAATCAAATACTTTTATATTACTTGTAGCTGACACATTCCCTATTGTTACAGTTATTACAATAGAAATATTACCATTACAGGTACTGAAAATATTTTGTTTTCGTTCACTTTTGTTCACGTAAATAGGTATCCTTACTTAAACAATGTAAAGCGTTTAAGACGGCCCATTAAGGTTTGTCTGTCGTCTACTTGAGGTTGATGGTAAGCTTGTTATTTCATCCAACGTAATCTGCACTAATATAATAAGGAGGTAAAGTTTTTTTTTTTTTATTTTTTTTTTGTAGGAGGTAATCGCTGGATATACCCACTGGTCCGATTGCTAAAATTTTTTCGCTGATAGAAAGCTGCTTTATTCCTGAGTAACATAGGCTATTTTACGTACGCGGGCGAAGCTGTGGGCATAAGCTAGTGTTTGCTAAAGAGGCAATGCGAAAAAAAGAGATAACTCCTGAACGCTTTGTTGGTATTCGGTAAATTTCGTCATTCTCTTGAATATTTGAAAGAAAGAAAGAAAAGTATTTATTTTGGCGCACAAAACTTGTTCCAGGAAATACAGTATTTAAAAAAAAAATGAAATTCAGTATCTAATTGAAATGTACAAGGTTTCTATAAATGTTATTAACTTATTTAATTGTACATTATGAAGTGGTCCTACATAAAAAGTAACTTATTTTTTTCCAAAATAGCAGATTTTCAGTGGTCTACACTGGGTTAGTTTTACACAAAATTTTATTTTGATTTCTAAAGATCTATTTATCTATGTCGATAATAACCCTAAATATCTATCTAATGACGTCATAATCACGTAAGAACGATTATAAATGGGAATAGTATCACGGTCGGGCGCTCTTAACCATATAACTTTGTAAACATAATAATTATGTTTCTTTTAGGTGACATATTCTAATTTTTAAAATATTATAAGAAGTATTTCTATGATACACTGTTAAATTTTAATCGTTTTAATCCCGTGGAGGGTCGATCCGGTACATGAAACACTATCGATTTGTAAAGTTAAAATTAAAAAATAAAGTACCTATTTTCAAAACTCGTATTAATTTACGCACGTACGAAATTAATTTCTTTAAGAAAACGTCAGCTGATCGAGTTTAATGACCTGTAGATAGTTTTTACGCAACGCCGACTACTAACTCTGGATCGACCCTCCACGGGATTAAAACGATTAAAATTTAGCGGTGTATATTATATGCCTGAAAATATTTTTATTAATTTATTGTACACATTATTTTTTGTTTTTTTTTTTGTTGGGTAAAAATCATCCAAATGACATCGCCCGCCAGCCATACCGGGGCTGAGCTACCTTTCGGAGCAAACCCTGTTTGTTAGTAACAAATAAATTCGAAAAGTACTGGACTGATTTTAAAAATTCTGGCACCATTATCACTGAGTAACAAGCATTACGCTTTCATGCGTACCAAGCCACTGGAAATAGCTGCTTACCCTTCATTGTGCTACCGTCTACCCTTTTACCTTTACCTAAATCTGATCAGCCGTTAAGTATGATCGAGTAACAAACATACACAAGTTAGTTTAAATATTCTCTTTGTTTTATACTTCATCATCATCATCAGCCGTTTTAATATTCCCACTGCTGGGACTCAGGCCTCCTCACTAGGAGAGGGAATGGGCCATAATCCACCACGCCACGCGAGCCCAGTGCGGGTTGGTGGATGTAACATGTCTTTCTTTCTTCGAATTTTTGATTCTAGGACATTGTTTTGTCCGTCATTGTGTAATATTTTAAAACTTGAATTTAATATACTACCACTTAGTATGTTAAAATTTATATGTCTTTTGCATGCCTACAATGGCCCACATGGTAAAATATGGCTGAACCTGTTACCTATATTTTTCTTTTATATTTCACTGTTATCTATATTTGCAAAATAAAATTATAATTTATCTTTATCTTTAACGCTCCACTGACTGCCCCAGTTATAATGAATAATGCAACATAAGTAGGTACCTACATAATAATTAACATTAAATCACGTAATAGTCTGACCAAACAATTTTGATCGTGTCAGCAATAATATTATTGGATTTTATTATGATTACAAACTTGTTTAATTTTCTGATAGTCAATTCACATTTTCGCTTACAAATTTTAATTTGTAAGTAGGTAATTATGTCAATAAGTGCCAACGTAATATATCACGCTTGTAATTACTGATAAGAATGGCAGAGGTGCTTAGAGTAGGATACCATACAAGTAGTTACGCATTTGATAAAATCTTTAACGCTAGATTCTACTCATTTTAAACCTCCGGAAATCCACAAATATAAAAAAGAACACCATGAAAAATTATTTTATTAAAATTGGCTATAATTATTATGGCCAGCCGCCGAGCAAAAATCAAAACATGATATATGTAAATTAGTTGGCTCTATAAAAAAAATCGTGAATCTGACCCTAACTGACGATTTCAAATGTGTATACATATCTACGAGTTTACGTTACGGAAATATTTGAAATCTACAAAAAATGTATGTTATCCATATTTGCAAAATAAAATTATAATTTATCTTTATCTTTAACGCTCCACTGACTGCCCCAGTTATAATGAATAATGCAACATAAGTAGGTATGCGCCACCGGTATATGGTGGATATCCCACCAACACGCACAAAACGTTTTGGGAACACATTCATTGTGCGTGCGGCTAGGGAGTGGAATTCCTTGCCGGAGTCTGTGTTTCCTGATAGCTACAACCCGGGAATCTTTAAGTCGAGAGTGAATAGGTTTCTTTTAGGTAAGCGCGTTCCATCGTCGACCGCATCGTCGCTTTCCATCAGGTGAGATAGCGGTCAAGCGCGAACCTATCAACAATAAAAAAAAAAAAAAAAAAAAAAAATAATAAAGCTTGGTTTTTAAAAGGGCTAAAAACAAAAATCTTAAAAAGTCATTGTTTTATTTTTTATAAAAATAAAAACCGCTGTTACGGGCCCGCGAAATCGACATTTATAATATATATATAATTCATTTATTTCAGACATTGTCCATATATTCATAAAATTAAAAAAAAAAACATAAACCCGGGTGGACATAGACCCGGGTGGAGTTCATATAAAATACTCAGTGATTACAACCGGCTCTTAATTCCGTTTCTTTGAAATCTTTCTACACAAATAGCGGAATCGTCTTAAAAAAATCCTTTCTTTTTAATATTAGCTTCTGCCAGCGTCTTCACCCGTAGATTTTCCCATACAAACTTTGGACCATCATTTCATACCTTTACGGAGCGAATTTTGAAAAATACTTTCTTATTGCTCATTTACGTCATAAAATTAAATATTAGTTCCAGTAGTTTTGGCTATAAGTTGATAATTATGTCAGTTTCTCCTCTTTTACGTATAAGAGTATATAGGGTGACAGGTAATTAGTGTACGATACTTAAACACGTGATTATGCTCATGATAACCAACAACTTACTATGGGAACAAACCTGAAATTACGAAAAAAATTCAGCTGTTCAGTACATTTATGTTTGCCTAATCTACTGAACAGCTGATATTTTTTTCGCGATTTCGGCTTTGCTCCAATAATAAAAATTGTTTGTTATCATGAGCACAATCACGTGTTTAAGTATCGTACACTAATTGCCAGTCACCCTATTATTATATTAAATATATATTTTTAATATGTATGTTCATTTTAACTATATTTTATAGTATCCTTGCTTTCTTAATTATTTATTTATTTTATTTTATTTAAACTTCATGTACAATAGTGGTACATAGGCGGACTTAATGCCACAAGGCATTCTCTACCAGTCAACCTTTGGGTTAAAAAAGACAACACTGTGGTAGGTTTGCACAATAAACAAATACATAATAACAAATAGTTCAAATGGAACAATATAAAATAAGTTACCTTAATTATCTTTTCTTTTTTTTATACATGTATCATGTTTTCTCTTCACCACCCTTGGTTGACTTAGAATTACATAGATAAATAATAATTGAACATTTGGTGAATACGAAGACTATGTAGATTGTAGATAGTATTACCGTACACCCGGGTAGATTTCATGATTGTTTGACAGTCTGAGTAGGTACTTTATGCGACTTGTCCAAATGACTTTACTTTGTTCATAGATTATGTAATGCTAGCGTACTTTGACATTGTTCATCGGATTACGAGCTCCTTAATTCCAGAGTTGAGTTATACGATAACGAGCACAAGGCTGCACTGTCTGGATATCAACATTTTAGTCAAAAGATGTTTACTATTGGACATTTGCTTCCCCCAAATGTCGCCACAACGATCGGTCCTCTGGTCTATTTATCGGATTCCCGTTACCCTAAGTTGTCTGTGAACTCTTCGGGCCCATCGACTATCTGTTCTGCGAGCACTATACTTGCCTACTGACATTTAAGTTTGGTGATTCTTTGGGCTAAATCGGTAACATTGGTTCTCCTGAATCTTCTTTCCTGACTCGATCACGCTAGAACACTCCGAGCGTAGTCTTTTCTGTAGCCTTTTGGGTGACTGTAAGCCTTTTAATGATGCCCATAACTGTCTGGACAGATCCACTCAAATCTCTGTGGTGGTTTCCTTAAAGACCACGTCAGATATAATCCTACATGGTTAGTGTAACTTTGGTAGTGTCTTGTCAGTTCCTCTGCACTTGTAATGTTACCACTGCTGGGACTCAGGCCTCTTCTCTAGGAGAGGGTATAGGGCGCAGTCCACTAGGCGGGCCTAGTGCGAGTTGGTTAATTTATGCTTAGTTAAAAATTGACAAACAATAACTTACACAGTGCAGACGACTGTGTAAGTTATTGTTTGACAATTCTTGACTTACTAAAATACAGTACGGTACTGTGTAATAGTGTCGTGACATACTCAAACTTAGTGTGATTCGGATTTGGTCCGTGGTACCAAGTTCGAGCGTGAATCAGCGTAATTAGTACGAACACACGCTTGAACTGAAATAACGACACGAAAAAAAAATTAACCGAATGGCTACTATCAAAGACTTGTGAAAATCTTGTCGAAACGTAGTATCGCAAACTCATACTATATACACCCTTACACTCCACACCCTCATTACACACACACTACACACCTCGCACTACTTTATATTAGAATAAGTAAATGTAATGTATAGCTAAGGACATGAAACTAGTCCTTCTTCTGTTTCTGGAGGTGGGCGGCGTTAATGGCTGCGCATCAGTTTCAAATTTATTGCAGCTATCATCGCACTTATATAAATTGTTATGTTTATTTCTAGTTAAGATTTTTTATTATTTACAAGCTTTTGCCCAAACAAAAAAACATAAAAACAACAAAAAAAAACAAACTTTACCTCTGTGTAATATTAGTGTAGATTAACTTGGTACGACGGACCAAACTTATACTGATTCACGCTCGACCTTGGTACGCACGGACCAAATCTGTCATACCAAGTACGAGCATGTTTAACACTACAACATAGTACGGGTGACAAATCTACTGGTATTATTTGCCAGGTTTATAATACAATCATCAACATTGGTGTAACTGTTCATAATAATAAGAAAAGGAGTTATAAAAATAGCATTAATCTTTTTGCGAGTTCCCATAACATAATCCGTTGTGGTTTGCGGTCTTTTAACTGTACTTGTTGACCTATTTAGCAAAGCAAATTTATAAATGTCTTTGTAGCAAGTTAATCTTGAATGAAGTTAGGTTTTAGCCGTCCTATACCTAATCAATTCTTGCGTGAAAAATTAGCTGATTTATTTTTTAGATTTTTTTTTAGTGGCCTATTTACCATCGCGGTCATTTCTGCCTGATCACTTTAAGCCACGTACAGACATCGCGAGGCGTGCGTCACGAATGGTTCTTCACGCATGCCTCAACGTGAGGCATTCGACGGTACATTTATGCATGCGTCCCGAACGACACATGCTCAAGCTGAGCACGCAAACAACACGCATGGTGTTCGTTAGTAGAAAATTGGCTCCAACACTAGGCGAGACGTGCAGATTGCAGCTGCGGCCTTTTATTCATTAAATATTTAAAAAGATGCTGTTAGACAAAACGATTGCACTATGGAAACATATTATAAGACGATGTCACCCATATTCCGTCCACAAGGAGCGCATGGGTCGCACTGAGGCAGCGTTTGCAACGATCGTATGACGCGAATGCTCACTGTGAGCTCACACGTCTACACAGTCCGAATCTTATATCTATGGTCCGAGGCATGTGAAACGAACCATTCGCAACGCACGCATCACGATGTCTGAACGCGGCTTAAAAAAAATATCGCTTGAATCCTGCGGAGCAGCGCCAAACCAAACTCTTTGAAATTTTCGTTTGCAGTAGAAGCAAAAATGAACTTAGCAGTGGTCATTAGTCATTAGTCATTAGTCATTTATTCATGAATAAATAATTTGTATCTGAATTACACACAATCAACAAAATTACAGTTTAAAAACAAACAAAAAAAAAAAAAGTAAGAATGTCAAGAATTTAAAAATAATAAATTTAAATTTCATTAATAAATTAATAAATCACACATGGTCAAAATTTAAAATAAATTACAATAAAACATTTACAAATAAAATAGCAAAGAATGTCAGAATGATAAAAAAAATAACAATTATAAGATCAATATTAAGTAAAAGAATAAATAAAATCAATAAAGTGATGACCATGATAAAGCGACAGAAATTAGAGTTCTTCTACAGCATATAGACACTTATTCAATAGGAATTGTTTTAATTTTAATTTAAAAGTACTACTATAGACAGCACTTTTTATATCTAAAGGCAACCTGTTAAATAATTTTACGGACTGGTATCGTGGACAGTGTTTAATAATTCTTAAGTTGTGATTAGTAAAATTTGGTCAGGCAGAAGTGTCTTTGTTTCGTTCTCATTATTATAATGTTGATATTTTTTAAGTGTTATTGTCATGTCTTTATTAATAAATGTGTGCTTGTAAATTTATATGTGTGGTGTATAATCTATAAGTTGGTTATAGATAAATAAATAGAAAATATCTTCTCCCGCTCTGGGTGGAGATAGAAGGAGCGTCAGTCTAAGTGGTCAGGAGTTTGCCGACCCCTTTTGCGATATACTAATTACCTACTGTAACCATAGATTTTAGTCAGTAAAAGTTTGACGAGCCCTCCCGCTCCGCCCAGAGTGGGAGAAGTCAATGGATGATTTCCACACTTAAAAAGAATCCATAGACAAAATAATCTACGAGGAAGTCTAATTCCAGCCAAGGATAGGGATAAATCCAGATACGGCTAAAAAAAGATCACAGGTTTAGTCAGTAAAAGTCTGTCACTTCCTCTCGCAGCAACTAGAGCGAAAGAAGTTGTACAAAAACGGCCCGTGGGTATAATTATAATCTAATAGGTATTTAAAAATCACAGTGTCACAGTGTTTGTTATCGAGCTCCTCCGAAACGGCTTGACCGACATTTATGAAATTGTGTACATTTGGTAGATATGAGATTAGTTCGTAAAGTATTTTTCACCTTTCTACCCCCACCATCCATTTTTCTTTTGGTATCTTCTATGGCAGAATAACGTTTGCTGAGTCAACCAATATAAGACAGTAGTCAAAAAAAAAAAATGAAAATATTTCTGGTCAGTTTAAAAAGTGATAATAATTATTTTGAATAAATAATTACGTGGCTAAAAACAGGAGTAATAAAATATATTTTTTATTTATTAGCGTTTTTAAAACTTACCTTTATTAAAATATCCTAGTATTATCAGGCACCCAACTCAACAATTATAAATAAGTAATTATCTTTATAACAATTACAATCGGTGTTCACGATTTCTCACTGAAATATGACAGTCCATATCTATTCACCGGTAACTGTAAAACACGTATTCATAAAATCAGAATGTTGCTACGCGCGAAATATAAAAAAAAAAGATTTATTACGCTATAACACATAAAAAAATAAATGGAAGTTTGAATTCAAATATGTACCGCGTTCGGCGTGCGAGCAACGACTCCACGATCTTTTTTGGTCCAACTCGAGACCATATCGTTGTCCTTATCATTTGTATATACCCATCTCTCTTTCGCACCGAGTGCATTCGTCCTTGACTCTGAACTCCAGTACCATAAGAAAGATGTACCGTTTCTATTTCTTTTCTCTGTCTGTGCCATGGAAAGTTGTATGTGTGTGAAAGGTATGGAGATATAATTACCAGTTAGGTGTGAAATCTGGCTGTCAATGACCGCGAAGGATCAAAATAAGAAAACATTTTAGGACTGTTATGTTTTACTGTTATTTCTGGTCCTCTGACCTTTTTGATGACGTTGTGGTTTTTTCTGGGACATTATGGTAAATAAAGGTTTGTTGCGACTGCGACAATTTTAGTAAAATCTTGCTGTTAAGTATAAGAAATTATTTTTGTAGCGAGTTAACTGGTGATATCGGTAGACATAATTTATTTGTTTTGTGTCGATCTAAAACAAGGATTTAGCTCTAAAAGTATTAACTTTACATTTACACTTAATAAATGTTTACAAAAACAGTAATGTAAAAGGCAAAAAATCTGATAGGCTTTCGCTTTACCGTTATCTTTCCTCATGAAGATAAACGATGGAACATTCTTGCCTAGTAGAAACTTATTGACTCTAAACTTAAAGATCCCTTGGTTGTAGTTACCAAGAAACACAGACTACGGTAGGGAATTCCACTCTGTAGATGTACGCACAATGAGTGTGTTCCCAAAATGTTTTAAACGTATGGCGAACATTACATGGTCATGTATGCGTCATTCAATTCCATCAATCATGAATGATGGTGAATGACGGCTTTCGTCAATCAGTACTAAAAACCGTCATGCAATGCATTAGACGGTAGGTTTTTCGTCAATCAAGGTTTTGATGTGGCAAAATTGACAGCAAAACCTACCGTGTAATGTTCGCTTATGGATGGAATGTCCACCATGTACTACGCGTTCCAAATGAGAATAGGACCGATTCCGATGTTTTGACGTCTCGTCGAACTGTCAAATCGAAGAAATTTTGGCTAAATTGAAGAACATGGAGATGAGTAAAATTGAAGAACTGCATTCTGATTAAACTTTTTTCCTTCACAGTTCATAAATAAATAAATTTTTTCGTGAATTAATTAATGTTTAAAAATTTCTTTCCTCGATTTGACAGTAAATCGTGACGTCACAACATGGCGGGCGATCCTGTTCTCATTTGGAACGCATTGTAGGTACCGGTAGCGCATCGCCGTACGTCTGGTGGTCCGGTGATGGAACGGGCTTGGCGGAATTAGGTTATGCACTTCCAAAGCACATTCCTCGATCGAAATGCAACCGGTAGAAATCCAACAACTCGCAACTCGGCGTCGTCGATGAAAAGAAAATTTTTAAAATCTATCAGTTTTCTAATATCTAGATTCAATCAATTTAGTAAAATGATTAAGTACATATTTGAGTAAAATACCTTTTTATAGTTTACATTATTTGCCATTACTTTTTTGTTGTGTGGACTTTAAAGAGGCTTTGACCCCAGAGTTTGTTTCTGTGTTTCTTCTCAGGGTAATTAGCAAGGAAACACTGGCCTCATCTTTTAAAAGTGACGTGTAAAAGTGTTTTTAAAACATATTTGCAAAATAGGTAAGTATCATTTACTAATCGTTTTCTTTTGAATAAGGCGTAGAATATATATATTTTTTAATTAGGTACTAATAGGTATCTTCTTACTTAGCGCAGTGGTGGCCGAGTGGTAATGGCCCCGAGTTACGAGTTGTAGGTCGCGGGTTCGAACCCAGCCAGGTGCATTACTTTGTGTAATTTAATTCATCACCACTGCTCTCAAAACGGTGAAGGAAAACATCGTGAGGAAGCCAGCATGTCCTAGAACCAAAAATTCGAAGACATGTGACATTCACCAATCCGCACTAGGCCCGCGTGGTGGATTACGGCCCATTCCCTCTCCTAGAGAGGAGGCCTGAGTACCAGCAGGGGGAACATTAAAAAGGCTGATGATGATTAATAGGTATCTTCTTACTTGTAGGCTTATTTATAGATCATCATCATCATCATCATTTGTGCCGGAATACGTCCACAGGTGGACATAGGCCTACCCCAAGTGTCGCCATAATGACCGGTCCTGTGTGTCTCGCATTCATAGTATTCCCTCACCAGGTCATCTGTCCGTTTTGTGGGAGGCCTTCCAACGCTGCGTCTTCCGGATACTTATATTAAAGCTATATTATCATCATCTGTATCTTACTGCCCTTTTCCCGTGTTATTTGGAGCCGGGGAAACATGTTTTTAGGGTTTCGTACCTCAAAAGGAAAAAAACGGAACCCTTATAGGATCACACTTTGATGTCCGTCCTTCTGTCTGCCTGTCAAAACCCGTTATCTCGGGAACGCGTGGAGGTATGTAGTTAAAATTAAAACTCAGGTCTGCGGACTCTTGAAGAAGCTGCAAAAAATCAAATACATATATGTAAGTTATCGGGAAAAAAGATACTTCGGTTTTTGTGGCAAAAAACGTATATTTCGATACTGTCGAGGAAATCAAAATTCATAGGGATAACTTCCCGTTGACCCAGAATCCTGAAATTTGACACAAAGCAAGGTCTTATAGCACAAGTATAGGAATAAATCTGTAAACTGTAAATTGGTCGTTACGTCACAATTGTTTTTTTTTTGTGATTCGGAAAAGTCTTCCGAGACTTCGTTCCGGAATTGAACTGTTTACATACCTATGTGAGTTTATACGGACCCCTTAGGGTGCGAGTCCGACTCGCGCTTGCCCAGTTTTTTTTGCTGTCATTCTGTCCTGTTACCTGTCATGCTATCAACTCTCTCAACTAACTTTGACTGGCCTGTTGGTCTAGTGGTTAGTGACCCTGACTGCTATGCCGGAGGTCGTGGGTTCGATTCCCACCCAGGACAAATGTTTGTGTGATGAGCATGATCATTTGTTCTGTATGTGGGTGTAATTTATCTATAATATGTATGTATTTAGAAATATATATGTATGTTTATCAGTTGTCTAGTACCCATAACACAAGCTCTGCTTAGCTTGGGACTAGACGGCGTTGTGTGATAGTTGTGTGGAATATTATATATTAATATATTATATAATATATATATATATATATATATATGTATATATATATACAAGGTGCAGTTTTAAAACTGCACAATATTTCAGGAGGTTGTAGTAAAACTCATAAATAATCATGTAAAGAAACGATACCTGGTCAATAATCAGTAATACTTGTTATTTAATTTTTTAATTACACTAAACTAAATCGATTGATCGATGGCCGCGGGGGCGTGGCTAGGGTGTGGCGTGCAGGATGATGATTGGATGATACATTATTTATGAAACTATCGTTGCGAGTTAGTGTGTGTGAAAACGCTCTTTATTGTTCCGTGTTTGTGTGTGTGAAAAAAAGCGCGGTTATAAAAAAAAAAAAATTACCTACTTATTTTATTATTGATTCGGGTCGAGAATCACTAACATAATTACCTCCTGAAATATTTTGCAGCTTCAAAACGACACCTTGTATATGTATATATATATATGTATATATTATATTAACTCCATTTCTTTTAATAATATATACTAGTGCTTGAAGGCGATCCCACCTGATGGTAAGCAGTGACGCAATCGTTGATGGTGAATTGCTTTCAATTTTCTTTCACATCTATCCTTACACATCTTTTCTCTCTCTCTCTCCCTCTCCATCCATTCACATAAATTTATACACTCCTAACTCGTTTAGTAACATGCGTTTGATCCCTCCTCTTCATATGACCACCATACCACGACGAACGATTGCTATATAGTCACTGGCGCCACTTCTAAATTACTTAGATAACATTAGATTTAGTACGACTATATGCGATATCCGAAACATGTGTCTAGTTATTTTTATAAAGAATCTATGTACTTACATTTGGGCATTCTCTTTTCATAACTGTATCATGAAAAATGACAAAGTTATAAGCTTGTTTTGTCAGTAAAAATACAAGGTCACCGCGCCATCCAGGCGACTGAGGGGTTGTTTTGCACTTGCACCCAGCCGTTTGATGGCGCCTAATACCCGCTATGGCCTGCCGTGACCTGTGTCGGTGACCTTTATGAATATTTTTTACACAATGTTAATTAACATTGTGTAAAATCTATTGGAATCCTTCATTCAGTTACTGATTCTAAACAAACTATTCAGGTTTTGCATATACTAAAAATAATATTGTATAAGAACAGTCATCATCATCATCATCAGCCTTTTTAATGTTCCCACAGCTGGGACTCAGGCCTCTCTATGAGAGGGTATGGGCCGTAATCCACCACGCGGGCCCAGTGCGGGTTGGTAATATGTCACATGTCTTCGAATTTAGATAAGAACAGTGCGTAGTTTTAATGTTAATTTTTTTTTTTTTTTTACTTTTTAGCATTCAAAATCTTTCTGGTATATGTCGCAGTAGGTAATATATAGGGTGACTGGTAATTAGTGTACGATACTTAAACACGTGATTGTGCTCATGATAACCAACAACTTTTACTATGGGAACTAACCTGAAATCGCGAAAAAAAATCAGCTGTTCAGTACGTTTATGTTTGCCTAATGTACTGAACAGCTGATATTTTTTTAGCGATTTCGGCTTTGCTCCCATAATAAAAATTGTTTGTTATCATGAGCACAATCACGTGTTTAAGTATCGTACACTAATTGCCAGTCACCCTATATGTTTAAGTTTGTGTTAAAATTTTGTTGTTTTGTGACTTTAAGTTTTCTTATGAAAAAAAAAGGCCCATTGTAAGTGACCACGTTTCGGAGCCTTAGGTCATCACTGGCAACACGCACTGGTCATAGACTTTCGGCTTGAGACACCATGGTATATTGGACGAGAAGATACCGTGGATTTTTCCGAACCTGCCCAACCGAGTCGGATTTGACGATTGACCTCTTTCTCGAATTTAGACCTACCCAACTGGACCGTCTGTCCCAGGTAAACGTACTCGTCCACAACTTCGAGTGTAGAGTCTCTTTCCTAGAATCTTGATAAGAGTGGGTGCTACGTGGATGTTAACCATGACTGTGGTTTTGTTCATGTTCATTTCAAGTCTCACTCTTTGAAAAGCTCTATTGAGGTCACCAAGCGTTGTACTGAGCTCCTCCGTAGTCTCAGCCATGACGACTATGTCCTCGGCAAACCGAAGGTGAGTAATGTACTCGCCATTGACATTAATGCCTAGTCCTCTCCATTTCAGAACCTTGAAGACATCCTCCATTGCTGCCGTGAACAGTTTCGAACAAATGACGTCTCTCTGCATCACACCTCGCTCCAAGAAGATGGGTTTTGAGGTCTGGTCCTGAAGTCGGACTGACATGGTGACGTTTTTTTACAAATACTTCAGCATTTCGATGTACCAAGAGTCAATCTGAATCAAGAGTGAAGATATCCGCAGGAAAACTAAGGTTGCCGACATAGCACAAAGAATTGCAAAACTTAAATGGCAATGGGCAGGGCACATTGCTCGCAGAACAGATGGCCGTTGGGGCCGAAAGGTTTTGGAGTGGCGACCGCGTATCAGAAGACGCAGTGTTGGAAGGCCTCCTACAAGGTGGACCGATGACCTGGTGAAGGTAGCAGGAAACCGATGGATGCAGGACGCACAGGAACGTTCGATGTGGCGACGCTTGGGGGAGGCCTATGTCCAACAGTGGACGTGTATCGGCTGAAATGATGATGATGATGATGAAGAGTCAATCTGGCACCGCTGGAGAGACTGCAGTACAGCTCAGGTCTCGATTGAAACAAAGGCTTTCTCGTAGACCACAAACGCTAAGCAGAGAGGTTGATTATACTCCTCAGTCTTCTGTATATGTGCCTCAAGTCTTCTGCCGCAGTGCATAGTATTTGGTCCACGGTGCTAAAGCCTTTTTGGAATCCGGCTTGTTCGGGAGGTTCGAAGTCGTCGAACCTGAGCTCGAGACGGTTCGTGGTGACTCTGTAAAACTTGTAGACATGGCTCAGAAATGAGATGGACCTGTTATTCTTAAGCAGGGCATTGTCGGTCCTCTTATAGAAGAGTACCACCACACCTCTTCTTCATGCCCGTGGCATTTTTCCTTCGAGTATGATGGAATCGAATAGCTTCTGAAAGGCCTTAAGGATCGGTTTTCTACCAGCCTTCAGGAGTTTGGCCGTAATTCCGTCTTCACCCTACTAAATAAAGAAACGGAAGCAAAGAAATCACTTCGATCAAAACATACACAAGTCTTATCGATAACTTTACCGTAAACAACGATTGTTCAAGTAATGAATAAGTAAACAAATCAAAACATTAGTAAGTCAGTGCTGTTAGAAATACAACATCACGCACTCGTTCACTCTAAAATGAACTTGTGCATAGTATCATTCCAAGCTGTATTGTTGGCTGTTCTAATAGTACAATATCATAATATTTATAAGGTATGTGACATTCTATCTTTTATTCTAACGTAGCAGAAGCAAGGCCAGGTCGCCCACCATTGACCCAGAACCGAACCGAGAGAGACCTTTTTTTTTTTTTTTTTTTTTTAGATGGGAAAAATCATCTTATGACAACCCCCGCTCAGTGTCAGACTCTTACTGACTAAAAAACCCATCCCGTTCCTTCAAGCCTTTATACCGGGGCTCGAGCGCCCTTTCGGATTACCCTGGCCCCAGTAGGCTTCGACCCGGCTGGGCCCCTGCTGTTGTTGACAACTCCTTGAGGCGCGCGGGAACAGCGCGCGCCGTCGACGACTTGGGCTCGGTCCGGAACCGAGAGAGACCTCAAGTTAGCCCATTTGCCAAAATAAACAACCCACGATAGAATATCCTGGCGCCGATTAGTGAAGAAAACAGAAAAAAAATGATAGGACAAAGAAGAAGAAGAGGTACAAGTCTTGAGGTGGGTCTACGCAACAGAAGCTGAGCACTTTATGGACCGACTTACAAGCCTCGAAGCGCGCTTCGAGCGTTAGGTTTGTACTCGACTGTGCTCCGCTTATTGTCGGTTTTTTGAAAGAGTTTCGCATCACGTTTGAGGACAATGATTGTTGGAGGCTCCTTGTACGACTACACTAGATACCCCGAGTAGAGCGTCTTGGCTTGTGCTCAGTTCCTCTGGCGTAGACCCTTGGATTGATGATTCCATCGAACACGTGTTGCTATAGTCAACTATTTTAAACAGAATCCATACCCAGGTCGGACGCAATACAGACAATCTCCATAGGTTCTTGGACGGTTCCGATATTTAGTGTTTGTAAGGCGTCATTCCGTAGATCATGTCCAACCAATTTCTATCTTTTTTCATGTGCCCTGTTACCTGTTCACGTAGGGATCTAATAACAACGTCAGCAGACGGCATTGCCGTGGCTGAAAAATGAAATCCAGACGTTGAACTATCTTGGCTGTTTTTGCAGGTGGAAGCTGAACAACTTCCAAGGCACCCGCATGAATATTGGTTTAACAGCTTAGAAAAGAAGATCGAAATTGTTCAGGTAATCCGTACGTAAAAAGAAGCAAAACCCAACTACGACAAATTCACACATTATTAAAGTGATTCGGTTGGTACTTATAACGTGTGACTGCGGCTTTTCTTTTTGTTCTGTTCTTGTTTTTCTAGTTACCTTGTTTATTTCAGTATCCTGAAAATCTTGTTTTATACTTTTTCTGTGTTGTTTTTTTTGTCGTAGTCGGGTTTTAGTTTAAGCTTAATACGTGAGGTCATTTGAAATAGTTCATTTTTTTTTTTTATGGTGGGAAAAATCATGCATTGACATCCCCCGCCCTTGGGCGGAGCGGGAGATAGTGTCAGACTCTTACTGACTAAAAGACCCACCCCGTTCCTTCTAGCCTTCATACCGGGGCTCGAGCGCCCTTTCGGATAACCCTGGCCCCAGTAGGCTTCGACCCGGCTGGGTCCCTGCTGTTGCTGACAACTCCTTGAGGCGCGCGGGAACAGTGCGCGCTGTCGACAACTTGGGCTTGGTCCGGACAGTTACCGGACGGCCGGACAGTGAGCTACCCATTGCTCACTGTCCGCAAGCCCGCGCCTACGTTGGCCGGAAATCGGGATCAGAATCCCGGCGGCGGCGGCGGCGATAACGCCGTTGCCTGATGCGTTCGGCCTCCTCCTTCGCGAGCATTACTGCTTCGCAGAAGTCGGCGACCGCCTGCCACTCCTCCTCACTCCAGACCATGGCCTCAACCAAGGCCCGGCGCGAGAGGTCTCCGCCGCCGATCGCCCCCACGAGGGCACGGCGATGGTCCGCCCAAGCAGGGCACACCTCGACTGTGTGCTCCACCGTGTCCTCCGGACGTTCCGCACAATGGCGACACCCGGGCGTTACTTCCGCATGAATCAAGTGCAGGAAATTCCCGAACGAACCATGTCCGGTGAGTACCTGCGTCATGCAGAAGGTAAGGACGCCGTGAGGTCTTTCCAGCCACGCCTCAAAGAGGGAAATAGTTCATATAAAAAAAGCACAGTGAATAGAAATTCGAAGTCAGAATAGATCGATGAAAATAAAAGTAGTCAATGAAAGATGCAAAAAATATCGATTTCGGTACATAAATATGAACTTACTTTATTGTTTTACATAAATCACGATTAAACCAACAGGTGTTGTCGAAGCAACTTCTAATACTGTCTTTTTTACAGAATGACGCAAACCCTGAGACAGAAGTTGTGATGGAAAAAAAAGGGATCCCTAAAAGAAAGAAAAGAATAACTAAGAAACACAAGAAAAAGATTGGGTCGAAATATGGAAAACACGGACATCTATCATATGAAGTACATGAACATATACCACATGAAAAACACGAACTACAAGAACATATACTACAAGATCAACAAGAACATATACCACATGAACAAAGATTAGACGCAAGTGTCCAACAAGATAAAGTAGACGTTGTTCAAAAAGTTTTAAGAAAGAAACATAAAAAACATGGAAAAGAACGGATCAACCAGAGAAAGTTTGTTAAGATGGACCAGAAGGAATCAAACAGTTCGGAGTCAGATGAAGTTAAACGAAGGAAGCCTGTTGATATTATTGTACATATTAAAATGAATGACTAGCTTTAATATAATAATTTTTAACTACGTTTCATTAATTTCCTATCAGATGCTTTAACTTTCAGGTACTAATCCAACGAGTTTCCTTTTTTATGACGCAACATGGGCGCTAAAATTCAAAATACTTCATCACGATATTAGAGTTTTCCGCTCGATTAGAATTTACAATAGTCGAAATTTAACTAAATTCGTCGAGTGTTGACAACTGCCCGGACTAGACACAACAGTCGTCTGGTTAGAGGACCCTTTAACAGCGGTTTGCGGAATTTTATATTCTGTTCCTCAATAGTTTAAATCGGGATACAATGTCCACCATGTGACCATGGTTTAGTCTATTTGTCTGCCAAATTTCATCTAAATTCTATATAACTGGTAAAGCGGGATTGATTCTGGCTGCTCTAGCTTTGATAGTCGTTACGACTAATGCCTTGACCACATGTACCGAGTAAGCGGGCGAGACAGTAAAACGTTGCTCGGCAGAGACAATGCCGAGCACTCGGCGCTGTGTTTACACGTACCGTTTACTCGTAACGTGTGATCAAGGCATAATCACTGTACTTTTTCAAGTTTATTTACGATATTAATAGCACCCCGTGCCCCGGAAAGCACGTAAAACCGTTGGTCCCGGTTGTCATTCATAGTTCTTTGACGGTCTTCACAGGTAGTCAGACGTTAAACAGTTTGACCATCAGTCTATATACAAGGAGTGTTGCCTGAGCATGTGTAACTAGGTTGTGGAGATTTATTATTTATTTATTTCTATTATTTAATTAAAATTCGGGTGTTCAGCCGCATTTGGTTAGACTGGAAGCTGACCCCAAGCTGGTTGAGAAAAGGCCAGATGATGATGACGAGTAGTCAAGAGACCAAATTTAAAAACCAGTCTAGCGCCTGAGCTGAAAACATAGCAAAAATTCACACCGCGGTGATCGTTGTGTATTTTCAGTTTCGATTGTGTGGGGCACGAATAAACGTTTCTTATTAATTTATTTCTTTCATTCTTTTGTGGACTTTCTTTTTTCTTTCTTCTTACTTTTTTGTTGGCTTTAGCGTAAGTATTTTAAGTTAAGATTTTGATGAATATTAAGTTAAGATTTTATAAATGGCCAATTTATTGTACTAAGAATTTGAAATTAAAATTTATTACTTTTTTAACTCAAATTATACTTTCATTGACCATTTCACAACGATACCACGAGCTCTTAAAGCGATCCATTTGGCGACCTAAGCTGAACTGTTATAGGGATAGAACTATGTAGGGTGAATAGCTCCAACCATTTTTCTCGTTCGCAAACCTGACATTTTCACACGTCATGGTAAGGCTTCTGTTTCTATATTATGATGTGTTATTACCGCGTCATAAAACTACTGTGATTTCTGGTAAGACCGAAGGTTGACAGCAACATATTAGGGGAATATGTCGTCGACGACGCACATTGTTCCACGCGCGTCTCAAGGAGTTATCAGCAACCATGGGACCCCAGCAGGGTCGAAGCCTATTGGGGCCATGGGTGATGCAAAAGAGATCCCCGGGCCCTGGAACAATGGCAAAGCAGGAACAGGAGTTGGTTTTTAGTCAGTCTCACTGACACTATCTCCGCCCAAGAGCGGGGGATGTCATTAGATGATTTTCCACCCTAAAAAAAAATCAAATCGTTTATTTGCCTTGAATGTAGGTATTATACAATAAATACGTTATGAAAATATAGTGAGCCAGATACATTCTGCCTTAGTTTTGGCATGCAAAATTTCTAGGGTTCCGTACCCAAAGGGTAAAAACGGGACCCTATAACTAAGACTCCACTGTCCACATGACTGTCAACAGGATATATCTTATCCTCGTAAGGCCCTGCGACCTAATTTAAGGGCAACAATATTTAGACATCGCCCAAGATACTTTTTTAAATCATGAAACTACAGCCCAGCGACCTAAAATTATGACATGTTATTTAAACGTTATTATTGGTTTAAACAATCCCAAAAAAGTATTTACTATAAACATGTTATTTCGATATATTTTATACATGATATTTATCTTTAGGTATAAGAAAAACCGCTTAAAATAATTTAGCCAAAAGCAATACATTTATAAATTTTTTTAGTACACTAAAGTTCTGGGCCGCAACTACTTACGCCTAATTTTAGTACATTGGGTCTTTATGTATATCGACCTAAATTTAGGTTGGACCTTACAAGGCTATGAGCCGTAGCTAGACAGTTGAAATTTTCACAGGTGATGTATTTTGTTGCTGCTATAACAACAAATACAAAAAACAGAATAAAACGAATTGTGTAAAAAGTACGAAACCGTTGTATAGCCTCTTTTTAACCCCCGACGGAAAAAAGAGGGGTGTTATAAGTTTGAGTTGAGGTGTCTGTCTGTGGCATCGTAGCGCCTAAGCGAATGGACCAATTTTGATGAGGATTTCTTTATTTGAAAGATGACGTTATCGAAATGGTTCTTAGATACAATTTATGAAGATGTTCAGGCGTTCAAAGTCATCAGCTCGTTTTTTGGCTGTGGCTGGGATCTTAAACACTTAATGGATATATACCTACTTTAATAGTAAAACATTTAGGTGACCCAATGCTTGAAATACTCATGTACCTACATGTCGACGCTATCAAGCTGGTCTGATGATGGAGGTTGGAGATAAGAGACGTAACCTTAGAATGCCTTTAATAAACTCATCCAGTTTCGGCTTTATCTTAAAAATAGTTCGCTTCTCATGACGACGAGAACCTGATGACGAAGACCTGATGCAAAAACTGGGAAGTGGCTGATGGAACCTTGGAATGCCTTCTAGTAAACCCTTCGAGTTTGGGCTCATTAGATTCGTCTTAACTAGTTCTGAATATTTGTCATTATAACGAGGACCTGATGCTAGAACTGGGAAGTGACTGATGGAACCCTGGAATGCTTTCTAGTAAACACGTCGAGTTTGGGCTCATTAGACACGTCTTAACCAGTTCTTTTACTTTTTATAGATTATATGCGTTGGGGTTTTTTAAATTTTTAAAATTTTGCTAATAATATAATGTGAATATGAGAACACTGTAGATAGACTCTGTGGCGTTAATAATTTTATTGTGCTTTTGGGTCTACATTATCATATCCAATTAATATTGTAATATGGAAATATTGTAAAAAATGCATGCATGGAGTTTCGTGCCGGTTCTTCTCCATAGGACACGATCAATTGGAACCATGTGCTAGCTTCAGCAATTTTTAAGTGCTCATGTGCCTACATGTGAAATTGTTTATTTCGCATAGGCCTTTATGTGCAATAAATAATTTTGAGTTTGATTAAACCATTGGTCATTGTTTATGTTTTTATTGCAAGCCAAGAATAAGTCAAATATATAATTATTTATTAAATAAATTATAACACCCTTATTGATATTATTGTTCACTTAATCTACATTGTTTTCGCTGTCGATGTCGTCACTTTCGGTTTCTTTTTACCAATCTTGTTTTTTTTCTTGTTCGCATTTTTCCTTTTTTCTTTCTCCCTCTGTAGCTTCATTCGTTCGTTTCTTTGCAGTTCTTTGTTCAAATTCCTTATCAGCCGAGGTATTGGACTGTTCTTATTGTAGCTGCCACGAAAATATTGATGCTTTATTTCGTCTATCAGGTGATCGAGAACACTTTCTGTTACGGCTTTAACGTGGCGAGCGAACTGGAGAAATTGGAAGACATTATTAATACATCAGGCTGTATCTAACTTACTAAAGGGCAGAACGCCCGGAGGACACGGTGGAGCACACAATCGCGGTGTGCCCTGCTTGGGCGGAGCATCGCCGTGCCCTCGTGGGGGTGATCGGCGGCGGAGACCTCTCGCGCCGGGCCTTGGTCGAGGCAATGGTCCGGCGAGCGAGGAGGAGTGGCAGGCGGTCGCCGACTTCTGCGAAGCAGTAATGCTCGCTAAGGAGGAGGCCGACCGCATCAGGCAACGGCCCTCATAAGATGATTTTTCCCATAGAAAATCTCACAGGTCTCTCTATTAACTTTTTGATACAGAGAAGGCACATTCGACTAAAATTCTGTGAGGTATGCGAGGAAAAATTCAAAATTCACCAATCGGATCGCTTTAGTTGACTAGCCAAGCTTAAACTTTCGTATGCCGTAATTAGAGACACAATTAAAAAGTTATTGTGTCTCGCGTGGATCCACGTTCCGGACACACAACGGGTTAAACGCAGCCTGGGTAAAAAAAGCTAGTAGATCTCGGTTATTTTACATAAAAAAAAGTGAGAAATGTGTGCAAGGGATATGGACTGGAAATGTATATATGCAAGAGTGCGTGCGAGGGACACAAAAAACAAGACAAGACAAAATGAAAACAAATGTGACTTGGAAATCTTAATTTATGAAATAAAACAAATAATCTGCACTGCGCGTATTTATAGTCTGACTAAAAAGTCAAACGGCTTGGGAATTTCGAATATTAAATCATTTAAAAAATACTTATAAGTATTCGATACTTTTTATAGGGTTTTTCTATTAGTAAACAATGATCAAGATGTCTTAATCAACCTTGATTATTGAACCAGTGTTGACTACATCATATTTCATTTAACCCTAATAATTATAGAAGTCGTTTGACTTTTTAGACAGACTCTATGTGTTATATCAGAATAAATGTACCATACCCTGACGTTTTTCAAAATATCCTGATTGTTGAATATATTCATAAAACCTTTGAGTTCCTTATCTTTGGATTCCAATGTCTGCAAATAAATAAAATCGTTAGTATAAATTACAGAATGGCGAAAAAAAGCCGACCAAGTGCGTGTCAGGTCACGCTTACTGTAGGATCCCATTTTGTTTACGTCATGGTCAATTTTCCAACTGCAAATATTTGATTATAACCGCAAAAATATAATCTGTTAAGCGATTTTTTTTAAATCTATTTTATGTCACACGACTGGATAAAGGCGAAAGTGTTGTAACGATCTGATCATGTTCGCGAGGCAAAGTTGACCAGTGGTCGCCCTAGACAGACAAGTTTGGGACGAGAAATGGAAGGCCTCTGCCCAGTCGTGGGACATAAAATAGTTATATAACATAGTCGTCCATATAATGCTCCTACTCAGCCCTGCTCTCTAGGAGAGGGAATGGGCCGTAATCAACCACGCGGGCCCAGTGCGGATTGGTGGATGTCACATGCCTTCGAATTTTTTGGTTCTAGGACATGCCGATTTTCTCACGATGTTTTCCTTCACCGTTTTGAGAGCGGTGTGATGAAATAAATTACACAAAGTAATGCGCCTGGCTGGGTTTGAACCCGCGACCTACAACTCGTAAGTCGGGGCCGTTACCATTCGGCCACTACTGCTCATAGATAGTTATGCAATTATACTTTTTCTTTGCTTGTGCTGTATGTGAGACTTTGCAGGACAAAAATATACCTGATGGCAGTCTGTAAAAATCCTAACTAATATCATAAATGCAAAAGTAAGTAAATTATATTTGTTCATGTCCAAACCATTGGACCGATCATCATGGATCAGCATAATATTGTCAGCGTTACAGAAAAAGAAAGATATGTTTCCGAAAGAAAGAATAATATTAATTAATTTAGACGATCACTTTATTTTAGAACCCTAGGTGGCACTACATGTCTTGCGAGTCGAATGTTAAAATCTAAAGTAACGAGAGCGAACTTGCGAACATTAGTTATTTTTAGTATTTTAACTAAAAATAACTAATGTTTATTAAGTGAACTATGTGTTGTATCTTAATGAGTAATTTTGTTAAACCGAAGCTAAATAAATATTTAAACAAAGATCTCAAGTAAAACGAAATATCCAAACAATAGCTCTATCGACGATAGTCTATCGTATAGATAAACCCAGGATCTTGTAGTCACTTACTTGTTTCACATGCAACTCCTTGGCAAACACAGAAACGAATAAACTTAAACAAATTACAAAGTTCCTGGGCCTCGCCATATTGGCGTTCATTCATAGAATGGCCGACCGTCAGTTGTTTTCGTTCACGTTCCTTTCCACATTTTTTTTATTCGATCTTATTGGATGTATGGTTTGTTGCCAAAAAGTATACAACTGTTTTCTTTTTTAGCGATAACGTTTAATCGATGTACATTGTTCAGATTTTCTATTTCACGTTCCGGATGAACTTTTTAGTCTTACAATGCGTTCCAAATGAGAAAAGGATCGATTACCATATTGTGATTTTGAAATTTTTAAACTTTATTTGATAGAAAAAAGTTCAATCAGAATCCAGTTCATCAATTTTACTCATCTCTGAGTTCTTCAATTTTGCCAAAATGTCTTCGATTTGACCGTACGACGTGACGTCACAACATGGCAATCGATCCTATTCTCATTTAGAGCGCATAGTATATTAGAAACTTTTCCTTTAACGATGCATGAATTTAGCCAGTGTCAAGATTAGCAATTAATTTTTGATAGAAAAATGAAACAAAAAACGGGCTGCCGTGCGTAAATTCTCGCTAAATTAGGAATAGGAAGATGGTCGGTGGCACTTTAACGGATGGTTGCTGAGTGGTTGCTGATTATTATGATATTTTCTTTGTAGAAATTGAATAAAACTCTGGTACTTTTCATGCTTTTTATATGCCAAAAATATTGCTTCGTGTGTCATGCAATCGAAAGCCTTCGAGTGATCCAGGAAAGCTAAAAAAACATATTGCTTTTATTCTACCATATCCAACACTTAATAGGTACACTCATTACAATAATATTATATTTTATTCACTTATTCATTATTTATAATAGGTTAAGAATATAAACCTTCATTTTTAGGGTTCCGTATATTCCGTCAACTAGGAACCCTTATAGTTTCGCCATGTCTGTCTGTCCGTCCTCGCTTAATCTCTGTGACTGTTAGCACTAGAAAGCTGAAATTTATTTGGTACCAATATGTATATCAATCACGCCGACAAAGTGGTATAATAAAAATTGGAAAAAAATGTTTTATTAGGGTAGCCCCCCTATATGTAAAGTGGGAAATGATTTTTTTTTATTTCAACCCTAACGTGTGATATACCGTTAGATAGGTATTTAAAAATGAATAGGGGTATACTAAAATTATTTTTTGATAATGTCAATAATTTCGGAAATAATCGCTCCAAAAGTAAAAAACAATGTGTCCCCCCCTCTAACTTTTGAACTATAAGTTTAGAAAATATGAAAAAAATCTGAAAAGTAGAACTTTATACTTTCTAGGAAAATAATTTTGAACTTGATGGAAAGAACAGTTTTTGTACAAAAAGACAAAAAGGTTCTACAAAATAATTTCTGTACTAAGTTTGTAGTATAATCGTATATGCAAAATTTTTTTTAATCTCATAAGTGGGTAGGTACACTTATTGTGACGGACGGGAAACTACGGAACCCTACACAGAGCGTGACCCGACACGCTCTTGGCCGGTTTTTTAATGTAAATATTTGTTACTGCTGTATTATGGCAGGATATGCTGGAACCAATATCGTAACATCTATTGTACTGTATTTTTATATGCCTATAAACAATATTTATTTTTTTTTAAGGGAAGGCAGTCAACAAATTGGCTTGCTGTTTAACATATTTTAGCCTAATCTATTGAGATTGGGTTAAAAAATTTGCAATATATTAAACATTTGTTAATATAAAAAAAAAATTTTTTAAACTTATTAGAAACAATTTAATCAATATTATATTTTAACAAAATCCGTTTTTTTTGTTTTGAGGAGGTAATCTAGGAAAGTACAGGTCCGATTGCTAAAATTTTTCGCCAGTAGGAAGCTGCTTTATTCCTGAGTGGCATAGGTTATTACGCGGGCGAAGCCGCGAGAAAAAGCTAGTTCCTAATATGTTCAAAAAAAAAAAGACGGGTTGCACTCCGGGAGTGCCGGCAGAAGTGAAAACTTGATTATTAACGTTGAACATGTTTGATATTTTGGAATGGTTAGGGAATAATTTTGCACCAATTGCTTTATCAGTATAAAAGTACTATCATTTATGTGGTAGAATACAATATTCATTTATTGCGCTATCGTACACAAACATGACAATTTATATTACATTAAAAAATTAACACTTTAAAACTATTACAATTATTTTACATTAAAAAGTTTATCTCTCCGAAAAACTACTGAGGTGTCAAGGGACACCCGGATGGAACGAAGTTCCGTTCTGGCTTGCTTTCTATAAGAGAGAGAAAGAGAGAAAGACAGAGAAACATGCGCACGCCGCACGGCTTACAATAGCTTACTATAGAAAAAGTGTCGTTACAACTTTTCGTGAGAATTTTTTCCGTCTAGCCAATACAATATAACTAAAAAATACTATCCTATTTTATGTACATTTTGACAGCACTATTTCAACATCTTCGAAACCATGAAAACGACACTCATGACGAAAAAGTTGATAATTTCTGACATCCGCCATCTTAGATTTACATTTTGACAGTACCATCGGTTTCAACACCCTCGAAAACCATGAAAACGACACCCATGATGAAAAAGTTGATAATTTCTTGCAGCCGCCATCTTGGATTTACATTTTGACAGTACCATCGGTTTCCACGTCCTCGAAAACCATGAAAACGACACCCATGACGGAAAATTTGATAATTTCTTGCAGCCGCCATCTTGGATTTACATTTTGACAGTACTATCGGTTTCAACACCCTCGAAAACCATGAAAACGACACCCATGACGAAAAATTTGATAATTTCTTGCAGCCGCCATCTTGGATTTATATTTTGACAGTACCATCGGTTTCAACACCCTCGAAAACCATGAAAACGACACCCATGACGGAAAATTTGATAATTTCTTACGACACCCATGACGGAAAAGTTGATAATTTCTTGCAGCCGCCATCTTGGATTTATATTTTGACAGTACCATCGGTTTCAACACCCTCGAAAACCATGAAAACGACACCCATGACGGAAAAGTTAATAATTTCTTGCAGCCGCCATCTTGGATTTATATTTTGACAGTAATATCGGTTTCAACACCCTCGAAAACCACGAAAACGACACCCATGACGAAAAAGTTGATAATTTCTTGCAGCCGCCATCTTGGATTTACATTTTGACAGTACCATCGGTTTCCACGCCCTCGAACACCATGAAAACGACACCCATGACGGAAAATTTGATAATTTCTTGCAGCCATCATCTTGGATTTATATTTTAACAGTACTATCGGTTTCAACACCCTCGAAAACCATGAAAACGACACCCATGACGGAAAAATTAATAATTTCTTGCAGCCGCCATCTTGGATTTACATTTTGACAGTATTATCGGTTTCAACACCCTCGAAAACCACGAAAACGACACCCATGACGAAAAATTTGATAATTTCTTGCAGCCGCCATCTTGGATTTATATTTTGACAGTACCATCGGTTTCAACGCCCTCGAAAACCATGAAAACGACACCCATGACGAAAAAGTTGATAATTTCTAGCAGCCGCCATCTTGGATTTATATTTTGACAGTACCATCGGTTTCAACACCCTCGAAAACCATGAAAACGACACCCATGACGAAAAAGTTGATAATTTGATAATTTCTTGCAGCCGCCATCTTGGATTTACATTTTGACAGTACCACCGGTTTCCACGCCCTCGAAAACCATGAAAACGACACCCATGACGGAAAATTTGATAATTTCTTGCAGCCGCCATCTTGGATTTACATTTTGACAGTACTATCGGTTTCAACACCCTCGAAAACCATGAAAACGACACCCATGACGAAAAATTTGATAATTTCTTGCAGCCGCCATCTTGGATTTATATTTTGACAGTACCATCGGTTTCAACACCCTCGAAAACCATGAAAACGACACCCATGACGAAAAAGTTGATAATTTCTTGCAGCCGCCATCTTGAATTTATATTTTGACAGTAAAAGTGTCGGTACAATTTTTCGTGAGAATTTTTTCCGTCTAGCCCCCTTTCACAACGCGCGATAAGGGATAGCTGTCTACTCTCCATCCGTCTTACGCTTTTTCGATCAGGTCACGTGTCCTGACGCGAGTTTAAGATTTTATACCCATTGCAGAAAAAGTGCTCAACGCCGCTAAAGAAGTTTTCACTTCAATAAAATCGGCACAAATGGCTTGTAGAGTCGTAAACCCTCTAACTCTTTATCAACTCGTTATATCCCAAAGCTGGGCAAAGGCCTCTTTATACATTTCCACATACGTCTTCCGCCATGTTACGGGCCAGCCCCTCCGGTAAGAATTAACTTCATTTCTTTACCTTCAAAGATTCAAAGCATTTTATTTTAAACCAGCGTTTGCCTGCAGCTTCGCCCGCGTACATAAAATATAGCCTATGTCACTCAAGAATAAAGCAGCTTTCTATCGGTGAAAAAATTTTAACAATCGGACCAGTACTTCTAGGGATTACCTCCTACAAACAAAAAAACATAAAAACAAACTTTACTTCTTTATTATATTAGTGTAGATAAACCATTTACAGACGCTTTTGAAATGTCAAGAAGTCAGTCCGTCAGAAAAATGTATGCTAATTGCACATTCCAAAGCATAGATCTCTATGGAGAAGAATGTGCAAGAAACTTCATGAAAACTCTTTTCAATCATGTTGATTAAATCTCTTTGTTTATTGTTTTGGTGAGAACAATGTGAGCAAAAAAATAATAACAAAAATATAGATAATTAAAAATTCATCTTAGTCTGCCGTGATGTTTGGCGTCTTTAATGGGAGAATAAAAAAGTCCTCATTAAAATTTAAGAAAAGTTTTTACTCTCTATTACTGGAAAAATAATATTTTATTACAGAAGATTTAATAAATGATATTTTTCTAATATTTAATGTCTATAATGATAAACCTTTGCTGTAATTTTGACGTATTATAATTTTGAAGACTGTTTCGATATTTTTAAAACTGCCTTTTTTATTAATTTTGTTTTATTTATAAATTATGTAAGATATTTAACTTCATTTAATAGTTCTTTATTTATTATTTGGAGGAGTTCTGCGAGCAATGTGCTCATATATCGTACTCTTATTCCAAAAACCAATTAAATGCACCAAGATTTTTGTATTATTATATAATAGTATTATTATATTCATTCAAATCTGTAGATTATTTACTTTTTGTCGAAACTACATATTTACACTAACATAATATATAATATTTGTTTTTTTTTTGTTTTTATGTTTTTTTGTTTGTAGGAGGTAATCTCTGGAAGTACTGGTCCGATTGCAATTTTTTTTTTACCAATATATAGCTGCTTTATTTCTTAATGTCATAGAATATATTTTATGTGAGTGGGTGAAGCCGCGTGCAAAAGCTAGTTTATTAATAAGTGTCATAGCTAATAACCGGTTTTACTTGTAACGGACGAATTTATAGCTTTATTTTACTTAATTTGGGTAAAAAATTGCAGATAGTTGGTTTTCGCAATAAGGGTACGATATAATAAATCTAAGACGTTATGTGTTTCACAAATAAAAATTCCGATTCAGATAATATTCTGTTAAAGCTGCTGCCATCAAAATTACTACTGGTGTGGTTATGTAACTATTGAATTACAATGAAACCATACACATGATTTATTGTCAGAATATAACATAAATCACAACTGCATAAAAAAAAGTAAAAACTAAAAGCAATATTAAACAAAATATCAGTTTTGTGTAAAACCAAATAAAAATATATTCACTAAAGGAAAACATCGTGAGGAAACTGGCATGTCCTAGAACTAAAAATTTGAAGACATTCACCAAACAGCACTGGATCCGCGTGGTAGATTACAGCCCATTCCTTCTCCTAGAGAGGACGCCTGAGTCCCAGCAGTGGGAACATTAAAAGGCTGATTATGCTTATGTTCATTGTGATTTTTTATTATTTTGGGATAAACATCTAATGACAACTCCCGCTCTTGGGCGGAGCGGGCTACCCGCTTGGGACAGCGAGCTACCCATAGCTCGCCGTCCACAAGCCCGCGTCTACGGTGGCCGGAAATCGGGATCGGAATCCCGGCGGCGGCGACAGCACCGTTATGTTCAGTGTGATTGTGTGGAGAGTACTATTAAATATATTTAGTGTGTGTTCAAGTTTTCTTACCTTTTTGGGTTCCGTACACAAAGGGTGTTAACGGGACCCTAATACTAACTTCTGCTGTCCGTTCGTCAGATGGACGGCTTGTTCTTCTGTCAGCGAACTTTTTTTTAACGATGAAAATCATCCAATGACTTCTCCCGCTCTGTGTGGAGCGAGAGGGCGTGTCAGACTTTTACTGACTACGCAAAGTTGCCCTTTGCGGTCTAGGACTACGGGTTTCCTTTTCAGAAATTCCCCGTGGTCCTAGCTAGCGAGCTTCGGCCCTGCTGGGCCCCTATGGTATGCTGACATCTCTTTGAGGAGCGCGTGGATCACTACGCGCTGTTGACGACTGGGCTTGGTCCGGTTAACTACCGGACGGCTGGACGGCAGGTTACCCATTGTTCGACGTCCACAAACCCGCCTCTACCGTGGCTGGTGGTCGGGGTCGGAATCTCGGCGGCTGGGGCGTGAGGACGTTCGATCCCTCATACCTGCGGCCTCCTGCTTCGCTAGCATTACTGCTACGCAGAACACGGCCGCCTGCTATTCCTCTGAAAAAAAAAAAAAAAGTATCACTAAAATAGAGAATAAAACAAATGCAGTGGAATAAGTAATAAACAATTTATATTTATGATATGAGCAGGTAATAAATTTAGATTAAAAAAGTAAAAAATAAATGCAAACGTGCAGTAATTCGGAAATCAGAGGTGTTAAGTGATAATATTTTGCCCGTGAACTCTGTGTTAGTGAAATAAAACTGTAAATTAAGTTTTTAAACAATAATCAGGTCAATCAAACTTTTTACAAATAAATAGACTACTAAGTTTTGTAAAGAATCACACGCCTCTATGATTTTCAAAGTAAGTGTCTATTGTCTATATGTGAGCCTGATCATCATTAGAAGTGTATAGTTTTCGTTTTATTTCGACTTTGTTAGCTTTTCTTTTAGGGCTCCAAATATCGAAATGAAATTTTTGAACCCTTGCAGGATCACCCGCCTGTTTGTTTGTTGGTCTGTCAAAGCCAATTTACTCTGAATCAAATGGTTGAGTAAAAAATTACAGATATGAACTGCTGTAACTCAAAAAAGTACCGAGAGAGTGAGTTCTTGCACTCTCTAAGTATTTTGCCGTTTCTCAGTCTATGTTTTAAAAATTACACATATATATATATATAATATAAAAATAAAAAACTGGGCAAGTGTGAGTCGGACTCGCGCACACAGGTTCCGTATCGTCCGTAGAAAAAAACGGCAAAAAAATCGCGTTTGTTGTATGGGATCCCCCCTTAAATATTTATTTTATTTTGTTTTTAGTATTTGTTGTTATAGCGGCAACAGAAATACCTACATAATTTGTGAACATTTCAGCGGTCTAGCTATCGCGGTTCTTGAGATACAGCTTGGTGTCAGACAGACGGACAGACAGCGAAGTTTTAGTAATAGGGTCCCGTTTTTACCCTTGGGATACGGAACCCTAAAACAGATTCGTTCGGAAATCTTTATGCTTGAGTCCAACTCCCACAAGGCTTGTTTTTATATTTGACCTTCATATCATAAATCTACAGTGCTTGAGCTATATGAATACTGACAAAAGCTTGCACTGACTGGACAGGTCCTTTCAAATCTATGTTGTTCTTTCCTCAAAAGACCATCTCAGACACTAATTTGCAAGGTTTTCATATGATTTGACCATTTGCTGTATGGACTACACACACACACAGGTGGCTGAATAGTTTCCGACCTAACAAAGATACAAGACATTTTTTCTTAAAATTTATTTTTATTTATTTACATTGACTCATTGTTACTCTACCCACTTCTCCCGGCAATGCCCCCATCTCTCTAAATGTCCCCACACACAGGCCTCAAAAAAACGCTAGAAGCGGCCACAAAAAAAAAGCTAGAAGCGGCCGCAAAAAACAGCTGAAGCGCGCGACACCTCTTTTGTCCGGTGAAGCTTGAAGCCGCTTCAAGCGTTTTTTGTGGCGGCACTGCCGCACACGAGCCACAAAAAAAGGCCGCCTCAAAATGAAGCTTGAAGCGGCGTTTTTTTGAAGCCCGTGTGCGGGGACATTTCGCCGTTCAAATAGTAGTTGGCGTTTTTCTGTGCAAAACAATTATTCACGAAATTTGTCTCCTTATTTGACGAAAATCTCTATCCTCCGATCGCAATTATTAGATGTGGGAACAAAAAGAAATTGCTTGGGGCTCGATCTGGTGAGTAAAACGGATGATCAAGCAGTTCCAACCGTAATTTGTAGATATTAGCCGTGGTAAGCGCTGAGATGTGAGATGACGCGTTGTCTTGGAGACAAAGTATTGTCTTTTTCTTCACCTCATATCGATTCACTCAAATGACTGCGTATCCAAAATGGTTGAAACTTTTGCAAGCAAGGGTCTAAACTGCACGTTTAGTTTGCAGTTCTATTGCAGTCGTGTTTGCAGTCGTGTCAACTGCATTCAAACTGCACTTAAACTACAATTTGCGGTTGGATTGCAGCTGAAATGCGGTCCGTCTGTCTAGAACCTAACAGTCAAGAGATGCACAACTACAAGTACATTCACAAGCTTTTATTGTATTATTTATTTATTTATTATTATTATTTATTTTATTATTATTATTTTATTATTATTATTCCATTCATTTATTATTATATACATATTTATCATATTTTTAAATATTTCTTCAAAAATTAACATAAAAAAAAAACATTTAAAAATATAAAAAATAGTAGCCCACCGGCATCGGGAACAGGGTCCAGGCTGCCGGCGGTCAGGGCTCCTGAGAGAGGAACCTCCGGACAATACGCGCCGTGTCTAGGAGTACTGCCTTCTGGATCAAGCCCTTGATCCAACTGCCTAACGAGAGCCTCCGCAGATGTTGGTCGAGGCTCTTGGCTATTAAGCCATTGGCCGTCACGACTATCGGCACAATGATTGCTCTATCCACTTCCCACATGTCGACAACCTCGCGAGCCAAGTCAAGATATTTAGTTTGTTTATCTTTCTCAGCTTTCACGAGGTTCTCGTCATGAGGGACCGCTATATCAACAATCATTGTGCGACGCTCTAGTCGATCTATCACCACTATGTCAGGCTTATTGGCAACAATAGTCCTGTCAGTGATGATAGATCGGTCCCAATACAATGTGACGCTGCCATTCTCGAGAACTGGGTCGGGCACATACCTATAGTACGGTACTTCTGATACAACAAGATTGTATTTAAGAGCAAGTTGCTGATGGATAATCCTGGCTACAAGGTTGTGTCTGTGCAAATAGTCTCCGTTAGCTAAATGAGAACACCCAGAAATAATGTGTCGGATTGATTCTCCGGGCCGGTGGCATGCCCGACAGATGTCAACCGTACCGTCCTTCACAACATATTTCCGGTAGTTGTTCGTCATCATAACTTCGTCCATAATTGCAAAGACAAAACCTTCGGTTTCTCCAAAGAGATCACAAAAGCGTAGCCAGGATACGGACGCTAAAAGATCTACATCGGGCCCATGTAAGGCCCGGTAAAAGCGCCCGTGAAGCTCCTTGCCCTTCCATACTTCCTTGCGTTCATTAGTATCCATTACTATAGGTTTGCGCCAGTTCTCGTTGGCCAAGGAGAGCGGGGTGAGGCCTTTATCCACCGCCACTACATCTCGGTGCATCCCCACGTCGGTTTCCAGGAAGTATTCCCTGAGACTGCATACCTCACGGTTGTGCAGGGTCTTGGCATTTAAGAAGCCACGACCCCCACACTTCCGCGGGATATACAGCCTCATCACCGATTATATATTATTATTATTATTATCTCCTTTATTTTTCTATTATTCATATAAATTACATTTTTAAATATTTTTTTATAACAAATATATATAAAAAAAAAAACATTTAAAAATATAAAAAATAGTGGTCCGCCGGTGTCGGGAGCAGGGTCCAAGCTACCGGTGGTTAGGGCTCCAGAGACAGGAACCTCCTCACAATGCGAGCCGTATCGAGGAGTACTGCCTTCTGTATCAGGACCTTGATCCAACCGCGTAACGACAGCTTCGACAGGTGGTCGTCGAAGCTTTTGGCTATAAGGCCATTGACGGTCACGACAACCGGCACAATGATAGCCGAGTCCACATTATTATTATTATTTTTTTTTTTTTACTTTTATTTATCTCAGGACCATGAGGTCCTGGACCTTTGGAAGGCATACGAGGAGCCGAAACCAACTCGCAGAGGCCTTTTTAGCTGCTTCTAATGGAACGTGGTACCAACCGGCGATTATCCCTGTATGCGTTATGCTAGTGCATCCAAGGACAACCCCCGGTTGAAGGGAGACTATTGCAACATATGAAAAACTAATATAAGGCTATGGTTTTTGGAGTCTTAAGTGGACTGGTTACCAGGAACTATGTTAAGACTATGGCCCCTGCCTAATTATTATTATTATTATTTTTTTATTATTTTTATTATTATTATTATTATTTTTTTTCATTTTTTTTATTATTATTTATTATTATTATTTATTTATTTATTTATTTATTTATTATTATTATTATTTTTTTTTTTATTTGTATTTTTTTATTTTTTTATTTTATTTGCTTTTATTGCTTTGCTTTTATTTTTAGCTTTTATTGTATTTATTTTTTTTTATTTAGCTTTTATTGACGAGTGCTGCTATCTTCACATGGAAGTCGGAAACTTTTTAGACCACCCACGTATATGAGACTGATCCCTGAGATCGTTTCTGTGTTTCTTCTCAGGGTAGTCAGCCAGGAAACACCGGCCTCATCTTGTTTAAACTGTCTGAAGAATTGACGTAAAAAAGTGTTTCTTTGCATAATAAATATCATTTATTTATCTTTTACATTTATGAATCTTCTGTAATATGTAATAATGATTAATAAGTGTATTATTTCAGATTATCACACTTGTCTTCATCATAACTAAATCATCGAGATGTTTTATGGTCAATGACACTTTAAAGCTGGAATCGTTTGACAAGTCCAAGAACTGTCCTAACCAAAGGCATTGCAGACAAGGCACTCATGTCTTGTGCATGTACAATGATCGAGTAAGTTACCTATACTCAAGAAACTAACGCAAAGTATGAGGTGGGCAGAGGTGACTTTTTACAAGCTTTTATTTAGTTTCACCTGTCCCGATGTTGGTCTGTAATAAAATCTTGCATATTAAATTTGATCCACTTCCCGGCTACCGATTGAGCTGAAATTTTGCATGCATGTGTAAATCTGACGACAATGCAAAATTATTATGACATGGAGCTGATCTGATGATAGAACCGGAAGGTGGCTATAGGAGCTTGGTAGTTAAATGACACAACCCCATCGAGTTTGGGCTCGTATGATTCGTCTTGACGAGTATTAATTATATAAGTATTATACCGTGTATAATACTTATATAATTAATACTCGTGCGTGCGAATAAAAGCTTGTTATGAAAAAAATATTTTCATTAAGAATTGTTTCCTCTTACATAATCTAAAGGTTTAGCATGTGGTGGAAGTGTGCCCCGCTTGGGTTGAGCACCGCCTTGTAAGTGGCTGCTTTCCAATCTCTCTTGGTGAGGGTAGAGACTATGTTCATAGCCTCCACTAGGACATGGCGTTACTCCACTCAAGCAGAGCAGAATTCCACTGTATGCTCCACCATGTCTTCCGGGCGATCCGGCTAGCGCCGAGAATCGGTGCTGTGGCTCTGTCTTACACGAGCCCAAGCATTTTGCTGAGCGCTGACCGTTTTGTGCGGTTGTGACGCATAATTATCTTACTACTTATTATATAGAGTCATTATTGATATTTGTTTATTTTTAAGGTATACGCGCTTTTCCGACCACTCCTCAAAGAGACTACTTACCACCAGGACTGTAGCGTGCCCATTCGACACGCACTTGGAGTTTTTCGGCAATCAGTTCAACCTAAGCTATAATGTACATGTGCCTATGTTTATAAAATAATTTTTATTTTCCAGAAACTATTATTTGGACCTCGCTGTGAAAATGTGGTTAAAGTCGAGGTTACTCCCAATATGGCACATCATATACTAACGAATGTTAATTAGTAAGTAGCCTTTGTATTAAAAAATGGTGACTAGTGACGACATAAAATATCATCATCACCATCATCCTTTCAAGCGAAAGATTTAAGAGAGTGTTAGACATTCCCCAAGCGTATCCTTAACTGACAGACAGAGCTCCGGCGGGATTTCATGGTGAAATTGCGTCAGCGACTATCGCAACCCAGTGCTGGGCACGCTACAATTATGGTTGTAAGTCCTCTCTTTGAGGCGTGGCTGGAAAGACCTCACGGCGTCCTTACCTTCCGTATGACGCAGGTCCTCACCGGACATGGTTCGTTCGGGAGATTCCTGCATCGGATTCGTGCGGAAGTGACGCCCGGGTGTTGCTACTTTACGGAATGCCCGGAGGACACGGTGGAGCACACAGTCGAGGTGTGCCCTGCTTGGGTGGAGCATCGCCATGCCCTCGTGGGGGCGGAGAGATCTCGCGCCGGGCCTTGGTTGAGGCCATGGTTCGGAGCGAGGAGGAGTGGCAGGCGGTCGCCGACTTCTACGAAGCAGTAATGCTCGCAAAGGAGGAGGCCGAACGCATCAGGCAACGGCATTTTCGCGCCGCCGCCGGGATTCCGATCCTAATTTCCGGCTACCGTAGGCGCGGGCTTGCGGACAGTGAGCAATGCGGGTAGCTCGCTGTCCGGCCGTCCGGTAACTGTCCGAATCAAGCCCAAGTCGTCGACGGCGCGCACTGTTCCCGCGCGCCTCAAGGAGTTGTCAACAAAGGCAGGGACCCAGCCGGGTCGAAGCCTACTGGGGCCAGGGTTATCCGAAAGGGAGCTCGACCCCCGGTATGAAGGCTACAAGGAACGGGGTGGGTCTTTTAGTCAGTAAGAGTCTAACACAATCTCCCGCTCCGCCCAAGAGCGGAGGTTGTCATTGGATGATTTTTTCCCACCATAAAAAAAGCGTATCCTTAACAACCCTGACGGTCCTGTGCTTACATCAATCGAATTCTCGTGACCCTCACCAGGTCACCTTGTGGGACGCTGCGCCAACGTTGCGTCTTTGAAATTTACCATGAATTTCTTTGTAACAAAATATATCAAGTTCCACTGTCCTAAGACCTCTAGTCGTTTTCTTTTATCGTTACACTGAGAATTGACTAGTTCGAAAGAAGGTTCAAAAGTTACAACAACGATGTGAATATCTTATTGCGTCTGACGAGTTCTCACAGCTGCAATCACCACTCAGTGACGTGAGCAAAAGCACAGAAAGGGTCGAAAATTGAAACGGGCCACGTTCAAAGCCCGTTTCAACTTTCTACACTGCTTACGATTGAAAATCGAGTTGTTTCAAATTCACTAACGCCTGGTATTTCAACATTATTTTAGTTTAAGAGGAAAGATAGCCTCTGGCATGGAGATAGGAAAATATGATGACGTACTCCCAAGAGCATACGGACTGGTGAAATTGGTAAGTTAATTGATTTATACAATTGTAGCAGAGCAATGGTGGACCAGTGGTAATGGTCCCGATTTACGAGTTGAAAACGTCGTGAGGTGAAATCGGCATGACTGTGTTGCTATGTTACATACATATCGATGGTTCTAACACAGTCATGCCGATATAGAACCAAAAATTCTAAGAAATGTGACATCCATCAACAAACACAGGGCCTGCGTGGTAGATTATGGCCCATTCCCTCTCCTAGAGAGGAGGACGGAATCGCAGCAATGGGAACATTAAAAAGCTGACTATCCAATCATTTATGTACCAAGTTTAACTTCTTCAGTCGTCAAAAATCTATTAACTAGATGGGGTTTTAGGTATCTTCAACACACTCGAGCAACATACACATAGACACCGCTCACGGACACGATATCTCGGCTCAATCGCCCGGTCGCGCTCATACAGTTCGGAGCAATGCGCTGACATGTGTGCGACCGCCTAGCGTATGTATAAAAAGTGAAGTACACACATGAGATTGACTTGTGTACTTATCTATTTTGTGTCTGTTGTTAGCTTCGTATAAATCCTGAAAAGTGCAAGTGGTTATTTTTGAACACATGGTAGAACACGTACAAACAATCTGGCCAAATAGCCAAATAATCTTTCTTTATTTGTACTACAATTTAAATAGATTAGTACACAGTTACAATTATTACTTATGTTGTACATAATAGCAAAAATAAATTTGAACTACTGCCTCCTAATCTAAGACAAAAGCCTGTGTTTAAGGAGGCAATGTTCCTCCAGAAAAATCAGATTATGACAGACGAGACAACATTGCAAGAAGTAGGTGTTAGTTACAAATCGTGATACAAACAATACATAGCGGTCTCCTGTTTGTTTGCTCGTCCTAAACAAGAGCAAACAAACAGGAGACTGCATATCTTGTGAAACGATTCTATTTGGCTATTTGGCCAGATTGTTTTTACAGTGACAGTGTTCTACCATGTGTTCAAAAATAACCAGCACGCTTAGCCAAGTTATTATTCTGCAATCGTTAACGCTGTCGAAAAGTGATGAAACGTATGGGAATGACGTCATCTCAACGTAAAGTCGCGTGGTCAGAACAAACGAATAGACAATTCGTAGCCAAGTTCACATCGCATCGTTCAAAATCGTTTCTACAATATTGAACGCTACATCCTTTGTTATACAAACGCTACATTGTAGAACGAGCGGCCGACTCAGGCGCGTCAACATGGCTACCAACTTATCGTTTTCTACAATTGTTGTCACCGAGGCGTTACCGATTAGAGAACGGAATTCGATTGTAACTTGGCTAGGGGGGCAGAGTCGAGTAAAGTTGCAACCCAGAGTCGTTCTTTTATAACTCGAGTAGCTACCCTGGAGTTGACCCAACTAACTCTAACTCTGAGCAGGGTAGGTTGGAGTAAGCGGCCAATGCTTGACATTGACAGTTGAACTCACGTTCGCGTTCAAAAATGCCAGGGTAGAGTAATTACTTTATGACGTCATTAGAGTTAACTCTAAACTCAGAACGCAGGGCTGAGAGGATGGTGGGGAAGAGTTGAGTGTAGAGATGTGCCGTTGCAGGCAATATTGCTGGAAGTGGGAATATTGTTGGCCACCAACATTCATACTTCACGGCAATATTGCCACCAATATTCATACTTCACGGCAATATTGCCACCAATATTCATACTTCACGGCAATATTGCCGGCAACGTCACATCTCTAGTTGAGTGCGTCTGCTTCCACAGCGCACAGCTTTTGTCCTCAGCACAGTCTCTAGACGTACAGTATTATAATGAAATATAATAATGCGGTTTCAGGAATGGGACAAACAATTGGCATTTTCAGCACAAATTTTAGCTAACCAATGTCTTGGAGATAAAGAAGATGAGTGCAGAGCTACCGGTAAGTCAATTGCATGCTCTTCTTCCGCCATAGTTTACATTACCGCATCAGCTATCTTCATCATAAGCTGTCTACTGCTTTACTGCTACTGCTTTTTTACTGCTTTTTTAGGTTAGGAAATTATCAAATAACTTCTACTACCACGAGCTCTTATAGGGGTTGCAGACCAAGAGCTAAGCTAAGTTAGTTTAGCTTAGCTCGCAAAGCTGACGCAATTTTCCATACTTGTGTGCAGACCGCAAACTAAGCGAACTAAGCTATGTGAGCTAACTAAAATATGCGAAGCTAAGTTAGTTGTGTATGCCGCTGCGTAGCTACGCGAGCTAAGCTAAGCCCCTCCCGCCTTCCCCGTACGCCCTTCGCACATTCTTCGCCAGTGCTGTCCAGTGTCCTTTGACGTACGCACGGTCGTTTCGTAGCATATATGGCAATTTGTACTATGGAACACGTAAGATAACTCGTTTATCTGTGTCTGGGTGTAATTTGTCTATAATATGTATGTATTTAGAAATATATAAGTATGTTTATCTGTTGTCTAGTACTCATAACACAAGCTCTGCTTAGCTTGAGACTAGATGGCGTTGTGTGATAGTTGTGGAATCTATTTAAATAAAAATCAATGCCACTTTTCGTTGTAATTTTATAACTCAAGAACGGGCTCACTATCCAAACCAAATATTTAGGCTTTGTTCGGACTATTTAGTAGATGGTTTATGTTAAGGGCCAAGCGCCTGAAAAGTGCCATAAAACAGTGATTTTCTGAGGCCTACTCCTCCGTAACGGCTAAGTCAATTGGTTTGAAAAAAATATATGTTTATTATAGATTCATGAACAATAATATCAACATTTGATTTTTTCGCGCAATTAATACTTTTGTCAAAAAAAAATATTTAGCAATTTCGCAACTTTTAGCAACTTTTCCCTACTCCTTCGAAACGGCTTGGACCTTTAGAAACATTTTTACACATAAAAATTGGTGGTTAAATATTCTTCAAAGTGAACATTGCATATGTAAATCAATCAATATCTCGCAGAGAAAATTGATTTAAAGCGCTTTCCGGGCGCTGCTGGCCGCAAATAAATGCACAGATTTGCGTACTGCCGCCTAGGCGAGTGCGAGAGTTGCGTTCACATAATTTCGGTCAGATGGTTCAAGGGACTATACGCCTTAAGTTTGCACAAAATTGGTCGAGCGGTTCTTCATTGATCACATTTTTAGTAATAAAAGAAATAGGGTAGAGTAGGGTAGATTAGGGTAGAATAGGGTAGGGTAGGGTAGAGTAGGGTAGAGTAGGGTATAATAGGTTAAAGTAGGGTATAGTAGGGTAGAGTAGTGTAGGGTAGGGTAGGGTTGAGTAAAGTAGAGTAGGGTATAGTAGGGTATAGTAGGGTGGAGTAGGAAAGAGCGGGAGTGAAGCCGCGCGGGTAAAAGCTAGTATATTATATTCTTTCGTCTTGAGACGCGACCACATTAAAGGCCATTTTCATACGTTACTTAAATATTTCAGATAGGTTCCCGAACGCCAGCCAGGCTATTGCTGTTATTCAATACAAGTATCCAAACTGGGAGTATTTGAAAACAAAAAATACTGAAAGGGGTTTAGATGAAATAAAACTAATATTTGCAGTGGATACATTTTTAAGGTCTGCACACACATCAAAAAGAAACGTGTCTAATGATGATATAATTAACTGCCCACCTTTGAACGAGTAAGTATTAGGTTTTTATAAGTTTACTGTATCGGCAAAGGTTTTTCTGTCATATAAAACAACAAAAAAAAGAAGTTTGGTTTTTAGGGTTCCGTAGCCAAATGGCAAAAAACGGAACCCTTATAGATTCGTCATGTCTGTCTGTCTGTCTGTCTGTCCGTCCGTATGTCACAGCCACTTTTTTCCGAAACTACAAGAGCTATACTGTTGAAACTTAGTAAGTATATGTATTCTATGAACCGCTTTAAGATTTTCATACAAAAATAGAAAAAAAGCAATAAATTTTGGGGGTCCCCATACTTAGAACTGAAATTCAAAAAATTTTTTTTCATCAAACCTTACGTGTGGTTTATTTATGGATAGGTCTTCAAAAATGATATTTAGGTTCGTAACATCATTTTTTTCTAAATTGAATAGTTTACGCGAGAGACACTTCCAAAGTGGTAAAATGTATGTCCCCCCCCCTCTAACTTCTAAAATAAGAGAATGATAAAACTAAAAAAAATATATGATGTACATTACCTTGTAAACTACCAACGAAAATTGGTTTGAACGAGATCTAATAAGTAATTTTTTTTTAATACGTCATCAATCTAAAAAAAGCGTGCTTCATCGTCGGCCGCATCATCGCTTACCATCAGGTGAGATTGTGGTCAAACGCGAACCTATCCATTATAAAAAAAAAAAAAAAATACACTATTATTAAAACATCGATCAAAGTTACAACGAACTACAAGAACTTTTATATTACGTTACTTGCTGCTGCGGAACCCTCCATGGGCGAGTCCAACTCGCACTTGGCCGGTTTTTTTTTTTTCGGTGGAGATAATCATCCAGTGGCATCGCTTTGGGTTTTTTTTAGTAGTAGTCTGATTTTTACTGACTAAAACCCACTCCAATCTCTCTTTTTGGCTTTGCTGTTGAATACAGCCCCGGGGATTCATTTTCACCATGACCCCAGTAGGTTTCGACCTTGTTGTGACACGAGATTTTTGGATAGGTAAGACCTAGTGTTTTTTCCTCTCCTACCCTACCCTTTTTTTGATAATCTACATCTACACTATTTATATATGTATATATAGAGTAAATATATATATATATATATGTTGGCAGAGGATACCGATCATCATTGAAGCTCTTTCCAAAGACACTGTTTTGTTCACACACGTCGTACGGCTGCCAACAGAGGAATGAGCCGGGTCTCTGTGGTCGGCACCTTTATCTGCTCGATTCGTGCAAACGTCAGACCGGATTCTGTCAAAGTGACATGTGTCATTATTTTGTCACTTAGCTAGTTCATTCGTTCTCAAGCTTTCGTACTATTGACTTCTCCAACATATATTATCTACACAAATACATTACACACAGTACATTGCATTGAAATTAATTATTAATGCAATGTACATACGAGTTATGTGTCTGACGTAGACGTATATCTTCCTATGTCCGCATAATTTTTTGATATTGTTAATGATTTAATTTCTTCTAAGACTTGTAGATGTTAACCTGAAAAATTACCTGAATCTCATATATGGTGGACTTACACACATTGGATGCGGTGTTTCTGCTTATTCCAGCAATATAAATGGTTCTAATAATACAGGAAAAAAACAAAACGTAAGTCCTTCATATGTAATGGATAATAAATTAAATAAACTGCCATTTTCGATAATTATTTTAAATCAAATCAAAATGTTGAAAAGTAAACGGTTTCAATTGGTTGTTTCCTATGGAGAAGATCCGGCAAGAAACTCCGTGATTTGTCTTTTTAAAAAATATTAATTTTACGTTATTACAATATTAATATGTACCTACGATAGGACTTAATAATGAATACTTAAAGATAATAAATTTTAAATTCAGTGTTTCGGATGTAGATATATATGCCTACTACTGTTTTAAACGCGAAAGTTTTTTTGTATTGATATTAATTACTCTTTTATGTAAAAACTACTGAACAGATTACGATGAAACTTATTAAGAAATATGGGAGAGTTAGGACTAATTTTGTTGTCTACCTTCATATAAGCTCTTGCTACAAATTATTTTTTAAATTCCAGAATGTTCAAATAGTCTGCAATTTCTCAGATGCACCGAAATACAATCAGTCAGTGTATAATATAGTCCCTCCAATACCAGAACAAGGCTACAGTAAACGTTGTGGCTGTCAAAGAGGTTACAAAGAAACACACAGCTGTCTCTGTGAAAGAGAGTCGAAAAATCTTCGGAAAGGTTGGTATGAACAGTGCAATCAAGTCATGTTCTATTGGTCACAAGACTTAGTCTGTCTATAAAGTCAAACGTCTTGGGTAGTTATTGAATAAAATTAAATCAGATGTAGTCAACACAGGTTCAATAATCAAGGTTGATTAAGAGGTCTTGATCATTGTTTACTAATAGAAAAACCATATAAAAAGTATTGAAAGTAACTATTTCTTAAATGATTTAATATTATTAAGCGAATGTTTAACAAAAAAAAAAAAAAAATGCCAAAAAAAAAATCGTTTAAAATATACCCATTTCAGTCTCATTAGTGATATTCTTAATTACTATTACAAAAGTAGGATACGTTTTCAAAGATATAATAGTATTGTAAGTAAGTTTAAAGTAATAACATAAATCTGGATTCGTTAGAGAAATCTGGTTCTAAATATTCTACTCCGCTTATTGATTCATCGTCACTAACCAACAACAACAACAGACCAACATCATCATCAACAACAACAACCAACAACAACAACAAAAACTGATCAACATCTGTTGTAAATCTATAATAACAAGTGAATGACAACTGAAATTCGCGTTGCCAATAACAATTTTTTTATTTCCTTCAAAAAATCCCAAGTCGTTTGACTTTTTAGACAGACTCTAAACACATTATGTGATGTACCTACGCGGTACAGAGAAAATAGATTTTGGTCATTTAGTTCCTATGTGGCGGCTAAGATGTCGCTACAAGACTGCTTGACGTCCTGAGCTTGTTATTCAGGCCAGGCATTCCGTAGTCATCACAATCTTACAATACAATTCATTTCTGTTCAAGCCCTTGGATAATAAAATAAACAAGAATACAAACAAGTATGGATTTTGCACAGATCAAATGAATTTTATATATCTCCGGAATTTTGTTGATATTATGTTAATATCTTACTCTACTAATAACTTTTCCTGTTTTTTATAGCTACTGCCTGCAGTATTTCCCGCGTGAATGTAAAAAAAATCAATGACACATACTCGTGGGACAAAAACTATTGTACTATGTCCTGTTTTAAGGCCTTGGTCGATCGATTTAGATGTTTGGCACATATGCCAAACATTTAAATTCGTTCAGCTGTTTGAGCGCACAAACTGAATTATTTTTATGATACAGTAAACCTACACATTATCATACCAAACCATAAATCATTATAAATTTTAATATGATGCAAATTGAAACTAGGGTAGTCAGCTAGGAAACACCGGCCTCATCTAGCTTTAATTGACGAAAAAAAATTGATGTGTAAAAGTGTTTTTATAAAACCTACTTGCAAAATAAAGCTCATTTATCATTTATCACTATTAGTAAATTTTTGCTTGCAGGACTACAGTTCAAAAATCATGTAAGTTTCAAGAAAGATAACAGAAGAAGTTTGAAAAGCCATTTAAATATCAAAGCAGTCTCATCAGAAAAAGAAGAAAGAGATGCCAGCGGTCAAAAAGCACAGCATATTATATCTAAGTTAGTTGATCCGATATAATTATTCAAAAAATCGAATTAGATGATGGCTTATCGCACAGTGCAGTTAATGAGTATCAGGCGAACGTGTCCTCAACATAGTCTTTAACCTTGTAATACGCTTTTGCGCTTGTAATTCGCTTTATAATGCGCAAAATATGACCATAAGCTATATAATCCACTGTAGTAAACAGAATCAGAAAAATATATGTTATTTTCGAGGATAAATGCTAGATATATAGTGTATCTAATTTAGAATGATAGAAAAAATTACGAAGATGCCTCAATTATTTTTATCGATTTACCGAAAGTCGGACTAATACACATATACATACAATAATTCAGATTATTCTACAAGCAAAGTTTTACCGTTAGTGTTTTAATTTTATGATCAAATTGTACTAAAATGCATTGTGAATTTTCGCATCTCTTTTGTATGCAGTCCGAGAGTGACCACACTTTTGTCTTGATCACACGTACCGAGTAAACGGGCGAGACAGTGCTCTCGGCCTAATACTCAGTACGTATAAACAAAGCGCTGAGTGCTCGGCCGAGCGCTTATCTCTACAACTCGCTTACATCACTGACTCGACCGAGCAACGTTTTACTGTCTCGCCCTTTTACTCGGTACGTGTAATCAAGGCATTTAGATCATGTAGTCCTCGGTGTAAGTTACTACAGTGCGCAGTAGTCCTAAAGATTTACTTAGACATCTTATATATTTTACAGATCCCGCGATATTATTGTACTGCCTTCATTTAGAAGATATCTTCTACAAGATAAAGAAGTAACGACTACTCAATCTGAGGTACGTAGGTACTTACATATTGGTTACTTAATCTAATCAACCATCACCTTAAGGGGCCGGCGACGGATGAATTTCCATACAAACGTAATACCACGCTCATTTGCAGTTGGAGCATATTTCCTACATATTATGATGATATTCGGTTATAGACAATATTTATCTAGGTTCCTACGTCTTTCTTTTTTTTTTTAAAAAAAAACAAAAAGAAATTTAAGCGAATTGTATTTCGTACTTTTTTAAAGCGTAAATGGCAAAACATGCCATTTGGCTTTTCCTGTATTCAAAATAACAATATTTCTAATATTCTCGACGTAGGAACCTAGATAAAAATTGTCTATAACCGAATACCATCATAATATGTTGGAAATATGCTCCAACCGCAAATTACGTTTGTATGGAAATTCATCCGTCGCCGGCCCCTTAATTCATTTCAATTCACGTATAAATCATCATTATTTCAGCCAAAAGACGTTCGCTGTTGGACATGAGCCTCCCCCAAGTGTCTTCAGTAATAATATTGAGTAGGTCGTATGCGTTTCGCATCCATCGGATTGCCGGGACCCTCACTAAGTCTTCAGTATACCTAGTGGGAGGCATTCCAACGCTGCGTCTTCCGGTACGTGGTTGCCACTTCAGAGCTTTTCGTCCCCTTCGACCATCAGCTCTGCGAGCAATGTGCCATTTTTTTTCCGGTGGGAAAATCATCTAATGACATCCCCCGCTCTTGGGCGGAGCGGGAGATAGTGTCAGACTTTTACTGACTAAAAACCCACTCCTGTTTTTTCGTTGCCTTTTGTACCGGGGCTGAGCTATCTTTCGAACTAACCCTGGCTCCAGTTGGCTTCGACCCAGCTGGGCCCCTGCTGTTCCTGACAGCTTCTTGAGGCGCGCGGGAAAAGTGCGCGCCGTCGACGACTTGGTCTCGGTCCGGACAGTTACTGGACGGTCGGACAGCGAGCTACCCATTATTCGCCGTCCACAAGCCCGCGCCTACGGTGGCCGGAAATCGGGATCGAAATGCCGGTGGCTGGGGTGTTGTGAGCGCCGCCGTAGCCTGATGCGGTCGGCCTTCTACTTCGCTAGCATTACTGCTTCGCAGAAGGAGGTGACCGCATGCCACTCCTCCTCGCTTCGGACCATGGCCTGTACCAAGGCCCGGCGCGTGAGATCGCCGCCGCCGATCGCCCTCATGAGGGCACTTCGATGCTCTGCCCAAGCGGGACACACCTCTACTGTGTGCTCCGGGCGAGCAATGTGCCCTGCCCATTGCCACTTAAGTTTGGCGATTCTTCGGTTTATCTCGGTAACCCTGGTTCTCCTGCGGATATCTTCATTTCTGATGTGACACGGACTACGCTCCGGAGTTTCCTACTCCGAGCGTAGTCCTTTCATCACTGGCAATACGCACTGGTTGACTTCCGTCTTGAGACTTCTCGAACGCTACCCAACCGAGTCAGATTCGACGATTAACCTCATTCTCGAAGTTAACCTGCTCAATTGGATCGTGTAAGTAAAGATAGTAGTCCACCACTTCGAGTATAGAGAGTTTGATCTTGAAAGGAGTGGGTGCTACATGGATGTTTACCATGACTTTGGTTTTGTCCATGTTTATTTTTAAATCTCACGTTTTGGGAAGCTCTACTGAAGTCATCGAGCATTGTACTGAGCTCTTCCCTAGTCTCAGCCATGACTACTATTTCGTCTGCTAACTGAAGGTGAGTGATGTACTTGCCATTGACACTAATGCCAAGCCGTCTCTCACTTTTAAATATTATTTTTTTAAGAAAAAAATCATCACCGGTATCGGGAACAGGGTCCAAGCTACCGGCGGTCAGGACTCCAGAGAAAGGAACCTCCTAACTATACGAACCGAGTCCAGGAGTACCACTTTCTGAATCCAGTCCTTGCTCTAGTAGCCTAACGCAAGCCTCCTAAGATCGATTCTCTTGGCTATTAAGCCATTGGATGACACGACTATCGGTATAATGATCGCTGTGGACACAGCTGTGGATACAGTGATCATTCGCATGTCGATAAAATTGCGAGCCAAGCCAATAGGTATACTTGATTTTTTAATCTTTCTCGGCTTTCACGAGGTTCTCGTCCTGCGGAACGGATATGTCAAAAATTATTGCACGCCTCTCGCTTCGGTACACCACTACTATATTAGGCTTATTGGCTACAATAGTCTTGTCAGTGATGATGGACCGAACCGAACTATGTCGGCTACATACCTACTTGTATTAAGGTACCTCAGAATCCACTAGGTTGTATTTCAGAGCAAGTTGCTGATGAATAATGCTGGCTACTTGGTTATGCCTGTGCAAGTACTCGTTGTTCGCCAGACGAGAACAACCAGAGATAATATGTCTTATAGACTCACCCGACATAATATATTATTATTTTATTATGGATTATTATATCTCAGAACCCCGTGGTCCTGGACTTTTGGAAGAGTTTGGAAGAGTAGACTTTTGGAAGACTTTTACGAGGGTCCGAAGCCAACTTGCAGAGGCCCTTTAGATAATATTAATGGAACTTGATACCATTGATTTATTATTATGATTTTGTAAGAGATCGCCCTGTGCGATAAGACCGCCCATTGTACACTTATTCTTTTAAATGTTTGTCTTGTATTTTTGTTTATGTGGTTCCTAATAAAGATTATAATAAATAATAATAAATAATTACTTAATCAATTTAAATAAATCATATTCTTGTTTTATTATTATTACTTTTATTGGTTTTCTTCATATAATGCTGGTTGATTTGGCTGTGGCCAGCACAACGAAAAAGGAGAGCGCCTAATAAAGTTTGCAGCAGAAAATGACTTGGTGATTGCAAATAGTAAAAAAAAAACTTGATTGTAGAGTCCGCTAGAATATTCAACCTTCCCAAGGAAACACGCGCGAGACAGCTTTGGATGAGTGAGAACACACTGAAGCTAGTCCAGGAGAGGCGCAAGTTGAAAGCATCGGGAGTCCAAAACAGGCTGTCAACTCGGAACCAAACTGGTTGTAGACGGGACAATAAGATATGCGAGGAACTAGACATCCACTCACACAAAAACGAGTTCAGAGATCTCTACAAAAAAATCTGCTCTGTGACAAAGACGTTAACTTCAAACTCCTGGGCCATCGAAGATAGCGAAGGCAGAGTACATTCTGAGCTAGAAAGCGTATCAGATATTTGGAAAATTTACAGTCAGTCGCTGTACCTTGATCATAAGTCTGAAGAATTTGTTAACACGGAGCCTACGGATGAATCTGAATTAGAGCCAGAAATTCTCCTATCTGATGGCAGGGTAGCCATCAATCATCTAAAAAGTGGAAAAGCTACTGGAAAAGATAAAATTCCCATTGAAACCATAGGGGCCCTGGGAAATTTTGGTGTCACCTTCTTTCAGAGAATCTGTAACAGGATTTGGAAAACGGGTATATGGCCGGAAGAATGAACACATTCGGTCCTTATTCCGCTTCACAAAAAAGGCTCAACGAAAAAATGCAACAATTACCACCTTATTACATTAATTTCCCATGCCAATAAAATCATGTTACATATCCTTAATGAACGGCTGAAAAGCTTCGTATCTAAGGAAATAGCACCAGAATAGACAGGATTTGTTAAAGGGAAAAGAACTCGGGAGTAATTACTAATAGTCCGCCAAATCATTGAAAAGTCTCGGGAGTTCAATAAGCCTGCTTTCATTTGCTTTGTTGACTTCTCGAAAGCATTTGATTCAGTGAAATGGCCTAAACTTTGGGACACCTTGTTGCAAATGGGTACACCGAAACACCTAGTGCAATTGTTGGGACGCCTGTACGAAGATGGCACTGCATCAGTAAGAACAGATGGAATATTCTCAGATAGCTTCCATTCCAGCGCTGGAGTTCGGCAAGGGTGCATAATATCCCCACTTTTGTTCAATATATAATATCTTGCAGGGAAATAACGATATCAGGGATTTCGTGAAATCCCTAAGAATGTCATGAAATCTCAGTAGATGTCGAATATTCTAGTTTATTACGTCTTCTTACTAAAAGTATCTAGAGATATGACGAAACAATAATTTATCGTCAGTGATATGTCGTTTCACTAAACTTAGATTTAGTAAAATGTCAGAAATGCGGATATTGCCGAATAAAAATCGAGCCATGCATTTCTCTTACTCGCTCTAGTACCCTATATTCGAAATCTACCGGGATTTCGTGATATCCCTAGAGATTTTGCGAAATCCCTGATATCGTTATTTCCCTGCGACATATACACACAACTGATTATGCGCATTACCCTTAAAGATTGGCCAGACGGCGTTACGATAGGTAGTCGAAAAATTTCAAACATTCTACGCTACGGAGATGACATCACCTTGTTTGCCACTAGCGCTAGTCGATGGAACGGCTGCTCTCGAGAATGGAAAGTGTTAGCATCCAATTTGGTTTGAAGATTAACCGTAGCAAGACCAAGATGATGATTGTCGACCAGCTAACAACAATTTGTCACATAACGCAAATAGCGAACTGTGACGTCATACAATATTAAGTGTACCTTGGGACTCTAATCTCAAATCAGGGAAATTGCGTTGAAGACATGCAGCGACGAATGGTTCTGTCCAGAACGGCATTGGATAAGCTCAAGAAAATTTGGAAAAACGGGAAAATAACAAAAGCCACATAGATCAAGCTCGTTAAAACATTAGTGTTTCCCATATTTTTATATGCAGCTGAAACAAGGACCTTACGACAGACAGAGACCAAAAAGATTGACGCTCTGGAAATGTGGTGCTGGAAAAAAATGCTCGGGATCTCTTGGACTGGGTTCCGAACAAACGCTTTCATTCTGAACTGGGTTTAAAGAAACGCTTGTCTACGCTGGTGTGCAGTCGTATTTTCAAATACTTTGGCCATATTTGTCGACGTGGAGGTGACTGCATCGAACGCCTTGTGTGAACAAATGTCTGTGTGATGAGCATAATCATTTGTTCTGTGTCTGGGTGTAATTTGTCTATAATATGTATGTATTTAAAAATATATAAGTATGTTTGTCAGATTGTCTAGTACCCATAACACAAGCTCTGCTTAGCTTGGGACTAGATGGCGTTGTGTGATCGTTGTGGAAAAGATTGTACCACACTATTCCGACAATCGAAATCCCGACGAACGCTATTTCGACAGATCACTATCCCGACCTGCAGTATATCGACAGAACACTAAGTCGATGGAGTTTATCTCGACTGAACGCTATCCCGACAGTCATTTGGTCGACAAAACACTAGATCGACTAACTGTTGGCCGACTGAACGCCATGCCGACGTTCAGTAACCCGACAGCACACTTTGCCGAAATGCTTTATCTCGACTAATATCCACAGATAAACAACGGGACGTCAAGACACCACAGCAACAAGCGGAATAACCTAGAATTTAGAAAAATAAGGTTCAATCAATAGAAGAATTTAGAAAAATAAAAAAATAATGAATACTTATTGAGATAATGAGAAAACATGTAGGAAAGCTAAAACTATTCTCTCAGGGTGAACAAATTATTTAAATGAGTTCAACATACGGACCTCTATTTTTGAGTACCTAATCTATTTTTGGATGAAACACAATAATTTCCATATCGCTATATAAATGCGGTGTGTGTTTGTATCACTGTACATTGAACAGTGGTCCATTTTTAAATGATGTGTGCTAATGCTTGACTGCGATCCCAAGTGATGGTAAGCACTGATGCAAACGATGATTGTGAGATGCACTAGTTTATTAAGAGCCTATTCAATCTAAACTTGTATATTTAAAGCCTTTCACTCTAGCGGTGAAGACAACTAAAATATAATCAGTAAGACCGCTGCTAGCAAATTGTTCGGCCTTCGGTGTACGTTGTATAGACAACGAGGCAAAACGCTTAGTCCGGTCCATAAAGGTGTCAACAATGTAAGGTTAATGGATACTCGCCATACGTCATGTTAACCGATAGTAGAAAGTTGATGGCGGTATCAAGTCTATTAATTCCCGGGCATAGAAGACCGAAAAGCTGGCTGCCACACGCCTGTGCACCAGGTTTTGTACATTAGTCTTAACCATCTTCACCAGCTGGTTCAGCTGAAAAGTATAAGCGTTTGATGTTTCTCACCTGGGTTGACGCTCGTAAACGCTAAGTTTGGGATTCGAGCTCAAATAAAAGAGCCTTTAACCATGCTGTCAAGTCCTACAAAAAGCACTAAAGAAGGCACGCTTCGGCAGCATTACCCACATTAGCATGAAGCTCTCTGCGCAGCCGTCCGGTAGCAAAACATTCTGGTCTCTTGCCAAATTGGTAGAATGTCTGTCGGCCCACACTGCCTCCGATGGTTAAACCTGATAGAACACTGGCTTATACAGTTAGAGAGAAAGCAGGTCTCTTTATATCTCTGTTCACCCATAAATCGCGTCTTGACATGTACTAGCAATACTACTACACCGGTATTGCTTAATTGAGACTCCTCGATGCGTAACTTCAATGGTCGAGGTTCGCATAAGGAATAGAGAAGTTCTGAGAGCCTGTGTCGTCCAGACAAGAATAAAGGTAATGCCAGAGTTCCTCAAGGGTGCAGACTCCCAGACAGATGAAAACCACAGTTGTAGAGGTTTAAGGTAGTAAGGAGTTAATCCAGTCCGAAACAGAGACTATGGTAGAGCGAACGAATGTCTCACTTTAGGCAGTCTAAAAATAGGACAAGCCAATGTAGTGAGATTAAACGCCGTCAAAACCCAAGCGTGTCTATTAACCGCCAAAAGGAGCCTGTAGTACACCTGGGCATCTGCTTGCACCGACCGCCTTCAGTTCTTGGGAGTTGAAATTTCTTCAAACCTAAACTTTGGGTTCAGTAATTCATTAAGTCCAAAGCTTGGATAGCTGATAGGAATCTCGGCGTTCTTGCAAAGATCCGACGGTACGGACGGACAGCTTCTAATGCTAAACAAATCACAGGCCCAATCGTATGTTGAGAGTACTGCAGTCACACATGATCTGGTGCTTCAAAATGTTACACAGCAGCTTTGGACTCAGTAGAAAGGCATGCGAAGAGTTTAATTGGTGATCGCCTATTGTTTGGTATAGACTATACTATAATCAATAATTTTAATAACATATTCTATATTATAACGTTCTATCATAGGGCCTAAGGAAAATGAAAATTAATAGGTGCAACAGAAATAGTAGCAAAAAGCATACTTACCTATAGATATTGTGCGAAATTAGATTCAGACATAATCATTTATATTATAATTGACCAATTTTGCAAGTTCAAATGAAGAATCAATTTGTATTGAAAAAGCTCAAAAAAATGTGGTAATGTAAACTGCTAGCTAAATTGAAAATACTTTTTCACTAAACTTGGAGGTCCTAGATTCGATATACGGATCGTGCTATTGGGTTTTCATTTTGGCAGTTACTATACCCGGAGTTGGTTTGGTGGTAAGACACCACCGTTGTTCCACGGAAATCACGCATAGCTTGATTTTAGCTGTCATTAAAAGTCTTCGACAACCAGTCTTCTTAAGAATATCGTCTATAACCAGTTTCCCAGTTTTGAACTTAGACAAGCAGTCTGTTGCTCCATATACTTTATATTCTAGTAAGGCATTGGTCAGCATTTTTGTTTTTAATTCCAGGCATAAGTGTAGGTAGAAAGAAACAGTAATTTAATGAAACCTATTTTTTTTTAATCTATTAAGTCGTTCAGCCAACAGAGTTGGCCAAAGAACGTTTTTGTCGTTCATTCACATTTTAGTTAAAGGAATTCTCTCGTTTTTATCCTTATTTTTCTAAATTCTAGGTTATTCCGCTTGTTGCTGTGGTGTCTTGACGTCCCGTTGTTTATCTGTGGATATTAGTCGAGATAAAGCATTTCGGCAAAGTGTGCTGTCGGGTTACTGAACGTCGGCATGGCGTTCAGTCGGCCAACAGTTAGTCGATCTAGTGTTTTGTCGACCAAATGACTGTCGGGATAGCGTTCAGTCGAGATAAACTCCATCGACTTACTGTTCTGTCGATATACTGCAGGTCGGGATAGTGATCTGTCGAAATAGCGTTCGTCGGGATTTCGATTGTCGGAATAGTGTGGTAGAATCTGTGGAAAATTATTAATATTATTATTATAAAGGTGGACGGAACGAGGCCGCGTGGCCGATCACCGATGCAATGTTCTGACCAAATAAAAACGGCTGTTGGCGGTCCATTGAACGAGTGCGCCCGGATGACTGCCAGCAGGCAAAAGTGGCGAGAAGTCATGCGGCGTACCCTGACGGCTTCCGAAGAGCTACCTTCGTGATAACCACGACCACTCTGACAATAGTGAAACGACTAAGAAGAAGAAGAAGATACCAAAAGTCATTAAAAGTGTTGGCTGTGATATTATCTTGGAAATCAAACGTGCTTTTTAAGAGGAATGAGAAAATATCGGGCCTAACGTACCATTTTCCAAAGTTAGACCCATTTGTTAAATATTTTTTCGGGTGACCTTAACAATAAAATTTCTCCTTTGTTGGTACCCGAGCGGAAAACAGAGTTTGTTGAAAATGGACTGCTACTATGTATTTAAATTTTAATTGACTATCATGACGATATGAATTCTGCAAACTTCATGCGACGGATGGAAGAAAAATAGTGCCAAATCTACAATCAAAATATATACCTAGTAGAAATGGAAATGCATTAATTGTATCGCTGCACATAAACAAAGATTCAATTGACAATCGAGTTTATCCTTCTGATAAAGACTAGCATGGATTCTGATGCTATGAGTGCTACTGATGAGGTTCTCATGACTTTTTTTTTTAATGAAAATAACCTGTATTTCAATCTATTTGTTTACGTTCCTTTATGTACCTAAATAAATGTATTATAACTAATCGACGGATCTCAAGAACAAAATCGTATATGAAAAATTATTGATTTTTGGTACCTATGAGGTTTTGAAGTTAATGGTAGTGTTCGATTATTTATTTTAATAAGTAAAAGAATATTAAACTAAAATAATGTTGTGGCATATAGTTCTTACTATGGACAATAGGAATACGTTATAAAATACAGTTCGTTTTCATTTTCGCTACGATTTTATTCTTGGGATCCGAGCCTTATACAGTGCGTTTCACTTAAGAAGTTCCTTCGCCGTAATGTTGGCTCCCCTGTCTGTCTACAGAAAAAAGAAAAAAGTTGCCTACTCTAGCGAAACTGTAGCCCGAAATGTGAAATGAAATCGATTTTAACGGTAGTGGCAATACGTTTTGGAGAATTATGAGGGGATTGGGATTTTATTTAAAAAAAGCAGGTCTAAAAGGAAGTTGTCAATGGAGAAGTATGATATTGTGGCGTGGCGGTTTCGGTATTTGAGCCCAGCCTCCTATAATTTATTAAAAGAAGTTTTTACAGTTTCCAAAAGAAAAAAAAAAATACAAAATTATAAGGTTATTGTTTAATAACGTAATAATAAAAGTAACGAAATATCATTTAATCTCCCCAATACATTTCAATGCTAAAAATACAGCAACACTGTTTTTCTGTATTGCCAACATTACGGCGAAGAAACTACTTAAGTGAAACGCACTTTAAACACCTTACCGTTGCAGATGACGAAGGCATCAATGACTTCCAGATTTAACCAAGCAAGAAAATATTATCACCGCCCAACAAAGAGCAATTATCACAACACTGGATGGGGGGGGGGGGGGATTGGGGGATATGGGAGGATTAACGGGGGGATTTACTACTAGACCACCAAGAATAAGTTTACTTCGGAGAATTATTGCAAAAATAAAACAATGTTTGGGAAAATAGGGATAATAATAATAAAAAAAATTGTAAATGTTTTTATTATTCAATTCAAATATTTATTTCAGATAAAAGTACATCTACAGGGTTATTTGTAAAAAACTAACAACCTTGCGGGCCTGTGTTACTTACATCATAAACAACAACTTTTGTTCTACGACTTTTTACAAAACATAATACATTTTACCAAAAACAAACCTTCAAGATTTCGTTGTTCTATCTAACACATTTCAATATTGATACACCATCATGTAAAGATAATTACGTACGCACTGCTGAATTTCGCTACAAGAACACGTATGACGCGACGCCAGCGCATCAAGCCGGCCGACCGACTAATGAGGGTCGCCCGTAAATAGGTCAAGTTCATGTCCAGCTACCCTCCGCTATTGTACTATCGCTTGCTTCGCATAGACTTCGTAACATCAAGAACGTTCAATTTAAATATTTTTACTTTTGTATGAAAATCTGATGAACTAAAATATGATAAGTTTTTAAAAGTTATAGAACAAAAGTTGTTGTTTATGATGTCCTTAACATAGTCCTGATAGGTTGCTAGTGTTTTACAAATAACCCTGTATAATGTCGACGGTTGCAAGGCAAAATGATCTAAGCGACATAAAGTAAACTTTACAAAAGTGAACTCCAAATTTTAACTTTACAACACTTTTTTGTAAAGTTTACTCAATGTCACTTACACCATGTTGCCTTTCAACCGTCTATATGTTAGAAGTAATACAACTTAGCGTAATGTGAGTATTAAATTAAATTATGCTAATAAGTTAGAGAACTGTAAGAGGGGAGAGTCTCACCGCCGGTCTGAAAATTTTTATTGATAGGTTCGCTTATCTGACTTGATTGTAAGCGATGATGTGGTAGACGGTGGAGCACGCTTGCCTAGAAATAACCTGTAACCCTAGCCAAGTTGCTAATCTGCAATAACGGAATGACATCATGTCAACGCTCAGTCACGTGGTCAGAACAAAAGAATTGGGCGCGTGGCCAACTCGAAGCCACGGTAATAATATCCTACAGTAATGTAATTCGGCCGAATTTTTGAATTAAATGTCTACTGCCGCGCGGTACGTAAACATGCGATAGGGCTGCCCGCCTCCAGCATTTGCCTACTTTGTGTTTCCATTTAGTTTTGTGATTATAAATATACTTTTGCTATAAACAAATAAAATACTTCGTGAATTGAATAGGAAGGAACCTTAAAACCAACACACCATCCGATCGCCACTGCGGCACAGTCGCGACTGTCTGCACCACGAGCGCACCGCGAGATCGAGGCGCGTAGGTATAGCTCGCGTTTCGTCCATTTGTATGAAGTTGGAATACTGCAGGATATTATTACCGTGTCGAAGCGCTCGACGCAAGCGAAACGGTTGTTCACTTTTATATATTTTATTTTACAGATGACTTGCTGTGTGATTTGCAATGATATAAAGAGTAAAATATTACCAAATTGCTAATTACTAACTTTACCTTCGACTAAAAATTAATTTTTCCTTTTTTTTTGTGTATCTAGTTAATAAATTAATTTGTTGCGAGAGAAGTACGACGTTTGGTCAACACACTCGATATTAAGGTCCCTAGGAAATCTATTAAAATTAAGTGCATCTTTCGCAGTTACCAATCAAGCAAAAGGTAATAATAATAATATAATAATAATATTCCACAACTATCACACAACGTCGTCCCAAGCTAAGCAGATCTTGTGTTATTAGTACTAGACAACTGATAAACATACTTAATAATTTCTAAATACACACATAATATAGATAAAACACACCCAGACACAGAAAAAATGATCATGCTCATCACACAAACATTTGGCCTGGGTGGGAATCGAACCCACAACTTCCGGCATAGCAGTCAGGGTCACTAACAGGTCATTCAGGTACACTTAATATTGGTCGCTGACGTAATCATTATGATCATCTTTAGAGCAAGAAAAGCAACTGAGTATTGCTGTGCCTTATAATTTAGGTATATTTTATTTATTATAGGCTAGAGCAGTGGTGGCCGAGTGGTAATGGCTCCGACTTACGAGTTGTAAGTTGCGAGTTGCAAGCCCTGCCAGGCGCGTTACTTTGTGTAATTTATTTCATTACCATTGCTCTCAAAACGGTGAAGGAAAACATCGTGGGGAAACCGGCTTGTTCTAGAACCAAAAATTCGAAGACATGTTATATTCACTAACCCGCACAGGGCCCACGTGGTGGATTACGGCCCATTTCCTCTCCTAGAGAGGAGGCCTGAATCCCAGCAGAGGGAACATTAAAAAGGATGAGAATGTTGAGATGGATGTGTGGTGTGACGAGAATGGATAGATTGAGAAATTCGTGTATTAGAGGAAGTTCGAAATTGGCGCTAGTGAATGAAAAGTTGAAAAGGAATCGTTTGTCTTGGTAAGGCCACGTAAAGAGGAGGGATGAAACACATGTTACTAAGACTTATGAGTATACATGTGAATTGTGCTTTCACGGTCGCCGCTCTCGGAACGCGCCGCCAATGAGTTCCCAACTAACGGTAGGAGGAGTTCACATCGGTGTCGGGTCGACGATGAAGTACCTGGGACTCGTCCTCGACAGCCGGTGGAATTTCGTGGAGCATTTCCGACGTCTGGCTCCCAAACTCAACCGGGCTGGGGCTGCGCTCAAGCGGCTCCTACCCAACCTTGGGGGTCCAGATGCCTCCTGCCGGAGGCTCTACGCGGGGATCGTTCGGTCCATGGCCCTCTACGGGGCGCCGGTGTGGGCGCCGTCGCTGAAAAAGCAACCGGCGGCCATACTGAACGCCTGTCAGAGGGTCATGGCGATAAGGATGGTGCGGGGATACTGCACGGCCTCCCGCGAAGCGGCGAGCCTTCTGGCTGGCCTACCACCGTGGGATCTGGAGGCAACAGTCCTTGCACACATGCACGATATGCGCGTGGAGATGCAACGCCGGGGTGAAAGTCCGCTGCCGCGACAGGTTACGGCATGGCGGACAGAGGTGAAATGGCGTCAACGACTATCGCAACCCAGTGCTGGGCACGCCACAATCATGGCGGTAAGTCCCCTCTTTGAGGCGTGGCTGGAAAGACCTCACGGCGTCCTTACCTTCCGCATGACGCAGGTACTCACCGGACATGGTTCGTTCGGGAGTTTCCTGCACTCGATTCATGCGGAAGTGACGCCCGGGTGTCGCCACTGTGCGGAACGCCCGGAGGACACGGTGGAGCACACATTCGAGGTGTGCCCTGCTTGGGCGGAGCATCGCCGTGCCCTCGTGGGCCTCTCGCGCCGGGCCTTGGTTGAGGCCATGGTCCGGAGCGAGGAGGAGTGGCAGGCGTTCGCCGACTTCTGCGAAGCAGTAATGCTCGCAAAGGAGGAGGCCGAACGCATCAGGCAACGGCGTTATTGCCGCCGCCGTCACCGGGATTCTGATCCCGATTTCCGGCCAACGTAGACGCGGGCTTGCGGACGGTGGGCAATGGGTAGTTCACTGTCCGGCCGTCCGGTAACTGTCCGGACCAAGCCCAAGTCGTCGACGGCGCGCACTGTTCCCGCGCGCCTCAAGGAGTTGTCAGCAACAGTAGGGACCCAGCCGGGTCGAAGCCTACTGGGGCCAGGGTTATGCGAAAGGGCGCTCGAGCCCCGGTATGAAGGCTAGAAGGAACGGGGTGGGTCTTTTAGTCAGTAAGAGTCTGACACTATCTCCCGCTCCGCCCAAGGGCGGGGGATGTCAATGCATGATTTTTTCCCACCATAAAAAAAAAAAAGTATACATGTGAATGGATGGAGAAAGAGAGGAAGGCTAAAAAGCTAAACATAAACCAAAATCTCTATGGAATAAAATAAAAGATATCACCAATACCAGAAAAAACACTTCTTCCCCTCTAGAGCTTTTAAAAACTTTTCCTAAGCCAAGTGCCGCAGCCAGTCATGTTTGCAAGTTTTTTGCCATCATTGGTAAGAAACTGGCTGCTAACATAGGTCCCACTTTACATCCACATATTACTTCGTCCAAACAGTCTCTACCAAACTCTATTGTCTTACTGGAGGTCGATAGTCGAGTCTAGCATTATGAACCTAAGACACGACAGCGCTACAGGGTGGGACGGGATCTCCTCAAGTCTTCTAAAATTATGTAGAAATACCCTTGTACCTCTATTAATGCATATCATCAACATCTCAATAACTAATGGGTTATTTCCAGAAGTCTTTAAAAAAGCCTTGATACACCCAATGTGACAGGAACTGTGTAAACAATTATAGACCAATATCTGTCCTCTCGGCGATGTCTACGGTTGTAGAAAAATTTATCAGTGGACGCTTATTAAGGGGCCGCCGACGGATGAATTTCCATACAAACGTAATACCACGCTCATTTGCGGTTGGAGCATATTTCCAACATATTATGATGATATTCGGTTATAGACAATATTTATCTAGGTTCCTACGTCGAGAATATTAGAAATATTGTTATTTTAAATACAGGAAAAGCCAAATGGCATGTTTTGCCATATACGCTGTAAAAAAGTGCGAAATACAATTCGCTTCAATTTCTTTTTGTTCTTTTAAAAAAGAAAGACGTAGGAACCTAGATAAATATTGTCTATAACCGAATATCATCATAATATGTTGGAAATATGCTCCAACTGCAAATGAGCACGGTATTACGTTTGTATGGAAATTCATCCGTCGCCGGCCCCTTAAGTTTTCTTTATAAACACGACATTATAGCGCGGAACCAATATGGTTTTAAAAAAGGTGTATCGACAGAAGACGCAATCACTCATTTAACCGAATTCGCCGCTAGGAAGATGGAACAACACATAAAATCCATACTTAACGTCAACAACTAAAATCTACAGAGAAACCAAAATAATGAATATAAAACAACTACATATTTATAACACATGCATCTTTATCAGAGAAGTGCTAAACAAAAGCATACATAGCAATATCACACTTACCCAACATAAACAAGTTAGGTAGTCAACGAAGCACACGTCGAGCAAGTTTATTAGTTCTACCAAAAACCAGAACCAACTATGGCAAAAAAATGCTTACATTTGAAGGAGCACAGCTATACAATAAAATACCCTCACGCATAAGAAACCTTCTCTCATTCAACACATTCAAAACCCAGCTGAGTCATTATTTAATCGCCAATCGGACATTACTCGAAAAATTAATTGCGTTGGGTGGGTCAAGTTTTCGGGTGGTTTTAATTGTTTTATGACGGATGTTGTCGAACCTAACTTAGTATTTAATTTATATTTATAGTTCTCAAGTAAGCGACATGTAATGTTTTTTACTGAGAATAAAGTTTCTTTGAACCTAAATGCTTAACAATATTTTTAGACTTAACAAAAGCGTTCGACACAGTATCTCTTCCCACTCTTCTCTCTAAAATGGAAGATATAGGAATCCGCGGCAAAGCGTTAGAATTTTTTAAAAGTTACCTTCAAAATAGGAAGTTTAAGTGTCAAGATCAGTGCATGCGTCAGTGAAGAAGAAATTGTCACCTACTAAGTTCCACAAGGTAGCGTGCTTAGTCCAATTTTATTCTTAATATATATACCATACCTCGCCAAATTATTAGGGACAGTACTTGTAGATACATAATTTCTGATTGAAACAAACACACTTTTTGGGTTATTCCCGCTCGGTAACACCCTTTCGTCAACACTGTTGACGATCGGGAAAAAAAAGTTTCGTTCGTTCAGTGTTGCCAAACGCTACTTATTATTTCGGGTAATTCCCGTTCGGTAACACCTTTCGTACCTGTCGTCAACACTGTTGACGATCGGGAAAAAAAAGTTTCGTTCGTTCGCAGTGTCCATGAATGCTGGTTTTTATTTTTAAAATATGGAAATAAAACTAAAACATGTCATAGATTTTCAAATGTTTAATTACGACGAAAGTCTAGTTTAATTGATAAAAAATGTTGGATGTTGTTCCATTTCGACGGCGAAGTACCAATATCCTAACTGACGATATAAAAATTTTCTGCCTCAATAATGTGAGGAGGTAAAATACTATAAATTTACACGTTGGTTTAATTAGGAAGTGTTTCCATAATTTAATTTGATTCAGTTGCAACGAAATATCCGCTTCAGAGATTTCACTATATCATGCGGAATCACACATTTAAATTATAAATTTGTAATTTTCTCGAAAAATGTCAGTTAGGAGGTATTGGCACTTCACCGTCGATTTGTAGAATTTAAGTTAGTAGATTGCAAACTTCCAATTACACTACAACAATCCAATCCAATTACATTTTTTATCAATTAAACTAGACTTTCGTCGTAATTAAACATTTGAAAATCAATGACATGTTTTAGTTTTATTTCCATATTTTAAAAATAAAAACCAGCATTCATGGACACTGCGAACGAACGAAACTTTTTTTTCCCGATCGTCAACAGTGTTGACGACAGGAACGAAAGGTGTTACCGAACGGGAATTACCCGAAATAATAAGTAGCGTTCGTCAACACTGTGAACGAACGAAACTTTTTTTTCCCGATCGTCAACAGTGTTGACGAAAGGGTGTTACCGAGCGGGAATAACCCCACTTTTTGAGCAAACCAATACATTTATGTAAGGTTTTTTTATTTGGTATTGTTATTGGTGTCATTATTATTATTTTTTATATGTGGTAACACTGTGAGTTCGCGCCATTTTTTTTAAAGTGGCTATACTTCTAACTTTGTCGACTATTGTCAATATTTGTTGAAAATTGGGTTATTTTTTGTTGGAGGAAAAAAGTATTTTTAGTTTGATTTTACTAGTTTTTTCTGTACAAAATAGTCAATACGTATAATGTTTCTTATTGCGTTGCTTTTTTAAAGTTTTGTACGTTATTTTTTAATTGTGGCAACGGTATATGGTGGTGGTGAAATTGCTTTTTTTAGTATGGGCAAGGCTTCAGACACGTCTCCAAGAAGACGTACACAAATTCAAACATTATTTTTGCCCTCCAAATATTTCCAGAGAGATATAGCAGCTATTATAAGAGTTTTAAAGTCTATAGTTTACAGAATTAAAAGAAAAACTAATCAAAACAAACTTTTGGAATCACATCGTATTAAAAAATGTGGCAGTAAAAGGAACACCATCCTTTGTAAACATCCTAAAATCAGGTATATCTCGTAAAAAGACTGTTGCCCACCTTACTTCGATTACAAACAACGAGAACCTAGAAGTTTTCGATAGGACAATTCATTAAGAGTAGGCAAAAGAGGAGTTAATAGGTCGCCCGCCTATCAAAAAACCACGCCTGACCGAGGTCACGAAGAAGAGACTATTGCACAGAGCTAAACAACACCAAAATATGACTGTTGCAGACTGAAGTCGGGTAAAAATAATACTTTAAATAGAACATTGTTAATAGATTATTGTCATTATGTGCTGGGGTTATATAATTTTTCAGACATGCTTAACCGATGAATCGACGTTTTATATTTTGTTCGACAAAAACTCCTTAGCTCCTTCACAAAATGCTCCTTTCCGATGACTCCCCGGAGAATAGTTCCATGCAAACTGCTGTTTAGAGAGAGCAAACAGCAGTTTGCATAAACACCCAATTAGTAGTATGGTGTGGTCTTTAATCTCAGCCAAGGATATGGGGCGCCTACATACCGTGGAAGGGACAGTGAGGCAAGACCAGTACAAGCGTGAACTAGAAACTGAACTGATGGTGCAGCTCGAAAAATGGTTCTCTATTGACGAAGAGTCCATTTTTATGCACTAATCTGCATTGTGCGACAAAACAAGGGGTGTTACTGTATACCTGGCTAAGAACATTAATGTTTTACCCTAGCTAAGTAATTTTCCAGACATGAACACTATTGAAAACATGTGGGAGCTCACCAAGCAAAAGATCGCTTAGCAAGTGATCACCACCAAGCAAATAAATGATTTATTATTATTCTTATAAAAGCACTAGCTGATTGCAGCTCTCATTAAAAAGTGGTTTAATAACAGAATGCCAGAATTTGCGTAGATAGCATATCACGATGAATGGAAACTATCACAAAATTCTGGTAATATTCGTCCGATTTACTACGTATCTTTTTTTCATAAATATATAAATGATTTTGCTTTAAATTTAGTTGTTTTATTATCTCAATCAATAAAGTCTATAAATAAAAAATACCAGCCGGACCTACAACCAACCATTTGCTTGCAAAATTCAGTTAAAGTAGATAATATAAAAATTTTGGTGCTGTCCCTAATAATACAGCCACCTACTGTAGATGAGATTTGCACACTGCCTCTCTCTAACTCCAAAATCTTCACATACGCGGACGACACTGCTATTGTGGTGTATGGTGATACCTGGGCCTCAAGTCTGCTATTACAATAGTGTCACAATGGTCTATCATTGATGTAATTGTCGATTTTGACAAGTTTGGTAAGCTACTAATATAATGGCGTCATTATGACTTTCCAATGGTCAACCACTGACACTCCATTGAAAGAAATGACATAGAATGGTAATCATAAAACATATTGACAAATGAATATTTGAAGTTTGCGGTAATCTGCTAAAACTTTGACAGTTTATTTGATCAGTGTTTTACCATTAGAACGTTATTGTGCAGTTATTGGTTTTAATTAGACCTGTGTCGATCGATCATTTGTCGTAACCCGAGTCGATCATGACCCACTCGTATGGTGATCGGGTTAAAAAGATTCGATCATTTCGATCATTCGGGTCGCAGTTCGTTTATAATAACCGATTGACGTATGCTGAAATGAAACTAGCTAAAACAAGCAAACAAAACAACACCTGAATATTGCGATCCGATTTTCACATTCGTGTCGCGACTCGCGGGTCATAAGTTACTAGTGCAACTGATCGGATCTCTTCAAACAAAATTCAATCACGCGATCGATAGCTTGCGGCTCAGCGTCGCGAGCGATCCTGTACAACCCGGTTTCTTTTGGAGAAAGAGTGAGGTGAATGAAAGTGCAATATCATGTATGTAAACGAAACAGATAGAAGACATTTTGCTTGTTACGTCGTGTTGTGTCATTGAATGCACGACTCAATCGATTGTACGAGCACGCAATTAGTTACCATAATAGTATGAAAATAAAGTCCAATTTGGTTTATTTTGTTACCTGATAATCGAGTCAAATAAGATCGGGTGCTTTTGAGATTCGTGATTCTATCACTCGGGTACAGGTTGTGATCGAATCAAAAAGATTCGATCAATCGTGAACGACACAGGTCTACATTCTACCACAATTCTATTACAAGACCATTGACCGATCAATGATCAATCATTATGAATTAGCAGATTACAAACTTTTAGCAAAATGACAATGGGATCGTGTTGGAATGACGAATTTATAAAAATAGCAGACTTGGGGCCCTGGGCTAATGTGAAACATTATGCTGAATTGTCTCTAGGAACAGTTATGAAGCGGTTGCAATGTAACCTTCTCTCTGTTAATTTGGGCAAAACAAATTACATACCCTTCTCCATTAGCTCTAGAACCAAAGCTCCCACTGACTTTACAATAATTGCTCACGTGTGCTCTGAGTATCCTTCGTGCACAACATGTACTTGTACAATGATATCCCGAGTCACCACCACAAAGTACCTGGGTGTAGTAATTGATGATGGACTAAAATGGTACTCTCACATTGACAGTCTAGCGTCAAAAGTTAGGAAACTCATATATTATATATTTAAGTTATTAAGACAATGCGCAGATTCAAAAACGCTTAAAATGGTGTACTTAGCTCTCTGTGAGTCCATCCTCAATTATTGCATACCTGTCTGGGTTGGCAGCAGTAAAACGAGGATGCTTGGATTGAAACGAAGATGCTTGGATTGGAACGAGCGCAGAGAGCTGTACTGAAGGTGATGATGAGTACGCCGTACAGACTCCCTTCTTCCGAATTATACTCGAACTGTAGGGTACTTACTGTGCGGCAGTTCTTTGTGCTCCAAGCCACCCGGCGTACACATAATGGCATCTCCCCACCAGACCCTACCATACGCAGAGCCGTCAGCTTTATGTGCTGGGTTCACTTATTTACAGAAAGATTAGCAAGTTCTTTCAAAGAAATCATCTGAATAAGCATGAGCTTAAGGCTAAGTTGAAGCTCTGGCTTTTTTTTATGTTGGAAAAAAATCATCCAATGACAACCCCCGCTCTTTGGCGGAGCGGGAGATAGTGTCAGACTCTTACTGACTAAAAGACCCACCCCGTTCCTTCTAGCCTTCATACCGGGGCTCGAGCGCCCTTTCGGATAACCTTGGCCCCAGTAGGCTTCGACCCGGCTGGGTCCCTGCTGTTGCTGACAACTCCTTGAGGCGCGCGGGAACAGTGCGCGTCGTCGACGACTTGGGCTTGGTCCGGACAGTTGTACGATCTGGACTATTCTCGGACAGAAGACTTACTTACATTTCAACGCTAATCTTAAACAAACATACAACACAATTATACACACACTGACCCACCATCATACACATACATGCACACACTGACCCACCATCATACACATACATGCACACACCTTTCCACACACACCATCACACTTTACACTTTGTACAGTTTTTATTTAATTCAAATTAGGTACTTATATTCTTCAAGGCTAGACTTACAACAACCGTACCGAAACAACCGGATCCGATGTAACAGCAGAACACTGATTCCTAAGCCACAGGTCTCACCTATTTTAGGAGGCAGGGTCCTAACATTAGAAGATACAAAAAAAAAAAACCGGCCAAGAGCGTGTCGGGCCACGCTCAGTGTAGGGTTCCGTAGTTTCCCGTCCGTCAAAATAAGTGTACCCACTAATGAGTTTTTTACTGGCACGTTTTTGTGCCGCTGGGGCTATAGAGGTTAAAAAAATGCTTGCATATACGATTATACTACAAACTTAGTCCAGAAATTATTTTGTACAACCTTTTTGTATTTTTTGTACAAAAACTGTTCTTTCCATTAAGTTCAAAATAATTTTCCTAGAAAGTCCTTATAAAGTTCTACTTTTCAGAATTTTTTCATATTTTCTAAACTTATGGTTCAAAAGTTAGAGGCCCCCCTCTAACTTTTGAACCATAAGTTTTTTGCGATTATTTCCGAAATTATTGACATTATCAAAAAATGATTTTAGTAAACCCCTATTCATTTTTAAATATCTATCCAACAATATATCACGTTAGGGTTGAAATTAAAAAAAAAATCACTTCCTACTTTACATATAGGGGGGCTACCCTAATAAAACATTTTTTTCCAATTTTTATTTTACCACTTTGTCGGCGTGATTGATATACATATTGGTACCAAATTTCAGCTTTCTAGTGCTAACGGTCCCAGAGATTAAGCGAGGACGGACAGACAGACATGGCGAAACTATAAGGGTTCCTAGTTGACTACGGAACCCTAAAAAGAGATGGATGGATTGTGTGAGAGTGATATGAAAGAAAAGGGAGTTATTGATAGCGTGACGGATGACAGGACAAAATGAAAGGATAAAACATATTGGGTTGATCCCGTGTAAAACAGGACAAAGGTAGGAATAAGAAATGCCTTTAATACGGGACTTATAAGTCTCATACTGTGGGTAACACACCAGAAATTCGTATTCTCATAGGCCTGAATTAAACACTTCCAGTTTATAGTAATCAGGAATCACAGACTCCAGCTAGGAATTCCACTTCTTAACGATACCACAATGAATTTTTGCCAAAACGTTTTGTGATTATGGGTGTCCACCATGTAACGGTGGCGGAGCATCGCCGTTGCCTCGCGGGGGCGATCGACCTTTCGCGCCGGGCCTTGGTTCAGGCTATGGTCCGGAGCGAGGAGTGGCAGGCGGTCGCCTCCGTCTGCGAAGCAGTAATGCTAGCAAAGGAGGAGGCCATGATGGAGACTATCAGTCTTGTAACAAAAGCTTATCAAGCTAAAATTTCTTTTTTAAATTATATGAATAACCAGTTTTTGTGACAGTTGACCTCGAGTAATTTTTTTCCCAGATATCGGATCTAGGAGCACTTTTTAGATTTCATTTATGGTGTTTTAAACAATCTTACCAATTTTCATCATCATCATAAATCAGCCGGAAGACGTCCACTGTTGGATATAGGCCTCCCCCAAGAGTCGCCACAACAACCGGTCCTGTGCGTCACCCGTCCATTGGATTCCCACGATCCTGACCAGGTATCGGTCCACCATGTTGGAGGCCTTGAATTTTCAGCTGAGTGCGAATTTTTGTAACTTCACTATAACAATAGTGAGTGTAAGTTAAGACCTAATTTGACTGGACTATAAACCATCTATAGTTATGATTTGAACAGGATATAGGCGATAAGCTTAGATAAAAAGTAAAAATTAAACGCAAACGTGCAGAAACTCGGAAATCGGAGGTGTTAAGTGAAAATATTTTGCCTGTGGACTTAACTCTGTGTTTGTGAAATAAAACTGTAAATTAAGTTTTAAAAAATAACCGCATTACAGGTCAAACAATTTTTTTAACAAATAAATAGGATACCTAAGTTTTGTAAAGAATCACATAACTATGATTTTCAAAGTAAGTGTCTATTGTGTAAATATTTTTCGCCCGGTCACTGTGACCCTGTTCATCATTAAATCTGCATAATTTTTGTTTTATTCGACTTTGATAGTTTTTAGGGTTCCAAATGTCCGAATGAAACTTCGGAATCCTTATAAGATCACCCGTCTGTTGGTCTGTTCATCTGTCACAGCCGATTTGATTCGAATCAACTGGTTTTAGTAAAAATTAGTACACATATGAACTTCTGCAACCCAAAAAAGAACTGAGAGAGTGTGAAATCACATAATAGAAACAAGCTACCCTAATCATATAAAAGAAAGATTGCGACGTTTCGCGTAAATAATAATATTAATGTGACTAGGACATACTGCAGTGTTTTTAAATCGCTTGAGGCATGTTGAATTCCGAACGAAACGATGGTTGGTAAGTTTTAATCCCTCACTGCGTTTTGGATTAAAAATTTATAATTAACCCCCGAGTACACCTGAGTGAAGTGAGGAATTCAAGGCGCTCAAGATAAAGACCGCTTTATCCCCGTGTTGAATACTCTACTTTTTACAGTGGTGAGATAATCAAAAGTCAATATACAAATTATTTGAGAAATATAACTACACTTGTGTGCAAAAAAATCGGCTCACCCCTAACTTTTTGGTTTAAAACACGATATTTAAAGAAAAACTAAAATTAATTAAAGTTTTTGACATCAATTTATAGACAAAGAAGGAAAGCTACATTGCACTCGTTTTGAAAGTCATGGTTTTTTTTTTTATTGATTTTACATACTTATTTATAGCACGATCAAATTGAAACCACGTTTAGCGATGCGCAAAAGATAATTATCTACGGACATAGAGAAGTTTTTGTTGCACCTGAACTCCATTGAGATGTCGATAACGCAAAGACATTGATACCAAAAATCGGTCATCGCGCTCTGATATCGCCTGATTTCTGCCTGAACCCGATCGTCTATTGAAACTTCCAGTCTTCAACAAACCTTGGCGCACTCGTCTTACTGCAGATCGACTTAAATGAAGACTTCTAGCCACTACGCCCTGGCTCTACTTGAGCGGCCTCAGTTGGACTTGTATACATTTTTACATGAAGAAAACACGCTTAAAATTAAGTTAAATAATCAAGAAACCAACAAAGTTAGACAAATTCCAAATAAAGAAAGATTTGATTCAATTAAAATACGGAGCAAAATCAGAAACATTATGTTTTAAAAAGTGTAAAATGAGAGTGTGCGACGATTTAAGTCGATAATGTGAACAATGGTACATTTACTAAAATGAAGAATATGTGTAAAAGAAGTTTATAAACCTATCTTCAATAATACTAAAAGAAATTTTACAATAAAATTATTCTATTTTTTGTTTAATTATTGGGTTCCAAAGCGCTGCCTATGGGGTGGGCCGATTTTTTTGTGTATTATTTACAAGTTCATGTTAACTATCACTTAACATGTTCGAGATTTGAAACAAATAAAATCCACAACTAAATAGAACTATATTTTTATTAATTTTCTTTTACGACCCCGCGTGACGTTGTGGTTGTGTTATCGAGTGATAGTTAACTTTAACTTTCTTTCTTTCTATGGTTTTAAAATTACATGATAAGATGTGGCCACCTGGTAACTCATTAATACTGTGTCTATTAACTGCTCCATTTTGTTTTAATATATACATTTTTTTCCGTTTTGTTTTCTAACACATTGCTTTTGCAATATTTTTAAATTATTTAGACTTCAACTATCTTAAATTCGTTGGGAATTTATTTTTGTTAACATTTTATTGATAGTTGTAATTCTAATTATCTATATTTTTCTGGCCTTTTATTATATATCCTTTTTTATAATGTGAATGAGAGAACACTGTAGGCTCCATGAATTCTTAGATTAGGTACTTCTTATTACAAATCACTTTTCTTATAAGAAATCATACTAATGATTTCTTTTTTTTGTGCTTTTGGGTATAATATTGACTGGTCTACACTGTTCTTACATAATATCTAAATCATTTCTTCCTGTAATATGGAAATATTGTATCAACAAACACTTTTAAAAAAAAGTAAACATGGAGTTTCTTGTCGGTTCTTCTCCATAGGAAACGACCAATTTGGAATCGTGCACTAGCTTCTGACGTTTTTTTTTTTTTCTGTTATAAACAACAGTGATATATAAGCAGTGATGCAATCGTTGATGGTGAGGCGCACTATTTTATTAAGAGCCTATTCACTCTAGCCTTGAAGACACCTAAATTATAATCAGACGTTTTATAAGTGCCCATGTATCCCTATGTAAAATAAAAATATTTTGAATTTGAATTTGAGCTCAACTCGCAGATTCTATTTATTCATTTAATAAAGATATGTAAGTACATATTTTGTTATTTCAGATTATCACACTGGTCTACATCATAACCATATCATCAAGATGTTCTATGTTCAATGATGTTTTAAAGGAGGAATCCAGTGCCATGTCCGAAGAATGTCCTAACCAAAGGCATTGCAGACAAGGCACTCATGTCGTGTGCATGTACTATAATCGAGTAAGTAACCTATAGCTCAGTAAGTCTCGCATTATTGCTTCGCAAAAGTAGGTGTCCGTTAAGACCATGTTCATAGCTTCCACTAGGACACGACTGTGCTCCTTCCACGCGGTGGTCTTCTACCGTATGCTCCACCGTATCTTCCGGGTTTTTTTTTTTTGTTTGGGAAAATCATCCAATGATAACCCCTGCTCTTGGGCGGAGCGGGAGGTAGTGTCAGACTCTTACTGACTAAAAAACCCACCCCGTTCCTTCAAGCCTTCATACCGGGCTTCGAGTTCCTTTTCGGATAACTCTGGCCCCTGTAGGCTTCGACCCGGTTGGGCCCCTGCTGTTGCTGACAACTCCTTGAGGCGCGCGGGAACAGTGCGCGCCGTCGACGACTTGGGCTTGGTCCGGACAGTTACCGGACGGCCGGACAGCGAGCTACCCATTGCTCACTGTCCGCAAGCCCGCGCCTACGGTGGCTGGAAATCGGGATCGGAATCCCGGTGGCGGCGAGAGTGCCGTTGCCTGATGCGGTCGGCCTCCTCCTTAGCGAGCATTACTGTTTCGCAGAAGTCGGCGACCGCCTGCCACTCCTCCTCGCTCCGGACCATGGCCTCAACCAAGGCCCGGGGCGAGAGGTCTCCGCCACCGATCGCCCCCACGAGGGCACGGCGATGCACCGCCCAAGCAGGGCACACCTCGACTGTGTGCTCCACCGTGTCCTCCGGACATTCCGACCGTATCGACAACCAGACGTTTATTCATGCCAAATCAGAAACAAAAGCTTCCGAAATATTCATGGTCAGGCAGAAAGTGAGGACATCGTGCTGCCTCTCTAGCCACTCCTCAAAGAGAAGACTTACCATAGCGATGGTGGCGTGCCCGTTTGACACGCTCTTGGCATTTTTCCTAGCTGGGTAATCTACCTCAGTCAGCCAACAGTCAGTCAGCAGTCAGACCAACCTAAGCTGTGTGCATCTGTTGATAAAATTATTTTCATTTTCCAGAATCAATTATTTGGACCTCGCTGTGCGGATCTGGTCAAAGTCGAGGTTACTCCCAATATGGTACATCATATTTTAACGAATGTTAATTAGTAAGTAGCCTTTATATTTAAAAAGTTACTAGTGACGACATTTACATCATGATCATCATTAGTTCAGTCAAAAGACGTGCACTCTTGTGTATTTATCATTTCCAAGCGTAACAATAACGACCTTAACGGTCATGTGTGTGTCTTACTGTCCCCGCACACCGGCTTCAAAAAAACGCCAACACAAAAAAACGCCAGAAGCAGCCACAAAAAAAAGCTAGAAGCGGCCGCAAAAAAACAGCTGAAGCGCGCGACACCTTGTGTCCGGAGAAGCTTGAAGCCGCTTCAAGCGTTTTTTTGTGGCGGCACCGCCGCGCACGAGCTAGAAAAAAAAGCCACCTCAAAAAGAAGCTTGAAGCGGCGTTTTTTTGTGGCCCATGTGCGGGGACAGTTACATCCATCGGATTCCTGTGACCCCCACCAGGTCATGGGTCCGACTTGTGGGATGTTTGATGAATTTCTTTATAACCAAATACCTCAAGTTCTACTTCTAGTAATTTTTTATAGTCCTAATGTCCGCTATGACCTGCCGTAACCTGTGTTGTGTACGATGTGTCGGTGGTGTCCAACTTTTTTAAATATTTTTGGAAAAAAATATTTATAACATGATGTAAAAACTATTTGAATCCATTAAGTAACTTATTCTGAACAGACTATATTCAAGTTTCTCATAAACTAAAAAATATGTTTATAAGTATGTTTGTCAGTTGTTTAGTACTCATAGCACAAGCTCTGCTTAGTTTGAGACTAGACCTGATCTGTAGGTGTGACTCAACCTGTACCTGTGTTTAAGTGTCCCACGGGCCACAAAAAAGCCGCTTCAAGCTTCTTTTTGTGGCGGCCTTTTTTGTGGTCCGTATGCGGCAGTACCGCCACAAAAAAGCTAGAAGCCGCTTCTAGCTTCTCCGGCCACAAGCTGTCGCGCGCTTCAGCTGTTTTTGTGGCCTCTTCTAGCTTTTTTTTGTGGGCGCTTCTAGCTTCTTTCTGTGGCGGTTTTTTTGTGGCCGTTGTGCGGGGACATTAACTTGTAGGTTATGTAACGTTCACACAACGCCATCTTGTCTGAAACACTACAGCGTTTGACGACGCTCACAGCTGCTGGACACGTAACTACGCCCGTTTCAACTTTTCATATTACATATTCAAAATCGAGTTTCAAATTCACTAATGCTCTAATTTCAACATTATTTTAGTTTAAGAGGAATGATAGCCTCTGGCATGGAGACAGGAAAATATGATGAAGTTCTTCCGAGAGCATACGGCCTGATGAAATTGGTAAGTTGGTTGATTTATATTATACACTTTATTTATTATGTGCCAAGTCTACCTATAAGTCTCAAAATAACTGTCAATCAGAATGCAGTAGGTACTCGTATTAAGTCAAGTCCTTATGTTTGGTTAGCTGCTAAAAGAGAGTCAGTTAATTACTAAAGCATTTATACTTTAGTATGTCCAAATGTAGAAACGTATGGTCTTCTTCTTTTTGCATTCACGTTTTTTTTTTTTCTAGCCTGTACCTATTTGGCAACTGTGCAGTTGTTTTTAGTCTCGTATAAATTCTGAAATGTGCAGGTGGTTGTGTAAGACGCATGTCCTTTGTGGCGTCTCCACACTGGTAGTGTGATTGAAATTTTTTTTTGGTGGGAACATCATCTGATGACATTCCCTGGGCGGAACAATGGGCGGAACAGGAGATAGTGTCAGATTTTTACTGACTAAAAACCCACTCCTGTTCCTGCATTCCCTTACCAGGGCCGAATCTTCCTTTCAGAAACAAATCTATGGCTCCAGTGGGCTTCTATCCTGCTGGACCCCTACGGGTTGCTGACAACTCCTTGAGGTGTGCGTGGAACAATACGCACCGTCAACGTCTTGGGCTTGGCCTGGACGGTTACCGGACCGTCCGTAAGCTCGCGTCTACAGTGGCCGGAAATCGGGATCAGAATCCCGGCTTTGGCTGGGGCGTGAGCGCCGCTGCCTCATACGTGCGGCCTCCTCCAACCACCTTCCACTCCGTCTCGCTCCGGACCATGGCCTGAACCAACCTGGCCCGGCGCGAAAAATCACTGTCCCCACGAGGACACGGCGGTGCTCTGCCCAAGCGGGGTACACCTCAACCGTATGCTCCACTGTGTCCTCCGGGCGATCCACACAATGGTGATACCTGGGCATCACTTCCACACGAATCTGGTGCAGGAACCTCCGAACTGACCATGTCCGGTGAGGTCTTTCCAGCCACGCCTCAAAGAGGGGAGTCACCGTCATAACTGTGGCGTGCCCAGTGTGTTTAAGAAGGGCCAAAAAGCCTTATTTGTCCAGGATGCTTGTGGAGCGGTCAACCTGGGTCAGCAGTCGAGTTAAATTTCCAAATTCGACACTGCAGTTCGCAATTTTCCGATGGGGTGATGAAGTGTGGAAGAGTTGGCTGTTTCTGCTACCGCAAATCTTTTCTTTTCTTTTTTTTTTGCACCGACCTTATGTACCATCGCGGTTATTTCTGCCTGATTACTTAAAAAAAAAATCACATGTATTCTATGGCGCGGAGCCAAACCAAACCCCGATTCAGGTGGTCAGGTGGAAGTGTCTTTGATAGTACGGTCTTATAACATAAAATAATAATGCAATTACAGGAATGGGACAAACAATTAGCATTTTCAGCACAAGTTTTGGCTAACCAATGTCTTGGAGATAAAGAAGATGAGTGTAGAGCTACCTGTAAGTCTACTGCATGTTCTTACGTCATAGTTTATATATCACATTGGCCTGCTTCATCATGAGATGTCTGCTGCTTTTTTTTAAACTGTAAAATCATCAAATAACTTCTCCTGGCCTGGGTAGAGCGAGACGGAGTGTTAGACTTTACCCGTCTCACCTGTATTCTTTACAAAGAACCTCATAAAGGGCAAAGAAAGGAAAGGGCCTCATCAGAAGGCCTAAAGTCATCCAAAAGGCAATGGAAAGAGCTTCCTTGCGTGATCACATCAGAAATGAAGATATCCGCAGGACAACCAAGGTTTCAGACACAGCCCAAAGAATCGCTTAACTTAAGTGGCAGTGAACAGGGCACATTGTTCGCAGAACAGATGGTCGATGGGGACGAATGGTTCTGGAATGCCGACCACGTCTCGGAAGACGCACCTTTGGAAAGCCTCCCACGAGGTGGACGATGGATGCGGGACGCGCAGGATCGTTCATTGTGGCGACACTTAGGGGAGGCCTATGTCCAACAGTGGACGTCTATCGGCTGAAGTGATGATGATGAATGATGCTGTTGGCTGCTACCAACCATTAATTAGTGGCAGATGCCACTTCATGTGTATTGCCGACACGACCACCTTCATCACCATCATCATCTTCCTTGCCCTTGTCCCGTTTCATTTGGGGTCGGCGCAACACGTTTTTTTTTCTTTCATTTTGTCCTGTCACTCGTCGACACGACCACCTCATAGGCTAATTTTATCAGTTACTTAAATATTTCAGATAGGTTCCCGAACCCCAGCCAGTCTATTGCTGTTATTAAATACAAGTATCCAAACTGGGAATATTTGAAATTCAAAAATACTGAAACGGGTTTAGATGAGATAAAACTAATATTTGCAGTGGATACATTTTTAAGGTCCGCACAAAAATCTAAAAGAAACGTGACCAATGATGATATTATGAGCTTCTCTCCACCCTTGAACGGGTAAGTTTTTTTTTTTAATGGACACAAACCAGTGCTTAATTGCGATCTCACCTAATGGTAAGCAGTGATGCAATCGTTGATGGTGAGGAGCACTAGTTTATTAAGTACCTATTCACTGTAGCCTTGAAGACACCTAAATTATTATTGGTCGGGAAGACTGCAGCAGACAAATTGTTCCAATGCAGCCGAAGCTGCGGTGGTGAGCGTTAAATTCATCTGCGATGATAAGTTCGCGTGGGGCCACCCAAACCCCGGAGCACCGGAGCCGTGACAGAAACAATGCTTGCTGCATGTTGCATGGCTGCCTGCACGCTGCATGCCTGCTTGCATGCCTGTTTACATGTACGCGATATAAACTAAAAATTTGGGACTGTTGTTAGGAGGGTAAAAAATAGCATTAGGTATGCTATTGTTTAGACTTCTCAGACCTTTCAAAAATAGAAAAAAAAAACAAAAATCAGCCAAGCCGTTTTGGAAGTGTTTGATAACAAATACAGTGTCGCAATTAAGCGATCTCACCTAATGGTAAGCAGTGATGCAATCGTTGATGGTGAGGAGCACTAGTTTATTAAGTACCTATTCACTCTAGCCTTGAAGACACCTAAATTATAATTGGTCGGGAAGACTGCAGCAGACAAATTGTTCCAATGCAGCCGAAGCTGCGGTGGTGAGTAAAAAATAGCGTTAGGTACGCTATTGTTTAGACTTCTCAGACCTTTCAAAAATAGAAAAATAAAAAAAACAAAAATCAGCCAAGCCGTTTTGGAAGTGTTTGATAACAAATACAGTGTCATGACGAGGTTTTTAAATAGAAATAAGCAAATGACTTCTCCCGGTCTAAGAGAACGAGAGGACGTGTCAGACTTTTACTGACTAAAACTGTTCTTCAATTGCCCTTTGCGTTCTAGCACTATGTGTTCCCTTTTAAAAAAAACCACGTGGTCCTAACGGGCGTCCGCCCTGCTGGGCACCTACAATTTGCTGACATGTCTTTGAGGAGCTATCATCGATTGGGGCTTGGTCCGGTCGATTACTGGACTGCCAAACGGCGAGGTACCCATTGCTCGACTCGTCTGCGAGCCCGTATCTACCGTCTAAATATTAGGTCTGAGAATAGGTCGCCGGGTATTTTATAAACGGTTTTATTACCCTATTACATCCACTCTGCATTTTTTCTTTGATAATGTAATTTACTAGCTGTGCCCGCGACTTCGTTCGCGTGGACTACAGGATTTTGAATTTATTTTTTCTAAAATAAAAGTAGCCCAAGTTACTTCTTAATACATCAGCTGCCTGCCAGTAAAAGTCCCGTCAAAATCGGTCCAGCCATTTCAGAATTAGCCGGAACAAACCGACAGACAAAAATAGTAAAAAAAAATATTTTAGGTGTATGTACCGTATATAATATAAATTCATATGCATGTAGTAAAAAGCGGTAAAGCGGATATGTATAGATATGACAGAACAACTGGCCAAGTTGTGCGTCGTGTTGGATTACATTATGTAAAGAGTTTCGTGGACGACTGCAAAAAAAAGTTTGCATTTAGAATCAGTCTAAAAAGTCAAACGACTTGGGTAATTATTAGGATAAAACCAAATCTGATGTAATCAACACTGGTTGAATAATCAAGGTTGATTAAGAGATCTTAATCATTGTTTACTAATAGAAGAACCTTATAAAAAGTATCGAATATAAGTATTTTTTGAATGATTATATATTATAAAAAATTCACAAGTCGTTTGACTTTTTAGACAGACTAAGGCAAAAAAAACTTTGAATAACAAAGATATGCAATCCTAAACTTTTGTGTATTTTTAAGCTATTGCATAGCTTCTATCGCGGGCCTTGAGCGTGGAGACCGAATCCAGAAATTCCGTAACGAAAATAACCTAACACGGGGGGTGTTTGTCACTCATTTGTTTTTTGAGCGTGGTGACCGATAAGAAAACAAATGAGTGAACAATCAATCAAAATTCAATTCAATGTGTGAAAGTGTAACTTCAATTAATATCAAAGAAAAAAAAACAAAGGAAAAAAAATACTGCATAAATAAAATAAATAAATAATTATAATTGCATAAGTTGATAAAAATGCTATGCAATAGCTTTACCGCGGCAGTCCCCGAGTGCCACACGTCTTTTTTTTTTTTAAGTGTAACCTTGGCCATATCTTAAAGGACTGTATGTAAAATTAATAGAAAAAGAATTATGTCTACCAACCGTAATCAAACGAAGTTAGAGACTATTTAATATAAAGGATGTAAGGGCTAGCCCTCCACAAACTTTAAGGGCTTGCTCAGTAGACGAAACTGAACAACCTTCTACAACACTTTTTTTCAGGAAACGAAAAAAAAAATCTGCCTCACCATACAAAATTATAAACTTGATTGGACAGTTTGTATGGAGAGGCCGATTTTTTTTTTCGTTTCCTGAAAAAAATGTTGTGCAAGGTTGTTTAGTTTCGTCTATAGAGCAAGCCCTTAATGTTTGTGGAGGGCCTTACACCTTGTATAGCTGTAGTTTGTTATCTGGCAAAATATTTCTTAAATAAAAATGCTGTATGTCTGAACTCTTAAACAAGCAGTTAATTAATTCTACACTCGGTTAATCTACACTAATATAATAAAGAGGTAAAGTTTATTTTTATGTTTTTTTGTTTGTATGAGGTAATCTCTTAAAGTACTGGTCTGATTGCTAAAATTTTTCACCAACAGAAAGCTGCTTTATTCCTGAGTGACTTAGGCTATATTTTATGTAAGCGGGCGAAGCCGCGGGCAAAAGCTAGTTGATCTTAGAAATGTGAATTTATTATGAATACACAGACAATACACAAGATATGTGTCTATCATATTTTTTCTTAAGTCTGCAAATTTTTTTTGATGTTGTAAATATTTTATTTTTGAAAGACTTATAGATGTTAACCTGAAAAATTACCTGAATCTCATACATGGTGGAGTTACACACATTGGCTGCGGTGTTTCTGCTTATTCCAGTAAAATAAATGGTTCTAATAATACAGGATCAAAACAAAACGTAAGTCTTTTACATGTAATAATAGATTGAAGTATTTATAATTATAGATATTTAACGCCAATTAAATATAAAATTTTATGTTACGTATGTAGATATTTTGGAGTATATTTTCCTAGATAGTAGTAGTAATATAAAATAGATGAAAGCCACTAACCAATTTCTTCGTTACAATATCTACAATTTTTTTTTCATAATTCCAGAACGTTCAAATAGTCTGCAATTTCTCGGATGAACTGAAATACAATCAGGCAGTCTATAATGTACTCCCTCCAATACCTGGACGAGGCTACAGTAAACGTTGTGGCTGCCAAATAGGTTACAAAGAAATACACAGCTGTCTCTGTGAAAAAGAGTTGAAAAATCTTCGGAAAGGTTCGTATGAACTGTTAAGTACGTGAGTAATCAAATGCTGAATTACTAACAGAGAACTTTATTCACCACAAACAATAACAAATTAGTCCAGTCAACAATAATCCGAATCGCATTTAACACTAGAGTACCGTTACACTATCGCTTAGGTCATTAGATAAAATCACTTCACACACTTAGGATACCGACGTCTCAAGATCGATCCAGAACAATAGGGTCGCGTCTCGGAGCCATAAATCATCTTTATTGCACGATGTACCGAGTGTCATTTTCATGCGAATTTCGACTCTATTGTTAGGATAGAGATCCTAACAATATGATGATGATATGGGATGTGAAGCAGTCTTGTAGAGACAAGACTGCCTCACATCCTATGTTTGATATTTGGGTTATACCTTTTCCTGTTTATTGTGGCAACTGCCAGCAATTTCACCCGCGTGATTTTTTTTTAAACTATTGCTTGACTGTGATTCCACCTGATGGTAAGCACTGAAGCAATCCTTGATGGCGAGGCGTACTAGATTATTAAGAGCCTATTTTACTCTAGCCTTGAAGACACCCAAATTATAATCGGATGGGAAGACCGCAGCAGGCAAATTGTTCCACTCCTTTGATGTACGTGGTATAAACGACGAAGCGAAACGCATAGTCAGGATTGTAAAGGTTTAAACAACGTAAGGCTGGATACTCGCCTTTCATAAAAAAAAACCCAACGACACATACTCTAGGGATAAAAAGTATTTTATTATGTTCTATTCTACGCCTTGGAGCGTTGATGTGCCCAACATCTAAATCAGTTCAGCTGTTTGAGCGCATAAACTTAAATACTTTTATAAAATTGTACACCTTCTTTAAATTTGTAATTTCGTTAGAAATTTTAATATGATTGAAATTCTGAAATTTATAATCAATTGTTGCTTGCAGGACTACAGTTCAAGAATCAACTAAGTTTGCAGAAAGATACGAGAGGAAGTTTGAAAAACCATTTAGATATCGAAGCAGTTTCATCAAAAAAAGAAGAAAGAGAGGCCAATGGTCAACAAGCACGATATATTATATCAAGGTTAGTCGATCCGATATAATCATTTTAAAAATCGTATTAGATGATGGCTCATCACACAATGCAGTTAATGAGTTATCAGAGAGACCAGATGTGCAAAAGTAGTTAATAATAATAATAATCGTTTATTAGGAACTTATAAGTAATAAGTTATTACCAAACAAACGTGTCTTCAACATAGTCTTTAACCTTGTAATACGTTCTTGAGCTTGTAATTCGTTAGTTTTATCAAGCGAAAAAGTATATGTACCACTGTAAAAAAACAGAGTAAGAAAAATATGTTATTCTCCAGGATAAATGATAGATAGTGTGTTCAAAACATTATACTAAATTAGAGCGATAGAAAAAAATGCATAAAAATATTTTTATCACGAAAATACCTATAAAAATATTTTTATCGATTACAAAAAAAAAAACCGAAATACATGCAATAATTTTAGTTGTTTTTCAGATTGTTCTACAAGCAATGGTTTTACGGTTATGGTGTATTAATTTTATGATCTAATCTGTAGATTTCTAGTAAATCGATTTTAGTGAATGCATTGTGAAATGTCACATCTCTTTTTTTTGTGTGCCGTCCAAGAGTGACCACGTTTTAGGTCATGTAGTCCTCGGTGTAAGTTACTATAGTGCGCAGTAGTACTAAAGATTTACATATACATATATATATTTTACAGATCCCGCAATGTTATTGTACTGCCTTCATTTAGAAGAAATCTTCTACGAGCTAGAAGAGTGCCGACTATTCAAGCTGCCACTTATTCTGTGGTAGGTACCTCTATTAATTTCAATCTACGTATGAATCATCACCATCATCATGTCAGCCGAAAGACTGACTGTTGTTTTTCTGATGTGTGAAGTGTCTCCATAATGACCTGTGCGTCTTGCATCCATCGGATTCCCGCGACCCTCACCAAGTTATCGGTCTACCTTGTGGGAGGCCTTCCAACGCGTTTTTTTTTATACAACCCCCGCTCAGCGGGAGATAGTGTCAGACTCTTACTGACTAAAAGCCCACTCCGTTCCTTCTAGCCTTCATACCGGGGCTCGAGCTGTCTTTCGAAACTAACCCTGGCCCCAGTAGGCTTCGACCCGGATGGGACCCTGCTGTTGATGAAAACTCCTTGAGGCGCGCGGGAACAGTGCGCGCCGTCGACGGTTTGGGCTTGGTCCGGACAGTTACCGGACGGCCGGAGAGCGAGCTACCCATTGCTCACTGACCGCAAGCCCGCGCCTACGGTGGCCGGAAATCGGGATCGGAATCCAGGCGGCGGCGGCGAGAGCGCCGGTGCCTGATGCGGTCGGCCTCCTCCTTTGCGAGCATTACTGCTTCGCAGAAGTCGGCGACCGCCTGCCACTCCTCTTCGCTTCAAGGCCCGGCGCGAGAGGTTGCCGCCGATCTCGCCCACAACGCTGCGTCTTCCGGTACGTGGTTGCCACTACAGAATTTTTCGTCCTCATCGATCATTTGTTCTGCAAGCAATGTGCCCTGCCCACTGCCAGTTAAGTTTGGAGATTCTTCGAGCTGTGTCAGTAACATTGGTTCTCCTGCGGATAACTTCATTTCTGATGTGGTCACATAAGGAAACTCTGAACATAGCCTTTTTATTAATCTGGCAACACACACTGGTTATAGACTTTTACCTTGAGACACTGTGGTATTTTGGACGAGAAGATACCTCGTAGCTTCCCGAATGCTGCCGAGCCAAATCGGATTCGACGATTGACCTCTTTCTCGAAGTTGCTCTGCCCAACTGGACCGTCTGTCCCAGTTAAACGTAGTCGTCGACTACTTCAAGTCTTCGTTCTTGATAGGAGTGTGTGCTACATGGACGTTTACCATGGCTTTGGTTTTGTCCATGTTTATTTAGGTGCCATTTTTTCGGAAGCTCTATTAAGGTCACCGAGCATTGTACTGAGCCCCTCCGTAGTCTCAACCATGACTACTATGTCGTTGGCTAACCGAAGGTTGATAATGCACCCACCATTGACATTAATGCCAAGCAATCTTCATTCCAGAACCTTGAAGCTACATTTTTTAAGGAAATCATGATAAATAATTAAAAAAAAATAGTAACCGGTAGTTAGGATAGTTACGTTTATACAGGGTGGATTTGTTAGTAAGGGTTGATGTCTTAACCGTTACAGTTACAGGAAATCGGTTCTAGGAGATGATTCATAATTTTTTACTCGTCTACGGCAAAGCCTCGGGAAGATTTTGACAGCCTATGTAAGTGGTATGTTCATCTGTTTAATTGCTCCTAAAATGCTTATCAGAACTCGACAAGACATTGTTACAATCGTCTTGAGAGTCCGTTGAACATAAGCTACGTGACGTGTCACAAAACTCAATGTGGCGCCCTCTAGCGAACGAAAAGTCTTCTTAAAAAAAGATAAACCCGCCGTGTTTGGTATCATTTGAAATGGCTTCACTTGTACTTATCAAAAATATCATCAAAATTTAATGTGGCGCCCTCGAGTGGACAAAAAATTTGATGTCAAAAAGATAAGTATCGGTACCGTGTTTGGTATCGTTTACTATACGGGTAAATGCTAAAAATATCGCCCAAATTCAATTAGGCGCCATCTAGCTGATAAATCGTGCATCGTGCGCAACTAGATCGAAATAATAATTGAGCTGGGAGTCCTCCAAGCGGTGAAGCATCACATCATCATCCTTTTTGTCCAAAACGCCCCCCTAGTTTTATTATTACTATTAAAATAGATAATTGCTACTTTATTGAGTTTTTTTTTTATAAAAACAGGTTTTGTCAGATACGTCCGAAATAGCGTTGTCAAACTCACCCTTGTCGGTTTCAAACAAAATTCTGCGAGCTCGATAGATTCCGAATGTGCGTATCAGCATGGTTTGAAGTAGTATCTCTCTTGATAGGGGTTTCATTTTCTCGAATTTCTGGATGTGCTCCTTGAAGAGATGTCTGCTAAACAGTGGGGCTGAAGCCTTTATTGGAGCCATGTGTTGGCTTCTGAAAGGAAAACACGGGGTCTCGAAAGGTAAAGAACATAGGAGAACATAGGAGAATATAGGAGAACATAGGAGAACATAGGAGAATATAGGAGAACATAGGAGAACATAGGAGAACATAGGAGAACATAGGAGAACATAGGAGAACATAGGAGAACATAGGAGAACATAGGTTTAAGTTAGTAAAAGTCTGGCACGCCCTCCTACTCCGCAGAATGAACTTGTCTTCGGAGGAGTTAACCTTTTAGTTTTTGATGATCTCATGCAGTTATCGCACGTTGTTACTACGCTTGGTGGAGTATATTTTTTTTCGGTGGGTAAAAATCATCCAAATGACATCTCCCGCCCTTGGATGGAGCGGGAGATAGTGTTAGACTCTTACTGACTAAAAAACCCACCCTGTTCCTGCGCTGCCTTTCATACCGGGGCCGAGCTTCCATTTCGGAACTTCACCCTTGGCCCAGTAGGCTTTGATCCTGCTGGGCCCCTACACAGTAGCGTGCCTGGTGCCTTTACAGGGGCAAGTCTTGGGAAAGGAATCTTGACTTATCTACTACTTACCTAATATTCCAATTAAAAAAAATCTAGTGCTACCACTGGCCATTACGTGTCATCAGCAAAGGTCGGAATTAGGTAGAGTTATTCATGTACTTACGCTGATTTCATACAGAAAAAGAATAAAGTGGATATGCCTAAAACCCCGAGATTAATTTTAAAAAGCAGAAATATTTTATCAACACTATCAGAAAAAAAATATTCCTGCATTAATGACGAGGAGGAGGAAGCGTATAAAGATAACCTCACCTCAATTAACGTATTGAGGTGACAATTGACGTACAGATCTTTTTAATAATTTATTACTTAATAATTCATTTTTACTCCTTGACATAATATAAGATTTAATGATTTATATTTTTAAAGATTCTGATTTTATTCTTCTTTTTTGTGGTCTGATTTTTATACCAATTGTATTAAGTAGACTTTTAAAGTTCTTTAAGATTATTTCTAACCATGTGGCGTTATTTGAAATTATTTTCATTAAAGTTAACGACCTCGTAAATGTTTGCATGCCTAATATAAGGTAGATTGTACAAGGCACACTCATTTATTGTTAAATATCTTATTTCATGTCCTACAAACCCACAACCTACCAACCAACCACAATCCACAACCACAACTACAACCCACCCACCCAACCACAACCCACTACTTACAATCTATGCAAATAAATTTTTACTTTAATTCACAGGCGCACGAAACGGCCAGCGATCAGGACATACATTTACGGAAGCACCGTAATAAGCGAACGTACCGTACTACTAGGCGACCATCCGGGCACGGTACTACTAGGCGCTCATACCGTACAACACCAAGACAAGGTTGTTTAAAGAGAATGTTTACCAGAATTAAACAATGTTTCAGTTTTTTAAGGAGAAAAAAAAAACATTAGTACATTTTTTTTTCATATTCAGTTTTAATATTAATTTCAAATATAGGTACGTCCATATTATGTTAGTAATACAACTTAGCCTAATGTTGGGATTAAATTAAATTATAATAATACATTAGATTTTTTTATTTAATTTTTTTATAACGGTTTGGCTAGCGTTTGACCACTATCTCACCTGAAGGTAAGCGATGATGTGGCCGACAACGCAGCACGCTTGCCTAGAAACAACCTATTCACTCTTGATTTAAAGACCTCTAGGTTATAGCTATCAGGAAACAGACTCCGTCAGTGAATTCCACTCCTTAGCTGTACGTATAATGAATGTGTTCCCAAAACGCTTTGTAACACTTTGTCGCTTTTTAGGGTTCCGTAGTCAACTAGGAACCCTTATAGTTTCGCCTTGTCTGTCTGTCTGTCCGTCCTCGCTTAATCCCTGTGACCGTTAGCACTAGAAAGCTGAAATTTGGTCAATCACGCCGACAAAGTGGTAAAATAAAAATTGGAAAAAAATGTTTTATTAGGGTAGCCCCCCCTTTTTTTATGGTGGGAAAAAATCATGCATTGACATCCCCCGCCCTTGGGCGGAGCGGGAGATAGTGTCAGACTCTTACTGACTAAAAGACCCACCCCGTTCCTTCTAGCCTTCATACCGGGGCTCGAGCGCCCTTTCAGATAACCCTGGCCCCAGTAGGCTTCAACCCGGCTGGGTCCCTGCTGTTGCTGACAACTCCTTGAGGCGCGCGGGAACAGTGCGCGCCGTCGACGACTTGGGCTTGGTCCGGACAGTTACCGGACGGCCGGACAGTGAGCTACCCATTGCTCACTGTCCACAAGCCCGCGCCTACGTTGGCCGGAAATCGGGATCAGAATCCCGGCGGCGGCGGCGGCGATAACGCCGTTGCCTGATGCGTTCGGCCTCCTCCTTTGCGAGCATTACTGCTTCGCAGAAGTCGGCGACCGCCTGCCACTCCTCCTCGCTCCGGACCATGGCCTCAACCAAGGCCCGGCGCGAGAGGTCTCCGCCGCCGATCGCCCCCACGAGGGCACGGCGATGCTCCGCCCAAGCAGGGCACACCTCAACTGTGTGCTCCACCGTGTCCTCCGGGCGTTCCGCACAGTGGCGACACCCGGGCGTCACTTCCGCATGAATCCAGTGCAGGAAACTCCCGAACGAACCATGTCCGGTGAGGACCTGCGTCATGCGGAAGGTAAGGACGCCGTGAGGTCTTTCCAGCCACGCCTCAAAGAGGGGACTTACCGCCATGATTGTGGCGTGCCCATAGGGTAGCCCCCCGATATGTGAAGTGGGAAGGGTTTTTTTTTTTTTTTTTTTTATTTGAACCCTAACAGGTGAATAAAAATGAATAGGGGTTTTCTGAAATCATTTTTTGATAATGTCAATAATTTCGGAAATAATCGCTCCAAAAGTAAAAAACAATGCGTCCCCCCCCCCTCTAACTTTTGAACCATAAGTTTAGAAAATATAAAAAAATCTGAAAAGTAGAACTTTATAAGGACTTTCTAGGACTATCATTTTGAACTTGATGGAAATAACAGTTTTTGTACAAAAAAGACAAAAAGGTTGTACAAAATAATTTCTGGACTAAGTTTGTAGTATAATCGTATATGCAAGCATTTTTTTTTTAACTTCGTTGACATATTTTAGTATCCTAAACGTATCTTCTTTCAAGCAAAAAAAGAATAATTAAAATCGGTTCTCGCAATCCAAAATTACCACCGAAAACTTCTTCTGGTACCTATGTATTAATTAGTAACCCGATTCCCCGAGATATGGCACTGTACTTTGGGCTATTTCGCATTCGCGCTGTTAGGATTTTTCCTGAGTTGATGGGTCAGGTATTATCAAATTGTTCGGTTGGTCTCTCCTTGGCGTTGGCGGTTTTATCTTATAACTACATAAAACTTCTATCAGGAACGTGCTAAGGCAATTTAGAACAAAACTAAAATTCATTTTTTTTAACGCCAGCTATCAAAATGTTAAGGTAAAAACCAGTTCATAAATGGTTCGATAGATGGCGGTGCGTAATGACGTCATCTTTTTAAAAGTCGATGTTAAGATTTTCCGTGCTTTTATGACCTACCGTGGTAAAAAATCGTTTCTTCTTAAATACACCGTTACTTTTTAGTCGTTTTAATCCCGTGGAGGGTCGAACCGGTGCATGAAACACTATCGATTTGTAAAGATAAAATTAAAAAATAAAATACTTTTTTTTTTAATAACTCGAACCAATTCTCGCATAAATGAATAAATAATGCAAACCATTAGTAGACACCATTCCACAATAACAATAATAATGCGTTAACCTGGTCAACGTGGACTCACTAAAAATAGCCAATCCTAGATCAAACACGCCTCCAAACCCTATTTGATTGGCCATGCGACGCGGCGCGCGACCCGTGCGCCCCGCCCTTCCCGCGCGCTAAGTGCATCGCGTGAGTGACACGTCATGGAATAATTCAGTTTCCCTCAAGACGTCATAGGTGTGGTGTCGTCGCGCGAAAATAATGGCGTCTCGGAATTATGTGTATTCCAACCTGGAGTTGGTGACGAAATCGCGAGTCTTGTTGCGCAGGCGACTCCACGTTTTTACAGTGCCAAACCAGCTTTCTTTATGTTAAACGTGCAAGATTATGTATCCAAAGGAATGCTATGCTCTTGTGAAGTCTATCTAACCAGTGACGATTCGGAGGTGATTAGTTTTTGGAGCTATGCGGAACAGAGAGTAAAGTCCCGCAAACCTCCGTTGAAAAGGGAGGATCCTCCGACCAGACAGGTGTTATAGTCTGGTGGGCTACTGCCCGATAGATGATTTCGGGCTGTCGTATATGTTCAAATCGCGCGGAGAACTGTGAATGCGCGATGCAGGATTTCGTACTTTCTTCGTAGTTCTTATGTGGCGCCATAGATGTCGCTACATCACTCCCCTCCGGAGATCGGAGATCGATGGTTCTTTGATGCTTCATGATGCGTGCCAGGCCAGTGATAGGTTGGTTCCAGTGGGTCGGAACCGATGCCGCATAGTTCTCGGTGAGTCGGAACTGTCTGCGGTGATGCCCCAGTGAGTCGGGGTGTTTGCTATCCCAGTGAGTCGGGATATTGCCCCAGTGAGTCGGGGTGATGATGTCCCAGTGAGTCGGGATGATGCCCCAGTGAGTCGGGGTGGTGCTGTCCCAGTGAGTCGGGATGATGCCCCAGTGAGTCGGGGTGGTGCTGTCCCAGTGAGTCGGGATGATGCTGCAGGCTCCAGTGAGTCGGAGTAGTGCTGCTGGCTCCAGTGAGTCGGAGCGGTGCTTGTGCGACGTAGGGCTTGACTGCTGGCGTCGACCAGGAGAGGTTCTTGATAGCTCTTCATGTGACTGGCCGAAGGTGCTGTGTGCCAAGCCAAGGTCGCTGATGAGGCTGAAGGTGATGACCAGGTATGACCAGGTAGGCATGCTGGTGGTCAGGATACCCTCTATAGCCGTGGGTGCTGGCTGTATGGCTCGCTGCTCGAAAGCTTGAGGAAGTGATGATGACGTCACGAAGTAGTAGCTGCACGAAGGCTGCGTTGACGTTCATACTCGAGGGTCACCAGTTCGGAGGTAGGCGGAACAGAGAGTAAAGTCCCGCATACCTCCGTTGAAAAGGGAGGATCCTCCGACCAGACAGATGTTATGGTCTGGTGGGCGACTGCCCGATAGATGATTTCGGGCTGTCGTATATGTTCAAATCGCGCGGAGAACTGTGAATGCGCGATGCAGGATTTCGTACTTTCTTCGTAGTTCTTATGTGGCGCCATAGATGTCGCTACAAGTTATTAGGTTTATAACAGCCCCTAAGACGACCCATTGACCCAGAACTCTTAAAACTTTGAACAATTTAACGTGTCGTTTAAGTCAACAATTTAAGTGTTAAATAAATAAAAATACAAAGGCGATTTAGGTAAGTACCTAATAGAACTTTTTTTTTAAATCATTGTAACAGAACTTTTTTTAAATCATTGTAATCAAAATTATTGATTCCACATTTTTAAATACGCCATAACTAGCAGGCCTGTAGAGATTTATTTTTACATGTAATGTAATTAATTACCTAACACTTTTAGCATAAGTAATTATTTTATTAGGTACGTCTTAGGCACAAAGCAGTTAAGTCCGCCCTAAGTCTGTAAAAGTATGAAGGAAATTTGGAATCATTTTATTTGTTTTACGCAAAGATCAGCTGAGCGAGTCAATGACCTTACTTGAGTGGGCGACCGACGTACAGGTCGCGTGGTGAATTAAGATCGCTCGGTGAAAGTAGTGGGGGCAATCGGCGCATGTGTACAATTGCACACAGAAGTTCTTAGTATGTATGAATTTTATTTTTAATTTCGTATGTTTGAACCTTAGTAACATAACTTATAATAACAAAAAAAAAAAAAAGTCATCGTCAAACCGATTTATAAGAAAAACGATAAAAGTGATGTTCAAAATTATAGACCTATTGCAAAGATATCAGTATTTTCCAAAATAATTGAGAAAGTAATTTATAACGCCATCTATTCTTATTTCGAAAAATTCAAACTTTTCTGCAATGAACAAAAAGGCTTCAGAAAAAATTCAAATGTTAATTTGGCTCTATTTGACCTGCTATCCAGTGTTATGACATCTGTAGATAAAGGTAGACCTGTGTGTGCTCTACTGACAGATATGACAAAAGCGTTTGATTTCGTAGATCATAATATTTTGCTTCAAAAATTACAGAGTTATGGCATAAGAGGAAACATTTTGAAACTCTTAGAATCTTATTTAAGTGACCGAATTCAATGCACAGAAATCACTAGAATTTGCCCTACTACTAAACTGGAAAAAAAATACGTATCGAAACCAAGGCACGTAAAGTATGGTGTTCCTCAAGGCAGCGTTCTGGGGCCACCCCTTTTCTTAATATATATTAATGATCTCCCAAAAACTATAGATCAAAAAATGATACTATTTGCAGATGATAGCACGGCTATTGTAGAATGTATTAATCCTGATAATTATGAAAATGACATAAATAATTCTCTAAGTGACATTATAAATTGGCTTGACAAAAATAATCTTGTAATTAATTTAAATAAAACTAAAGTTATTCATTTCCACCAACGCTGCGAGCATCTGCCAGTTAAAATTGCCCATAATAATAGTATAATAGAAGAAGTGACAAATGCAAAATTCTTGGGTGTAACTATTGACAGTAAATTAACCTGGAAACCTCATTTAGAGGAAATCTGTAAGCGTCTGAGTAGATCTGCATATCTATTATTCCAACTGTCTAAAAAAGTAAACACTGACACACTAATGACAGCCTATCATGGATTAGTCGGTTCTATTTTAAGATATGCTGTTATTTTTTGGGGACAATCAACTAATAGAGATCTTATTTTCAGGATGCAAAAAAGATGCATACGATCAATATTTGGCCTAAGAACAACGGATAGTTGTGTTCCTTACTTTAAGAAATTTAAAATATTAACTTTTCCATCTCTGTACATATTTGAAACAGCATTATTTGTAAAAACAAATCAGCAATTATTTCAAAAATTTTCAGTAGTTAAACGAACTCCAATACGTGCTCAATATGAAAATGTATTATGTCAAAACAAATGTAAAACTGCTTTATTAAAAAAGAGTTTCTTTGGTATTGCTCCAAACATTTATAATAAAATACCTGATAGCATTAAGAATGAGAATTTGCACAACTTTAAAAGAAAATTGAAGAATTTTTTAATAGAAAAATGTTATTATTCAATCACCGAATATTTAAATGACACGTTGTGATAAAACTTCTGACATTTAATAAGTAAAAATTATTGATTTTCTATATTGACATTCAATTTTACATTTAATTATACATGTTAACATTAAACTTTACATTTTGACATTTAAATTTTACATTTTGACATTTAATTTTATATTTAGACATTTAAACTTTACTTTTTGACATTTAAACTTTACATTTAATTTTACATTTTGACATTTGATTTCACATTATGACATTTAATTTTACATTTTGACATTTAATTTTACATCTCAACATTTAATTTTAAATTGTGACAATTATTAATTTACTATTTCTGATAAGTATTCTATGATATCTGATTTAATAATTGTGACATCATTCAATTTCTTTAATATTTTTTTTTTTTTAAATAAGTGCTGACAATTTGACATTATTTTATAACTGCGGACTTTTTTTTATTTTTTTATTTCCATTGTTTTATCTCGATTTATTTTTTTATATGTGGTTCATAATATTAATTTCTTGTTTTAATTATATTGCATGTATTACTACTTTGTACGCCCTAGAGGCAAAACATAGCGCCCTCAATGTATTAAATAAGAACTTGAAATGTACCTACCTATGTTTTACAATGAATAAACGAATCTGAATCTGAATCTGAATCTGAATCGAATCTGAAAAAAAAATAACACTAGTTTTTGCTTGTAATTTATCTTGAAAGTAGGTAAATTCAGAAAACTTAAACAGTTTTAAATTAAAATTAAAATAAAAAAAAAATAATTTCGTTAGTTTCTTTCATAACGTAACAATTCACGTCGTAAACCATTTTTCTGGCTTGCCGTTTTAAAACTTTATTTTTAACTATTTTTTTTACGACTACGTATTACTAATACGATAACACAAGCTGTACGCAACAGTACTCAAGTACAACAGTATCCAATGAGACGCGAACGCAACGGGAATTGAAGAGCGACTCTATCTACCAATGACGTGTCGCCGACGGCGCACACCCGCCCGCACGTCGCCAAATAGACCTTAGCATTGAATACTGCGCGTGCCTCTTCCACTTTTGCCAAGCGATCTTGATTCACCGCGCGACCTGTAGGTACTATCTCGTGGCGTTACCAATTGTTTCATGTATTTTGCGAGTATTACCTTATCACTTGCTGTTTTTTTTATTTTAAAAGTTACATCGCTCTACAAGCTTTGGATGAATAGTATTTTATAAGTGAAACCACCGGCACCGGTTCAAAGGATTAAAACGATTAAAATTTAACGGTGTATATTCGTAGTTTTACGAGTGCACAATCGCTGAAATTTCTACTACTTGCATACTGTTTTAGTTATCACTGGCCTTTGTGGGCCCGTTTTTAGGGTTCCGTATTTATTAGAGTTCCGTACTTAGTGTGTTAACGTAACAAATAGCCTTTTTTTAAACTCATAAGTGGGAACACTTATTGTGACGGACGGGAAACTACGGAACCCTACACTGAGCGTGGCCCGACACGCTCTTGGCCGGTTTTTACATTGCTCTTGACCACTATCTCACCTGATGGTATGCGATGATGTGGCCGAACGGTTTAGAATGCTTGCCTAGAAGTATTCTATTCGCTTTTAATTATTTTATTTTTCAGAAGGCTTACAGACTAGTAAATTAACGATATTAAGACAATAATATCGACTGTCTAAAAAGTCAAACGACTTAAACGAATTAAAAAAACTGTTATTACATTTATATGTTTCATACAATACTTTTTATAAGATTCTATTAGTAAACAACTTGATTGTTCAACCAGTGTTGACAACATCCGATTTCAAGAATTTGATTATTTGATTACATTACCCAAGTCGTTTGACTTTGGTAATCAAACGACTTAGGTAATCTGATGGCTTGTAAACTTGGTTAATTTAACCTTGGCTAGTAAACTTGGTTAATTTAATTATATAAATAGGTAACTTTAATTATACAATTAATCAAGTGTTACGTACAGCACGAAAACCTGCCAAGTTCAAATTTAGAAGTATTATAATTTTAGATATTTTAAACCAAGTACCTATGTATTTTCACAACTATACCATATTTTAAGTTGGGTGTATGGTAAAGTGAATGTCGGCCAGATGGACCGTTACCGATGACGTGAATACGGTGGCAGGTAATGGCTGGATGCGGAAGGCGGAGGACTGGGTGTGGTGGCGAGTCTTGGGAATGGGCAAATGTTTACCAGTGGATCAGGCTGTTGATGAAGATGATTATGATCGATTTTAAAGTGCATCTAAACTTGGCATTGGATTGGATTTCAACCTTTTTTTAGGCGAACAATTAGCCGATAGGAACTTGGCCCCCTTTTTAACAGGTATGTTTTTGGTGGAATTATACAGACTCTACCCGTAATATTACCAAATTGCTAATTTCTAGCCTCCATACAAAAAGAAAGTTCAGAGGTACTACAGGCACTATTCGAAAATGAATTAGTTACCAGAGAAGTTAGCTATCATTGAGAATTTTGTAAGGAGGGGTTTTTTTTTTTTCGATAGGAAAATCATCTTATGACAACCCATGCTCTTGGGTGGAGCGGGAGATAGTGTCAGACTCTTACTGACTAAAAAACCCATCCCGTTCCTTCAAGCCTTCATTCCGGGGCTCGAGCGCCCTTTCAGATAACACTGGCCCCAGTAGGCTTCGACCCGGCTGGGCCCCTGCTGTTGCTGACAACTCCTTGAGGCGCGCGGGAACAGCGCGCGCCGTCGACGACTTGGGCTTGGTTCGGACAGTTACCAGACGGCCGGACAGCGAGCTACCCATTGCTCACTGTCCGCAAGCCCGCGCCTACGGTGGCTGGAAATCGGGATCGGAATCCCGGCGGCGGCGAGAGCGCCGTTGCTCGATTTACGAAAAATATGGCACAAAGCGCCCCATTTTTCGTTCATTATTATTATTTTCAACCTATATTGAAAATTAATTTACACTTTTTAGTTTGATATGCTATGAAAGCGTGTTTTTTAGTTTTTTTAAACTATATTTTTATTTTCACTAAAAAAAACGGATTATTGTATTGTCATCAGTCTTTGATGGGTGTGCAAAGTTTGAAGAAAATCTGATCGCCCAAAGTAGGTCAAAATCGAGCTCAAAGGCGTTGGTTACAAACATACAGGTGAAGTTAATATAAGCGTGTTAATAACGAATTTAACAATTTCTCAATATAGAAAATGAAAAATAATATGTATTAAATAACTTCTTTATCAATAAATATACAAAAATAGAATGCTAATTTATGAAATTAATACTACAATTAGCGAGACAAAACGGGATATAACAATTTTAAACAAATATACAAAAAAAAAAAAAATACAAAATATTTTATTTCCGAACCAAAATTTTTTTTAACAATAGATTGTGATTGGAGCCTCCTTTTAGGTAAATAATGCCTATATTAGGAGACTCCACTCTTCCATAACTTAGCAATATATGAATAGTTTTTGGTGTTTACAATTTACAGTTATCAATGATCTATATACATGTTTATGTGTAAAGGGTGTATGTGTGTGTGGGGTGCGCGTGTGGGTGTTTAGGGTGCGTGTGTGTGTGTGTGGCGTGCGTGTCATGGTGTGTTTGCGGGAGTGTGTAAGGGATGGTTTATGTTACGTATTGCAGCAGTGCTTCCGTACTTTCATATGTTAAGGTTTTTATCCATTCCATTAGCAATTTCTTACATTCATGTAGTTGTTTAGTGTATATACTCATATATTTCTTTGTTTACCTTATTATATATTTGTGCAGAGCGTTTATTGTATTGTTTTAGCAGCAAATTTAGTTTTAGTTTGTGGAACTTGTGCAATCATATCTTTCCGTCTCTTTGATAGTATTTTACTATCATAAGAAAGAGTTTTGTGTTTTTTTTTAAATCAGTTGTGTGATGTACAACTTCCTAACAGAAAGCAGACCACTTATCTGATAAATACTTTCAGTAGGGTGTCTAATTCTTTTAAAATACATAAGTTTAATGAGGGCTCGTTGTCCTCGTTCCACCTCTATAAATTTTGTTTTTGTTGCACCGCCCCATATCGGTATACAGTAAGTTATGATAGATAAGGGCAATGTAAATTTCGTTCAAGAGATTTCGGTTTTGGCCGACTTTTTATTTATAATTGTTGGAACGACGTGTCTTAATGTTTTGAATATCCAACATAATTTCCTTATTCTACGTGTTACGTGTTCGATATGGAAATACCAAGACAACTTTTGTTCAATTATGATTCCTAAATATTTCGTCTGAGATACTTTACCAATTAGAGGACATGTACAATCGTTATTAGCGGTTCTCTGCTTACATGAATGCACTTTAATGCTAAAGGCTTCATTTGGTTGTGTGATATACCTATTTGTCTCTCTCGTCAAGACGTTGTTTTCTATGGCCTCTGCAGTCAAATACCATATCAGACTCCTTTTTCATAGCAGCTTCGAAACTTTATAACTTCGTGGTTGATAAACATAATCTTTTATTTGTATTTGCTTACCAGAAATAAAAATATTAAATTAAGCAAAAAAATAATGCATGTTTCCTATAGAACTCGGAAATTGAGAATAGGTTTTGCACTGCACTAACATGTTACATCATTTAAAACTAAGCTATAGTCCGGCAAATCTAAGAAGTACCGTTTGACAGTTCTACACGTAGTACATTTTAATTTGTTGATTAAAAATTGTATTATGTTGTGATAAAACAAAAATAGCTTCATAATTCAATGGTTTTACGGAAAAGATAATAAAAATAGTATAAGTTACGCCTATACAAAGCTATTTTTATAGAAAAGTGTAAAATGATACTTCTTCGATTTGTTGTGATATAATTTATTCATTAAAATACAAATGTTTCTTTTTCACTTGAATATATCGATTGTCTTGGCTGGTTCATCAATAATCGAAGCGAGTCTATTTGGCTTGGACGCCGCAACAGTATTTGATGCAGTTCATCCTTCTGAAAAAGAAAAAAAAAACCTTCGTGATTAGACCGCACTTGACTTCAATTTTGCCTGATAATCTGTATCTATGAGATCTAAGATGAAACGAGCGAACCAAGAAGATATCTGATCAATCTTGCCTTAAAATCAGATGGTTGAAAGGTATGCTAAACATAAGCACAAAACGTTTTGGTAGTGCAATCATTGCGCATAGATAAAGAGTAGAATTCTCTACCGGAGCCTGTGTTTTCTGATTGCTACCACCTAAAGGTTTTTAATTTAGGAGTAAATAGTGGAATTTTAGGCAGCATGCTTTATAATCGACCACAACAACGCATACCTTATCAGGTGAGCTACAAAAATTTGGTAGCGAACACACAGGCTGGCACATTTTGCCTACACGAATACTAAGTGCGACTGTTCTGTGCGAAATTGTCTCACTGCTGGTCAAAGGTTTTTCCTTTCTCCTTCAAAACCCCTCTTCTTCCTCGTCTTGGCCGATTTCTGGACATATATTGATATTCTGTTTATTGTTTCTTTCTACTAGTTGTTGTAACTCATTTATTTTATCAATAGCATTTCGTTTTATCTCAATTCCTTCGTCATCATAATTATTTAAGTGGCAACCGATTGCTTGTGAAAAAATGTTTTGACGTGCATTATTATTGTTAAATGTTTCATGATTCATGGTTTCAGGACTGTCTTGGAGATTATAAGTGTTATCAAATTCCTGATCTCCGTTTTGCTTGCCATTCAACATATCATTCATCATAATCTGATAATTCTGGTGCTCCGTTAACGTAGTTTCTCTTGGAATAATTTCATACGAATTGTCCATATTATTGTATTTTCCTTTATATGCGTTAAATTGTTGAGCCACATATTTATAGTTGTTATTTGGATCGTTTTCATGTTCGGAGCATTTATTATTATGTTTTTTTTGGGCTTGTTTTGACAAATGATGAATCATTCTTCTGAGTGAAACAATTTTGTCTTCGATACTTTCATTGGCTTCACTCTGCGGGTAAGTCCCCAATTCGTGCAAATATTTATTATCGAGTTGTTTATCAAGTGCACTTGGTGACAAACTTTTTTGGCCTTTATTTACACCAGTCTCATATATTTTTCTCATTTTAAAATCAAATATTTGCTTTAAATCGTCATCAAATTTTAGATTTTGTACTTCTTGCTCTAATGAGTTTAGTATCAATAGTAACTTTTTGCGTGCAAAATGTTGATCTTTATTTTGTGTGTTTAAATAAATAGTTTTTTCGGTAACGATGTCAGTCAGATTCTCTTCCGCTACATTTAGTATGCTTTCAGTTGTAGCTTCGTTCTCTACGTACGAATGCACCTTAAATATAATATCGTCAAAAGCATTACTAGTAATTACTGGTTTGCGTTTTTGAAATTTTGACAACTTTATGTTTAAACTGGGCCTTTCATTGGGCGGTCTTGAATTTAGTTGTTTCTTTTTAGGTGTTATTGCGTCCGCTATCTGTAATACGTATTTAAAAGTATTAATTTCGTTTATTCGTATAAATGATATTTTTAAATATTTGGATTAAAAATGGGCCTCATCAGAAGGCTTAAATTCATTCAAAGGACAATGGAAAGGGCTATGCTTAGAGTTTCCTTGCGTGATCTTATCAGGTATGGAGATATCCACAGGAGAACTAAGATTGTCGACATAGCCTGAAGAATCTCCAAACTAATAATAATAATATAACAGTGCAATAATGAACTGAGGAGTGCTTTGGAGTGTGCTATTCGGGAGTATCGCAACATGCCGCTTGAGCTTAGGCCGCGTTTAACTCGTTTGCCCATGCGTAATAAGAATAAGGCGCTGGTGGCTGCTCTGGATTCGCAGTTGTCAAACTATTTTGATGACTGCGAAGATCTCACCGGTACACACTCGATCATGTACTGCGCGGCCGTAGCGGCATGTCGTGTAGCTCACGTCAAATTTCCAAACAGTGACGTAGCTACACGACCAAAACCAGCTGTGCTGGCCTGGCAGTGTAGGATCGAGGGTCGTATTGGTGGGGCCAGAGCACTCATCGGCAAACTAATCTGCTTCAGGGAGGGTAACACTCGCCCACGAGTGATGCGCTTTGTGAGGCGGGCGTTTTCGGGGACTGACATCAGCCCCCGAGACTATATGTCCCGTGTCACAGAGCGCATCGACTTCCTGAAGCAGAAGGTGTATGCATGGGCAAACCGTATACGAAGGTATAAGCGGCGGGTTGAACGGTACATCCAGAATAGCACATTCCGGAGTAACGAAAGGTGGGTATACAGGGCTTGGGAGCGACCGGACCAAGGTTTCACTGACACGCGCCTTCCGGACGATGACGCCATGTGTTCGTTCTGGCGCAACATCTGGTCGGTGCCTGTCAGTCATACTGAGGGTGGTTGGACTCGAGAGGTCGAACGAGCGTGCGAATCGATAATAGAATTGGGGGCAATCACTATCAGCCCCCAAGATGTGGCCCGTGCAGTCCGTCCGTTGCCTAATTGGAAATCTTCAGGGCCGGACGGACCGCACAACTTTTGGATAAAGTGGTTGCAAAGGTCGCACGCTCGTTTGGCATCTCAGTATCAGGCCGCCTTAGAGTCTGGCTCGCTACCCGAGTTTCTTACAACAGGAGTTACCCACCTGCTCCACAAATCCGGTAGCACCGCGGAACCCAAAAACTATCGGCCGATTACGTGTCTGCCGACAGATTATAAGGTTCTTACATCCATTTTGAGGGCAAAGATTGACCACCATGTTGATAATAACGCTATCATGTCTGCCTCTCAAAATGGATGTAGGAATGGGTCCCGCGGTACGAAGGAGCTACTCCTCATCGATATGGCCATTAGCCAACAGGTTCGGCGTTCCCGAAAGGATCTGTCGACATGTTGGATAGACTATAAGAAGGCCTATGACTCAGTTCCTCATACATGGCTCATGAGGGTGCTGGAGTTGTATAAAGTTGATGCAACTCTTCGCACCTTCCTGATGTCATGTATGAGGCAATGGAGGACGGTCCTTCGCTATCCAGGATGTCGAAATATCCAGAGGAACAGCGAACCGGTAAGGATCGAGCGAGGTATATTCCAGGGTGACAGTTTGAGTCCGCTTTGGTTCTGCCTAGCCTTGAATCCTCTGAGCACATTGCTGGAGAATTCAGGCCTTCGATTGAAGAGAGGTGGTCAGGCTATATCTCACCTCCTTTATATGGATGACTTGAAGCTCTTTGCCCCCAACAATCTGCAACTGATGGAGCTACTGAAGGTAACGGAAACCTTCAGTAGTGCCATCAGGATGGAGTTTGGTGTGGACAAATGTGCGGTCATGCATATAAAGCGAGGGGAGATTGTGGAATCCGTGGGTATCCAACTCTCGGATTCCATACACCTGAGATTCCTCTCTCCAACCGAAACCTACAAGTATTTGGGTATGTCGGAAGCGTTAGGCATCAATGCCACTGACATGAAGCAATCGTTGAGGGAGCGCTTCTTTGGCCGCCTGAAGAAGGTACTTAACAGCCTTCTGTCAGGTGTAAACAAGGTGCGTGCCTTCAACGGTTGGGTCATGCCGGTATTGATGTACGCTTTCGGTGTACTCAAATGGACTCAAACGGAACTTGACGCCCTGGATAGGAGGGTTCGTACACTGCTGACTGTATATCGAATGCATCACCCTCGGTCGTCGGTAATGAGACTGTATATCCCGCGGAAGTGTGGGGGTCGAGGCTTTTTAAATGCTAAGACCCTGCACAATCGCGAGGTATGCAGTCTCAGGGAATACTTCCTAGCCGCCGACGGGGGTATGCATCGTGATGTAGTAGCAGTGACAAGGGACTCACCTCGCTCTCCTTGGCTAACGAGAACTGGCGCAAACCTGTAGTGCTTGTTACTAGCGTACGCAGGAAAGTATGGCAGAGTAAGGAACTTCACGGACGCTTTTTCCGGGCCCTTCATGGGCCTGATGTAGACCAACTAGCGTCCGTAGCCTGGCTGCGCATCGGTGACCTCTTTGGGGAAACTGAAGGTTTTGTATGTGCAATTATGGACGAAGTTATCATGACGAATAACTATCGGAGATTTATTGTGAAGGACGGCACGGTTGACATCTGTCGGGCATGTCACCGACCGGGTGAATCAATCCGTCACATTTCCTGGTTGTTCTCGTCTAACTAACGGAGAATACTTGCATAGAAACAACCTTGTAGCCAGGATTATCCATCAGCAACTTGCTCTGAAGTACTCTCTTGTGGAATCGGAGGTGCCATACTACAGGTATGTGCCCGACCCAGTTCTCGATAATGGCGATATCAAGTTGTACTGGGATCGGTCCATCATCACTGACAGGACTATTGTAGCCAATAAGCCTGATTTAGTGGTGGTGGACCGAAGGGAGAGGCGTGCAATGATTGTTGACATATCTGTTCCGCATGACGAGAATCTCGCGAAAGCCGAGAAAGATAAACAAATCAAGTATATTGACTTGGCTCGCGAGGTTGTCGACATGTGGGAAGTGTATTCAGCGATTATTGTACCGATATATAGTCGTTTTAGCCAATGGCTTAATAGCCAAGAGCCTCGACCAACACCTCAGGAGGCTCTCGTTAGTCGACTGGATCAAGGGCTTGATTCAGAAAGCGGTACTTCTGGACATGACTCGTATAGTCAGGAGGTTCCTTTCTTTGGAGCCCTGACCGCCGGTAGCTTGGACCCTATTCCTGATACCGGTGGGACACTATTTTTTGTATTTTTAAATGTATTATTTTATTTTTTTATTTAAATATTTAAAAATATAATTTATAAGTTATAATAATGAATAAACGAATAATAATAACAATAATAATATAATAAGAAGCTGGCAACTCGGGATGTCAAAAGTGTTGTGTGTCGTTCAAGCAAATTTTAATATAAATTAATAATTTTCGGTACTGCAAACCCACAATTTTTTATTCCAATATCCCTACAGTAAGCAATAAACCAAATCTAAACTTCTCTTCAACAAATAAAGGCCGAAAAATGAAAGGAAAAGAAAATATAAAATTGACTAAAGACAGATGACATTTTATGTCACACAATAATATTTTGTACTGGAATGATGATGAAATAAAAACGACAACAATGCTGGAATCACTATGTTGACAAGAGCTGCTGCACGACGTATACGACCACCACCTCCGGCCTCGTCGCTCAGCTCCGCCTCGCCGCCGTCGGAACGCAGCCTCACTGAGAGCGCTGTGACACCGGCCGTGGCAGCTGCGTCGAGCTCGAGCGACGAGTACTACTTGCCGCCGACGACACCACCACCTACGCGACGTCGGGGAGGACGCCGGCCGCCGGCGTGCTTAGGACCTCGAGGCCCACCGGCCTCTGATAGGGTCCCAGCTACTGGCGGAAGTGTGCCGCGCATGCGATGGACGCAAACGACCAATGAAAACGTCATGCGCGCATACTATGGATGGGGCTACAGAGGGAGGAAATAACCTGACCGCGTACCGTGTTCGGATGCTCTCTTTGTTTCAGGTGCTTGAGCCAGCCGTCAACGTTTCGGCACAACGACTATCGGATCAGGTACGGGTCATCCAGCGTAATCATATGTTGGACGATACTGTACTTGATCGCCTCCGGACGAAAATGAGTGACCGTGTCATTACCCCCCCGTCGCAGCTTGTGGGTGCCAGTTGTGGGTGGTACCACCATCCAGCCACATATCCTTTCACACTGACGAGGTGAGTACTGACACGGTCACTAACGTAAGTGCCCAGTGCATGGGTCCCACGGTACGAAGGAGCTACTCCTCATCGATATGGCCATTAGCCAACAGGTTCGGCGTTCCCGAAAGGATCTGTCGACATGTTGGATAGACAATAAGAAGGCCTATGACTCAGTTCCTCATACATGGCTCATGAGGGTGCTGGAGTTGTATAAAGTTGATGCAACTCTTCGCACCTTCCTGATGTCATGTATGAGGCAATGGAGGACGGTCCTTCGCTATCCAGGATGTCGAAATATCCAGAGGAACAGCGAACTGGTAAGGATCGAGCGAGGTATATTCCAGGGTGACAGTTTGAGTCCGCTTTGGTTCTGCCTAGCCTTGAATCCTCTGAGCACATTGCTGGAGAATTCAGGCCTAGGCTATCGGTTGAAAAGAGGTGGTCAGGCTATATTTCATCTCCTTTATATGGATGACTTGAAGCTCTTTGCCCCCAACAATCTGCAACTGATGGAGCTACTGAAGGTAACGGAAACCTTCAGTAGTGCCATCAGGATGGAGTTTGGTGTGGACAAATGTGCGGTCATGCATATAAAGCGAGGGGAGATTGTGGAATCCATGGTTATCCAACTCTCGGATTCCATACACCTGAGATCTCTCTCTCCAACCGAAACCTACAAGTATTTGGGTATGTCGGAAGCGTTAGGCATCAATGCCACTGACATGAAGCAATCGTTGAGGGAGCGCTTCTTTGGCCGCCTGAAGAAGGTACTTAACAGCCTTCTGTCAGGTGGAAACAGGGTGCGTGCCTTCAACGGTTGGGTCATGCCGGTATTGATGTTCGCTTTTGGTGTACTAAAATGGACTCAAACGGAACTTGACGCCCTGGATAGGAGGGTTCGTACACTGCTGACTGTATACCGAATGCATCACCCTCGGTCGTCGGTAATGAGACTGTATATCCCGCGGAAGTGTGGGGGTCGAGGCTTTTTAAATGCTAAGACCCTGCACAATCGCGAGTTATGCAGTCTCAGGGAATACTTCCTAGCCGCCGACGGGGGTATGCATCGTGATGTAGTAGCAGTGGACAAGGGACTCACCCCGCTCTCCTTGGCTAACGAGAACTGGCGCAAACCTGTAGTGCTTGACACTAACGTACGCAAGGAAGTATGGCAGAGTAAGGAACTTCACGGACGCTTTTTCCGGGCCCTTCATGGGCCCGATGTAGACCAACTAACGTCCGTAGCCTCGCTACGCGTCGGTGACCTCTTTGAGGAAACCGAAGGTTTTGTCTGTGCAATTATGGACGAAGTTATCATGACGAATAACTACCGGAGATTTATTGTGAAGGACGGCACGGTTGACATCTGTCGTGCATGTCACTGACCGGGTGAATCAATCCGCCACATTATCTCTGGTTCTTCTCGTCTAGCTTACGGAGAATACTTGCAAAGACACAATCTTGTAGCCAGGATAATCCATCAGCAACTTGCTCTGAAGTACTCTCTTGTGGAATCGGAGGTGCCATACTACAGGTATGTGCCCGACCCAGTTCTCGATAGTGGCGATATCACGTTGTACTGGGATCGGTCGATTATCACTGACAGGACTATTGTTGCCAATAAGCCTGATATAGTGGTGGTGGACCGAAGGGAGAGGCGTGCAATGATTGTTGACATATCCGTTCCGCATGACGAGAACCTCGTGAAAGCCGAGAAAGATAAACAAATTAAGTATATCGACTTGGCTCGCGAGGTTGTCGACATGTGGGATGTGGACTCAGCGATCATTGTACCGATAGTCGTGTCAGCCAATGGCTTAATAGCCAAGAGCCTCGACCAACACCTTAGGAGGCTCTCGTTAGGCGGCTGGATCAAGGGCTTGATTCAGAAAGCGGTTTCCTGGACACGGCTCGTATAGTTAGGAGGTTCCTTTCTCTGGAGCCCTGACCGCCGGTAGCTTGGACCCTGTTCCCGATACCGGTGGGATACTGTTTTTTATAATTTTAAATGATTTTTTATTGTTTTTTAAGAAATATTTAAAAATATATTGTAACGTGTAAAGAAATGAATAAAGGAAATAATAATAATAATAATTTTTTCAAATACGTTTACAAAAATATGAACACTAAGCAACAGTAACAAGGTTTCCTATTACAATAATGATACACTTAGAGTGCTTAAAAATATTCTAAATATCAAAAAAAGTACAATTAGGAGTGGTTTGGAATTGCATTATTTGATAGTGGACCGCCCGATCTAGGTTAATTTAAACCTGTGTTTCAGGCCATCACTTTACAGTCCAGTTTCATTGCGACAATAAAAATTTAAAATTAGAGTAAAATTATTATAAAAAAAAAAAAAAAAATGTTCTACTGTGATAAATGACTACGATAACTAAGCATATTTTATGGTACAATAATACCTAAAAACTATATCTATGAATTTATACAAAAATAAACATTAACGAGTCCATTATGACAAATTTCTAAAAGTTGTTCTGTGTCTGCGTAATTGAGTGACACTAAGTATTCTGACAACATCTTGCTACATGTTTTGTAACTTATACTATAGAAACTTAGTACTTTGTTAAGGATATTATATAGAAAAGGACCTAAGAACACGTAAAAACGCTTAGTAAAGGCATGTCAAAACCAAGTCCTTTCTTCTCTTGTCCGAAGATGGAGGGACAAAAGGCAGTGCAGTATGCTGATGTAGTACTATGTTTAAAATAAATAATTGCCGCAATGTTAGTACTTTACATGCTATGTACAGCTGGTGCGTAGGAAATCTAAAAGGGCGAAAGGTAGCAACCTTGAGAATTGCTCTTTGAGCACGTTCTAACGGGAGTAAAATGGTTTTAGCGGCACCGCCCCAAGAAGTTATGCAATATGTAAGAATGGATTGACACAAAGCCAAATAAACCTGTTTTATTAATTTGTAGTCGGCTATGTCACGCAAATTTTTAAAAACATATATTAATTTGCGCACTCTCGTACACAATAACTCGATATGTTTATGGAAATTCAGATTTGAGTCAATCGTTACACCTAGATATTTTACTTGGTCAGCTTTGGCTAAAGTGGGGCAAGAGCATGCATTGTCAGCATACGAGTACGTGCAGTTAATATGTGCGTGAATGTTTAGGTTATTAAGCGGTATGTTAGCATTTCTCATTGTAAATAAAATGTAGTTTGTTTTATCTGTGTTTAATGTTAGGAGAATTTTCTGGAGCCACTTAGACACAATGTCAAAACCATTTTGTGCATAATCATACACCTCAGCTCTTGACTTACCTGAAAACAATAGAGCGGTGTCATCCGCATATGACATTATAACACCATTTTGGAGCGACAGGCTGCATAGTTCATTTATGTAGATTAAAAATAATGTGGGCCCCAAAAAGGCTACCCTGCGGAATGCCAAAACAGCTATTTTTTAGATCAGAACTGGTGTACTGACCTATTTTTATACAGTGATAACGATCGCTGAGATAGTCAGAAAATACTAAAAGCTGTTTACCTCTTATCCCAAGTGATTCAAGCTTGTGCAAGAGTAAAGAACAAGAAATAGTGTCGAAGGCCTTGGCAAGGTCTAGAAAGATCCCTATTGTGTGCATACCATTATCTGGGTTAGTAGTGATATAGTTAGTCAAATTGTGGACTGCTTGGTTAGTTGATTTTTTAGCCCTAAAACCAAATTGATTATCTGATAGTAGTCTGTTATCTTCTAAATATTTGATCCATCTACTATTAATAATTTTTTCTAAAATTTTAGAGAGGCCTGTTAATACTGAGATGGGTCTGTAGTTATTCACACTGGTTTTATCTCCAGCTTTGAATACAGGTGTGACTACGGCTTTCTTAAGTAGTTTTAGAAATATACCTTTAGATAAGCAAAGTTGAAAGATGTGGGTTAGAGGAGGGGTAAGTAAGTATTTAAATGTTTTCAGAATATGATTGGGTATGTCATCCCACCCAGTGGCACAAACATCCTTAAGCCCGCTTATAATTCTGACTACTTCGTTTACGTCGGTATCTAATAAAACAAAAGAGTTTAGTGTGGAGAATGTCGTGGTCGAGTTGGGTTGGGAAATGATACTTGGGTTAAGTGTTTTTTCAGCCAAGTTTTTACCAACGTTAACAAAAAAGTTGTTTGCTTTATTTATTGCTTCATTTGGGTTTACATCTGACAATAATATTTCTGACGGAGGATCAGGTTTTTTCGATCTAAAAATATGTGATTTTACAAACTTCCACACAAGTTTACTATTTTTCCCGGCCTTCTGTAATTCATTTTTGTCGTAATGATTTTTCAGTTTTTTCAAAAGATTATTACAGAAGTTCCGATACCTTTTATAAGTTATATAAAGTACTTTGTCATCAGGAGCTAGTTTCAATTTTAGATGAAGTCTGTCTCTATGCCTTATACATCGAACTAGACCACGGGTGATCCAAGGTTTAATGCAACTATACTTTCTAGGCACAGTCTTAGTAAACGTAGTTTTCACTATCGCAGATTGTAACGAATTTATGAAGTAATTTAACGAACTATTTGCATCGTCTGAATTATAAACTGGGTCAAGATTAATACCGCGAATGTCAGTCTCGAGATTAGTCATATTGACTTTAGTATAGCTACGTATGCATATTTTTCTAGGTGAACTTATTTGTAGAGCTAGTAAAACAGCCTGATGATCGGTTATCGTAGAATTAGTAACTAGTGTTTTGGATGGATTTTTTGATTTTATAATGATGTGATCCAAGCATGAGCCACTCTGATGCGTGGGGTGGTAGTGAGCTGGAAGGAGTCCATGGAATGAGCAAATGTTCAGATAATTATGTACATTACTATCTGTTTTCGCGGAAGCAATGAAGCAATGATAATGTTAATATCGCCCATAAGTATTATGTTTTTAAAAGATGATAATTTTTTTAAATTTGTGTCGAGTGACTCTAAAAATCTATCTATGTTTTGTGAAGGAGGCCTATAAATAGCTATGACTACCGTGTCGGGAATAATTTTAATTATTAAACAATTACTGTCTAGGGCTACTGACTCTTCTCTTATTGTTCTTAAATTATTTTTAATATAAACTACTAAACCATCGTTCTGGTTTATGTGTATGTCACTTCTGTAGGAGTAATAACCGTCAAGAGATGGTAAGTTAACCATTTGTTTTGACAGCCAACACTCTGTTAAGACAATAATATCACAGCTTACGTCAAGATCCTGTAACAACACTTCAAAACCGTTCATGTTTCGACTTATGCTGCGAATATTCTGTGTTAGTAGGGTTAGTGTTTTGTCACCAGAAGGAAGAAGGTGTTTACAATCCTCAACATTGCAGACTTTAGACTCTGACACAGAAAAACTATCTAGATCGCAAATTAGCTGAGTTGTCATGACAGTTACTAAAAAAAATAAAATAAAATGTGTCAGGTGACGCTCTTAGGCGCCTTCATAATCAATAGAGTTTATGTAATTCATTTCTGCATGTTGGCGGGCCGGGCAACTTACATCACCAGTTGGATGATCACATTTCCTTTTGAAGCGTTTACACGTTGCGCATAGAGGGGGAAAAGATTTGCTACTGCATTCCTTGAAGGAGTGTCCGCTCTCTCCACAGTGGTTGCAGGTAGGACTGGCTTCCCGGCAGAACTTGGCTGCGTGTCCAAACTGCTGGCAGTTGAATCACCTGGTGACTATAGTGAAATCTCTCACAATGCGCAGATTCAAAAAGAGTTTTTTAATCAGCTGTACTGAAGGTACGCAGAGCCGTCAGCTTTATGTGCTGGGTTCACTTATTTACAGAAAGATTAGCAAGTTCTTTCAAATAAATCATCTGAATAAGCATGAGCTTAAGGCTAAGTTGAAGCTCTGGCTTTTTTTATGTTGGGAAAAAATCATCCAATGACCACCCCCGCTCTTGGGCGGAGCGGGAGATAGTGTCAGACTCTTACTGACTTAAAGACCCACCCCGTTCTTTCTAGCCTTCATACCGGGGCTCGAGCGCCCTTTCGGATAACCTTGGCCCCAGTAGGCTTCGACCCGGCTGGGTCCCTGCTGTTGCTGACAACTCCTTGAGGCGCGCGGGAACAGTGCGCGCCGTCGACGACTTGGGCTTGGTCCGGACAGTTGTACGATCTGGACTATTCTCGGATAGAAGACTTACTTACATTTCAACGCTAATCTTAAACAAACATACAACACAATTATACACACACTGACACCACTTTTCCACACACACCATCACACTTTACACTTTATACAGTTTTTATTTAATTTATTTAATTCAAATTACTTATATTCTTTAAGGCTAGACTCACAACAACCGTACCGAAACAACCGGATCCGATGTAACTGCAGTACGCTGACTCCTAAGCCACAGGTCTCACCTAGTTTAGGAGGCAGGGTCCTAATATTAGAAGATACAAAAAAAAAAGATGGATTGTGTGAGAGTGATATGAAAGAAAAGGGAGTTATTGATAGCGTGACGGATGACAGGACAAAATGAAAGGATAAAAAGTATTGCGTTGACCCCGTGTAAAAAGGGACAAAGGTAGAAAGAAGAAATGCCTTTACTACGGGACTTATAAGTCTCAAACTGTGGGTTACACACCAGAAATTTATGTCCTCATAGTCTTTTTTTTTTCTTTATTTATTTAAAGAGGGTTTAATCACAAACTGATTAAGCCACCCTCATCGGTACAAACAGAACTTATTCTATGAATACAATCATGTTCTAAATGCTATTTTAGCTAGTCTATATACTGTTCTTGCCTCCTTTGACAGAGGGAACGCAAGAATGCTGTTACATCTACCTACATCTAGTGACTTGGGTAAAATTGAAATTCTGTCGGCCTCGTTCCGGACACACTCTATCAGTATATGATAAGTGTCTTCCACTATACTACAGTCAGGGCAATTTGGAGACGTAACTTTACCCATAAGATAGGCAAAACTGTTGTGGTGTAGGTACATGTCCCGATCGAAGCCGAAGAGCTGTAACAATTTCTGATCGACTCATGTTGGCCTGGTCGAACCACGGACAACGAGAAAGTGCTGCTTGGATGGTCCGGTACCAAATCCCCTTGCTCAGTGACCTCTGGTCGAAGTGTTCATGCCACATATTACTGCATTCTTCTCTTACCACGTACAAGAAATCACTGTACACCGGAAGGTGTGAGCAAACCAACCTATCATCATATGCATCTTTTGCCAATTTATCTACTATTTCATTGTCTTCCAAGCCAATATGAACCGGTATCCACTGGAGTACAATGGTCTTTTTTTCAGAAATAAGTTTACATATGGATTTAATGACACTGTATGCAACTGGAGTACCCCGATAATTCGTGGTACATCGGATTAAATGTTGAAGGGCGCTTTTCGAATCACTTAGAATAACATATTTGCCGCTTTCAAAGGAGTCAATGTAAGATAATGCTTCCTCTATTGCAATAAGTTTCGTATACATTATATTGCATTTTGAGTTTACCTTTAATTGCACAGAAAGTTTGGTTTGTGGATCGAAAAACGCCGCTCCAGAACCTATTTTATGTAGCTTTTTTAGCCGCAACCAAACCATCTACGCTTGGCAATACAATTTGAGACAAATCAATTCTATGAACCCAAGTATCCAATGAGAACATTTCAAGCTGCGGGCTTGTGTAGACAGACAGCGACTCAAGTGAATCGTGAATTCTAACTAGCAGCGGCACCTTTCTTCGCCAGTGCAGTTGTTGACAATGCTCTTTTAGTTCTTGTAACACAGTGATAATATTATTATCCGCGTATGATTTTATTTTGAGCCAATATTTACCTGCTAGATAATATCTACGAAACTTTAAAGGTTGCAAGTTCAATTCACTTTCCATAACATGAGTGGCTGTAGTTCTAATAAAGCCGCCGATAACCCTCATACAAACATTTTGGACCCTGTCTAATTTACTAAGGTGAGTTTCACAACTACTGTCGTAGAGAAAACAAGCGTAGTCAATTCTACTTCGAATTGTTGCGATGTATAACCGTCTTAGATGTTTGGGATGTATTCCCCATCCAGATCCAGAAAGAATTTTAAAAACATTAGTTAACTTGAGCACCTTTTCTCGAGTCTCATTAATATGCTACATGGATCAGCAAGCTACTGTAATTAGTTTCTTGGAGAAGCCAATTTGAATGCGAGAAACTAAAACGGATAAGTTATCTGCAGTTGAGCGACATTTTCTAAAACCTGTAGTGTTATTTGATAGAAGCGTATTTTTTTCGATAAACCACTCTAATCTATTCATTAAAATGCTATGAAAAACTTTACAAACACATGAGATCATTGAAATTGGATGAAGAGATGTTAAACTTTGTGAGTCTCGACCCGGTTTAGGGATTGGCACAATTACAATGTCGCGCCATTGTTTAGGTACAGAACCAGAGATTAAAATTTGATTAAATAACTTAATCAATATCTTTTTACCGTTTTGAGGTAATCTCTTTATCATGGAGTAAGAAATATTATCACACCCAGGTGCAGTATCCTTCGATCGCACATTTCTTAAATTCTGAGGGTAAAATCATAACATCAAGTTCCGGGTTATTTGTGTCGAAAGACATGTCACACGGGGTTACAAAGTCCGGCGTTAAGTTACGAAGCAAATTAGTAGCCTTGCCTTTGTCTATGTGATGGTTGGAGTATTTGTGTCCCTTTAGCCATTTCATTTTTTGCCATACAGTTGATTGCGATATAGAATGATCTAATGAAGAACAAAAATCACCCCAGGCTTTACCTTTTGCTGTGTGAATCATTTTCTGGGAATTACTAATTTTATTTTGTAAAATATCATAATTTTAAGGGTTTGGATTACGTCTAAATTTAGATAATGCTAGCCGGCGTTCGGCCACACATTTAGACAGCTCAGAATTCCAATAAGGTTTAGTCAAAAATTTACTATCCGGGTTAGGGTTGATTTTAACTAAAGGGATACAAATATCAGAGGCCAAGTTAATACAATCGATGAAGGAATCATAATCAGTCTGTAAGTCTCCAGAAAAATTAAATTCAGAAAAAGGGTGTTTAGTAACTCACTGTATGAGATCCAATCAGCATTTTTGAAATTTTTACGGGCTCTTGATGGAGGTTCAGCTTGGACATTTGAAGTGATTTTAATAACTCTATGATCACTCCCTAATGTCTCATTCATGACTGCCCAGTTGAAAAGTAATGCTATATCAGATGATACCAAAGATATATCGGGTGAGGACTTTTGACACTGTAAGTTAACCATTTTTAAACGAGTAGGGCTGCCATTACTTAACGAAATAAAGTTGTTGTCCACTAATGCTTCAAAAATTTGAGCACCTCTACTATCCGTTTTATTTGACCAATTAGAATGGTGCCCGTTAAAATCTCCTAGAATAATTGCATTTTTTAGAACAATCGAAAGTAAAGCATCCCAATCGCTTTGACAAGTTCGAAGCGAGGGTGGACAGTAAATGGAAACAATGTTTTCTAGCATGCCACAATCAAAAACTTTCACGTAAACTAGTTCTATACCTCGGTTACTGACTTGGACTAGACACATCCGAGATTTTATTGATTTGTGGGTAAGAATTGCAACCCCTCCATACCCGTCAAACCTGTCCTTACGATAGATTGTGTAATTACTCAGCCTTATGGAACTTTCCGTTTCTAACCACGTCTCACTTATAGCTGCAATGTGTACATTTTCTTGATTTAGTAATTGTTCTAACAGAACTAATTTAGGTTTCACACTTTGAGCGTTCCATTGTAGAATGTTTATTTTAATACAGGATTTATCGTGATCCATTAAAGAAGTCAAACAAACTTTTCATCATTTTCCAATCCGACACATTATCAACAACTACTAATATTAACCACTTTACACAACATTGGATAATCCTTTTTATATTTTTCAATTATCGTGCTTCTCTTCAAAAAAAATATCTCCTTTATTCGAGCTATCAGCTCCTCAAAATGTACCTTTTTTTCTCTGGGTTCCTCGGGGTCATCCTTGATTGATTCGTTTGCTTCTGCTGCTTCTCTTGGTGACCAGTCTACCCACTCATCCTCTTTAGCAAATCGTAACTTTTTAGCACTTTTTTTATCTTATACGGTGGTTATATTATGAACGACTGCTTTAGTTTTGACCACCTCTGCATATAAAGGTAAGTTTGATCTCTCCGTGAAGTCGATATTTATTGGGTGCTGCGGAAATAAATCAGCTGTGTTTGTGATAGGTTCCGAGTGTTTCGACTCTTCCCTGCATGGTGAAGGTGCTACGTATAACAATAAAGCCATCCTATATGTACAATTAAATTCAGCCATGAGGTCTTTAAGATTTTTTTCTTTTAAATATGCAGGGCATCTTTTTGAAAGCGCTATGTGTGGTCCACCGCAATTCATACATATAAAATGTTGTGTGTCGCAGTTTGGGTGGTTACTGCCGCATTTCGGGCATAATATTTTTTTGGATGGACACACTCTTGCTGTATCCCCGAATTTCCAACAACGTGAGCATTGCGACACCGGAAATACAAATGGCTCCACCTTGATTCTTAAACTATCGTCATAAACATATGCAGGTAACATATCTCCTTTGAAGCATAATTGAACTGCTTCACTCATAACCCATAATTCTTCCGACACCTCACTAAAATTTCGCCTCTTTTATCGTTTCAATGAAACCAATTCGAAGGAGTCAGGGCAAGATATACAATTCTTGGGTTCATCGACAGTTAGCTCGAGATCTACGTTTTTAATGACACCGTATGAGTAACTTTTGTAATCTGGTCTACTAAATCTCCAGTCTTTATCTATAAGGTCTTTACAAGTTTCTAATTTTGTTGCACTCATCTCGTTTTTGCAATCAATACGTAATCTGTAACTGTTGATATATTTGACCTTCGTTATATCGCTAATCCCCTTTTCTTTAAATAACCTGGCCAGCGCAAACTACCTCGGTAATTTTTCCTTCGACGAAATTTAAATCTCAATATTGCTTTCTTTGAATTTTTTTTCTTTGTTTTGCACTAATTTCCAACCTGTTTTAACATCATCAAAGCCTCGTTTTAGCTGTTTAATCGATTCTTCCTTTGATGTTACTTCCATATTAAATGTTTCCAACACGTCTTGACCTGCTATAAAATTGTTGCTGCTAGCTAACACTCCTTGTTTCAACATTATCGCTAAAAAGTTCCTTATCATCCTCCATTGTAAATAAATACTCCAATACACATTATAATAGTTAACGATGCGCTATTAGTCCGTTTCAAGGTCAAACACTACACTTCTCGACTTTTAATAATTTTATTAAAAACTGCCAGAAAATTCACGTCTGCCAAATTCGACGTTTCCCGCGCTTTTCTAAAACACTTCCAGTTTATAGTAATCAGGAATCACAGACTCCAGCTAGAAATTCCACTTCTTAACGATACCACAATGAATTTTCGTAAAAACGTTTTGTGCTTATGGGTGGGATGTCCACCATATAACGTTGGCGGAGCATCACCGTGCCCTCGTGGGGGCGATCGGCGGGCGCACCGAGCCTTGGTTCAGGCCATGGTCCGGAGCGAGGAGGAGTGGCAGGCGGTCGCCTTCGTCTGCGAAGCAGTAATGCTAGCAAAGGAGGAGGCCATGATGGAGACTTATCAGTCTTGTATCAAAAGCTTATCAAGCTAATTTTTTTTTTAAATGATATAAAAAACCCGTTTTTGTGACAGTTGACCTCGAGTAATTTTTTCCCAGATATCGGATCTAGGAGCACTTTTTAGATTTCATTTATGGTGTTTTAAACAATCTTACCAATTTTCATTATCATCATATCAGCCGGAAGACGTCCACTGACATAGGCCTCCCCCAAGAGTCGCCACAACGACCGATCCTGTGTCACCCTTCCATTGGATTCCCACGACCCTGACCAGGTCATCGGTCCACCATGTTGGAGGCCTTGAATTTTCAGCTGAGTGCGAATTTTTGTAACTTCACTATTGTTAGACCTAATTTGACTGGACTATAAACCATCTATAGTTATGATTTGAACAGGATATAGGCGATAAGCTTAGATTAAAAAGTAAAAATTAAACGCAAACGTGCAGAAACTCGGAAATCGGAGGTGTTAAGTGAAAATATTTTGCCTGTGGACTTAACTCTGTGTTTGTGAAATAAAACTGTAAATTAAGTCTTAAAAAATAACCACATTACAGGTCAAACTAATTTTTTTAACAAATAAATAGGCTACTTAAGTTTTGTAAAGAATCGCATAACTATGATTTTCAAAGTAAGTGTCTATTGCGTAAATATTTTTCGCCCGGTCACTGTGACCCTGTTCATCATTAAATCTGTATAATTTCGTCCGAATGTCCGAATGAAACTTCGGAATCCTTACAAGATCACCCGTATGTTGGTATGTCGATCTGTCACAGCCGATTCGAATTAACTGGTTTTAGTAAAAATTAGTACACATATAAACTTCTGCAACCCAAAAAAGAACTGAGAGAGTGTGAAATCACTAGAAACAAGCTAGCCTAATCACATAAAAAAAAGATTGCGACATTTCGCGTAAATAATAATAGTAATGTGACTAGGAGATATTGCAGTGTTTTTAAGTTGCTTGGGGCATGTTGAATTCCGAACGAAACGAAGGTTAGTAAAATTTAATCCCTCACTGCAACTTGGATTAAAAATTTATAATTAACCCCCGAGTACACCTGAGTGAAGTGAGGAATTCAAGGCGCCCAAGACAAAGACCGCTTTATCCCCGTGTTGGATACTCTACTTTTTACAGTGGTGAGATAATCAAAAGTCAATATACAAATTATTTGAGAAATATAACTACACTTGCGTGCAAAAAAATCGGCCCACCCCTAACTTTTTGGTTTAAAACAGATACCTATAGGAAAAACTAAAATTAATTAAATAAAGTTTTTGACATCAATTTATACTAAGATAAAGAAGGAAAGCTACATTGCACTCGTTTTGAAAGTCATAGTTTTTTTTTTATTGATTTTACATGCTTATTTATGGCACGATCAAATTGAAACTACGGTTAGCGATGCGCAGGAGATAATTTCGGATCATTGGCAGGCCGGTGTGGATGTAATCTCCTTTCTGCAAGTCTTCGTCGTACAATCCACTCACATATTGAGACTCTACGGACATAGAGAAGTTTTTGTTGCACCTGAACTCCAGTGAGATGTCGATAACGCAAAGACATTGATACCAAAAATCGGTCATCGCGCTCTGATTTCTGCCTGAACCCGATTGTCTATTAAAACTTCCGGCCTTCAACAAACCTTTGGTGCACTCGTCTTACTGCAGATCGACTTAAATGAAGACTGGCTCTACTTGAGCGGCCTTAGTTGGACTTATATACATTTTTACATGAAGAAAACACGCTTAAAATTAAGTTAAATAATCAAGAAACCAACAAAATTAGGCAAATTCCAAATAAAGAAAGATTTGATTCAATTTAAATACAGAGCAAAATCAGAAACATTATGTTTTAAAAAGTGTAAAATGAGAGTGTTCGACGATTTGAATCGATAATGTGAACAATGGTACATTTACTAAAATGAAGAATATGTGCAAAAGAAGTTTATAAACCTATCTTCAATAATACCGAAAGAAATTTTACAATTATTCAATTTTTTGGTTAATTATTGGGTTCCAAAGCGCTGCCTATGGGGTGGGCCGATTTTTTTGCACGCAATTTACGAGTTCATGTTAACTATCACTCAACATGTTCGAGATTTAAAACAAATAAAATCTACAACTAAACTGAACTATATTTTTAATTTTCTTTTACGACCCCGCGTGACGTTGTAGCTTCGTGGCGTTGTGGTTGAGTTATCGAGTGATAGTTAACATTAACTTTCTTTCTTTCTATGGTTTTAAAATTACATGACGAGATGTGGCCACCTGGTAACTCATTAATACTGTGTCTATTAACTGCTTCATTTTGTTTTAATATAAACATTTTTTTCCGTTTTGTTTTCTTTTTTTAACACATTGCTTTTGCAATATTTTTTAAATTATTTAGACTTCAACTATCTTAAATTCGTTGGTAATTTATTTTTGTTAACATTTTACTGATAGTTGTAATTATCTATATTTTTCTGGCCTTTTTTTGTATAGCCTTTTTATAATGTTAATGTGAGAACACTGTAGACTCCATGAATTCTTAGATAGTATGATTTCTTTTTTTTGTGCTTTTGGGTATAATATTGACTGGTCTACACTGTTCTTACATAATATCTATATCATTTCTTCCTGTAATATGGAAATATTGTATCAACAACCACTTTTTTTAAAAAGTAACCATGGAATTTCTTGCCGGTTCTCTCTCCATAGGAAACGACCAATTTGGAATCGTGCACTAGCTTTTGACTTTTTTTTTTTGTTATAAACTAGTACTTGACTGCGATCCCACCTGACGGTAAGCAGTGATGCAATCGTTGATGGTGAGGCGCACTATTTTATTAAGAGCCTATTCACTCTAGCCTTGAAGACACCTAAATTATAATCAGACGTTTTATAAGTGGCCATGTATCCCTATGTAAAATAAAAATATTTTGAATTTGAATTTGAGTTCAACTCGCACAAGGATTGTTTTTATAAACCTATATTTTGGGTCCCTCAGTCAGATTTTATTTATTCATTTAATAAAGATTTATGAGTACATATTTTGTTATTTCAGATTATCACGCTGTTCTACATCATAACCAAATCATCAAGATGTTCTATGTTCAATGATGTTCAGGAAGAATCCAGTGCCATGTCCGAAGAATGTCCTAACCAAAGGCATTGCAGACAAGGCACTCATGTCGTGTGCATGTACTATAATCGAGTAAGTAACCTATAGCTCAGTAAGTCTCGCATTATTGCTTCGCAAAAGTAGGTGTCCGTTAAGACCATGTTCATAGCTTCCACTAGGACACGACTGTGCTCCTTCCACGCGGTGGTCTTCTACCGTATGCTCCACCGTATCTTCCGGGGGTTTTTTTTTTGTTTGGGATCAATTGAAATCATCCAATGACAACCCCTGCTCTTGGGCGGAGCGGGAGGTAGTGTCAGACTCTTACTGACTAAAAAACCCACCCCGTTCCTTCAAGCCTTCATACCAGGGCTCGAGTTCCCTTTCGGATAACCCTGGCCCCAGTAGGCTTCGACCCGGCTGGGACCCTGCTGTTGCTGACAACTCCTTGAGGCGCGCGGGAACAGTGCGCGCCGTCGACGACTTGGGCTTGGTCCGGACAGCTACCGGACGGCCGGACAGCGAGCTACCCATTGCTCACTGTCCGCAAGCCCGCGCCTACGGTGGCTGGAAATCGGGATCGGAATCCCGGTGGCGGCGAGAGCGCCGTTGCCTGATGGCCTCCTGCTTAGCGAGCATTACTGTTTCGCAGAAGTCGGCGACCGCCTGCCACTCCTCCTCGCTCCGGACCATGGCCTCAACCAAGGCCCGGGGCGAGAGGTCTCCGCCACCGATCGCCCCCACGAGGGCACGGCGATGCTCCGCCCAAGCAGGGCACACCTCGACTGTGTGCTCCACCGTGTCCTCCGGACGTTCCGACCGTATCGACAACCAGACGTTTATTCAGGCCTGTTGGTCTAGTGGTTAGTGGCCCTGACTGCTATGCCGGAGGTCGTGGGTTCGATCCCCACCCAGGACAAATGTTAATGTGATGAGCATGATCATTTGTTCTGTGTCTGGGTGTAATTATCTATAATATGTATGTATTTAGAAATATATAAGTATGTTTATCAGTTGTCTAGTACTCATAACACAAGCTCTGCTTAGCTTGGGACTAGACGACGTCGTGTGATAGTTGTGAAATATTATTATTATTATATTATTATTATTCATGCCAAAACAGAAACAAAAGCTTCCGAAATATTCATGGTCAGGCAGAAAGTGAGGACATCGTGCTGCCTCTCTAGCCACTCCTCAAAGAGAAGACTTACCATAGCGATGGTGGCGTGCCCGTTTGACACGCTCTTGGCATTTTTCCTAGCTGGGTAATCTACCTCAGTCAGCCAACAGTCAGTCAGCAGTCAGACCAACCTATGCTGTGTGCATCTGTTGATAAAATTATTTTCATTTTCCAGAATCAATTATTTGGACCTCGCTGTGAGGATTTGGTCAAAGTCGAGGTTACTCCGAATGTGGTACATCATATTTTAACGAATGTTAATTAGTAAGTAGCCTTTATATTTAAAAAGTTACTAGTGACGACATTTACATCATGATCATCATTAATTCAGTCAAAAGACGTGCAATATTGGGTATTTATCATCCCCAAGCGTAACAATAGCGACTAACGATCATGTGTGTGTCTTACTGTCCCCGCACACGGGCTTCAAAAAAACGCCACCACAAAAAAACGCTAGAAACGGCCGCAAAAAAACAGCTGAAGCGCGCGACACCTTGTGTCCGGAGAAGCTTGAAGCCGCTTCAAGCGTTTTTTTGTGGCGGCACCGCCGCGCACGAGCCAGAAAAAAAGGCCACCTCAAAAAGAAGCTTGAAGCGGCGTTTTTTTTGTGGCCCGTGTGCGGGGACAGTTACATCCATCGGATTCCTGTGACCCCCACCAGGTCAGGGGTCCGACTTGTGGGATGTTTGATGAATTTCTTTATAACCAAATACCTCAAGTTCTACTTCTAGTAATTTTTTATAGACCTAATGTCCGCTATGACCTGCCATAACCTGTGTTGTGTACGGTGTGTCGGTGGTGTCCAACTTTTTTAAATATTTTTGGAAAAAAATATTTATAACATGATGTAAAAACTATTTAAATCCATTAAGTAACTTATTCTGAACAGACTATATTCAAGTTTCGCATAAACTAAAAAATATGTTTAAAACTATGTTTGTCAGTTGTTTAGTACTCTGCTTAGTTTGAGACTAGACCTAATCTGTAGGTGTGACTCAACCTGTACCTGTGTGTCCCACGGGCCACAAAAAAAGCCGCTTCAAGCTTCTTTTTGTGGCGGCCTTTTTTGTGGTCCGTATGCGGCAGTACCGCCACAAAAAAGCTAGAAGCCGCTTCTAGCTTCTCCGGCCACGAGCTGTCGCGCGCTTCAGCTGTTTTTGTGGCCTCTTCTAGCTTTTTTTTTGTGGGCGCTTCTAGCTTCTTTCTGTGGCGGCTTTTTTTTGTGACGCGTGTGTGAGGACACTAACCTGTAGGTTATGCAACGTTCAGACAACACCATCAGCTTGTCTCAAACACTACAGCGTTTGACGACGCTCACAGCTGCTGGACACGTAACTACGGGCGCACTTCCCGTCCAGAGTCTGTTTCAACTTTTCATATTACATAATTATTCAAAATCGAGTTTCAAATTCACTAATGCTCTAATTTCAACATTATTTTAGTTTAAGAGGACTGATAGCCTCTGGCATGGAGACAGGAAAATATGATGAAGTTCTTCCGAGAGCATACGGCCTGATGAAATTGGTAAGTTAGTTGATTTATACACTTTATTTATTATGTACCAAGTTTACCTATAAGTCTCGAAATAACTGTTAATCAGAATGCAGTAGGTATTAAGTCAAGTCCTTGTTTGGTTGGCTGCTAAAAGAGAGACAGTTAATTACTGAAGCATATACTTTAGTATGTCCCAAATGTAGAAACGTATTGTCTTCTTTTTTTTTGCATTGACGGTCTCAATTTTTTTTTTCTAGCCAGTACCTATTTGGCAACTGTGCAGTTGTTCTTAGTCTCGTATAAATTCTGAAATGTGCTGGTGGTTGTGTAAGACGCATGTCCTTTGACATTCTCTGGGCGGAACAATGGGCGGAACAGGAGATAGTGTCAGATTTTTACTGACTAAAAACCCACTCCGGTTCCTTCATTCCCTTACCAGGGCCGAATCTTCCTTTCAGAAACAAATCCTTGGCTCCAGTGAGCTTCTACCCTGCTGGACCGCTACGGGTTGCTGACAATTCCTTGAGGTGTGCGTGGAACAATACGCACCGTCGACGTCTTGGGCTTGGCCTGGACGGTTACCGGACCGTCCACAAGCTCGCGTCTACAGTGGCCGGAAATCGGGATCAGAATCCCGGCGGTGGCTGGGGCGTGAGCGTGGCCTGTACCAACCTGGCCCGGCGCGAGAAATCGTTGCCCCCACGAGGACACGGCGGTGCTCTGCCGTAGCGGGATACACCTCAACCGTATGCTCCACTGTGTCCTCCGGGCGATCTACACAATGGTGATACCTGGGCATCACTTCCGCACAAATCTGGTGCAGGAACCTCCCGAACTCACCATGTCCGGTGAGGTTTTTCCAGCCACGCTTCAAAAAGGGGACTTACCGTCATAATTGTGGCGTGCCCAGTGTGTTTAAGAAGGATCAAAGAAGCCTTATTTGTCCAGGATGCTTGTGGAGCGGCCAACCTGGGTCAGCAGTCGAGTTAAATTTCCAAATTGGACACTGCAGTTCGCAATGTTCAGATGGGGTGATGAAGTGTGGAAGAGTTGGCTGTTTTTGCTACCGCAAATTTTTCTTTTCTTTTTTTTTGCACCGACTTTATGTACCATCGCGGTTATTTCTGCCTGATTACTTAAAAAAAAATTCGCATGTATTCTACGGCGCTTAGCCAAACGAAACCCTTTGAAATCGTCGATTCGAGTGCAAGCAAATATGAACTTAGCTGTGGTCAGGTGGAAGTGTCTTTAATAGTACGGTCTTATAACATAAAATAATAATGCAATTACAGGAATGGGACAAACAATTAGCATTTTCAGCACAAGTTTTGGCTAACCAATGTCTTGGATATAAAGAAGATGAGTGTAGAGCTACCCGTAAGTCTACTGCATGCTCTTACGTCATAGTTTATATTATCGCATTGGCCTGCTTCATCATGAGATGTCTGCTGCTTTTTTTAAAACTGGAAAATCATCAAATAACTTCTCCTGGCCTGGGTAGAGCGAGACGGAGTGTTAGACTTTTACCCGTCCCACCTGTATTCTTTACAAAGAACCTCAAAAAGGGCAATGAAAGGAAAGGGCCTCATCAGAAGACCTAAAGTCACTCAAAAGGCAATGGAAAGAGCTTCCTTGCGTGATCACATCAGAAATGAAGATATCCGCAGGACAACCAAGGTTTCAGACATAGCCCAAAGAATCGCTTAACTTAAGTGGCAGTGAACAGGGCACATTGTTCGCAGAACAGATGGTCGATGGGGACGAATGATTCTGGAATGCCGACCACGTATCGGAAGACGCACCTTTGGAAAGCCTCCCACGAGGTGGACGATGGTTGCGGGACGCGCAGGATCGTTCATTGTGGCGACCCTTAGGGGAGGCCTATCTCCAACAGTGGACGGCTATCGGCTGAAGCAATGATGGTGAATGATGCTGTTGGCTGTTACCAACCATTAATTCGTGGCAATTGCCACTTCATGTGTATTGCCGACACGACCACCTTCATCATCATCATCATCTTCTTGCCCTTGTCCCGTTTCATTTGGGGTCGGCGCAACACTGTCCTGTCACTCGTCAACACGACCACCTTATAGGCTAATTTTATCCGTTGCTTAAATATTTCAGATAGGTTCCCGAACCCCAGCCAGTCTATTGCTGTTATTAAAAACAAGTATCCAAACTGGGAATATTTGAAATCCAAAAATACTGAAACGTGTTTAGATGAGATAAAACTAAAATTTGCAGTGGATACATTTTTATGGTCCGCACAAAAATCTAAAAGAAACGTGACCAATGATGATATTATGAGCTTCTCTCCACCCTTGAACGGGTAAGTTTTTTAATTTTTTTTAATGGATACAAACCGGTGCTTAACCTTTCGAATGTCTTAAGTTACACAGTCCGACATAAGGTAATTGTCTTTCTATTGTGTCTCTAATTACGACATTCAAAGAGTTAACTGCGATCTCACCTGATGATAAGCAGTGTCTATTCACTCTAGCCTTGAAGAAACCTAAATTATAATTGGTCGGGAAGACTGCAGCAGACAAATTGTTCCAATGCAGCCGAAGCTGCGGTGGTGAGCGTTAAAATCATCTGCGACGATAAGTTCGCGTGGGGCCACCCAAACCCCGTGCCAAGCCGTGACAGAAACAATGCTTGCTGCATGTTGCATGGCTGCCTGCACGCTGCATGTTGCATGGCTGCCTGCACGCTGCATGCCTGCTTGCATGCCTGTTTACATGTACGCGGTATAAACTAAAAATTTGGGACTGTTGTTAGGAGGGTAAAAAATAGCGTTAGGTACGCTATTGTTTAGACTTCTCAGACCTTTCAAAAATAGAAAAAGAAAAAACAAAAATCAGCCAAGCCGTTTTCGAAGACTTTGATTACAAAACCAGTGACATGACGAGGTTTTTAAATAGAAATAAGCGAATGATTTCTCTCGGTCTAAGTCAACGAGAGGGCGTGTCAAACCTTTACCGATTAAAACTACACCTGTGTTCTTCAATTGCCCTTTGCGTTCTAGCACTATGGGTTCCCTTGTAAAAAATTCTAAGTGCTTCTTTAAGAAAACGTCAGCTGAGCGAGTCCAATGACCTGTAGGTAGTTTGTACGTAACGCCGACTACTACCTACGAGTCATTGGACTCGTTCAGCTGACGTTTTCATAGAGAAATTAAATTCGTACAAGCGTAAATTTATACGAGTTTTGAAAAAAAGGTACTTTATTTTTTAATTTTATCTTTATAAATCGATAGTGTTTCATGTACCGGATCGACCCTCTACGGGATTAAAACGATTAAAATTTAACGGTGTATAGCCTGAAAAAGTTTGCTTTTGTATGCAGGAGAATGGTTGATTAATGTTTTAGAAAATTCTTAGTAAAATTATTGTTTATAAAAAAACTGAAACAAATTAATTTATTTATGTAAGTATAGTTTTTATCACTTTTTATATCATATCAAAGCACAAAATAGTAGAAAAAAGTTTAAAAGTGAACCCTATTACGTTTTCTTTTATGTTTATAACAACTTTGTCTCACTAAACTCCTACCAAATGTAGTCCCCCATCATATTTTCGTTGTTTTGGCCCTGATAACGGCAATCGAAGTCCATGATGTCTTGATGAAAACGTTCTCCTTGTTGTTCTGAATACGCTCCCATGTTGTTTTTAAATTAATCTATAATAATAATAATATTATAATAATATTCCACAACTATCACACAACGCCGTCTAGTCCCAAGCTAAGCAGAGCTTGTGTTATGGGTACTAGACAACTGATAAACATACTTATATATTTCTAAATACATACATATTATAGATAAATTACACCCAGACACAGAACAAATGATTATGCTCATCACACAAACATTTGTCCTGGGTGGGAATCGAACCTCGAACATCGAACGACCTCCGGCATAGCAGTCAGGGTCACTAACCACTAGACCAACAGGTCAGTCAAAAATCTAAATGAGCAAGCAGCATATGTACTTTTAGAGATATTCTGCAGCCCATAGTTGTAAAATCTTCTAACATAACTTCTCGATAACAATCTGTGACAGTACAAATTCTTCATCTTCAATATTTTTATTTGAACTCTGAGATGAGTTTGATTGAGACAATCTTGTAGGGTTAGTTGTGGGCTATGAGAGATTGCAGCCGAAGATGAAGCAAGATCAGGATATTAGATGGGTTTTGTATTTTTGTCTTTACGTCGTTTAATAGGATTAACGACGCAAAATAACAATCACCGACGTTCTCGCCAAATTCTTAATATTGCGAGTTTCATATTCCGATTCTCACCTTGATACCAACCTGAATTAAATAAAGATAACAATAAAAATTGATTTATATTAAAAGAAAGTATATTTTTTACTAAAAATTTGTTTGCCTACCTTCTAAACATCTTTTGCAATATTACTGCAAGCAACACGTGGTTGCAGAACAAACCCACGGTTTATCTAAATTACGAAAAGGACATTTCAAATAAGCTTCGTAAGGCTTTACCAAGTTTTTCACATGCATTTAAATAAAATTTTATATCTCGTACTTTAATAAATGTACCACATATTATAGCAAAATGCATCAGCATCACATTACACTTTCTAGAAAACATTTTAACCACTTTGAGTCTTCTAAAAAACAGTTATATATAATTGTTGTTTATCAATTACCTACTCGACATCAGTAGATGCTATGTGACAGTTACACCATCTTAATTTTTTCGCGGTATTTTAAAAACATCACGATGACTTTTATTCGGATTCTTTTTTATATAATAACTCAGGAAAAAGGATTTATTGTCATAACTACTACAAAAGCAAACTTTTTAAAGAATTTTGGTATTTTTTCTTTATTTTAATGCATATTGAATGGAAAAATCACAAAATAAACTCTAGGACAAAGACATTTTCATTTTTTGTAGAGTTGGGATAATCAAAGTTGATTTAGTGATCTTAATAATTGTTTAATAGAAGAACCTTATAAAAAGTATCGAATATACATAAGTATTTTTTAAATGATTAAATAATTATTATACAAAATTCCCAAGTCGTTTGAGTTTTTAGACAGACTATAGCAAAGAAACTTTGAATAATAAAGATATGCCTTTTTTCTTTTTTTTTATGGTGGGGAAAAATCATGCAATGACATCCCCCGCTCTTGGGCGGAGCGGGAGATAGTGTCAGACTCTTACTGACTAAAAGACCCACCCCGTTCCTTCTAGCCTTCATAACGGGGCCCGAGCGCCCTTTCGGATAACCCTGGCCCCAGTAGGCTTCGACCCAGCTGGGTCCCTGCTGTTGCTGACAACTCCTTGAGGCGCGCGGGAACAGTGCGCGCCGTCGACGACTTGGGCTTGGTCCGGACAGTTACTGGACGGCCCGACAGCGAGCTACCCATTGCTCAATGTCCGCAAGCCCGCGCCTACGGTGGCCTGAAATCGGGATCAGAATCCCGGCGGCGGCGGCGGCGGCGATAACGCCGTTGCCTGATGCGTTCGGCCTCCTCCTTTGCGAGCATTACTGCTTCGCAGAAGTCGGCGACCGCCTGCCACTCCTCCTCGCTCCGGACCATGGCCTCAACCAAGGCCCGGCGCGAGTGGTCTCCGCCACCACCCCCCCACCACACACCACCACCACTGCTTGGACGGAGCATCTCCGTGCCCCACAAGGGCACGGCGATGCTCCGTCCAAGCAGGGCACACCTCGACTATGTGCTCCACCGGGCGTCCTCCGGGCATTCCGCACAGTGGCGACACCCGGGCGTCACTTCCGCAGGAATCCGGTGCAGGAAACTTCCGAACGAACCATGTCCGGTGAGGACCTGCGACATGCGGAAGGTAAGGACGCCGTGAGGTCTTTCCAGCCACGCCTCAAAGAGGGGACTTACCGCCATGATTGTGGCGTGCCCAGCACTGGGTTGCGATAGTCGTTGAAACAAAGATATGCCTGCTAGAGGGGAATGAAACTTTTCCCGAACATTGCTGGCATAATGTTTTTTTTTTTTTTAAACGGCCATATCTTAAAGGACTGTATATAAAATCAATAGCAAAAATAATTATGTCTACCAACCGTAACCAAACGAAGTTAGAGACTATATTTAATATATAACTATAGTTTGTTGTCAGGCAAAATTTTTCTTAAATAAAAATGCTGTATATCTGAACTCTTAAACAAGCAGTTAATTAATTCTACACTATGTTAATCTACACTAATTGTATGCGCTGCTGAATGGATCGCACACACCTTGGATATTATCTTGAAATGATAGTCACTGATAACTGAATAAGATCTGATTTATTGCGTAACTTACCATATATGAATGTAATGTGAATGATCGTTAATGAGTCCAATCGTCTGTGAGTGCTAATTGTGTACTATCGCTTTACAATATAATTTGTGCATGGCGACAAAATAGTGCTGAACTGCAATACGCGAAGGCCATGTACGATACATGACTCGTACATATTCCCAGCGAGAGAAAGATGTGAGTGGATGATGATGAGTTTACATTAAGTGTTACCCTTATAAATTTCACACAAGTTACAATTTTTTATTTATTTATTTATTTATGGTTTTTACTTTAACAAAAACGGCTATTCGCCAATTACATTAGTTAAAGACAATATACAAAAAAAAAATCACATACTCATCTCACAATGAGATGATGACATAGATTTAAGTCATACAATGTATGACTTAAATCTATGCTTAGATATAAATTGAATGTTAATCACTAAGGTCATGCGTAGGCGTTCTCTTGTGGCGCTTAATGCTGCCAAGCAAGTTTGAGAAGTTCCTTAGTTCGACCCCCTCTTCTTGTCGTGACGTTGGCTCGACGACGGGAGTCACGTGTTGTCTACGCGCCGACACTTGCGGTGGCTGCTTATCTGAGTCCGACTGTAAGTTGGTGCTCCTCTGCCTACGACGAAAAATCCACCGCCCAAGATGTACTGCCACGGCTAACACAGCGCCTGTTAGTAACACGTAGATTGCGGTATATTGATGTACATCGTGGCTCGATATTCCTGTGTCGATGGCGTTTTCTGCTTTCATTTGCTCGATCTGTTCCTTGATGTGCCGCAATGCGGTTTGATGATCAGTTATATTGAATTCAATTTGTGGCAACGAAACGTTGATGATGTGATTGATAGGTGGGATTTGCTGTGATTCAAGGTCAGCGGCTGTTTTGATTTCCGATTGTCGCAGCTTATGAGAAAAAAACAGTGAAGTCTTCCCCTTTGATTACGCAATCTGAATCCAGTGTGATGACCCCGGCCTTCGTGATTTGTATTGCGGTAATCTGATGCTCGCATATGACACGAAGTGCGCATTGCCCGCAACAATAATAAATGTAAGTATTTATGCGATTCAATTCCATCCAATTATTATGGCACGCTGCTATGTTTGTAAGACATCTGTTTGTGCTCTTGTCCTTGATACACATGCTATCTTCTGACTTGAACTGGAAGATGGGTTTTCTCGAGTGACAGAGACTGGTTGACTCATCGTACTGGACGCATTGTTGTATGTCTCTTGCTGTCATTGTCAGATAGGTGTCTTTGCGTAAATTAATCGCGATGTAATCTGAGATAGGCATGACGGCGACCGTAGTGTTTCGAATAATCGATATCAGCTGATATAGGTCATAGCTCTCTCTGTTCACAAGTAGTATTCTGAATTCAAACATGAGGTACTGCTGTGTTACCCTTGCTTGGATCTTCAGAAGATGGTAAATTTTTGGTAGTTCAGTCTGTATATTTTCTATCGGTAGAGACAAATCTCTCGATAATTGTCCTGAGATTATGCCGAGTTGGTCTCTTAACTGCTTTGGCGATAGTAGATGGGTGCTGAACATTCCATGATGAATATCTGTTATTGTGTCGATCATTGTGTCTTGTATGGACTTTAGTTTGTTGAGCATATTTGTTGCAATGATGGCGGAGAGTGCTAGCTCATTCATAACCTCTTGTTCTTGCAGATTTTTCTTCAATATGTTTGTGGCCGTCGTAAGATTGTTCAAATGTTGATTGATGGCTTTGTGCTGCCGATTGATTGACTCTTCAGTTCGTTTGAGTAAATTATATTCTGCTTCTACCACTGATGTCTGATTTTTCCACAATTGCGCCAAGTGATTTTCATTTCTTTTTATGAGGGAAATATCTTTCTGATATTGATCGGCGAAACGTTGATCTAGAACTCCAAATAAGCTGTTAGCTACGTAGCCTACACCGTCGATGAGGCCTCGCCGCCTTCGTGTGCGTTCTTCAAAATGCTGATTCAGTAACATTCCATTGTAGTACTTCAGTTTGTCATGTGAGTGACGTAGCTGAAGTAGAATGATGTCACAAAGTACTTTGTTTGTGTCTCTTTCACAAACACCGTTTATTTGTTTCAGGTATTTGTCGAAGGTTTCTGAGCCGTCCCAATAAGGGTTCATGTCATAATACACGATGAGTTTCCATTCGTCGCGAATAAACTGCATGCTTGAAATTCGGTCAAAATAGAGTGCTTTGTGTATTGATGTCATAGTGTATGGAGATCCCGTTTGCTCTTGGCCGAAGACTGTTGCTATGAAGAGAAATAATGTGACTAAAGTTGTTATGAGATTAGCCACCATTCCAGTTTGCCGTTTTGATTGTTTGAGTTTTGCCTTGATATTCTGATTGCTGCTGTCCGGCATTGGCGTTTCCCCTGTCTGATAGGTTGTGGTTTTTGCTTCGGAGTCAGAAACTAGAACCGACAGCTTAATCACTGGGCGCTTGATGTACCTGTTTTTCGATTTCAGGGTAACAACCCTAACTAGTCCATCGGAACCGGGATGGAGCTCCGTGACTCTGCCTAGAGCCCATCTTCCCGCAGGGAGGTTAGGCTCGTGAATTATGACGACGTCATCCACTTTGATGTTATCATGAGGTCTCGTCCATTTGCTCCTTGGTGAAAGTGCAGCGAGATATTCTGATTGCCACCTCTTCCATATATCTTCGAAAATTTTTTGAGTTCTATTCCACCTCGTCCTTTCATCTTGTTCGGTATCCAAGATAGTCAGTATGGGGCCGCTGCTCAAGAAGTGTGACGGAGTCAGATAGTTCAAATCATCTGGGTCTTCCGTGAGTGCTAACAGCGGTCGACTGTTGAGGCATGCTTCGAGTTGAGCCAGTAAAGTGCTGTATTCCTCGAACGTGAGTTTCTGCTCACCAACGACACGTCGAAGATGATGCTTCAAACTTTTTACTGCTGCTTCCCACAGGCCTCCTGCGCTTAGCCAGGCGGGCGCGTTAAAATGCCACTGGATTCCCATCTCGTGGATCTCTGTATAGAACTCGTCGTTCAATGTCTTGCGCAATTCTGTTTGCAGTGCTTTATTTGCTCCAACAAAATTGGTGCCATTATCGTTGTAGATGTGATGTGGCTGGCCCCGTCGTGAAGACATGCGTTTTAGGGCCGCCAAAAATGCTGATGAACTTAGGTCTGATACGAGTTCGAGGTGCACAGCTTTGGTGACCATGCACACGAACACCGCGATGTATCCCTTGTTTGTCTTAACTCCTCGCCCTTTGTTGAGTATTACGTCAACGTATCCTGTGAAGTCTACGCCGGTGTGCTGGAAAGGACGCGAAGGGTTGCTCCGAGGTTCAGGTAAGTCCCCCATCATTTGCTTTTGTGTGACTGCTTTATGTTTCTTACACGTAGTGCATGTGTGTAAGCGCTTCTTCACAGCTCTGTTTCCGCCTAGTATCCAATAGCTCTGCCTAATATGTGCGAGCGTGGTCCGAGCCCCCGCATGAAACGTGTGACGATGGGCTTGGTCAATGATAAGGTCGGTGACGTGGTTGCTATGCGGGATGATTAGTGGATGCTTCATATTTTCTTCGATATTTGCATGCTTGAGTCTGCCTCCCACTCTCAAAAGTCCATCTTTGTCCAAAAATGGGTTTAGGCACAAGATTTTGCTTTTACAATGTACTTGCTTCTGTAGCCGTAGTTGGCCAATTTCTTCAGAAAATTCCACTTCTTGTACATATTTTATTATCATATGTTTTGCGGTTTCCAATTCGATTGCATTTAAGTAATTAGAGCGCTCGCTGTGACGTCGTGTGGTACGTAGAACCCATGCAAGTACGCCCACGGCGCGTGTCATGTTGCTGTTTCGTTGTAGTATGGCCTGTATGACGTCATCGTTATGAGGTTGTCGAGTTGTGACGTTACTTTGTATTGATTTTCGCTGCTCTTGATCTGTGACGTAGTTAGTCTTCTCTGCTACTAATGATTCTTCGAATCCAGGAAGAAATTGTGGGCCGTTCCACCATAACTTGTTTTGTCTCAGTTGTTCTGTTGTGATGCCACGGCTGGCACAGTCAGCTGGGTTGTCAGCTGATTTTATGTAATACCAGTTGTCTGGTGGTATGACGTCTTTGATCTGTACGACTCTGTTCGCTACAAATGGTGTCCAACGATTGATATTGCCTTGAATCCATCCAAGAACTGCAGTGGAGTCAGTCCAACTAAATACTTCGATTTTGCGTCCGTTGAGGGCTTGCTGTATTTTTCGCATAAGCGCCGACAGTAGGTGCGTCCCACTTAGCTCTAGCCGTGGTAATGTGAGCCTTTTGTTCTCTGGCACTAGTCTTGTTTTTGCAGCGACGAGCGTAATGTTTGTGTCGTATTTGCAATATACAACACATGCATATGCATTTATGGATGCATCACAGAAACCGTGTAATTGAATGGTGTCTTGGTCTCCAATCTGATACCATCTTTGAATTCTGAGCTGACTGATGATTTCTAGGTCTTCTCTGATTTTTTTCCACTCTGTGCTGATTTGAACCGGAAGCTGGTCGTCCCATTGAATGTTAGAAAGCCAGACTCGCTTGAATAAAAGTTTTAATTTTATTGTTACCGGAGCTAGCCAACCGAGTGGATCAAATATCTTAGAAATATCTGATAGTAGTGAGCGTTTTGTATGTTTTTCAGATGGTTTTGTTTTGTTTATCTTGAGCTCAAATGAGAATTTGTCTTCTTTTGGGTCCCATTTCAGTCCGAGTGCCTTTGTTGACTCAGCTTGCTTGAAATCGAAGGATGATTGATTTGAAGATGCTCTGCTGACGTTTTGAAGTAATTCTTCGTTGTTTGATGACCATTTACGTAAGTTGAAACCTCCCGACTGTAGCAAACGGATCAAGTCATCTTGTAGTCGCTTGGCAGATGATAACGTGAAACTTCCGCTTACAAGGTCATCCATATAGAACTCTTCTTGCAACGCTTGAGCTGCTCTGCTGTGCTGATACTTGTGACCTTCATCGGCTGCCAGCTGTTTTAAAGTCATTATGGCTAAGAAAGGAGCTGCTTTCATGCCGTAAGTGACTGTCGTGAGCTGATACTCACATAGCCGTTGGTCAGGAGAACTCCTCCATAGTATCTTCTGATAGGCTTGATGTTCTGTATTACAAAGTATCTGCCGATACATTTTTTCGATATCAGCCGTGTACGCGAACTGATATTGTCTCCATCGCAAGATCAATGACATGAGGTCTTGCTGTAAGTTCGGGCCCCGCTTCATGAGGTCGTTCAACGTGTAACCCGTGAATGTTTTTGCTGATGCGTTGAATACTACTCTTAAAGCTGTGGTCGTAGAATCGGCGCGCTGAACGCAATGATGAGGTAAGTAGCAAGACGGTGCTGCGTCACTAGTACTCTCGACCATATGGTTCAATGCTTGATATTCGTGAATAAACTGTTTGTATGTTTCTGCCAATTCTGCTTGTTTGCTGAATTTCTTTTCAAGCTGACGGAATTGTCCCATTGCCATGGGTTTTGAAGCTCCTAGTTTTTCTTGAAAATTTGGTTCGAACAGCAGCTCAACAATGTAACGCCCTTCTTCATTGCGAGTTGTTGTATTTTTGTAGTGCTGTAAGCAATCCAGATCGTCCTGTGACATTACTGATTATTCTGCTATGTCTTCAACTGTCCAAAATTGTTTGATGTCGTCGATGTGGTTTATCACTACATTACACTGGAATGTTGTTTGCACGTTCCCGCATAAAATCCAGCCCAGACGTGTTTGTTGTGCAACTGGTTGCGATCTCTCGTGCCTGATGATTCCTTCTTGTATAATGTTGGAATATACCTCGGCCCCAAGTAAGATGTCTACTGGGCGACTTTGATGAAAATCTGGATCAGCTAGAGTTATATTTTCCAAAAATGTCCACGACTCTGGCTTATTGAACGATTTGTTTGGCAAATTGTTGATCAAATTGCGCATAATTAGTACATTGGTGTCAAATGTATAATCCCCGTGAATGGCATGGCACGTGATTCGTATGACACCTTTGCAGTTATTTTCCTTAGCTCCGACACCAAATATGACTCCTTTGCACCGGCCACGCGGTAATCGAAGCTTTTGTGCTGCTTTTTCCGTTATTAAGGATTTTTGTGACCCCTGATCAATTAGTGCTCGTAAAGTTATCAGGGACCCGTCATGTGCTTGCACTTTGATCAATGCTGTGGCAAGCAGAGTTTCTGATACATCTTCTTGAGACACATGGTTGATGCTGTTGCTTGTTGTTTTCTTGCTACCTGCGCTGGCGGTTGATTGTTGCACGGAGTTGTTGTTCGATGCCTGTCCACCCAATTTGCTGTAAGCGTCGTGAAGTAGTGTATTATGATCCGAGTTGCAAACGCGGCATCTTTTTCTTGACAAACATTCCGTGTTATTTGTATGCACAGTTAGACAATTTTTACATAAATTGTATTTCAACACTGCTTTCCGTTTTGCGTCAGGTTGTAATTCGAGAAATGCTTTGCACAAAAACAACTTATGGTTTTGATTGCAATGTAAACAGTTTTTTGTGTCTTCACTGTCTTTTGTGAATGTGTTTGATTTATAATTATTTTTGTTCTGATTTGTACTGAATGCTTTGTATGAATCAAACTTCTTGTTTGTTTGTTTTGACTCAGTCTGAGATGTTCTTTCATTATCTGGTTTGCGACGAGATGATTCCCATGATATGAATTTTTTTTCTAGAAAGTCGAAGAAAACTGCTATGGTAGGTAACTCACGCGGCTCCACCAATGATTCCAGGTAGTCGTTATGAGTCACAGGATCCAACTTTTGCGAGAGTAAGTATACCAATATTGGGTCCCATGATGACATATCTACGCCGAGATTCTTGATCGCATTAATACATTCTTTCGCTGTGTCGTGGAGTTTTTTGATTGATTTTGCTGACAAATGTTGAGTATTGGGTACCCCAAGCAATGAATTGAGATGCGACGAAAAGATCAATTTCTTGTATCTGTGGTTGAGTATCTCCCATGCAGTCTCATAATTTTCCGAGTTGATTGATAGATGTTGGATAATTTTCTCAGCTTCGCCCTTCACTTTGCTTTTGAGAAATTGCATCCTCTGTGCGTCAGAAAGAGATGGATTTGAATGTATGGTCTCAACAAATATATCCTTGAAAGTGGTCCAGTGTTCGTAACTGCCACTAAATGCTGGAATTTCAATCTTCGGCGTCGACCTTTCTCGGTGGGTAACTGACCACATTTTGGTGTTGATATTTGCTTTCATCTGGTCGTAAATGAGCTCGCATGTATTGTATGACATGTCGTATTCACGTCGACTTCGTTAGTTAAACTGTCGAGGTCCCAGTAAAGTGAATCAACTGCTTTCCACCTTGTTTCTAACATTCTTAAAGCATCTTCAAACAGCCAATTTTCTTTTAGAAGGTCCACGTTGATGTTTGCTGTGGTTCTTTGGAACGCCTTGATATTGCTTCTTTGTTTGCGTAACATCTCCTCTGTTTTGCTGTTGCTCGCGGTTTCTGCTACCTCAGGCACCTTTATAGAAAAGGGCGATTGGATTCCGTGTTCGACTCCACCTACACCTAACTGTTGAGTGGTTTTCAGCTCCGATGATTTCGAGGTCGATGGTACCGGGTTGTCCGTAGAAACTACCGGCTTTGATACGGGCGCAGTCGATTTTTGTTCTTGAGTTAAATACTTCATAAACAAATCCCTAGTGCTTTCGTAAAATTGTCGGGTCTGCTCATAAGTTTCTTGCAAAAAATATTTATGGGAAGGATCTTCACGCTCGCAAATTTTTTGGTGGTTGTTCTGGAATTCTGCCCAATAGTTGTCGAGATGGTCCAATTTCTTCCGGATGCCTTCCGGTGTCTTTCGGCTTGCTCCATCTTTCTTGAAGTTGGTCAGAATCCTATGCATTTCCTCCATAATTTGATGTTGCGTTTCAATCACTCCTTCCATGATGATAAAATACGAAAGAATCGAGTTACCACGTCGGTTTCAGATGACGTGCTTCGATGGTCTGTTGTATTATCTGCTGCTGGTGAATGATGATCTCCTCGGTCCGTATCCTCTGTACAGGTGATACTTCCTCTGTTGAACTGTTGAGTTGCTGTCACGGCACAAATGAGCACGTAAACCGGAGATCCGGCTCGAAGGACCAAAAAGATGTATGCGCTGCTGAATGGGTCGCACACACCTTGGATATTATCTTGAAATGATAGTCACTGATAACTGAATAAGATCTGATTTATTGCGTAACTTACCATTTATGAATGTAATGTGAATGATCGTTAATGAGTACAATCGTCTGTGAGTGCTAATTGTGTACTATCGCTTTACAATATAATTTTTGCATGGCGACAAAATAGTGCTGAACTGCAATACGCGAAGGCCATGTACGATACATGACTCGTACACTAATATAATAAAGAGGTAAAGTTTGTTTTTGTGTTTTTTTTTGTTTGTAGGAGGTAAACTCTTAATACTGGTCCGATTGCTAAAATTTTTTCACCAACAGAAAGCTGCTTTCTCCCTGAGTGACAAAGGCTATATTTTATGTACTCAGGCGAAGCCGCCGGCAAAAGCTAGTTACTTATACACTTAGTTGATCTTAGAAATGTGAATTTATTATGAATACACAGACATTGGTGCCACATTCTATGGGATTTAAAGAATTAGGTAACACCGGCCACCATGTATACACAAGATATGTGTCTATCATATTTTTTCTTAAGTCTGCAATTTTTTTTGATGTTGTTAATGATTTTATTTTTGAAAGACTTATAGATGTTAACCTGAAAAATTACCTGAATCTCATACATGGTGGAGTTACACACATTGGATGCGGTGTATCTGCTTATTCCAGTAAAATAAATGGTTCTAATAATACAGGATCAAAACAAAACGTAAGTCTTTTACATGTAATAATAGATTGAAGTATTTATAATTATAGATATTTAACGCCGATTAAATATAAAATTTTATGTTACGTATGTAGATATTTTGGAGTATATTTTCCTAGATAGTAGTAGTAATATAAAATAGATGAAAGCCACCAACCAATTTCTTCGTTACAATATCTACAATTTTTTTTTCATAATTCCAGAACGTTCAAATAGTCTGCAATTTCTCAGATGAACTGAAATACAATCAGGCAGTCTATAATGTACTCCCTCCAATACCAGGACGAGGCTACAGTAAACGTTGTGGTTGCCTAATAGGTTACAAAGAAACATACAGCTGTCTCTGTGAAAAAGAGTTGAAAAATCTTCAGAAAGGTTCGTATGAACTGTTAAGTACGTGAGTAATCAAATGCCGAATTACTAACAGAGAACTTTATTCACCACAAACAATAACAAATTAGTCCAGTCAACAATAATCCGAATCGCAATTAACACTAGAGTACCGTTACACTATCGCTTAGGTCATTAGATAAAATCACTTCACACACTTAGGATACCGACGTCTCAAGATCGATCCAGAACAATAGGGTCGCGTCTCGGGGCCATAAATCATCTTTATTGCACGATGTACCGAGTGTCATTTTCATGCGAATTTCGACTCTATTGTTAGGATTTACAAGACTGCCTCACATCCTATGTTTGATATTTGGGTTATACCTTTTCCTGTTTATTGTGGCAACTGCCAGCAATTTCACCCGCGTGATTTTTTTTTAAACTAGTGCTTGACTGCGATCCCACCTGATGGTAAGCACTGAAGCAATCCTTGATGGCAAGGCGTACTAGTTTATTAAGAGCCTATTCACTCTAGCCTTGACGACACCCAAATTATAATTGGATGCGAAGACCGCAGCAGGCAAATTGTTCCACTCCTTTGATGTACGTGGTATAAACGACGAAGCGAAACGCATAGTCAGGATCGTAAAGGTTTAAACAACGTATATGAGCGCATAAACTTAAATACTTTTATAAAATTGTACACCTACTTTAAATTTGTAATTTCGTTAGAAATTTTAATATGATTGAAATTCTGAAATTTATAATCAATTGTTGCTTGCAGGACTACAGTTCAAGAATCAACTAAGTTTGCAGAAAGATACGAGAGGAAGTTTGAAAAACCATTTAGATATCAAAGCAGTTTCATCAAAAAAAGAAGAAAGAGAGGCCAATGGTCAACAAGCAAGATATAATATATCAAAGTTAGTCGATCCGATATAATCATTTTAAAAATCGTATTAGATGATGGTTCATCACACAATGCAGTTAATGAGTTATCAGAGAGACCAGATGTGCAAAAGTAGTTAATAATAATAATAATCGTTTATTAGGAACTTATAAGTAATAAGTTATTACCAAACAAACGTGTCTTCAACATAGTCTTTATTTAACCTTGTAATACGTTCTTGAGCTTGTAATTCGTTAGTTTTATCATGCGAAAAAGTACACGTATATGTACCACTGTAAAAAAACAGAGTAAGAAAAATATGTTATTCTCCAGGATAAATGCTAGATAGATAGTGTGTTCAAAACATTATACTAAATTAGATTTACTAGATTTATATTATATATTATATTTATATTTATACTAGATTACAAAAAAAAACCGAAATACATGCAATCATTTTAGTTGTTTTTCAGATTGTTCTACAAGCAATGGTTTTACGGTTATGGTGTATTAATTTTATGATCTAATCTGTAGATTTCTAGTAAATCAATTTTAGTGATTGCATTGTGAACTTTCGTATCTCTTTTTTTTTGTATGCAGTCCGAGAGTGACCACGTTTTAGGTCATGTAGTCCTCGGTGTAAGTTACTATAGTGCGCAGTAGTACTAAAGATTTACCATATATATATTTTACAGATCCCGCAATGTTATTGTACTGCCTTCATTTAGAAGAGTGCCGACTATTCAAGCTGCCACTTATTCTGTGGTAGGTACGTCACCTCTATTAATTTCAATCTACTTATGAATCATCATCATCAACATGTCAGCCGAAAGACTGACTGTTGTTTTTCTGATGTGTGAAGGGTCTCCATAATGACCTGTGCGTCTTGCATCCATCGGATTCCGGCGACCCTCACCAAGTCATCTGTCTTCCTTGTGGGGAGCCTTCCAACGCGTTTTTTTTTTTTATACAACCCCCGCTCTTGGGAGGAGCGGGAGATAGTGTCAGACTCTTACTGACTAAAAGCCCACCCCGTTCCTTCTAGCCTTCATACCGGGGCTCGAGCTGTTTTTCGAAACTAACCCTGACCCCAGTAGGCTTCGACCTGGATGGGACCCTGCTGTTGCTGACAACTCCTTGAGGCGCGCGGGAACAGTGCGCGCCGTCGACAACTTGGTCCAAACAGTTACCGGACGGCCGGAGAGCGAGCTACCCATTGCTCACTGTCCGCAAGCCCGCGTCTACGGTGGCCGGAAATCGGGATCAGAATCCAGGCGGCGGCGGCGAGAGCGCCGTTGCCTGATGCGGTCGGCCTCCTCCTTTGCGAGCATTACTGCTTCACAGAAGTCGTCGACCGCCTGCCACTCCTCTTCGCTTCAAGGCCCGGCGCGAGAGGTCGCCGCCGATCGCCCCCACAACGCTGCGTCTTTCGGTACGTGATTGCCACTCCAGAACTTTTCGTCCCCATCGATCATTTGTTCTGCGAACATTGTGCCCTGCCCACTGGCAGTTAAGTCTGGAGATACTTCGAGCTGTGTCAGTAACATTGGTTCTCCTGCGGATAATTCATTTCTGATGTGGTCACATAAGGAAACTCTGAACATAGCCTTTTCATTAATCTGGCTACACCCACTGGTTGTAGACTTTTACCTTGAGACACTGTGGTATTTTAGACAAGAAGATACCTCGTAGCTTCCCGAATGCTGCCGAGCCAAATCGGATTCGACGATTGACCTCTTTCTCGAAGTTACTCTGCCCAACTGGACCGTCTGTCCCAGTTAAACGTAGTCGTCGACCACTTCGAGTCTTCGTTCTTGATAGGAGTGGGTGCTACATGGACGTTTACCATAGCTTTGGTTTTGTCCATGTTTATTTAGGTTTCCATTTTTTCGGAAGCTCTATTGAGGTTACCGAGCATCGTACTGGGCCCCTCTGTAGTCTCAACCATGACTACTATGTCGTTGGCTAACCGAAGGTGGGTGATGTACCCACCATTGACATTAATGCCAAGCAATCTTCATTCCAGAACATTGAAGAGATCAGTTGCGGCAGAGCGTACAAATATACACTTTTAAATATTTAATTAAATAATTTTAAGAAATAGTAATCGGTAGTTAGGATGGTTCGTCAATAAGGTGGATATGGATAAGATATAATTCTGGGAAGTGATAAATTTATACAGGGTGGTTTTGTTAGTAAAGGCTGATGTTTTAACCGCTACAGTTACAGGAAATCGGTTCTAGGAGACGATTCATAATTTTTTACTAGTCTACGGCAAAGCCTCGGGAAGATTTTGACAGCCTATGTAAGTGGTATGTTCATCTGTTTAATTGCTCCTAAGCTGCTTATCAGAACTCGACAAGACATTGTTACAATCGTCCTTGAACATAAGCTACGTGACGTGTCACAAAACTCAATGTGGCGCCCTCTAGCGAACGAAAAGTCTTCTTAAAAAAAGATAAACCCGCCGTGTTTGGTATCATTTGAAATGGCTTCACTTGTACTTATCAAAAATATCATCAAAATTTAATGTGGCGCCCTCAAGCGGTCAAAAAATTAGATGTCAAAAAGATAAGTATCGGTACCGTGTTTGGTATCGTCGCTAAAAATATCGCCCAAATTCAATAAGGCGCCATCTAGCTGATAAATCGTGCATCGTGCGTAATTAGATCGAAATGATAACATGAGCTGGGAGTTTTCCTAGCGATGAAGCATCACATCATCATCTTGTTTGTCCAAAACCCTAGTTTTATTATTACTATTGAAATAGATAATTGCTACTATATTGAGTTTTTTTATAAAAACAGGTTTTGTCAGATAAGTCCGAAATAGCGTTGTCAAACTCATCCTTGTCGGTTTCAAAGAAAATTCTGCGAGCTCGATAGATTTTGAATGTGCGTATCAGCATGGATTGAAGTAGTATCTCTCTTGATGTAGTGGTTTTATTTGCTCGAATTTCTGAATGTGCTCCTTGAAGAGATGTCAGCTAAACAGTGGGGCCGAAGCATAAATTGGAGCCATGTGTTGGCTTCTGAAAGGAAAACACGGGGTCTCGAAATGTAAAGAACATAGGAGAACATAGGAGTGGGTTTTAGTCAGTAAAAGTCTGGCACGCCTTCCTACTCCGCAGAATGACCTTGTCTTCGGAGGAGTTAACCTTTTAGTTTTTGATGTTCTCATGCAGTTATCGCGCGTTTTTACTACGCTTGGTGGAACATATTTTTTTTCGGTGGGTAAAAATCATCCAAATGACATCTCCCGCCCTTGGATGGAGCGGGAGATAGTGTCAGACTCTTACTGACTAAAAAACCCACCCTGTTCCTGCGCTGCCTTTCATACCGGGGCCGAGCTTCCATTTCGGAACTTCACCCTTGGCCCAGTAGGCTTTGATCCTGCTGGGCCCCTACGCAGTGGCGTGCCTGATGCTTTTACAGGGGCAAGTCAAGGAATCTTGACTTATACTACTTACTTAATATTCCAATTTAAAAAAATCTCGTGTTACCACGTGCCATTACGTGTCATCAGCAAAGGTCGGAATTAGGTAGAGTTATTCATGTACTTACGCTGATTTCATACAGAAAAAGAATAAAGTGGATATGCCTAAAACCCCGAAATTAATTTTAAAAAGCAGAAATATTTTATCAACACTATCAGAAAAAAAATATTCCTGCATTAATGACGAGGAGGAGGAAGCGTATAAATTTGATAACCTCACCTCAATTAACGTATTTAGGTGACAATTGACGTACAGATCTTTTTAATAATTACTTAATAATTCATTTTTACTCCTTGACATATAAGATTTAATGATTTATATTTTTAAAGATTCTGATTTTATTCTTCTTTTTTGTGGTCTGATTTTTATACCAATTGTATTAAGTAGACTTTTAAAGTTCTTTAAGATTATTTCTAACCATATGGCGTTATTTGAAATTATTTTCATTAAAGTTAACGACCTCGTAAATGTTTGCATGCCTAATATAAGGTAGATTGTACAAGGCACACTCAATTATTGTTAAATATCTTATTTCATGTCCTACAAACCCACAACCTACCAACCAACCAAAATCCACAACCACAACTACAACCCACCCACCCAACCACAACCCACTACTTACAATCTATGCAAATAAATTTTTACTTTAATTCACAGGCGCACGAAACGGCCAGCGATCAGGACATACATTTACGGAAGCACCGTACTAAGCGACCATCCTGGCACGGTACTACTAAGCGACCATCCTGGCACGGTACTACTAAGCGACCATCCTGGCACGGTACTACTGAGCGACCATCCTGGCACGGTACTACTAAGGGACCATCCTGGCACGGTACTACTAAGCGACCATCCTGGCACGATACTACTAAGCGACCATCCTGGCACGGTACTACTAAGCGACCATCCTGGCACGGTACTGCTGAGCGACCATCCTGGCACGGTACTACTAAGCGACCATCCTGGCACGGTACTACTAGGCGCTCATACCGTACAACACCAAGACAAGGTTGTTTATCGAGAATGTTTACAAGAATTAAACAATGTTTCAGGTCATTAATTCATTAAACCCCAAGCGAACGCCGGCGTTTGCGCACCTATTGTCTTTCTATTGTATCTGTAATTTCCACGATTGAAAGGTTAAGGAGAAAAAAAAAACATTAGTACATTTTTTTTCATATTCAGATTAATATTAATTTCAGATATAGGTACGTCCATATTATGTTAGTAATACAACTTAGCCTAATGTTGGGATTAAATTAAATTATAATAATACATTATATTTTTTTATTTTATTTTTTTATAACGGTTTGGCTAGCGTTTGACCACTATCTCACCTGAAGGTAAGCGATGATGTGGCCGACAATGCAGCACGCTTGCCTAGAAACAACCTATTCACTCTTGATTTAAAGACCTCTAGGTTATAGCTATCAGGAAACAGACTCCGTCAGTGAATTCCACTCCTTAGCTGTACGTATAATGAATGTGTTCCCAAAACGCTTTGTAACACTTTGTCGCTTTTTAGGGTTCCGTAGTCAACTAGGAACCCTTATAGTTTCGCCTTGTCTGTCTGTCTGTCTGTCCGTCCTCGCTTAATCCCTGTGACCGTTAGCACTAGAAAGCTGAAATTTGGTCAATCACGCCGACAAAGTGGTAAAATAAAAATTGGAAAAAAATGTTTTATTAGGGTAGCCCCCGCTGTTTTTTATGGTGGGAAAAAATCATGCATTGACATCCCCCGCCCTTGGGCGGAGCGGGAGATAGTGTCAGACTCTTACTGACTAAAAGACTCACCCCGTTCCTTCTAGCCTTCATACCGGGGCTCAAGCGCCCTTTCGGATAACCCTGGCCCCAGTAGGCTTCGACCCGGCTGGGTCCCTGCTGTTGCTGACAACTCCTTGAGGCGCGCGGGAACAGTGCGCGCCGTCGACGACTTGGGCTTGGTCCGGACAGTTACCGGACGGCCGGACAGTGAGCTACCCATTGCTCACTGTCCACAAGCCCGCGCCTACGTTGGCCGGAAATCGGGATCAGAATCCCGGCGGCGGCGGCGGCGATAACGCCGTTGCCTGATGCGTTCGGCCTCCTCCTTTGCGAGCATTACTGCTTCGCAGAAGTCGGCGACCGCCTGCCACTCCTCCTCGCTCCGGACCATGGCCTCAACCAAGGCCCGGCGCGAGAGGTCTCCGCCGCCGATCGCCCCCACGAGGGCACGGCGATGCTCCGCCCAAGCAGGGCACACCTCAACTGTGTGCTCCACCGTGTCCTCCGGGCGTTCCGCACAGTGGCGACACCCGGGCGTCACTTCCGCATGAATCCAGTGCAGGAAACTCCCGAACGAACCATGTCCGGTGAGGACCTGCGTCATGCGGAAGGTAAGGACGCCGTGAGGTCTTTCCAGCCACGCCTCAAAGAGGGGACTTACCGCCATGATTGTGGCGTGCCCATAGGGTAGCCCCCCGATATGTGAAGTGGGAAGTGTTTTTTTTTTTTTTTTTTATTTAACAGGTGAATAAAAATGAATAGGGGTTTTCTGAAATCATTTTTTGATAATGTCAATAATTTCGGAAATAATCGCTCCAAAAGTAAAAAACAATGCGTCCCCCCCCTCTAACTTTTGAACCATAAGTTTAGAAAATATAAAAAAATCTGAAAAGTAGAACTTTATAAGGACTTTCTAGGACTATCATTTTGAACTTGATGGAAATAACAGTTTTTGTACAAAAAAGACAAAAAGGTTGTACAAAATAATTTCTGGACTAAGTTTGTAGTATAATCGTATATGCAAGCATTTTTTGTTTTAACTTCGTTGACATATTTTAGTATCCTAAACGTATCTTCTTTCAAGCAAAAAAAGAATAATTAAAATCGGTTCTCGCAATCCAAAATTACCACCGAAAACTTCTTCTGGTACCTATGTATTAATAAGTAACCCAATTCCCCGAGATATGGCACTGTACTTTGGGCTATTTCGCATTCGCGCTGTTAGGATTTTTCCTGAGTTGATGGGTCAGGTATTATCAAATTGTTCGGTTAGTCTCTCCTTGGCGTTGGCGGTATTATCTTATAACTACATAAAACTTCTATCAGGAACGTGCTAAGGCAATTTAGAACAAAACTAAAATTCATTTTTTTTAACGCCAGCTATCAAAATGTTAAGGTAAAAACCAGTTCATAAATGGTTCGATAGATGGCGTTGCGTAATGACGTCATCTTTTTAAAAGTCGATGTTAAGATTTTCCGTGCTTTTATGACCTACCGTGGTAAAAAATCGTTTCTTCTTAAATACACCGTTAGTTTTTAGTCGTTTTAATCCCGTGGAGGGTCGAACCGGTGCATGAAACACTATCGATTTGTAAAGATAAAATTAAAAAATAAAATACTTTTGTTTTAATAACTCGAACCAATTCTCGCATAAATGAATAAATAATGCAAACCATTAGTAGACACCATTCCACAATAACAATAATAATGCGTTAACCTGGTCAACGTGGACTCACTAAAAATAGCCAATCCTAGATCAAACACGCCTCCAAACCCTATTTGATTGGCCATGCGACGCGGCGCGCGACCCGTGCGCCCCGCCCTTCCCGCGCGCTAAGTGCATCGCGTGAGTTAAACGTCATGGAATAATTCAGTTTCCCTCAAGACGTCATAGGTGTGGTGTCGTCGCGCGAAAATAATGGCGTCTCGGAATTATGTGTATTCCAACCTGGAGTTGGTGACGAAATCGCGAGTCTTGTTGCGCAGGCGACTCCACGTTTTTACAGTGCCAAACCAGCTTTCTTTATGTTAAACGTGCAAGATTATGTATCCAAAGGAATGCTATGCTCTTGTGAAGTCTATCTAACCAGTGACGATTCGGAGGTGATTAGTTATTAGGTTTATAACAGCCCCTAAGACGACCCATTGACCCAGAACTCTTAAAACTTTGAAAAATTTAACGTGTCGTTTAAGTCAACAATTAAAGTATTAAATAAATAAAAATACAAAGGCGATTTAGGTAAGTACCTAATAGAACTTTTTTTTTTAAATCATTGTAACAGAACTTTTTTTAAATCATTGTAATCAAAATTATTGATTCCACATTTTTAAATACGCCATAACTAGCAGGCCTGTAGAGATTTATTTTTACATGTAATGTAATTAATTACCTAACACTTTTAGCATAAGTAATTATTTTATTAGGTATGTCTTAGGCACAAAGCAGTTAAGTCCGCCCTAAGTCTGTAAAAATATGAAGGAAATTTGGAATCATTTTATTTGTTTTACGCAAAGATCAGCTGAGCGAGTCAATGACCTTACTTGAGCGGGCGACCGACGTACAGGTCGCGTGGTGAATTAAGATCGCTCGGTGAAAGTAGTGGGGGCAATCGGCGCATGTGTACAATTGCACACAGAAGTTCTTAGTATGTATGAATTTTATTTTTAATTTCGTATGTTTGAACCTTAGTAACATAACTTATAATAACACTAGTTTTTGCTTTTAATTTATCTTGTAAGTAGGTAAATTCAGAAAACTTAAACACTTTTAAATTAAAATTAAAATAAAAAAAGACGGGTTGCACTCCGGGAGTGCCGGCAGAAGTGAAAACTTGATTATTAACGTTGAACATGTTTGATATTTTGGAATGGTTAGGGAATAATTTTGCACCAATTGCTTTATCAGTATAAAAGTACTATCATTTATGTGGTAGTAATATTCATTTATTGCGCTATCGTACACAAACATGACAATTTATATTACATTAAAAAATTAACACTTTAAAACTATTACAATTATTTTACATTAAAAAGTTTATCTCTCCGAAAAACTACTGAGGTGTCAAGGGACACCCGGATGGAACGAAGTTCCGTTCTGGCTTGCTTTCTATAAGAGAGAGAAAGAGAGAAAGACAGAGAAACATGCGCACGCCGCACGGCTTACAATAGCTTACTATAGAAAAAGTGTCGTTACAACTTTTCGTGAGAATTTTTTCCGTCTAGCCAATACAATATAACTAAAAAATACTATCCTATTTTATGTACATTTTGACAGCACTATTTCAACATCTTCGAAACCATGAAAACGACACTCATGACGAAAAAGTTGATAATTTCTGACATCCGCCATCTTAGATTTACATTTTGACAGTACCATCGGTTTCAACACCCTCGAAAACCATGAAAACGACACCCATGATGAAAAAGTTGATAATTTCTTGCAGCCGCCATCTTGGATTTACATTTTGACAGTACCATCGGTTTCCACGCCCTCGAAAACCATGAAAACGACACCCATGACGGAAAATTTGATAATTTCTTGCAGCCGCCATCTTGGATTTACATTTTGACAGTACTATCGGTTTCAACACCCTCGAAAACCATGAAAACGACACCCATGACGAAAAATTTGATAATTTCTTGCAGCCGCCATCTTGGATTTATATTTTGACAGTACCATCGGTTTCAACACCCTCGAAAACCATGAAAACGACACCCATGACGGAAAATTTGATAATTTCTTGCAGCCGCCATCTTGGATTTATATTTTTACAGTACCAACGGTTTCAACACCCTCGAAAACCATGAAAACGACACCCATGACGGAAAAGTTGATAATTTCTTGCAGCCGCCATCTTGGATTTATATTTTGACAGTAATAACTTGAAACTTAAAATGCCAATGCATTCAAGTACTTTCCTGGACAAGTCATTTACTGTTCAGGCCGCTCGTCTATGGAATGCATTGCCTGTGGAAATAAAGCGTGCACAAACACTGCCTGCATTTAAAGGGCTTGTGAAGGATTATTACTTGACTCTGTGATCTTGTCTTCGTTCTTCACTAACTCTCTTGCTTATATATATTTTGTATGTATGTATTTGTGTATCTATTTTAGTATTAAGTATTTATTAAGTTTTCTTACTTTTATATTTGCACTAAGTGCAACCCCATTTTGTGTCCAGGCAATCCCTGTCCATTCAAGGTTGCCTGGAAGAAATCGCCTAGTGCGATAAGGCCGCCAATTGTGTTTTTGATTATATGGTTTCCTTTTGTTAATTCATAATCTTGATGTGCAATAAAGTATATATAAATAAATATAAATAAATAATAAATAAATAAATAAAACCATGAAAACGACACCCATGACGGAAAAGTTAATAATTTCTTGCAGCCGCCATCTTGGATTTATATTTTGACAGTAATATCGGTTTCAACACCCTCGAAAACCACGAAAACGACACCCATGACGAAAAAGTTGATAATTTCTTGCAGCCGCCATCTTGGATTTACATTTTGACAGTACCATCGGTTTCCACGCCCTCGAAAACCATGAAAACGACACCCATGACGGAAAATTTGATAATTTCTTGCAGCCATCATCTTGGATTTATATTTTAACAGTACTATCGGTTTCAACACCCTCGAAAACCATGAAAACGACACCCATGACGGAAAAATTAATAATTTCTTGCAGCCGCCATCTTGGATTTACATTTTGACAGTATTATCGGTTTCAACACCCTCGAAAACCACGAAAACGACACCCATGACGAAAAATTTGATAATTTCTTGCAGCCGCCATCTTGGATTTATATTTTGACAGTACCATCGGTTTCAACGCCCTCGAAAACCATGAAAACGACACCCATGACGAAAAAGTTGATAATTTCTAGCAGCCGCCATCTTGGATTTATATTTTGACAGTACCATCGGTTTCAACACCCTCGAAAACCACGAAAACGACACCCATGACGAAAAAGTTGATAATTTCTTGCAGCCGCCATCTTGGATTTACATTTTGACAGTACCATCGGTTTCAACACCCTCGAAAACCATGAAAAAGACACCCATGACGAAAAAGTTGATAATTTCTTGCAGCCGCCATCTTGGATTTACATTTTGACAGTACCATCGGTTTCCACGCCCTCGAAAACCATGAAAACGACACCCATGACGGAAAATTTGATAATTTCTTGCAGCCGCCATCTTGGATTTACATTTTGACAGTACTATCGGTTTCAACACCCTCGAAAACCATGAAAACGACACCCATTACGAAAAATTTTATAATTTCTTGCAGCCGCCATCTTGGATTTATATTTTGACAGTACCATCGGTTTCAACACCCTCGAAAACCATGAAAACGACACCCATGACGAAAAAGTTGATAATTTCTTGCAGCCGCCATCTTGGATTTATATTTTGACAGTAAAAGTGTCGGTACAATTTTTCGTGAGAATTTTTTCCGTCTAGCCCCCTTTCACAACGCGCGATAAGGGATAGCTGTCTACTCTCCATCCGTCTTACGCTTTTTCGATCAGGTCACGTGTCCTGACGCGAGTTTAAGATTTTATACCCATTGCAGAAAAAGTGCTCAACGCCGCTAAAGAAGTTTTCACTTCAAAAAAAATAATTTCGTTAGTTTCTTTCATAACGTAACAATTCACGTCGTAAACCATTTTTCTGGCTTGCCGTTTTAAAACTTTATTTTTAACTATTTTTTTTACGACTACGTATTACTAATACGATAACACAAGCTGTACGCAACAGTACTCAAGTACAACAGTATCCAATGAGACGCGAACGCAACGGGAATTGAAGAGCGACTCTATCTACCAATGACGTGTCGCCGACGGCGCACACCCGCCCGCACGTCGCCAAATAGACCTTAGCATTGAATACTGCGCGTGCCTCTTCTACTTTTGCCAAGTGATCTTGATTCACCGCGCGACCTGTAGGTACTATCTCGTGGCGTTACCAATTGTTTCATGTATTTTGCGAGTATTACCTTACCACTTGCTGTTTTTTTTTTTTTATTTTAAAAGTTACATCGCTCTACAAGCTTTGGATGAATAGTATTTTATAAGTGAAACCACCGGTTCAAAGGATTAAAACGATTAAAATTTAACGGTGTATATTCGTAGTTTTACGAGTGCACAATCGCTGAAATTTCTACTACTTGCATACTGTTTTAGTTATCACTGGCCTTTGTGGGCCCGTTTTTAGGGTTCCGTATTTATTAGAGTTCCGTACTTAGTATGTTAACGTAACAAATAGCCTTTTTTTAAACTCATAAGTGGGAACACTTATTGTGACGGACGGGAAACTACGGAACCCTACACTGAGCGTGGCCCGACACGCTCTTGGCCGGTTTTTACATTGCTCTTGACCACTATCTCACCTGATGGTATGCGATGATGTGGCCGAACGGTTTAGAATGCTTGCCTAGAAGTATTCTATTCGCTTTTAATTATTTTATTTTTCAGAAGGCTTACAGACTAGTAAATTAACGATATTAAGACAATAATATCGACTGTCTAAAAAGTCAAACGACTTAAACGAATTAAAAAAACTGTTATTACATTTATATGTTTCATACAATACTTTTTATAAGATTCTATTAGTAAACAACTTGATTGTTCAACCAGTGTTGACAACATCCGATTTCAAGAATTTGATTATATTACCCAAGTCGTTTGACTTTGGTAATCAAACGACTTAGGTAATCTGATGGCTTGTAAACTTGGTTAATTTAATGGGTTAATTTAACCTTGGCTAGTAAACTTGGTTAATTTAATTATATAAATAGGTAACTTTAATTATACAATTAATCAAGTGTTACGTACAGCACGAAAACCTGCCAAGTTCAAATTTAGAAGTATTATAATTTTAGATATTTTAAACCAAGTACCTATGTATTTTCACAACTATACCATATTTTAAGTTGGGTGTATGGTAAAGTGAATGTCGGCCAGATGGACCGTTACCGATGACGTGAATACGGTGGCAGGTAATGGCTGGATGCGGAAGGCGGAGGACTGGGTGTGGTGGCGAGTCTTGGGAATGGGCAAATGTTTACCAGTGGATCAGGCTGTTGATGAAGATGATTATGATCGATTTTAAAGTGCATCTAAACTTGGCATTGGATTGGATTTCAACCTTTTTTTAGGCGAACAATTAGCCGATAGGAACTTGGCCCCCTTTTTAACAGGTATGTTTTTGGTGGAATTATACAGACTCTACCCGTAATATTACCAAATTGCTAATTTCTAGCCTCCATACAAAAAGAAAGTTCAGAGGTACTACAGGCACTATTCGAAAATGAATTAGTTACCAGAGAAGTTAGCTATCATTGAGAATTTTGTAAGGAGGGGTTTTTTTTTTTTTCGATAGGAAAATCATCTTATGACAACCCATGCTCTTGGGTGGAGCGGGAGATAGTGTCAGACTCTTACTGACTAAAAAACCCATCCCGTTCCTTCAAGCCTTCATTCCGGGGCTCGAGCGCCCATTCAGATAACACTGGCCCCAGTAGGCTTCGACCCGGCTGGGCCCCTGCTGTTGCTGACAACTCCTTGAGGCGCGCGGGAACAGCGCGCGCCGTCGACGACTTGGGCTTGGTTCGGACAGTTACCAGACGGCCGGACAGCGAGCTACCCATTGCTCACTGTCCGCAAGCCCGCGCCTACGGTGGCTGGAAATCGGGATCGGAATCCCGGCGGCGGCGAGAGCGCCGTTGCTCAATTTACGAAAAATATGGCACAAAGCGCCCCACGCATTTTTCACAATGATATTAATATTTTTCGTTCATTATTATTATTTTCAACCTATATTGAAAATTAATTTACACTTTTTAGTTTGATATGCTATGAAAGCGTGTTATTTAGTTTTTTTAAACTATATTTTTATTTTCACTAAAAAAACGGATTATTGTATTGTCATCAGTCTTTGATGGGTGTGCAAAGTTTGAAGAAAATCTGATCGCCCAAAGTAGGTCAAAATCGAGCTCAAAGGCGTTGGTTACAAACATACAGGTGAAGCTAATATAAGCGTGTTAATAACGAATTTAACAATTTCTCAATATAGAAAATGAAAAATAATATGTATTAAATAACTTCTTTATCAATAAATATACAAAAATAGAATGCTAATTTATAAAATTAATACTACAATTAGCGAGACAAAACGGGATATAACAATTTTAAACAAATATACAAAAAAAAAATACAAAATGTTTTATTTATTTATTTAACTATTTATGTACACACATAGAAATACAAGAAAAGAGGAAGGAAACAGAAAAAAATAGTACAAAGGTGATGCTTATTTCTAATGAAATCTCTTCCAGCATACCTGCGACAGGAAAGTTGAAGAAAAAAGAGAAGTAGACACCGTGTGTAAAAGTAAAAGGAAAATTAGTACACACAAAATAGTTATAGTTAGCAATGAAATAGTATAAAAAAATTATAATAATTAAAGATATATATATAAGGTATATTATTGAGGATTTTCGAAATAAACCACAAATTGTTTCTCTGAAAACAAAGATTTGTTTTATTCAACATGCTTTTACAGTATAACAATTATCGTTTAACTAAAATTACACTTTTATCTCACCTGAAAACAAAGAAACGACATTTAAAGTTTACTAATATCGCCTCCTCAATTATATCCCTTTAATTATCTCTCTACTAGTTTTTATAACAATAAAATGCACAAAATAATCTAAACATCATCTGTCATTGAATGATACGTCACCCCGTATCCACAGCTTAAAAATTAAAAAATGAAATGTCATTTCCAAGGAGGTCATTTCATTACATCTCCCCCCCATAGGAACGAAAATTCTAAATAATATAATACAAACAATGCACCTGCAAGCTATCTTTATACCTATGCTTTCAGTTGTAGCTTCGTTCTCTACGTACGAATGCACCTTAAATATAATATCGTCAAAAGCATTACTAGTAATTACTGGTTTGCGTTTTTGAAATTTTGATAACTTTATGTTTAAACTGGGCCTTTCATTGGGCGGTCTTGAATTTAGTTGTTTCTTTTTAGGTGTTATTGCGTCCGCTATCTGTAATACGTATTTAAAAGTATTAATTTCGTTTATTCGTATAAATGATATTTTTAAATATTTGGATTAAAAATGGGCCTCATCAGAAGGCTTAAATTCATTCAAAGGACAATGGAAAGGGCTATGCTTAGAGTTTCCTTGCGTGATCTTATCAGGTATGGAGATATCCACAGGAGAACTAAGATTGTCGACATAGCCTGAAGAATCTCCAAACTAATAATAATAATATAACAGTGCAATAATGAACTGAGGAGTGCTTTGGAGTGTGCTATTCGGAAGTATCGCAACATGCCGCTTGAGCTTAGGCCGCGTTTAACTCGTTTGCCCATGCGTAATAAGAATAAGGCGCTGGTGGCTGCTCTGGATTCGCAGTTGTCAAACTATTTTGATGACTGCGAAGATCTCACCGATACACACTCGATCATGTACTGCGCGGCCGTAGCGGCATGTCGTGTAGCTCACGTCAAATTTCCAAACAGTGACGTAGCTACACGACCAAAACCAGCTGTGCTGGCCTGGCAGTGTAGGATCGAGGGTCGTATTGGTGGGGCCAGAGCACTCATCGGCAAACTAATCTGCTTCAGGGAGGGTAACACTCGCCCACGAGTGATGCGCTTTGTGAGGCGGGCGTTTTCGGGGACTGACATCAGCCCCCGAGACTATATGTCCCGTGTCACAGAGCGCATCGACTTCCTGAAGCAGAAGGTGTATGCATGGGCAAACCGTATACGAAGGTATAAGCGGCGGGTTGAACGGTACATCCAGAATAGCACATTCCGGAGTAACGAAAGGTGGGTATACAGGGCTTGGGAGCGACCGGACCAAGGTTTCACTAACACGCGCCTTCCGGATGATGACGCCATGTGTTCGTTCTGGCGCAACATCTGGTCGGTGCCTGTCAGTCATACTGAGGGTGGTTGGACTCGAGAGGTCGAACGAGCGTGCGAATCGATAATAGAATTGGGGGCAATCACTATTAGCCCCCAAGATGTGGCCCGTGCAGTCCGTCCGTTGCCTAATTGGAAATCTTCAGGGCCGCACGGACCGCAAAACTTTTGGATAAAGTGGTTGCAAAGGTCGCACGCTCGTTTGGCATCTCAGTATCAGGCCGCCTTAGAGTCTGGCTTGCTACCCGAGTCACTTACAACAGGAGTTACCCACCTGCTCCACAAATCCGGTAGCACCGCGGAACCCAAAAACTATCGGCCGATTACGTGTCTGCCGACAGTTTATAAGGTTCTTACATCCATTTTGAGGGCAAAGATTGACCACCATGTTGATAATAACGCTATCATGTCTGCCTCTCAAAATGGATGTAGGAATGGGTCCCGCGGTACGAAGGAGCTACTCCTCATCGATATGACCATTAGCCAACAGGTTCGGCGTTCCCGAAAGGATCTGTCGACATGTTGGATAGACTATAAGAAGGCCTATGACTCAGTTCCTCATACATGGCTCATGAGGGTGCTGGAGTTGTATAAAGTTGATGCAACTCTTCGCACCTTCCTGATGTCATGTATGAGGCAATGGAGGACGGTCCTTCGCTATCCAGGATGTCGAAATATCCAGAGGAACAGCGAACCGGTAAGGATCGAGCGAGGTATATTCCAGGGTGACAGTTTGAGTCCGCTTTGGTTCTGCCTAGCCTTGAATCCTCTGAGCACATTGCTGGAGAATTCAGGCCTAGGCTATCGGTTGAAAAGAGGTGGTCAGGCTATATTTCATCTCCTTTATATGGATGACTTGAAGCTCTTTGCCCCCAACAATCTGCAACTGATGGAGCTGAAGGTAACGGAAACCTTCAGTAGTGCCATGAGAATGGAGTTTGGTGTGGACAAATGTGCGGTCATGCATATAAAGCGAGGGGAGATTGTGGAATCCATGGTTATCCAACTCTCGGATTCCATACACCTGAGATCTCTCTCTCCAACCGAAACCTACAAGTATTTGGGTATGTCGGAAGCGTTAGGCATCAATGCCACTGACATGAAGCAATCGTTGAGGGAGCGCTTCTTTGGCCGCCTGAAGAAGGTACTTAACAGCCTTCTGTCAGGTGGAAACAGGGTGCGTGCCTTCAACGGTTGGGTCATGCCGGTATTGATGTTCGCTTTTGGTGTACTAAAATGGACTCAAACGGAACTTGACGCCCTGGATAGGAGGGTTCGTACACTGCTGACTGTATACCGAATGCATCACCCTCGGTCGTCGGTAATGAGACTGTATATCCCGCGGAAGTGTGGGGGTCGAGGCTTTTTAAATGCTAAGACCCTGCACAATCGCGAGTTATGCAGTCTCAGGGAATACTTCCTAGCCGCCGACGGGGGTATGCATCGTGATGTAGTAGCAGTGGACAAGGGACTCAACCCGCTCTCCTTGGCTAACGAGAACTGGCGCAAACCTGTAGTGCTTGACACTAACGTACGCAAGGAAGTATGGCAGAGTAAGGAACTTCACGGACGCTTTTTCCGGGCCCTTCATGGGCCCGATGTAGACCAACTAGCGTCCGTAGCCTCGCTACGCGTCGGTGACTTCTTTGAGGAAACCGAAGGTTTTGTCTGTGCAATTATGGACGAAGTTATCATGACGAATAACTACCGGAGATTTATTGTGAAGGACGGCACGGTTGACATCTGTCGTGCATGTCACTGACCGGGTGAATCAATCCGCCACATTATCTCTGGTTGTTCTCGTCTAGCTTACGGGGAATACTTGCATAGACACAATCTTGTAGCCAGGATAATCCATCAGCAACTTGCTCTGAAGTACTCTCTTGTGGAATCGGAGGTGCCATACTACAGGTATGTGCCCGACCCAGTTCTCGATAGTGGCGATATCACGTTGTACTGGGATCGGTCGATTATCACTGACAGGACTATTGTAGCCAATAAGCCTGATATAGTGGTGGTGGACCGAAGGGAGAGGCGTGCAGTGATTGTTGACATATCCGTTCCGCATGACGAGAACCTCGTGAAAGGCGAGAAAGATAAACAAATTAAGTATATCGACTTGGCTCGCGAAGTTGTCGACATGTGGGATGTGGACTCAGCGATCATTGTACCGATAGTCGTGTCAGCCAATGGCTTAATAGCCAAGAGCCTCGACCAACACCTTAGGAGGCTCTCGTTAGGCGGCTGGATCAAGGGCTTGATTCAGAAAGCGGTTTCCTGGACACGGCTCGTATAGTTAGGAGGTTCCTTTCTCTGGAGCCCTGACCGCCGGTAGCTTGGACCCTGTTCCCGATACCGGTGGGATACTGTTTTTTATAATTTTAAATGTTTTTTTTATTGTTTTTTAAGAAATATTTAAAAATATATTGTAACGTGTAAAGAAATGAATAAAGGAAATAATAATAATAATAATTTTTTCAAATACGTTTACAAAAATATGAACACTAAGCAACAGTAACAAGGTTTCCTATTACAATAATGATACACTTAGAGTGCTTAAAAATATTCTAAATATCAAAAAAAGTACAATTAGGAGTGGTTTGGAATTGCATTATTTGATAGTGGACCGCCCGATCTAGGTTAATTTAAACCTGTGTTTCAGGCCATCACTTTACAGTCCAGTTTCATTGCGACAATAAAAATTTAAAATTAGAGTAAAATTATTATAAAAAAAAAATGTTCTACTGTGATAAATGACTACGATAACTAAGCATATGGTACAATAATACCTAAAAACTATATCTATGAATTTATACAAAAATAAACATTAACGAGTCCATTATGACAAATTTCTAAAAGTTGTTCTGTGTCTGCGTAATTGAGTGACACTGAAGCTAGAACTACATTAAGCTAGAACTACATTAGATCGACGCACACGTGGGCGACGTCTCAGACGTGTGCGGTGGGTGTGCACACTACACCGACGCCACGCGTAACACGTGTGATCATAATACTAGTGCTGACAGTGACCGCGTGATAGTAAAAAATATCCCTAAGGAACGTACTCTCAGGATAAAAAGTATCCTATATGTTATTCTAAGACATGGTCTACCTATATACCAAGTTTTATCGAAATCCTTTCAGTTTTTTTTTTTGCGTGAAAGTGACATCCATAAGTACATTATTTTTTGTGACATCCATATAAAAAGAATGCGAAGTGCCACCTACCGGGTTTAATTTTATTTTCGAACCATCCAGGGACCTACTTAAAATACACACAAAATTTCATCCAAATCGGTCAAGCCGTTTTGGAAGAATTAGGTGACATACACACAGATGAAATATACTTAAAAAGACTAGCAGTCCCGATAGATGTCGTCCTGTCCGAAGACTCTTGCCAGTTAAAAAAATGAACCCGATAGCAGCGCCACCTATCAGGTTCAATTGTATTTTCAAATCACGCAGGGACACACTCAATTACTCGTTATGCACACAAAGTTTCATCCAAATCGGTCAAGTCGTTTAGGAAGAATTTGGTGACAAACACACGTCCAGAAGAATTATGTATAGGTACATAGGTACATAAGTATAAAGACATGATGCATCATTCATTTTTAGGGGCCCTATTACAACACATTATATGGACAATAGAAATAAGAAGACAGTTTTTTTTGTAAACTGATTGAATATAACCCTATTCTTATTTGAGTTGCATTGCATAGGCACATAATAGATAGGTTCAGAAGACAATCTAGTATCTACATACAAAGTGTGCTCGAGCAACGCACATACATATGTATACATAGACACCGCTCACGGACACGATATCTCGCTCAGCTCAATCGCCCGGTCGCAGTCATCTCACGCATCTCGCTGCCCCTAGCCACAAAATAGATAGGTATTTTGTGCCCTACCGCGATCGCTAGCGTAGGTAGGTATAAAAACTAAAGTACATCATGAGATTGACTTCTGTATCATAAGTATCTATTTTGTGGTCTAAGTAGGTAGGTACCATCAAAGACACTTCCGCCTGCTTCCGCCTGACCACCGCTAAGTTCATTTTTGCTTGCAATCGAAACAAAAACTTCAAAGGGTTTGGTTTGGTTTCGCGCCGCGCCGCAGGAGTCAATGACCGCGATGGTACCTACTTACTTGGCTTCTTTATATCTTGTGATATTTGTGAAAATAAATAAAAAGTCTAATAACTATAGATGGTACTTCTTGACTTGTTTGTTGTTCGATAAATTCGAATGTTAAACTCACTCCAGTTCCTTCTTTGCTTTCGTACCATGTCTTCGACCCTGCTGGGCCCCTACGATTTGCTGACATCTTGAGACGCGCATAGAACATTACGCGCCGTCTACGACTTGGGCTCGATCCGGTTACTGGACGGCCAGACATCGAGCTACCTATTGCTCGCCGTCCGCAAGCTCGCGCCTAACGGTAACTGGAAATCGGGATCGGGATCCCGATGGCTGGGCCGTGAGGGCTGTTACCTCGTGCGTGCAGCCGCTTCCTTAGCTAGCATTACTGCTTGGCAGAAGGAGGCTACTACCTGCTATTCCTCCTCGCTCCGGACTATAGCCTGTACCAGCCCGGCGCAAGAGGTCATGGCCACCGATCACATGGCATACTTCGTACCGTGTCCTTCGGGCGATCTAAGTAGTGGTGACACCCGGGCGTTTCTTTCGCACGAATCCGGTGCAACAACCTTCCGAACTTACTACGTACGGTGAGGACCTGCGTCATGCGGAAGGTGAGGACGCCGTGAGGTCTTTCCAGCCACTCCGCAAATACCCCTTTTTGAGGAGTGGCTGGAATTAGTTCAATAAATTTTATCAGTAATTTTTTTTTATTTACAATAATGATAGACCGCCCATTGTACGTGTTTTAGATCATAAGTTTTTCTTTGTTATGTTTTGTATGTACAATAAAGTATATAATAAATAAATAATAAATAAATGATAACCGCAGATGATACTCGGGCTGTCGTCACACGCAGGGCCCCAATTTCTGGGACGGTTGGATCGGCGTCGCGTGTGATGGCGTGGCGTCGCATCGCGTGGGTCAAGTGTAGTTCTAAAAGCCTAGTTTCCATATAAAATGTATGGGGACCGACGCTCCCAGATCGGCGTGTGTAGCCCACGTGTGAGCAGTGTAGTTCTACCGCCGACGCGCACTCGCCAGACGTCTGAGACGTGTGTGATGCGCATTACAGTAGAATTCACGAATGATGGCGTGCGTGAAGTTAGCCTTCTTCAAACTTCACGGCCGCCATCATTTGTGAATTGTACTGTACAACCTTTGATTTTAGCGATGGATGTCGTCTGTATAGTTAGTTATGAATATACGGAACAGACAGTGAATTTGGATTTTATATTCTAATGGCTTTAGAGAATCAAGGAAAAAAGTTAGGATAGTAAAATACTGGTTTCTTAACATAAACAAGAGTAGAAGTTGGCAAAAATCATACTCTTGTCAAAGATTTACAAGCAAATCAAGCTTCTTCGCTTCTTCTTGTACTTTGGCATATCAAAAGCACAAATTGAAGAAATTCACGACATGATAGAAGATTATATTATGATGCTAGCTGCTGACAATGAGTTTGCCCGCGTGATGTTAGAAAATTATCCCAAGGCAACATACTCCCAGGAAAAAAGTATCTTATAGGCTATTCCAAGACATGTCTATCTGTAAGTATACCAAGTTTTATCGAAATCCATTCCGTAGTTTTTGCCTGTAAGAGACATCCATACATACAAACTTTCACGTTTATAATATTATCAGGATTTATATGATGAGTAGCGGTCACGATAGACGATGTGCTGTCCGAAAACTGGCTTTGTGTTAAAAAAATAAACTGTGAAGCTCAACCTACCGGGTTATTTATTCATTAAAACTTCTTGCAACACACAAGTACAAATGCGGACTTAATTCAATCAATCTTAATTCAATTGTATTTTCAAACTGGGAGCCACAAAATTCCATCCAAATCGGTCAATCTGTTTTGGAGGAATTAAGTGACAAATACATGTAATGAAGAATTTTATTATACATATAGGTATAAAGACTAGCGTTCTCGATAGACGTCTCGTCCTGTCCGAAGGTTTTTTGTTAGAACAAAAAACCCGATAGCAGCGCCACCTATCAGGTTCAATCGTATTTTCAAACCAATCAGGGACGCACTCAAGTACCTACTCGTATATCTACATAAAAAGTTTCATTTAAATCGGTCAAGCCGTTTAGGAAGAATTAGTTGGCAAACACACATACAAATTCATCATTCATTTTTCACGTTGGTATATAATGCTTAAGTTTTACATTTTATGACAGGATACTACTGAATCTGTTCAATGAGCTGTAAATCGGTAATTTTTCTTATTACAATAATGATACCCGTAGATGTTACTCGGGCCGTCGTCGCTCGCGGAATGATGCGAAAGACGTGTGTTGCAGAACTACACTACGCACACGCGATCCGACGCGTGGATAGCCCCGCCCACCTTCCTCTAAAATTTCTGGGACCGACGTGTCGGCGTCGCAGACGTAGCGTCGCGTGGCGTGGCGTGGGTCAAGTGTAGCTCTAACAGTCTATTTTCCATATAAAATGTATGGAGACCGACGCTCCCAGATCGGCGTGTGTAGCCCACGTGTGCGCAGTGTAGTTCTACCTTTAGACCGACGCACACGTGGGCGACGTCTCAGACGTGTGCGGTGGGTGTGCACACTACACCGACGCCACGCGTAACCGTGTGGCGCTAATACTAGTGCTGACAGTGACTTCGCCCGCGTGATAGTAAAAAATATCCCTAAGGAACGTACTCTCAGGATAAAAAGTATCCTATATGTTACTTATTCTAAGACATGGTCTACCTATATACCAAGTTTTATCGAAATCCTTTCAGTTTTTTTTTTGCGTGAAAGTGACATCCATAAGTACATTATTTTTTGTGACATCCATATAAAAAGAATGCGAAGTGCCACCTACCGGGTTTAATTTTATTTTCGAACCATCCAGGGACCTACTTATAATACACACAAAATTTCATCCAAATCGGTCAAGCCATTTTGGAAGAATTAGGTGACATACACACTTACAGATGAAATATACTTAAAAAGACTAGCAGTCCCGATAGATGTCGTCCTGTCCGAAGACTCTTGCCAGTTAAAAAAATGAACCTGATAGCAGCGCCACCTATCAGGTTCAATTGTATTTTCAAATTACGCAGGGACACACTCAATTACTCGTTATGCACACAAAGTTTCATCCAAATCGGTCAAGTCGTTTAGGAAGAATTTGGTGACAAACACACGTCCAGAAGAATTATGTATATGTACATACATATGTTTAAAGACATGATGCATCATTCATTTTTAGGGGCCCTGTTACAACACATTATATGGACAATAGAAATAAGAAGACAGTTTTTTTTTGTAAACTGATTGAATATAACCCTATTCTTATTTGAGTTGCATTGCATAGGCACATAATAGATAGGTTCAGAAGACAATCTAGTATCTACATACAAAGTGTGCTCGCTCGAGCAACGCACATACATATACATAACACCGCTCACGGACACGATATCTCGCTCGGCTCAACCGCCCGGTCGCACTCATCTCACGCATCTCGCTGCCCCTAGCCACAAAATAGATAGGTATTTTGTGCCCTACCGCGATCGCTAGCGTAGGTAGGTAGGTATAAAAAAAAAAAAACCGACTTACTAAAAGAAACACTAAAACTATCAAAATAACTTTAATTTCGGAAGTCGGTGTTTCTATAATAGTTTTGCCTCTTCGTTATTTAACACCGACTTCCGAAATTAAAGTTATTTTGATAGTTTTAGTGTTTCTTTTAGTAAGTCGGTTTTTTTTTTTTGTAAAAAGTTTTTTATTTCACACTTTTTAGTTGCAATACACTTACAGCCAGAGTACCTTTTTCTCATGACAATTCCAATTAACGCAAACTCTGCTAGGATACATTGTTTTATTATGAAGTTCCCGTGTCTACCTTCCGGCTCCATCATCATCATCAGATCAGTTCGATAGTACCTTATAGCCAAAGTGCATCTCATGATAATTCTAATAAGCCCAAACACGGCTAGGATACATTAATTAATTACGGAGTTCCGGTGCCTATCTTCCGGCTCCATCACCATCGGGTCTGTAGTCGTTTAGGCCCGCTTGATGTTGATCCCGCGGGCCCAAACGACCACACAATTTATTTTATATATTTTTGGTGGTCGATTTGGCCCATATACAAATTAAAAAAAAAATCCATTGTTTAAAGCTACTGGTGGATACAGTCAAGTGCAAAAGTGGTAAGTCAAAATATAATAAAACGCAATTCAGTTAGATTTAAAAGTTTATTAAAGATATTAAAAAAGCAGGCCTATAATTGGATAGCCCGAGTAGGTAATCCGTAAAAGGCCCAAATGCTTGACCTTGAAATTAGTAGTGCTCGTACACTTAATTTAGGTATTATTACAGTAAAAAATTTGTAGTTTTATTTGTAGAGAAGTGTGGCACGTAAGTGTAAGTACGTAATTGAATAAATTAAAAATATATATTCTCAGTAATATAAATAATATTAGCTATATACATATTTTAATTCATAAAAATAAAACTAAAAGATTAGACTTTCTTTCATGACTGTACTTATAATAAAATTGGGCGGTGGGTCCAATCGACACCTTCAAAATGGGACTGTGTCGATTGATCCCGCGGACACAAACCGAGCGGGCCCAAACGACTACAGACCCTCACCATCATCAAGTCACATCGATGATACCATTTTCAACATACCTATTCAGAACTATTCATTTATTTGTAACTATGTTCATTGGGAGATCTGTGTGAGTATGAACTTCCATTGGCCATTTCTGATCTTCTTCACCAGTTCCACTTCATCAAATTTCATGTTTTGACTATAAATGCTTAAGTCTTTGATGAAAATAACAAAAGAACTATATATTTGCCTATAATATTTGAGGAGTTCCCTCGATTTCACCAAGATTCCATCATCAGATCCCGACTTGGTGACTATGGGACCATTTGGGAAGTATACCCTTTCCAACAAAAAAAGAATTTTTCAAATCGGTTTGCAAGTGACGAAGTTATGCGCGAACATACATAAAAAAAAAAATACATACATCCGAATTGAGAACCTCCTCCTTTTTTAGAAGTCGGTTAAAAACTAAAGTACATCATGAGATTGACTTCTGTATCATAAGTATCTATTTTGTGGTATAAGTAGGTAGGTACCATCGAAGACACTTCTGCCTGCTTCCGCCTGACCACCGCTAAGTTCATTTTTGCTTGCACTCGAAACAAAAACTTCAAAGGGTTTGGTTTCGCGCCGCGCCGCAGGAGTCAATGACCGCGATGGTACCTACTTACTTGGCTTCTTTATATCTTGTGATATTTGTGAAAATAAATAAAAAATCTAATAACTATAGATGGTACTTCTTGACTTGTTCGTTGTTCGATAAATTCGAATGTTAAACTCACTCCAGTTCCTTCTTTGCTTTCGTACCATGGCTTCGACCCTGCTGGGCCCCTACGATTTGCTGACATCTTGAGACGCGCATAGAACATTACGCGCCGTCTACGACTTGGGCTCGGTCCGGTTACTGGACGGCCAGACATCGAGCTACCTATTGCTCGCCGTCCGCAAGCTCGCGCCTAACGGTAACTGGAAATCGGGGTCGGGATCCCGGCGGCTGGGCCGTGAGGGCCGTTACCTCGTGCGTGCAGCCGCTTCCTTAGCTAGCATTACTGCTTGGCAGAAGGAGGCTACTACCTGCTATTCCTCCTCGCTCCGGACTATGGCCTGTACCAGCCCGGCGCAAGAGGTCATGGCCACCGATCACATGGCATACTTCGTACCGTGTCCTTCGGGCGATCTAAGTAGTGGTGACACCCGGGCGTTTCTTTCGCACGAATCCGGTGCAACAACCTTCCGAACTTACTACGTACGGTGAGGACCTGCGTCATGCGGAAGGTGAGGACGCCGTGAGGTCTTTCCAGCCACTCCGCAAATACCCCTTTTTGAGGAGTGGCTGGAATTAGTTCAATAAATTTTATCAGTAATTTTTTTTATTTACAATAATGATAGACCGCCCATTGTACGTGTTTTAGATTTATAAGTTTTTCTTTGTTATGTTTTGTATGTACAATAAAGTATATAATAAATAAATAATTAATAAATGATAACCGCAGATGATACTCGGGCTGTCGTCACACGCAGGGCCCCAATTTCTGGGACGGTTGGATCGGCGTCGCGTGTGATGGCGTGGCGTCGCGTCGCGTGGGTCAAGTGTAGTTCTAAAAGCCTAGTTTCCATATAAAATGTATGGGGACCGACGCTCCCAGATCGGCGTGTGTAGCCCACGTGTGAGCAGTGTAGTTCTGCCGCCGACGTAGCGTCGCGTGGCGTGGCGTGGGTCAAGTGTAGCTCTAACAGTCTATTTTCCATATAAAATGTATGGAGACCGACGCTCCCAGATCGGCGTGTGTAGCCCACGTGTGCGCAGTGTAGTTCTACCTTAAGTATTCTGACAACATCTTGCTACATGTTTTGTAACTTATAGTATAGAAACTTAGTACTTTGTTAAGGATATTATATAGAAAAGGACCTAAGAACACGTAAAAATGCTTAGTAAAGGCATGTCTGGTTTGAGGCTTTATGCAAACCAAGTCCTTTCTTCTCTTGTCCGAAGGTGGAGGGACAAAAGGCAGTGCAGTCTGCTGATGTAGTACTATGTTTAAAATAAATAATTGCCGCACTGTTAGCACTTTACATGCTATGTACATCTGGTGCGTAGGAAATCTAAAAGGGCGAAAGGTAGCAACCTTGAGAATTGCTCTTTGAGCACGTTCTAACGGGAGTAAAATGGTTTTAGCAGCACCGCCCCAAGAAGTTATGCCATATGTAAGAATGGATTGACACAAAGCCAAATAAACCTGTTTTATTAATTTGTAGTCGGCTATGTCACGCAAATTTTTAAAAACATATATTAATTTGCGCACTCTCGTACACAATAACTCGATATGTTTACGGAAATTCAGATTTGAGTCAATCGTTACACCTAGATATTTTACTTGGTCAGCTTTGGCTAAAGTGGGGCAAGAGCATGCATTGTCAGCATACGAGTACGTGCAGTTAATATGTGCGTGAATGTTTAGGTTATTAAGCGGTATGTTAGCATTTCTCATTGTAAATAAAATGTAGTTTGTTTTATCTGTGTTTAATGTTAGGAGATTTTTCTGGAGCCTAGACTAGAACTTAGACACAATTTCAAAACCATTTTGTGCACAATCATACACCTCAGCTCTTGACTTACCTGAAAACAATAGAGCGGTGTCATCCGCATATGACATTATAACACCATTTTGGAGCGACAGGCTGCATAGTTCATTTATGTAGATTAAAAATAATGTGGGCCCCAAAAATGCTACCCTGCGGAATGCCAAAACAGCTATTTTTTAGATCAGAACTGGTGTACTGACCTATTTTTATACAGTGATAACGATCGCTGAGATAGTCAGAAAATAGTAAAAGCTGTTTACCTCTTATCCCAAGTGATTCAAGCTTGTGCAAGAGTAAAGAACAAGAAATAGTGTCGAAGGCCTTGGCAAGGTCTAGAAAGATCCCTATTGTGTGCATACCATTATCTGGCTTAGTAGTGATATAGTTAGTCAAATTGTGGACTGCTTGGTTAGTTGATTTTTTAGCCCTAAAACCAAATTGATTATCTGATAGTAGTCTGTTATCTTCTAAATATTTGATCCATCTACTATTAATAATTTTTTTCTAAAATTTTAGAGAGGCCTGTTAATACTGAGATGGGTCTGTAGTTATTCACACTGGTTTTATCTCCAGCTTTGAATACAGGTGTGACTACGGCTTTCTTAAGTAGTTTTGGAAATATACCTTTAGATAAGCAAAGTTGAAAGATGTGGGTTAGAGGAGGGGTAAGTAAGTATTTAAATGTTTTCAGAATATGATTGGGTATGTCATCCCACCCAGTGGCACAAACATCCTTAAGCCCGCTTATAATTCTGACTACTTCGTTTACGTCGGTATCTAATAAAACAAAAGAGTTTAGTGTGGAGAATGTCGTGGTCGAGTTGGGTTGGGAAATGATACTTGGGTTAAGTGTTTTTTCAGCCAAGTTTTTACCAACGTTAACAAAAAAGTTGTTTGCTTTATTTATTGCTTCATTTGGGTTTACATCTGACAATAATATTTCTGACGGAGGATCAGGTTTTTTTGATTTAAAAATATGTGATTTTACAAACTTCCACACAAGTTTACTATTTTTCCCGGCCTTCTGTAATTCATTTTTGTCGTACTGATTTTTCAGTTTTTTCAAAAGATTATTACAGAAGTTCCGATACCTTTTATAAGTTATAGAAAGTACTTTGTCATCAAGAGCTAGTTTCAATTTTAGATGAAGTCTGTCTCTATGCCTTATACATCGAACGAGACCAGGGGTGATCCAAGGTTTAATGCAACTATACTTTCTAGGCACAGTCTTAGTAAACGTATTTTTCTCTATTGCAGATTGTAACGAATTTATGAAGTAATTTAACGAACTATTTGCATCGTCTGAATTATAAACCGGGTCAAGATTAATACCGCGAATGTCAGTCTCGAGATTAGTCATATTGACTTTAGTATAGCTACGTATGCATATTTTTCTAGGTGAACTTATTTGTAGTGCTAGTAAAACAGCCTGATGATCGGTTATCGTAGAATTAGTAACTAGTGTTTTGGATGGATTTTTTGATTTTATAATGATGTGATCCAAGCATGAGCCACTCTGATGCGTGGGGTGGTAGTGAGCTGGAAGAAGTCCATGGAATGAGCAAATGTTCAGATAATTATGCACATTACTATCTGTTTTCCCGCAAGCAATGTTAATGTTAATATCGCCCATAAGTATTATGTTTTTAAAAGATGATAATTTTTTTAAATTTGTGTCGAGTGACTCTAAAAATCTATCTATGTTTTGTGAAGGAGGCCTATAAATAGCTATGACTACCGTGTCGGGAATAATTTTAATTATTAAACAATTACTGTCTAGGGCTACTGACTCTTCTCTTATTGTTCTTAAATTATTTTTAATATAAACTACTAAACCATCGTTCTGGTTTATGTTTATGTCACTTCTGTAGGAGTAACCGTCAAGAGATGGTAAGTTAACCATCTGTTTTGACAGCCAACACTCTGTTAAGACAATAATATCACAGCTTACGTCAAGATCCTGTAACAACACGTTGTTTCGACTTACGCTGCGAATATTCTGTGTTAGTAGGGTTAGTGTTTTGTCACCAGAAGGAAGAAGGTGTTTACAATCCTCAACATTGCAGACTTTAGACTCTGACACAGAAAAACTATCTAGATCGCAAATTAGCTGAGTTGTCATGACAGTTACTAAAGAAAATAAAATAAATTATAATAAAAATAAATGTAAGCTACCTTTTTATCTGCTAATTAACTTAAGTGTCAGGTGACGCTCTTAGGCGCCTTCATAATCTATAGAGTTTATGTAATTCATTTCTGCATGTTTGCGGGCCGGGCAACTTACATCACCAGTTGGATGATCACATTTCCTTTTGAAGCGTTTACACGTTGCGCATAGAGGGGGAGAAGATTTGCTACTGCATTCCTTGAAGGAGTGTCCGCTCTCTCCACAGTGGTTGCAGGTAGGACTGGCTTCCCGGCAGAACTTGGCTGCGTGTCCAAACTGCTGGCAGTTGAATCACCTGGTGACTATAGTGAAATCTCTCACAATGCGCAGATTCAAAAACTCTTCAGCTGTACTGAAGGTGATGATGAGTACGCCGTACAGATTCCCTACTTCCGAATAATATTCGAACTGTAGGGTACTTACTGTGCGGCAGTTCTTTGTACTCCAAGCCACCCTGCGTACACATAATGGGATCTCCTCACCAGACCCTACCATACTCAGAGCCGTCAGCTTTATGTGCTGGGTTCACTTATTTACAGAAAGATTAGCAAGTTCTTTCAAATAAATCATCTGAATAAGCATGAGCTTAAGGCTAAGTTGAAGCTCTGGCTTTTTTTTATGTTGGGAAAAAATCATCCAATGACAACCCCCGCTCTTGGGCGGAGCGGGAGATAGTGTCAGACTCTTACTGACTAAAAGACCCACCCCGTTCCTTCTAGCCTTCATACCGGGGCTCGAGCGCCCTTTCGAATAACCTTGGCCCCAGTAGGCTTCGACCCGGCTGGGTCCCTGCTGTTGCTGACAACTCCTTGAGGCGCGCGGGAACAGTGCGCGCCGTCGACGACTTGGGCTTGGTCCGGACAGTTGTACGATCTGGACTATTCTCGTATAGAAGACTCACTTACATTTCAACGCTTGACCCACCAACATACACATACATGCTCACACTTTTCTACACACACCATCACACTTTACATTTTATACAGTTTTTATTTAATTTAATTCAAATTACTTATATTCTTTAAGGCTAGACTCACAACAACCGTACCGAAACAACCGGATCCGATGTAACTGCAGTACGCTGACTCCTAAGCCACAGGTCTCACCTAGTTTAGGAGGCAGGCTCCTAATATTAGAAGATACAAAAAAAAAAGATGGATGGATTATGTGAGAGTGATATGAAAGAAAAGGGAGTTATTGATAGCGTGACGGATGACAGGTAGGAGGACTGGCTTCCCGGCAGAACTTGGCTGCCAAACTGCTGGCAGTTGAATCACCTGGTGACTATAGTGAAATCTCTCACAATGCGCAGATTCAAAAACTCTTCAGCTGTACTGAAGGTGATGATGAGTACGTGATTATAAGTCTCATACTGTGGGTTACACACCAGAAATTTATGTTCTCATAGTCTTTTTTTTTATTTATTTATAGAGGGTTTAATCACAAACTGATTATGCCACCCTCATCGGTACAAACAGAACTTATTCTATGAATACAATCATGTTCTAAATGCTATTTTAGCTAGTCTTTATACTGTTCTTGCCTCCTTTGACAGAGGGAACGCAAGAATGCTGTTACATCTACCTACATCTAGTGACTTGGGTAAAATTGAAATTATGTCGGCCTCGTTCCGGACACACTCCATCAGTATATGATAAGTGTCTTCCACTATACTACAGTCAGGGCAATTTGGAGACGTAACTTTACCCATAAGATAGGCAAAACTGTTGTGGTGTAGGTACATGTCCCGATCGAAGCCGAAGAGCTGTAACAATTTCTGATCGACTCATGTTGGCCTGGTCGAACCACGGACAACGAGAAAGTGCTGCTTGGATGGTCCGGTACCAAATCCCCTTGCTCAGTGACCTCTGGTCGAAGTGTTCATGCCACATATTACTGCATTCTTCTCTTACCACGTACAAGAAATCACTGTACACCGGAAGGTGTGAGCAAACCAACCTATCATCATATGCATCTTTTGCCAATTTATCTACTATTTCATTGTCTTCCAAGCCAATATGAACCGGTATCCACTGGAGTACAATGGTATTTTTTTCAGAAATAAGTTTACATATGGATTTAATGACACTGTATGCAACTGGAGTACCCCAATAATTCGTGGTACATCGGATTAAATGTTGAAGGGCGCTTTTCGAATCACTTAGAATAACATATTTGCCGCTTTCAAAGGAGTCAATGTAAGATAATGCTTCCTCTATTGCAATAAGTTTCGTATACATTATATTGCATTTTGAGTTTACCTTTAATTGCACAGAAAGTTTGGTTTGTGGATCGAAAAACGCCGCTCCAGAACCTATTTTATCTTTGGACCCATCTGTATATATTTTGTAGATATCCGAGAACTGGGGCCAGGGTTATCCGAAAGGGCGCTCGAGCCCCGGTATGAAGGCTTGAAGGAACGGGATGGGTTTTTTAGTCAGTAAGAGTCTGACACTATCTCCCGCTCCACCCAAGAGCGGGGGTTGTCATAAGATGATTTTTCCCATCGAAAAAAAAAAAAAAAAGAAGGTGTCATTTAAATACGTAGTACACAACTCACTCATTTTATTACTTTGGTAGCACTTTTTAGCCGCAACCAAACCATCTACGCTTGGCAATACAATTTGAGACAAATCAATTCTATGAACCCAAGTATCCAATGAGAACATTTCAAGCTGCGGGCTTGTGTAGACAAACAGCGACTCAAGTGAATCGTGAATTCTAACTAGCAGCGGCACCTTTCTTCGCCAGTGCAGTTGTTGACAATGCTCTTTTAGTTCTTGTAACACAGTGATAATATTATTATCCGCGTATGATTTTATTTTGAGCCAATATTTACCTGCTAGATAATATCTACGAAACTTTAAAGGTTGCAAGTTCAATTCACTTTCCATAACATGAGTGGCTGTAGTTCTAATAAAGCCGCCGATAACCCTCATACAAACATTTTGGACCCTGTCTAATTTACTAAGGTGAGTTTCACAACTACTGTCGTAGAGAAAACAAGCGTAGTCAATTCTAGTTCGAATTGTTGCGATGTATAACCGTCTTAGGTGTTTGGGATGTATTCCCCATCCAGATCCAGAAAGAATTTTAAAAACATTAGTTAACTTGAGCACCTTTTCTCGAGTCTCATTAATATGCTTAGCCCACCTAAGTGAACGGTCAAGCCAAACACCCAAATACTTTACATTGTTCACCACCGGCAGCGATACCTCGTTAATTTTTAATGTGACACTATCTCTTACTACACCATTCTTAAAAATTGTAGGGGATATCTCTAGACCCAGATCCAACAGTAGTTTAGTCATCTTATTTAAAGCGAGTTGTAAGCGTTGTTGGGCCGATGAGATACTACTGCAAGTGGTGTACAACACAAAGTCGTCCGCATACTGCGATAGAAGTACACCTTCACTATTATGTCAAACGTCCATGGTTGCTATATTAAAAAGTAATGGTGACAATGGGTCGCCTTGTGCCAATCCCCGACCGGATGTACGACTTATTTTGTAATTCCCTATTGTAATTTTAAGATTTCTAAGCTTAAGAAAGTTCCAGATATAATTACAAATTCTAGATCCCACGTTAATTCGTTGCATGATTTTAATTAGATTTTCGACATCCACGTGGTTATATGCATTGCTTATGTCTATGAAAACAGCTACTGTAATTAATGGAGAAGCCAATTTGAATGCGAGAAACTAAAACGGATAAGTTATCTGCAGTTGAGCGACATTTTCTAAAACCTGTAGTGTTATTTGATAGAAGCGTATTTTTTTCGATAAACCACTCTAATCTATTCATTAAAATGCTATGAAAAACTTTATAAACACATGAGATCATTGAAATTGGATGAAGAGATGTTAAACTTTGTGAGTCTCGACCCGGTTTAGGGATTGGCACAATTACAATGTCGCGCCATTGTTTAGGTACAGAACCAGAGATTAAAATTTGATTAAATACTTAATCAATATCTTTTTACCGTTTTGAGGTAATCTCTTTATCATGGAGTAAGAAATATTATCACACCCAGGTGCAGTATCCTTCGATCGCACATTTCTTAAATTCTGAGGGTAAAATCATAACATCAAGTTCCGGGTTATTTGTGTCGAAAGACATGTCACACGGGGTTACAAAGTCCGGCGTTAAGTTACGAAGCAAATTAGTAGCCTTGCCTTTGTCTATGTGATGGTTGGAGTATTTGTGTCCCTTTAGCCATTTCATTTTTTGCCATACAGTTGATTGCGATATAGAATGATCTAATGAAGAACAAAAATCACCCCAGGCTTTACCTTTTGCTGTGTGAATCATTTTCTGGGAATTACTAATTTTATTTTGTAAAATATCATAATTTTAAGGGTTTGGATTACGTCTAAATTTAGATAATGCTAGCCGGCGTTCGGCCACACATTTAGACAGCTCAGAATTCCAATAAGGTTTAGTCAAAAATTTACTATCCGGGTTAGGGTTGATTTTAACTAAAGGGATACAAATATCAGAGGCCAAGTTAATACAATCGATGAAGGAATCATAATCAGTCTGTAAGTCTCCAGAAAAATTAAATTCAGAAAAAGGGTGTTTAGTAACTCACTGTATGAGATCCAATCAGCATTTTTGAAATTTTTACGGGCTCTTGATGGAGGTTCAGCTTGGACATTTGAAGTGATTTTAATAACTCTATGATCACTCCCTAATGTCTCATTCATGACTGCCCAGTTGAAAAGTAATGCTATATCAGATAATACCAAAGATATATCGGGTGAGGACTTTTGACACTGTAAGTTAACCATTTTTAAACGAGTAGGGCTGCCATTACTTAACGAAATAAAGTTGTTGTCCACTAATGCTTCAAAAATTTGAGCACCCCTACTATCCGTTTTATTTGACCAATTAGAATGGTGCCCGTTAAAATCTCCTAGAATAATTGCATTTTTTAGAACAATCGAAAGTAAAGCATCCCAATCGCTTTGACAAGTTCGAAGCGAGGGTGGACAGTAAATGGAAACAATGTTTTCTAGCATGCCACAATCAAAAACTTTCACGTAAACTAGTTCTATACCTCGGTTACTGACTTGGACTAGACACATCCGAGATTTTATTGATTTGTGGGTAAGAATTGCAACCCCTCCATACCCGTCAAACCTGTCCTTACGATAGATTGTGTAATTACTCAGCCTTATGGAACTTTCCGTTTCTAACCACGTCTCACTTATAGCTGCAATGTGTACATTTTCTTGATTTAGTAATTGTTCTAACAGAACTAATTTAGGTTTCACACTTTGAGCGTTCCATTGTAGAATGTTTATTTTAATACAGGATTTATCGTGATCCATTAAAGAAGTCAAACAAACTTTTCATCATTTTCCAATCCGACACATTATCAACAACTACTAATATTAACCACTTTACACAACATTGGATAATCCTTTTTATATTTTTCAATTATCGTGCTTCTCTTCAAAAAAAATATCTCCTTTATTCGAGCTATCAGCTCCTCAAAATGTACCTTTTTTTCTCTGGGTTCCTCGGGGTCATCCTTGATTGATTCGTTTGCTTCTGCTGCTTCTCTTGGTGACCAGTCTACCCACTCATCCTCTTTAGCAAATCGTAACTTTTTAGCACTTTTTTTATCTTATACGGTGGTTATATTATGAACGACTGCTTTAGTTTTGACCACCTCTGCATATAAAGGTAAGTTTGATCTCTCCGTGAAGTCGATATTTATTGGGTGCTGCGGAAATAAATCAGCTGTGTTTGTGATAGGTTCCGAGTGTTTCGACTCTTCCCTGCATGGTGAAGGTGCTACGTATAACAATAAAGCCATCCTATATGTACAATTAAATTCAGCCATGAGGTCTTTAAGATTTTTTTTTTTTAAATATGCAGGGCATCTTTTTGAAAGCGCTATGTGTGGTCCACCGCAATTCATACATATAAAATGTTGTGTGTCGCAGTTTGGGTGGTTACTGCCGCATTTCGGGCATAATATTTTTTTGGATGGACACACTCTTGCTGTATGCCCGAATTTCCAACAACGTGAGCATTGCGACACCGGAAATACAAATGGCTCCACCTTGATTCTTAAACTATCGTCATAAACATATGCAGGTAACATATCTCCTTTGAAGCATAATTGAACTGCTTCACTCATAACCCATAATTCTTCCGACACCTCACTAAAATTTCGCCTCTTTTATCGTTTCAATGAAACCAATTCGAAGGAGTCAGGGCAAGATATACAATTCTTGGGTTCATCGACAGTTAGCTCGAGATCTACGTTTTTAATGACACCGTATGAGTAACTTTTGTAATCTGGTCTACTAAATCTCCAGTCTTTATCTATAAGGTCTTTACAAGTTTCTAATTTTGTTGCACTCATCTCGTTTTTGCAATCAATACGTAATCTGTAACTGTTGATATATTTGACCTTCGTTATATCGCTAATCCCCTTTTCTTTAAATAACCTGGCCAGCGCAAACTACCTCGGTAATTTTTCCTTCGACGAAATTTAAATCTCAATATTGCTTTCTTTGAATTTTTTTTCTTTGTTTTGCACTAATTTCCAACCTGTTTTAACATCATTAAAGCCTCGTTTTAGCTGTTTAATCGATTCTTCCTTTGATGTTACTTCCATATTAAATGTTTCCAACACGTCTTGACCTGCTATAAAATTGTTGCTGCTAGCTAACACTCCTTGTTTCAACATTATCGCTAAAAAGTTCCTTATCATCCTCCATTGTAAATAAATACTCCAATACACATTATAATAGTTAACGATGCGCTATTAGTCCGTTTCAAGGTCAAACACTACACTTCTCGACTTTTAATAATTTTATTAAAAACTGCCAGAAAATTCACGTCTGCCAAATTCGACGTTTCCCGCGCTTTTCTAAAACACTTCCAGTTTATAGTAATCAGGAATCACAGACTCCAGCTAGAAATTCCACTTCTTAACGATACCACAATGAATTTTCGTAAAAACGTTTTGTGCTTATGGGTGGGATGTCCACCATATAACGTTGGCGGAGCATCACCGTGCCCTCGTGGGGGCGATCGGCGGGCGCACCGAGCCTTGGTTCAGGCCATGGTCCGGAGCGAGGAGGAGTGGCAGGCGGTCGCCTTCGTCTGCGAAGCAGTAATGCTAGCAAAGAAGGAGGCCATGATGGAGACTTATCAGTCTTGTATCAAAAGCTTATCAAGCTAATTTTTTTTTTTAATGATATAAAAGACCCGTTTTTGTGACAGTTGACCTCGAGTAATTTTTTTCCCAGATATCGGATCTAGGAGCACTTTTTAGATTTCATTTATGGTGTTTTAAACAATCTTACCAATTTTCATTATCATCATATCAGCCGGAAGATGTCCACTGACATAGGCCTCCCCCAAGGGTCGCCACAACGACCGATCCTGTGTCACCCTTCCATTGGATTCCCACGACCCTGACCAGGTCATCGGTCCACCATGTTGGAGGCCTTGAATCAGCTGAGTGCGAATTTTTGTAACTTCACTATTGTTAGACCTAATTTGACTGGACTATAAACCATCTATAGTTATGATTTGAACAGGATATAGGCGATAAGCTTAGATTAAAAAGTAAAAATTAAACGCAAACGTGCAGAAACTCGGAAATCGGAGGTGTTAAGTGAAAATATTTTGCCTGTGGACTTAACTCTGTGTTTGTGAAATAAAACTGTAAATTAAGTCTTAAAAAATAACCACATTACAGGTCAAACTATTTTTTTTAACAAATAAATAGGCTACTTAAGTTTTGTAAAGAATCGCATAACTATGATTTTCAAAGTAAGTGTCTATTGCGTAAATATTTTTCGCCCGGTCACTGTGACCCTGTTCATCATTAAATCTGTATAATTTCGTCCGAATGTCCGAATGAAACTTCGGAATCCTTACAAGATCACCCGTATGTTGGTATGTCGATCTGTCACAGCCGATTCGAATTAACTGGTTTTAGTAAAAATTAGTACACATATAAACTTCTGCAACCCAAAAAAGAACTGAGAGAGTGTGAAATCACTAGAAACAAGCTAGCCTAATCACATAAAAAAAAGATTGCGACATTTCGCGTAAATAATAATAGTAATGTGACTAGGAGATATTGCAGTGTTTTTAAGTTGCTTGGGGCATGTTGAATTCCGAACGAAACGAAGGTTAGTAAAATTTAATCCCTCACTGCAACTTGGATTAAAAATTTATAATTAACCCCCGAGTACACCTGAGTGAAGTGAGGAATTCAAGGCGCCCAAGACAAAGACCGCTTTATCCCCGTGTTGGATACTCTACTTTTTACAGTGGTGAGATAATCAAAAGTCAATATACAAATTATTTGAGAAATATAACTACACTTGCGTGCAAAAAAATCGGCCCACCCCTAACTTTTTGGTTTAAAACAGATACCTATAGGAAAAACTAAAATTAATTAAATAAAGTTTTTGACATCAATTTATACTAAGATAAAGAAGGAAAGCTACATTGCACTCGTTTTGAAAGTCATAGTTTTTTTTTTTATTGATTTTACATGCTTATTTATGGCACGATCAAATTGAAACTACGGTTAGCGATGCGCAGGAGATAATTTCGGATCATTGGCAGGCCGGTGTGGATGTAATCTCCTTTCTGCAAGTCTTCGTCGTACAATCCACTCACATATTGAGACTCTACGGACATAGAGAAGTTTTTGTTGCACCTGAACTCCAGTGAGATGTCTATAACGCAAAGACATTGATACCAAAAATCGGTCATCGCGCTCTGATTTCTGCCTGAACCCGATTGTCTATTAAAACTTCCGGCCTTCAACAAACCTTTGGTGCACTCGTCTTACTGCAGATCGACTTAAATGAAGACTGGCTCTACTTGAGCGGCCTTAGTTGGACTTATATACATTTTTACATGAAGAAAACACGCTTAAAATTAAGTTAAATAATCAAGAAACCAACAAAGTTAGGCAAATTCCAAATAAAGAAAGATTTGATTCAATTTAAATACAGAGCAAAATCAGAAACATTATGTTTTAAAAAGTGTAAAATGAGAGTGTTCAAATGATAAATGATAAATGATAAATGATAAATGATAAATGATAAATGATATTTATTTTGCAAATAGGTTTAAAAAACACTTTTACACGTCAATTTTTTTTTTTCGTCAATTTATGCTAGATGAGGCCGGTGTTTCCTATCTGACTACCCTGAGAAGAAACACCGAAACAAACTCAGGGGTCAAAGTCTCTTTTAAAGTCCATACAGTAAATATGTAATGGTCAAATCACATGAGAACCATGCAGATTTGTCTGAGATGGTCTTTTGAAGAAAGAACCATACAGATTTGAGTGGACCTGTCCAATCAGTGTAAGCATTTGTCAGTATTCGAAAAGCTCAACTTAGGACTACTAAGGAGCTCCACGACTTGACGAACAATACCAAAGAAAGGACATATGGGTAGGCCGCAGAAAATACTCAAATTGCCAGACATACGTTAAAATTACTGAATAGAAAAGAAAAAGCAATCAACATAGTCCTCACATTTACAATAATCTAAGGAAATTAATAGTTTACAAAATATTTAGCAAAGTAAATATTTGTGTCAAAGAGAAAAAAAAAATACTTTAAGTACTTAAAATGTATACACGTCAATTTGTAAAATAAAATAAAAATAATCTCCAATGTCAAATTGTAAAAAATTAAATAAAATAAAAAGAAAAGGCACATTTGAAAATAAAAATAATAATAAAAAAAAAATACAAAAAGAAGATAAAAATAAAAATATCCACAGTTGTAGTAAGTACTGGAGCAGGTCAATCCCAAGCCTTCTCGTCCTGAATATAGTCCTTTACAGTGTAAAAAGTTCGACGATTTGAATCGATAATGTGAACAATGGTACATTTACTAAAATGAAGAATATGTGCAAAAGAAGTTTATAAACCTATCTTCAATAATACCGAAAGAAATTTTACAATTATTCAATTTTTAGGTTAATTATTGGGTTCCAAAGCGCTGCCTATGGGGTGGGCCGATTTTTTTGCACGCAATTTACGAGTTCATGTTAACTATCACTCAACATGTTCGAGATTTAAAACAAATAAAATCTACAACTAAACTGAACTATATTTTTAATTTTCTTTTACGACCCCGCGTGACGTTGTAGCTTCGTGGCGTTGTGGTTGAGTTATCGAGTGATAGTTAACATTAACTTTCTTTCTTTCTATGGTTTTAAAATTACATGACGAGATGTGGCCACCTGGTAACTCATTAATACTGTGTCTATTAACTGCTTCATTTTGTTTTAATATAAACAATTTTTTCCGTTTTGTTTTCTTTTTTTAACACATTGCTTTTGCAATATTTTTTAAATTATTTAGACTTCAACTATCTTAAATTCGTTGGTAATTTATTTTTGTTAACATTTTACTGATAGTTGTAATTATCTATATTTTTCTGGCCTTTTTTTGTATAGCCTTTTTATAATGTTAATGTGAGAACACTGTAGACTCCATGAATTCTTAGATAGTATGATTTCTTTTTTTTGTGCTTTTGGGTATAATATTGACTGGTCTACACTGTTCTTACATAATATCTATATCATTTCTTCCTGTAATATGGAAATATTGTATCAACAACCACTTTTTTAAAAAAGCAACCATGGAATTTCTTGCCGGTTCTCCTCCATAGGAAACGACCAATTTGGAATCGTGCACTAGCTTTTGACTTTTTTTTTTTGTTATAAACTAGTACTTGACTGCGATCCCGCCTGATGGTAAGCAGTGATGCAATCGTTGATGGTGAGGCGCACTATTTTATTAAGAGCCTATTCACTGTAGCCTTGAAGACACCTAAATTATAATCAGACGTTTTATAAGTACCCATGTATCCCTATGTAAAATAAAAATATTTTGAATTTGAATTTGAGTTCAACTCGCACAAGGATTGTTTTTATAAACCTATATTTTGTGTCCCTCAGTCAGATTTTATTTATTCATTTAATAAAGATTTATGAGTACATATTTTGTTATTTCAGATTATCACGCTGGTCTACATCATAACCAAATCATCAAGATGTTCTATGTTCAATGATGTTCAGGAAGAATCCAGTGCCATGTCCGAAGAATGTCCTAACCAAAGGCATTGCAGACAAGGCACTCATGTCGTGTGCATGTACTATAATCGAGTAAGTAACCTATAGCTCAGTAAGTCTCGCATTATTGCTTCGCAAAAGTAGGTGTCCGTTAAGACCACGTTCATAGCTTCCACTAGGACACGACTGTGCTCCTTCCACGCGGTGGTCTTCTACCGTATGCTCCACCGTATCTTCCGGGGGTTTTTTTTTTGTTTGGGATCAATTGAAATCATCCAATGACAACCCCTGCTCTTGGGCGGAGCGGGAGGTAGTGTCAGACTCTTACTGACTAAAAAACCCACCCCGTTCCTTCAAGCCTTCATACCAGGGCTCGAGTTCCCTTTCGGATAACCCTGGCCCCAGTAGGCTTCGACCCGGCTGGGACCCTGCTGTTGCTGACAACTCCTTGAGGCGCGCGGGAACAGTGCGCGCCGTCGACGACTTGGGCTTGGTCCGGACAGTTACCGGACGGCCGGACAGCGAGCTACCCATTGCTCACTGTCCGCAAGCCCGCGCCTACGGTGGCTGGAAATCGGGATCGGAATCCCGGTGGCGGCGAGAGCGCCGTTGCCTGATGGCCTCCTGCTTAGCGAGCATTACTGTTTCGCAGAAGTCGGCGACCGCCTGCCACTCCTCCTCGCTCCGGACCATGGCCTCAACCAAGGCCCGGGGCGAGAGGTCTCCGCCACCGATCGCCCCCACGAGGGCACGGCGATGCTCCGCCCAAGCAGGGCACACCTCGACTGTGTGCTCCACCGTGTCCTCCGGACGTTCCGACCGTATCGACAACCAGACGTTTATTCAGGCCTGTTGGTCTAGTGGTTAGTGGCCCTGACTGCTATGCCGGAGGTCGTGGGTTCGATCCCCACCCAGGACAAATGTTAATGTGATGAGCATGATCATTTGTTCTGTGTCTGGGTGTAATTATCTATAATATGTATGTATTTAGAAATATATAAGTATGTTTATCAGTTGTCTAGTACTCATAACACAAGCTCTGCTTAGCTTGGGACTAGACGACGTGGTGTGATAGTTGTGAAATATTATTATTATTATATTATTATTATTCATGCCAAAACAGAAACAAAAGCTTCCGAAATATTCATGGTCAGGCAGAAAGTGAGGACATCGTGCTGCCTCTCTAGCCACTCCTCAAAGAGAAGACTTACCATAGCGATGGTGGCGTGCCCGTTTGACACGCTCTTGGCATTTTTCCTAGCTGGGTAATCTACCTCAGTCAGCCAACAGTCAGTCAGCAGTCAGACCAACCTATGCTGTGTGCATCTGTTGATAAAATTATTTTCATTTTCCAGAATCAATTATTTGGACCTCGCTGTGAGGATTTGGTCAAAGTCGAGGTTACTCCGAATGTGGTACATCATATTTTAACGAATGTTAATTAGTAAGTAGCCTTTATATTTAAAAAGTTACTAGTGACGACATTTACATCATGATCATCATTAATTCAGTCAAAAGACGTGCAATATTGGGTATTTATCATCCCCAAGCGTAACAATAGCGACTAACGATCATGTGTGTGTCTTACTGTCCCCGCACACGGGCTTCAAAAAAACGCCACCACAAAAAAACGCTAGAAACGGCCGCAAAAAAACAGCTGAATCGCGCGACACCTTGTGTCCGGAGAAGCTTGAAGCCGCTTCAAGCGTTTTTTTGTGGCGGCACCGCCGCGCACGAGCCAGAAAAAAAGGCCACCTCAAAAAGAAGCTTGAAGCGGCGTTTTTTTTGTGGCCCGTGTGCGGGGACAGTTACATCCATCGGATTCCTGTGACCCCCACCAGGTCATGGGTCCGACTTGTGGGATGTTTGATGAATTTCTTTATAACCTCAAGTTCTACTTCTAGTAATTTTTTATAGACCTAATGTCCGCTATGACCTGCCATAACCTGTGTTGTGTACGGTGTGTCGGTGGTGTCCAACTTTTTTAAATATTTTTGGAAAAAAATATTTATAACATGATGTAAAAACTATTTGAATCCATTAAGTAACTTATTCTGAACAGACTATATTCAAGTTTCGCATAAACTAAAAAATATGTTTAAAACTATGTTTGTCAGTTGTTTAGTACTCTGCTTAGTTTGAGACTAGACCTAATCTGTAGGTGTGACTCAACCTGTACCTGTGTGTCCCACGGGCCACAAAAAAAGCCGCTTCAAGCTTCTTTTTGTGGCGGCCTTTTTTGTGGTCCGTATGCGGCAGTACCGCCACAAAAAAGCTAGAAGCCGCTTCTAGCTTCTCCGGCCACGAGCTGTCGCGCGCTTCAGCTGTTTTTGTGGCCTCTTCTAGCTTTTTTTTTGTGGGCGCTTCTAGCTTCTTTCTGTGGCGGCTTTTTTTTGTGACGCGTGTGTGGGGACAATAACCTGTAGGTTATGCAACGTTCAGACAACACCATCAGCTTGTCTCAAACACTACAGCGTTTGACGACGCTCACAGCTGCTGGACACGTAACTACGGGCGCACTTCCCGTCCAGAGTCTGTTTCAACTTTTCATATTACATAATTATTCAAAATCGAGTTTCAAATTCACTAATGCTCTAATTTCAACATTATTTTAGTTTAAGAGGACTGATAGCCTCTTTTTTTTTTTTTTTTTTTTTTTTTATGGTGGGGAAAAATCATGCAATGACATCCCCCGCTCTTGGGCGGAGCGGGAGATAGTGTCAGACTCTTACTGACTAAAAGACCCACCCCGTTCCTTCTAGCCTTCATACCGGGGCTCGAGCGCCCTTTCGGATAACCCTGGCCCCAGTAGGCTTCGACCCGGCTGGGTCCCTGCTGTTGCTGACAACTCCTTGAGGCGCGCGGGAACAGTGCGCGCCGTCGACGCCTTGGGCTTGGTCCGGACAGTTACCGGACGGCCGGACAGCGAGCTACCCATTGCTCACTGTCCGCAAGCCCGCGCCTACGGTGGCCGGAAATCGGGATCAGAATCCCGGCGGCGGCGGCGGCGGCGATAACGCCGTTGCCTGATGCGTTCGGCCTCCTCCTTTGCGAGCATTACTGCTTCGCAGAAGTCGGCGACCGCCTGCCACTCCTCCTCGCTCCGGACCATGGCCTCAACCAAGGCCCGGCGCGAGAGGTCTCCGCCGCCGATCGCCCCCATGAGGGCACGGCGATGCTCCGCCCAAGCAGGGCACACCTCGACTGTGTGCTCCACCGTGTCCTCCGGGCATTCCACACAGTGGCGACACCCGGGCGTCACTTCCGCACGAATCCGGTGCAGGAAACTCCCGAACGAACCATGTCCGGTGAGTACCTGCGTCATGCGGAAGGTAAGGACGCCGTGAGGTCTTTCCAGCCACGCCTCAAAGAGGGGACTTACCGCCATGATTGTGGCGTGCCCAGCACTGGGTTGCGATAGTCGTTGAAACAAAGATATGCCTGCTAGAGGGGAATGAAACTTTTCCCGAACATTGCTGGCATAATGTTTTTTTTTTAAACTGGGCCATATCTTAAAGGACTGTATATAAAATCAATAGCAAAAAGAATTATGTCTACCAACCGTAACCAAACGAAGTTAGAGACTATATTTAATATATAACTATAGTTTGTTGTCAGGCAAAATTTTTCTTTAATAAAAATGCTGCATGTCTGAACTCTTAAACAAGCAGTTAATTAATTCTACACTCTGTTAATCTACACTAATATAATAAAGAGGTAAAGTTTGTTTTTATGTTTTTTTTTTGTTTGTAGGAGGTAAACTCTTAATACTGGTCCGATTGCTAAAATTTTTTCACCAACAGAAAGCTGCTTTCTCCCTGAGTGACAAAGGCTATATTTTATGTACTCAGGCGAAGCCGCCGGCAAAAGCTAGTTACTTATACACTTAGTTGATCTTAGAAATGTGAATTTATTATGAATACACAGACATTGGTGCCTCATTCTACGGGATTTAAAGAATTAGGTAACACCGGCCACCATGTATACACAAGATATGTGTCTATCATATTTTTTCTTAAGTCTGCAATTTTTTTTGATGTTGTTAATGATTTTATTTTTGAAAGACTTATAGATGTTAACCTGAAAAATTACCTGAATCTCATACATGGTGGAGTTACACACATTGGATGCGGTGTATCTGCTTATTCCAGTAAAATAAATGGTTCTAATAATACAGGATCAAAACAAAACGTAAGTCTTTTACATGTAATAATAGATTGAAGTATTTATAATTATAGATATTTAACGCCGATTAAATATAAAATTTTATGTTACGTATGTAGATATTTTGGAGTATATTTTCCTAGATAGTAGTAGTAATATAAAATAGATGAAAGCCACCAACCAATTTCTTCGTTACAATATCTACAATTTTTTTTTTTCATAATTCCAGAACGTCCAAATAGTCTGCAATTTCTCAGATGAACTGAAATACAATCAGGCAGTCTATAATGTACTCCCTCCAATACCAGGACGAGGCTACAGTAAACGTTGTGGTTGCCTAATAGGTTACAAAGAAACATACAGCTGTCTCTGTGAAAAAGAGTTGAAAAATCTTCAGAAAGGTTCGTATGAACTGTTAAGTACGTGAGTAATCAAATGCCGAATTACTAACAGAGAACTTTATTCACCACAAACAATAACAAATTAGTCCAGTCAACAATAATCCGAATCGCAATTAACACTAGAGTACCGTTACACTATCGCTTAGGTCATTAGAAAAAATCACTTCACACACTTAGGATACCGACGTCTCAAGATCGATCCAGAACAATAGGGTCGCGTCTCGGGGCCATAAATCATCTTTATTGCACGATGTACCGAGTGTCATTTTCATGCGAATTTCGACTCTATTGTTAGGATCTCTACAAGACTGCCTCACATCCTATGTTTGATATTTGGGTTATACCTTTTCCTGTTTATTGTGGCAACTGCCAGCAATTTCACCCGCGTGATTTTTTTTTAAACTAGTGCTTGACTGCGATCCCACCTGATGGTAAGCACTGAAGCAATCCTTGATGGCGAGGCGTACTAGTTTATTAAGAGCCTATTCACTCTAGCCTTGAAGACACCCAAATTATAATTGGATGGGAAGACCGCAGCAGGCAAATTGTTCCACTCCTTTGATGTACGTGGTATAAACGACGAAGCGAAACGCATAGTCAGGATCGTAAAGGTTTAAACAACGTAAGGCTGGATACTCGCCTTACATAAAAAATATCCCAACGACACATACTCTAGGAATAAAAAGTATTTTATTATGTTCTATTCTACGCCTTGGAGCGTTGATGTGCCCAACATCTAAATTAGTTCAGCTGTTTGAGCGCATAAACTTAAATACTTTTATAAAATTGTACACCTACTTTAAATTTGTAATTTCGTTAGAAATTTTAATATGATTGAAATTCTGAAATTTATAATCAATTGTTGCTTGCAGGACTACAGTTCAAGAATCAACTAAGTTTGCAGAAAGATACGAAAGGAAGTTTGAAAAACCATTTAGATATCGAAGCAGTTTCATCAAAAAAAGAAGAAAGAGAGGCCAATGGTCAACAAGCACGATATAATATATCAAAGTTAGTCGATCCGATATAATCATTTTAAAAATCGTATTAGATGATGGCTCATCACACAATGCAGTTAATGAGTTATCAGAGAGACCAGATGTGCAAAAGTAGTTAATAATAATAATAATCGTTTATTAGGAACTTATAAGTAATAAGTTATTACCAAACAAACGTGTCTTCAACATAGTCTTTAACCTTGTAATACGTTCTTGAGCTTGTAATTCGTTAGTTTTATCATGCGAAAAAGTATATGTACCACTGTAAAAAAACAGAGTAAGAAAAATATGTTATTCTCCAGGATAAATGCTAGATAGATAGTGTGTTCAAAACATTATACTAAATTAGAGCGATAGAAAAAAATGCATAAAAATATTTTTATCACGAAAATACCTATAAAAATATTTTTATCGATTACAAAAAAAAAAACCGAAATACATGCAATCATTTTAGTTGTTTTTCAGATTGTTCTACAAGCAATGGTTTTACGGTTATGGTACGGTAAATCAATTTTAGTGATTGCATTGTGAACTTTCGTATCTCTTTTTTTGTATGCAGTCCGAGAGTGACCACGTTTTAGGTCATGTAGTCCTCGGTGTAAGTTACTATAGTGCGCAGTAGTACTAAAGATTTACCACATATATATTTTACAGATCCCGCAATGTTATTGTACTGCCTTCATTTAGAAGAGTGCCGACCATTCATGCTGCCACTTATTCTGTGGTAGGTACGTCACCTCTATTAATTTCAATCTACGTATGAATCATCACCATCAACATGTCAGCCGAAAGACTGACTGTTGTTTTTCTGATGTGTGAAGTGTCTCCATAATGACCTGTGCGTCTTGCATCCATCGGATTCCCGCGACCCTCACCAAGTCATCGGTCTACCATATGGGAGGCATTCCAACGCTTTTTTTTATGGTGGGAAAAATCATCCAATGACAACCTCCGCTCTTGGGCGGAGCGGGAGATAGTGTCAGACTCTTATTGACTAAAAGCCCACCCCGTTCCTTCTAGCCTTCATACGGGGGCTCGAGCTGTCTTTCGAAACTAACCCTGGCCCCAGTAGTCTTCGATCCGGATGGGTCCCTGCTGTTGCTGACAACTCCTTTAGGCGCGTGGGAACAGTGCGCGCCGTCGACAACTTGGTCCAGACAGTTACCGGACGGCCGGAGTGCAAGCTACCCATTGCTCACTGTCCGCAAGCCCGCGTCTACGGTGGCCGGAAATCGGGATCGGAATCCAGGCGGCGGCGGCGAGAGCGCCGTTGCCTGATGCGGTCGGCCTCCTCCTTTGCGAGCATTACTGCTTCGCAGAAGTCGGCGACCGTCTGCCACTCCTCTTCGCTTCAAGGCCCGGCGCGAGAGGTCGCCGCCGATCGCCCCCACAACGCTGCGTCTTTCGGTACGTGATTGCCACTCCAGAACTTTTCGTCCCCATCGATCATTTGTTCTACGAACATTGTGCCCTGCCCACTGCCAGTTAAGTTTGGAGATTCTTCGAGCTGTGTCAGTAACATTGGTTCTCCTGCGGATAACTTCATTTCTGATGTGGTCACATAAGGAAACTCTGAACATAGCCTTTTCGTTAATCTGGCTACACCCACTGGTTGTAGACTTTTACCATGGGACACTGTGGTATTTTGGACAAGAAGATACCTCGTAGCTTCCCGAATGCTGCCGAGCCAAGTCGGATTCGACGATTGACCTCTTTCTCGAAGTTACTCTGCCCAACTGGACGGTCTGTCCCAGTTAAACGTAGTCGTCGACCACTTCAAGTCTTCGTTCTTAATAGGAGTGTGTGCTACATGGACGTTTACCATGGCTTTGGTTTTGTCCATGTTTATTTAGGTTTCCATTTTTTCGGAAGCTCTATTGAGGTTACCGAGCATTGTACTGGGCCCCTCTGTAGTCTCAACCATGAATACTACGTCGTTGGCTAACCGAAGGTGGGTGATGTACCCACCATTGACATGAATGCCAAGCAATCTTCATTCCAGAACTTTGAAGAGATCAGTTGCGGCAGAGCGTACAAATATACACTTTTAAATATTTTATTAAATAATTTTAAGAAATAGTAATCGGTAGTTAGGATGGTTACGTCAATTAGGTGGATATAGATAAGATATAATTCTGGGAAGTGATAAATTTATACAGTGTGGTTTTGTTAGTAAGGACTGATGTTTTAACCGCTACAGTTGCAGGAAATCGGTTCTAGGAGACGATTCATAATTTTTTACTCGTCTACGGCAAAGCCTCGGGAAGATTTTGACAGCCTATGTAAGTGGTATGTTCATCTGTTTAATTGCTCCTAAGCTGCTTATCAGAACTCGACAAGACATTGTTACAATCGTCTTGATAGTCCGTTGAACATAAGCTACGTGACGTGTCACAAAACTCAATGTGGCGCCCTCTAGCGAACGAAAAGTCTTCTTAAAAAAAGATAAACCTGCCGTGTTTGGTATCATTTGAAGTGGCTTCACTTGTACTTATCAAAAATATCATCAAAATTTAATGTGGCCCCCTCAAGCGGTCAAAAAATTAGATGTCAAAAAGATAAGTATCGGTACCGTGTTTGGTATCGTCGCTAAAAATATCGCCCAAATTCAATTAGGCGCCATCTAGCTGATAAATCGTGCATCGTGCGCAACTAGATCGAAATAATAATTGAGCTGGGAGTCCTCCAAGCGGTGAAGCATCACATCATCATCCTTTTTGTCCAAAACGGCCCCCTAGTTTTATTATTACTATTGAAATAGATAATTGCTGCTATATTGAGTTTTTTATAAAAACAGGTTTTGTCAGATACGTCCGAAATAGCGTTGTCAAACTCATCCTTGTCGGTTTCAAAGAAAATTCTGCGAGCTCGATAGATTTTGAATGTGCGAATCAGCATGGATTGAAGTAGTATCTCTCTTGATGTAGGGGTTTCATTTGCTCGAATTTCTGAATGTGCTCCTTGAAGAGATGTCAGCTAAACAGTGGGGCCGAAGCATAAATTGGAGCCATGTGTTGGCTTCTGAAAGGAAAACACGGGGTCTCGAAATGTAAAGAACATAGGAGAACATAGGAGTGGGTTTTAGTCAGTAAAAGTCTGGCACGCCTTCCTACTCCGCAGAATGACCTTGTCTTCGGAGGAGTTAACCTTTTAGTTTTTGATGTTCTCATGCAGTTATCGCGCGTTGTTACTACGCTTGGTGGAACATATTTTTTTTTCGGTGGGTAAAAATCATCCAAATGACATCTCCCGCCCTTGGATGGAGCGGGAGATAGTGTTAGACTCTTACTGACTAAAAAACCCACCCTGTTCCTGCGCTGCCTTTCATACCGGGGCCGAGCTTCCATTTCGGAACTTCACCCTTGGCCCAGTAGGCTTTGATCCTGCTGGGCCCCTACACAGTAGCGTGCCTGGTGCCTTTACAGAGGCAAGTCAAGGAATCTTGACTTATACTACTTACTTAATATTCCAATTTAAAAAAATCTCGTGCTACCACGTGCCATTACGTGTCATCTGCAAAGGTCGGAATTGGGTAGAGTTATTCATGTACTTACGCTGATTTCATACAGAAAAAGAATAATGTGGATATGCCTAAAACCCCGAGATTAATTTTAAAAAGCAGAAATATTTTATCAACACTATCAGAAAAAAAATATTCCTGCATTAATGACGAGGAGGAGGAAGCGTATAAATTTGATAACCTCACCTCAATTAACGTATTGAGGTGACAGTTGACGTACAGATCTTCTTAATAATCATTTAATAATTCATTTTTACTCCTTGACATATAAGATTTAATGATTTATATTTTCAAAGATTTTGATTTTATTCTTCTTTTTTGTGGTCTGATTTTTATACCAATTGTATTAAGTAGACTTTTAAAGTTCTTTAAGATTATTTCTAACCATATGGCGTTATTTGAAATTATTTTCATTAAAGTTAACGACCTCGTAAATGTTTGCATGCCTAATATAAGGTAGATTGTACAAGGCACACTCAATTATTGTTAAATATCTTATTTCATGTCCTACACAACCACAACTACAACCCACCCACCCAACCATAACCCACTACTTACAATCTATACAAATAAATTTTTACTTTACTTCACAGGCGCACGAAACGGCCAGCGATCAGGACATATATTTACGTAAGTCCCGTAATAGTCGAACGTCCCGTAGGCGACCATCCAGGCACTCAGACCGAAGACAAGGTTGTCTTATGAAAATCGTTACAAGCATTACAAGAGTTTTTGTTAGGCATATATTTAAAAAAATATCAAATAGTACATTTTTTGGGTAGTAATAAAAGCTCCGACAAAAAAAGAAGAATTATCCTTACTCAAAATATTAAATCTACTGCCTAAAAAATACTAACTTTCCGACTACTTTTGTCCGAATAAAAATGACGAAACGATCGAATGAGATACTGAAATCTTCGAAAAATAAACATGACTGTCTATTGCTATAATACTTTTCTACCAGCATAAATTACGTTCTACTGAAAACTTTGCTTTGTAATTTTTATCTTTACTTGCCCACTATTAATTCATAAATTACCTTTCATATTTCATAGATTGTGGTGCTATTTTAACTGTCACATTATACTGAAAATATTATTCTGAGTGGCTATACAGAAACTTATAAAAAATATAAAAATGTACTTGTAACAATAACTTTTAATTGCGTCATAAATCATGAATTTCAGGCGTTAAAAAGTTAAAACAGTCGTATTCATGGGTACGTATAAAAATCCCGAATTTTAAAATACCGATGGACGAAATCCCGAAAATTGAAACGCCAAATGGTCGTATGGTCGAAAGTTTTAAATCCCGAAAGTTCATTTGTTCGAATGTTTAAAATCCCGAAGTTCAAAATCCCGACTCATCCGTGTCGGGGTGCCCTAAGGTTCCGATTTGTTTTATTTTGAGAAGTAGCACTCGCCGGCCGCTGCCGTGGCACCGCTCGTTTCGCTCGCTCGGCTCGCGCGCTTTTGGTCACAATTCTAACCTAACCTAACCTATTTCAGCCACAATCTCTCGTTAAAATGTGTTTACCATTGTCTAATAGTCTAGTCACAGGTAGATTGTATTTTGATTGCACTTTGAACTGGGTGAAATAGGTTAGGTAAGGTTAGAACTGTGACCAACCGGCATTTAAACCTTTCGGTATTTTGAATTTCGGTGGTTTGCACGTCGGTATTTCAGCCATAGGTATAATGAACTTTCGGGATTTTGATACGTATGCCTTAATCGAAAACCAAGTAAACTTTGGTTTCCTAGAATATTATACTGTATTATTAATCGACAAATTTCCTAACTTTTATAATGTCAGCAAGAACAAAGATAAAAATAAAACAAAACTCGGTTTATTATGAAAATGTAGTTACGTAGTAGATCCGAACTCCATCGCGCGGGCCGAATAGTTGAGGTATTTTCATCGTTATTGAGAGCTAAAAAATAAATTTGATAACCAACAATAGAAATTAAAACAGTTCATGCAAGTTGTAAAATATGATTATTTTGACCAAACCTCTGTTGTCGGTAACTTAGTAATTTTGTCGGAGGTTCAGTATTCTATTCGGAAGTTTAGTTTTTTTATTCGAAGAACCATTTTTTTTAGGAGAAAATATAATTTGAACATGCTCTTATTTGTTGTTAAATTGGATATTTTTTTTCGTTTATGTTTTGGGTTTTTTTGTCGGTAATTCATTATAACGCTGGTTAATTAGAATAATAGTCGGCCACAGATCGCTGGAGATTAAATTGTTTTTCGGAACCATTATTATTTCCATTTTTTTTAATATTCAGTTTTAATATTAATTTCAGATATAGGTACGTCCATATTATGTTAGTAATACAACTTAGCCTAATGTTTGGATGGATTAAATTAAATTATAATAATACATTATGTTTTTTATTTTATTTTTTATAACGGTTTGGCTAGCGTTTGACCACTATCTCACCTGAAGGTAAGCGATGATGTGGCCGACAACGCAGCACGCTTGCCTAGAAACAACCTATTCACTCTTGATTTAAAGACCTCTAGGTTATAGCTATCAGGAAACACAGACTCCGTTAGTGAATTTCACTCCTTAGCTGTACGTATAATGAATGTGTTCCCAAAACGCTTTGTAACACTTTGTCGCTTTTAAGGGTTCAGTAGTCAACTAGGAACCCTTATAGTTTCGCTTTGTCTGTCTGTCTGTCCGTCCTCGCTTAATCTCTGTGACCGTTAGCACTAGAAAGCTGAAATTTGGTCAATCACGCCGACAAAGTGGTAAAATAAAAATTGGAAAAAAATGTTTTATTAGGGTAGCCCCCCGATATGTAAAGTGGGAAGTGTTTTTTTTTTTATTTGAACCCTAACGAGTGATATATTGTTGGATAGGTATTTAAAAATGAATACTGGTATTCTACAATCATTTTTTGATAATGTCAATAATTTCGGAAATAATCGCTCCAAAAGTAAAAAACAATGCGTCCCCCCCCTCTAACTTTTGAACCATAACTTTAGAAAATATGAAAAAAATCTGAAAAGTAGAACTTTATAAGGACTTTCTAGGAATATCATTTTGAACTTGATGGAAAGAACAGTTTTTGTACAAAAAAGACAAAAAGGTTGTACAAAATAATTTCTGGACTAAGTTTGTAGTATACGTTTAGGATAATAAAATATGTCGTTGACATATTTTTATCCCAAACGTATCTTCTTTCAAGCAAAAAAAGAATAATTAAAATCGGTTCTCGCAATCCAAAATTACCACCGAAAGCTTCTTCTGGTACCTATGTATTAATTAGTAACCCAATTCCCCGAGAGATGGCACTGTACTTTGGGCTATTTCGCATTCGCGCTGTTAGGATTTTTCCTGAGTTGATGGGGTCAGGTATTATCGAATTGTTCGGTTGGTCTCTCCTTGGCGTTGGCGGTATTATCTTATAACTACATACAACTTCTATTAGGAACATGCTAAGGCAATTTAGAACAAAACTAAAATTCATTTTTTAACGCCATCTATCAAAATGTTAAGGTAAAAACCAGTTCATAAATGGTTCGATAGATGGCGTTGCGTAATGACGTCATCTTTTTAAAAGTCGATGTTAAGATTTTCCGTGCTTTCATGACCTACCGTGGTAAAAATTTGTTTCTTCTTAAATATATTCGTAGTTTTACGAGTGTACAATCGCTGAAATTTCTACTACTTGCATACTGTTTTAGTTATCACCGGCCTTTGTGGGTCCGTTTTTAGGATTCCGTATTTATTAGAGTTCCGTACTTAGTATGTTAACGTAACAAATAGCCTTTTTTTAAACTCATAAGTGGGAACACTTATTGTGACGGACGGGAAACTACGGAACCCTACACTGAGCGTGGCCCGACACGCTCTTGGCCGGTTTTTACATTGCTCTTGACCACTATCTCACCTGATGGTATGCGATGATGTGGCCGAACGGTTTAGAATGCTTGCCTAGAAGTATTCTATTCGCTTTTAATTATTTTATTTTTCAGAAGGCTTACAGACTAGTAAATTAACGATATTAAGACAATAATATCGACTGTCTAAAAAGTCAAACGACTTAAACGAATTAAAAAAACTGTTATTACATTTATATGTTTCATACAATACTTTTTATAAGATTCTATTAGTAAACAACTTGATTGTTCAACCAGTGTTGACAACATCCGATTTCAAGAATTTGATTATTTCATTATATTACCCAAGTCGTTTGACTTTGGTAATCAAACGACTTAGGTAATCTGATGGCTTGTAAACTTGGTTAATTTAACCTTGGCTAGTAGCTGGTTCTAGCGCAGGAAGAGTCATACCGGGCGGCGGCCGCTTTAGCGACACGCGGGGTTGCGATAGTCGTTGGTAGGATCCAGGAGTTGGGACTCGAGGTGGCGCTTCACAAATCCGAGGCTATGTGTTTCCACGGTCGCCGCCCTCGGAACGCGCTACCATTGAGTTCCCAACTATCGGTAGGAGGAGTTCACATCGGTGTCGGGTCGACGATGAAGTACCTGGGACTCGTCCTCGACAGCCGGTGGAATTTCGTGGAGCATTTCCGACGTCTGGCTCCCAAACTCAACCGGACTGGGGCCGCTCTCAAGCGGCTCCTGCCCAACCTTGGGGGTCCAGATGCCTCCTGCCGAAGGCTCTACGCGGGGATCGTTCGGTCCATGGCCCTCTACGGGGCGCCGGTGTGGGCGACGTCGCTGCAAAAGCGACCGGCGGCCATTCTGAACGCCTGCCAGAGGGTCATGGCAATTCGGATGGTGCGGGGATACCGCACGATTTCCCGCGAAGAGGCGAGCCTTCTGGCTGGCCTACCACCGTGGGATCTGGAGGAAACAGTCCTTGCACACATGCACGACATGCGCGTGGAGATGCAACGCCGGGGTGAAAGTCCTCTGCCGCGACAGGTCGCAGCATGGCGGACAGAGCTCCGGCGGGATCTCATGGTGGAATGGCGTCAGCGACTATCGCAACCCCGTCATGGGCACGCCACAATTATGGCGATAAGTCCCCTCTTTGAGGCGTGGCTGGAAAGACCTCACGGCGTCCTTACCTTCCGCATGACACAGGTCCTCACCGGAAATGGCAAGTTCGGGAGGTTCCTGTTCCGAATTAAAGCGGAAGTGACGCCCGGGTGTCGCCACTGTGCGGAACGCCCGGAGGACACGGTGGAGCACACAATCGCGGTGTGCCCTGCTTGGGCGGAGCATCGCCGTGCCCTCGTGGGGGTGATCGGCGGCGGAGACCTCTCGCGCCGGGCCTTGGTCGAGGCCATGGTCCGGAGCGAGGAGGAGTGGCAGGCGGTCGCCGACTTCTGCGAAGCAGTAATGCTCGCTAAGGAGGAGGCCGACCGCACCAGGCAACGGCGCTCTCGCCGCCGTCGCCGGGATTCCGATCCCGATTTCCAGCCACATACCGGGGCTCGAGCGCCCTTTCGGATAACCCTGGCCCCAGTAGGCTTCGACCTGGCTGGGCCCCTGCTGTTGCTGACAACTCCTTGAGGCGCGCGGGAACAGCGCGCGACGTCGACGACTTGGTTTTGGTCCGGACAGTTACCGGACGGCCGGACAGCGAGCTACCCATTGCTCACTGTCTGCAAGCCCGCGCCTACGGTGGGTGGAAATCGGGATCGGAATCCCGGGGGCGGCGAGAGCGCCGTTGCCTGATGCGGTCGGCCTCCTACTTAGCGAGCATTACTGCTTCGCAGAAGTCGGCGATCGCCTGCCACTCCTCCTCGCTCCGGACCATGGCCTCGACCAAGGCCCGGCGCGAGAGGTCTACGCTGCCGATCACCCCCACGAGAGCACGGCGTTGCTCCGCCCAAGCAGGGCACACCGCGATTGTGTGCTCCACCATGTCCTCCGGGCGTTCCGCACAGTGGCGCAATTTCTAAATTGAGTATGAGTTGGTATTGTCTGTGCGATAAAAGAATGGTTGTAGCGTAAAGTGAAAACAACATTAAAGTTTTTAAATAGCAACCCAACTCAGCCATCCTTCAAGTGCCAAACGTCATGTTAACACAGGTTTGTTTATCATGTTATTTAATTGTGATTTTTAATCAAAATCTTAAGAAATGTGATAAAAAAAATCAATTTCAAGGTCAACGGGGTTTACTCTATGAACTTTGATTCCCTTAATTATCGAAATATATGTTTTTTGTGACATAACCGGCAGTATCTTTTTTTTTCGTTAACTCGGAAGTCTGATTTTTTCACAATTTCATGAGACCGCAGACCTGAGTATTATGGTTTTAATTTTAACTCGATACCTCAAAGCGTTCTCGAGTTAAAGGGTCTTAACAGATAAACAGACGGACAACAAAGTGACCCCAAGGATCTTGTATACGAGATGGTCCCTTACAGGCTAACTAGATTGATTACGAAGCAATATTACAAATTTCGAAGTGTACTTTATTTCCATAGTCATTAAGTTCATATTTTTCATTGATTGGCAAAAGGGAAAAAATGTACCGAGCCAGACAATAAGAAAGTGGTAGTGTGTCCCATTTTTACATTTATAGTTAACTAGGGTAACTATAAATTTGCTATTAGCTACAATATTCCAGTCAGTGATGATAGACCGATCCCGGTCAAAGTGATAGAACCATTCTCGTTGGAACTGGGTGAGTGGTCGTTGGTGGCATCTACTTAAATGGGCAGTACAGCGGTTTTCTCACGATATTTTCCTTTACCGGTTCGTATTTGCATTTAAATGTTCATCATCATTTCAATCGAAAGACGTCCACTGTTGGACATAGACCTCCCCCAGGTGTCGCCACAATTAACGGTTTGGTACTCATTCACGCAAAAACTTATAAACGCTTACTCACGTGATGAAACTTAGCAAAAATATAGGTTATAAGTTATATTATTGCAACGTTTATCATTAAATTTTTGCGTTTATAAGTTTTTGCGTGAATGAGTAACAAACCGTTAATTGTGGCGACACCTGGGGGAGGTCTTTAACAAATAGGCTACTAATAATAAAAATGCGAAAGTTTGAGAAGATGGATGGAGGTACTCGTATGTATGGATGTGTCGCACAAAAATTTCTAGACGGGTGAACTTAATCACAAATATTGCATATAAGCTATAACTTTGCAGTTTCATTAGTTGAGCAGGTACAGCCAGTAGGATAATTTTTATTACAAGGTGAAGCCGCTGGAAGAAGCTAGCCTAACATAGTTTCAAAATACCAAGAGGTAACAGTCGCACTATAATGACGTCACATTGCTCACGTAACAAAAACGATATTTATCTACAGCAGCGCCCTCAAATTCCACGACTGATTACTTTCCACACAGACAATAACGTGTCAAACCCTATTTTAATGAAATAACGAGTTTAACAATTTCTCAAATAACTTGTTTATCAATAAATATACAAAAATAGAATGCTAATTTATGAAATTAATATTACAATTAGCGAGACAAAACGGGATATAACAATTTTAAACAAATATACCTATTTGTCTCTCTCGTCAAGACGTTGTTTTCTATGGCCTCTGCAGTCAAATACCATATCAGACTCCTTTTTCATAGCAGCTTCGAAATTTTATAACTTCGTTGTTGATGAACATTATCATATTCATATTATCATTATCATTATCATATTTGTATTTGCTTACCAGAAATAAAAAATATTAAATTAAGCAAAAAAATAATGCATGTTTCCTATAGAACTCGGAAATTGAGAATAGGTTTTGCACTGCACTAACATGTTACATCATTTTAAACTAAACTATAGTCCGGCAAATCTAAGAAGTACCGTTTGACAGTTCTACACGTAGTACATTTTAATTTTAATTTGTTGATTAAAAATTGTATATGTTGTGATAAAATAAAAATAGCTTCATAATTCAATGGTTTTACGGAAAAGATAATAAAAATAGTATAAGTTACGCCTATACAAAGCTATTTTTATAGAAAAGTGTAAAATGATACTTCTTCGATTTGTTGTGATATAATTTATTCATTAAAATACAAATGTTTCTTTTTCACTTGAATATATCGATTGTCTTGGCTGGTTCATCAATAATCGAAGCGAGTCTATTTGGCTTGGACGCCGCAACAGTATTTGATGCAGTTCATCCTTCTGAAAAAGAAAAAAAAAACCTTCGTGATTAGACCGCACTTGACTTCAATTTTGCCTGATAATCTGTAGCTATGAGATCTAAGATGAAACGAGCGAACCAAGAAGATATCTGATCAATCTTGCCTTAAAATCAGATGGTTGAAAGGTATGCTAAACATAAGCACAAAACGTTTTGGTAGTGCAATCATTGCGCATAGATAAAGAGTAGAATTCTCTACCGGAGCCTGTGTTTTCTGATTGCTACCACCTAAAGGTTTTTAATTTAGGAGTAAATAGTGGAATTTTAGGCAGCATGCTTTATAATCGACCACAACAACGCATACCTTATCAGGTGAGCTACAAAAATTTGGTAGCGAACACACAGGCTGGCACATTTTGCCTACACGAATACTAAGTGCGACTGTTCTGTGCGAAATTGTCTCACTGCTGGTCAAAGGTTTTTCCTTTCTCCTTCAAAACCCCTCTTCTTCCTCGTCTTGGCCGATTTCTGGACACACCACCTTTGCTGCAGTCGACCTTGATGGCGGCAAATTTAAAACCAAGAAACTAAACTTATTCCAAAAAGGAAGCTTTAAACTATTTAGTAACTGCTATTACTATAATTTTTGAACCTGATTAATCGAATTTCTATAATTGTGATAAATTTAAGAACTTACTTTGTTCTTTCGACTAAAGGGATTGTCTAGTCCACTATTAGTGATTATACTAGTTCTTCGTTCTGGGCTTTTGACGTTTTCATCTATGTATAAGTGTGCGCTGTCTATATTGATATTCTGTTTATTGTTTCTTTCTACTAGTTGTTGTAACTCATTTATTTTATCAATAGCATTTCGTTTTATCTCAATTCCTTCGTCATCATAATTATTTAAGTGGCAACCGATTGCTTGTGAAAAAATGTTTTGACGTGCATTATTATTGTTAAATGTTTCATGATTCATGGTTTCAGGACTGTCTTGGAGATTATAAGTGTTATCAAATTCCTGATCTCCGTTTTGCTTGCCATTCAACATATCATTCATCATAATCTGATAATTCTGGTGCTCCGTTAACGTAGTTTCTCTTGGAATAATTTCATACGAATTGTCCATATTATTGTATTTTCCTTTATATGCGTTAAATTGTTGAGCCACATATTTATAGTTGTTATTTGGATCGTTTTCATGTTCGGAGCATTTATTATTATGTTTTTTTTGTGCTTGTTTTGACAAATTATGAATCATTCTTCTGAGTGAAACAATTTTGTCTTCGATACTTTCATTGGCTTCACTCTGCGGGTAAGTCCCCAGTTCGTGCAAATATTTATTATCGAGTTGTTTATCAAGTGCACTTGGTGACAAACTTTTTTGACCTTTATTTACACCAGTCTCATATATTTTTCTCATTTTAAAATCAAATATTTGCTTTAAATCGTCATCAAATTTTAGATTTTGTACTTCTTGCTCTAATGAGTTTAGTATCAACAGTAACTTTTTGCGTGCAAAATGTTGATCTTTATTTTGTGTGTTTAAATTAATAGTTTTTTCGGTAACGATGTCAATCAGATTCTCTTCCGCTACATTTAGTATGCTTTTAGTTGTGGCTTCGTTCTCTACGTACGAATGCACCTTAAATATAATATCGTCAAAAGCATTACTAGTAATTACTGGTTTGCGTTTTTGAAATTTTGATAACTTTATGTTTAAACTGGGCCTTTCATTGGGTAGTCTTGAATTTAGTTGTTTCTTTTTAGGTGTTATTACGTCCGCTATCTGTAATACGTATTTAAAAGTATTAATTTCGTTTATTTGTATAAATGATATTTTTAAATATTTGAATTAAAAATGGGCCTCATCAAAAGGCTCAAATTCATTCAAAGGACAGTGAAAGGGCTATGCTTAGAGTTTCCTTGCGTGATCTTATCAGGTATGGAGATATCCGCAGGAGAACTAAAATTGTCGATATAGCCCGAAGAATCTCTAAACTGATGAAGAACAGATGGTCGATGAGGCCGAAAGGTTCTGGAGGGGCGACCGATGGCCACCGATCAAGGTGGACAGATGGCCTGGTGAGAGTTGCGGGAACTCGATGGATGCGAGATGCATAGAAGCATTTGTTGTGGCGACACTTGAAGGAGGCATCCTTAAAGTGTCGCCACAACTAATGCTTATGTCTATGTCTAACAGTGGACGTCTTTCAGTTGGACTGTGTAGTTCCATCACTAAATAATTCCTTTTTTTTAATTTTACTTTATTTGTGCAATATAGTTTCTTGCCAAAATTCATGATTTTAGATCAACGAGAAGTTTCCTATAGGTATTGGTTCCCATGCGAGCGTCAAAATATTTGCCTTAAACGAAGCATTTGCAATCTACAGAAGACATGAACGGCATTTATATCTTAAGATTTTTTATAGTAGAAGTTTTATTTTGTCACTGCTCGTAACGGTAGCAGACCTGAGTATTTGATATTAAAGAATACAATTCAATTTCTTTGCCGAATTATTCATACTATACTGCGTTTGCGTGATTTGATGTGGATTAACAAGTATACATATGGTTATGTCACACTTGTTATGTTACACTCTCAATGGTGGTCCATTGAGAGTGTGATTGAGAGTGATTTGTGAGGGTTTGGTTATACGAGTGAGGGTAGCTGAAGATAATGAAAGAGTGACGAATACGATTAAGGAAGAGTGTCAGAAGACGTTGTAATCGTATCGTGAGTACTGGCAGTCTGAGAGATTGACGAATGTTTAAACTTATGTTAGACAGAAAAGAAGAAAGAGTATGTCTGTCAACAATACATTATTGTAAACCGAAATTGTAACTACACAAAAGTGTATATCAAAAGGAACTATTCTTCTTACTTCGGAGAATTCGTTTGCAGACTCAATATTTTCCTCATTTTTTTCTTCTGAATGATTATCTTCACTTTGGTTTCTTTTGAGTATGATAATATTATGAGATCTGTAAAATGAAATATTTGTTACAAAAAATAAGTTGTTAAGTTATCAGATTACATTTTGAAGTTTTAGTTGTTTTTGGATTTTAAACTTACTTTGATATTGTGTGTGGTGATTGAATTCCATTAATCTGTTTATTTTTAATTTCTGAAGAATCGTGCATGACTGACAGTTTTGGCTGCACTACGGACATAGCTTCATCGTTGTATTCGTCGTTTTTTGAACGGATTTGAATCGAATCTTGCTTTAAATCAGCTCCAAGCGGTTTTTTCATCTGTTGGCCTTACAGAAAAAATATAAGAATGTTATAGAATTTTGTGTATAAGAAATTGAATGTTTTTTTTTTATAACAATAAAAATAATTTTAATATTCACTGAGGCTGCACAAATCATTCAGGGATCGTGCGATCTATGGCCCTTTACGAAGTGTCAGTGTGGACGCTGTCGCTGTGGAATCCAAGAATATAGATCCAACGAAGTATTTTGTATTATATTAGTCTTAAGTTGGCGCCTTTTCGGGCAAATAAAATGTTTTTCTTTCTTTCTTTCTTTCTATCTTTCCAACCGGATGATCCGGGCACCGCAGGATCTCCGCAGCGTGACAAGCCTCCTAGCCGGGCTGCTGCCATGGGATCTGAATCCAATAGTCCTTGCACGCAGTTTTGCGGATGGATATGCAATACCGGGGAGAAACTTCCCTGCCGCGAGCAGTCACGGCATGGTAGATGGAGTTCCAATGGGGTTCTCATGGCGAAATGGCGATAGTGACTGTCGTGGCTAAGTCCCCTCTTTGAGGTGTAGCTGGAGAGATGTCACGGCATCACATTGAAATATGCGTCAGCGGAAATATTATAGTGCCAATCATGTATTTCTCCATTTTTGTTGTCCCATTTTTGGAAAAAAAGTTATGGATACAGATCCAGATTGCTGGATAGGTATTTCTGAGAATTGTTAATAAAAACCTTTGGCCCGAGCTTAGAACTCAGAATTCAAAGCAGTCAACATAATTCATTATAATCATTTCAGTAGAAAGATGTCCACAACTGGTCATATACCTCCCCAAAATGATGGCTTTTCTTATCATCTTCAAATGAGTTAATCTTGAGTCGTCTATTTAGCTTTAATTTTTTTTTTTTTGGACTGACCGACATTTGATAAAAGTGCCTGCCAATGGTCTACTTGAAATAAATGCTTTTGGTTTTGATGTCTGATTTTGTCCTTCAATATTACATCTTACCGTACACGAGCAGTTACGTTTGTGAAATGCAAACCAACCTTTCCATAGAAATGTTGAGTCTCTTTCGCAGAGACAGCTGCGAGTTTCTTTGTAGCCTCTTGGACAGCCGCAACGTTTAGTGAAACCTTGTTCTGGCATTGGAGGGATTACTTTATAAACTGATTGCTTTAATTTCGGTGCGTCCGAGATATTGCAGACAATTTGTACATTCTGAAATAATGACGATGGTTGAAAAGAATATATAAAAAATTATTATCACTGAATCGTAGTTTCAATTTGTTAAAAATTATAGTTATGAATTTGTCTCCCTTTCTTTTTTCCATTTATAACGAACGATTCAATTTTATTTCTTTTCATGATCTTTGGAAGTTTTCCAAACTTGGGTGGTTATGTTTTTAGTAGGACAGAAAGACATGATTCTAATTCGTCACGTTACTTACTGTGTCACCAGTTTCAATTTATTGATACTAGGGTTGTAACGGAGGTGGATTTGGAGGCAAAACACCACTTCATCATAAATTACTATTTTTCCACATCCAATTTCACCTCCGGCTTCGCCTCTATTAACTTCCGTATCCGCGGAGGCGGAACTCGTCACCTCTGCATCCACCTCCGTTACAACCCTTATTGAAACTCAATTTTTTGTTCTTACGCTTCGTATGGTATATTATTATTCAGCCGTATTATAAGATTACATAACATCACATAATTTCAGCTAACAGATGTCCACTGATGTACATAAGCACAACCAGCTGTTGCATTTTCTGGTACGTAGTCGCTACTCCAGAACCATTCAGTCCCATCAATTATATGCTCTATGAGCAATGTATCCTACTCATTAGCACTTTTTTTTTAGCTGGGAACATCATCTAGACATACCCCGCTTTTGGGTGAAATGGCGGATAGTGTCAGACTTTTATTGACTAAAAACCGACTCTTGTTCCTTTTTGCCATTGTTTCAGGGCCCCGAGGGTAGCATCACCCATAGTCCCAATAGGGGCCCCTACTAATATTCTGGGCCCCTACGGTTTCTGACAACTCTTTGAGGCGCACGTGACACGTCGATTACTTGAGATCGGTCCGGACGGTTGCCGACGGTCGGACGGTGAGCTACCCATTGCTCGCCGTCAGCAAGCCCACACCTACGGTTGCCCACTAGCACTTAACTTTGGCGATTCTCCGGACTATGTCGGTAACCTTCGTTTTCCTACGGATATTTTTAGCCTTCATATTTCAATATAATGTATATTCATTACAGTTTGGAGGATGGACATTATATAAAATTGTTTTGTAAAACTTTAATAAAGATATTTCACTTACGTTCTGCATATATTCACTGCCACTATTCATTTTAAATTTAGTGTAAGCTGAAATACCACATCCTATGTGTGTCGCTCCACCACGTACTAGATTCAAGTAAAATTTCAGGTTTATATCTGGAAGTCTGGTAAGCAAAATATTTAGTTTTATTTATATAACTAGCTTTCACCCGCGGCTTCGCCCGCGTGAAAAAATTAGCCTATGTCTGTCTCCAGGGTCCCAACTATCTCTGTATCAAAATTCATCAAAATCGGTTTTGCCATTTAGGCGTGAAGACGTAACAAACAAACAAACAAATAAACAAACTCACTTTCGCTTTTATAATATTAATAAGGATAGATTAGGGATGCATTTTTTCTATAAGCCCACTAATTGCGTGGTGTGAATGGGGCGTTCAACCCCAACAGCTGTTTCTTGACGATTTTTCGCTATAGAAAGTAATCAATCCAATTTTTTTTATTTTATATGTTATCTTAGTATTTCGTACACACCTACTGCTAAATACCTGTTTATTATATATCACCTTAATAACTGCCGTATCGTAACCTTACTGACCAGCGTGAGGCAACTACTATGTAGTTGTTTGGCAATTTTGCTGAACTGGACCTATTTGGAGCTCCCGTTAGACACACATTGTGTCAGTATTCTGTTTTTTTTTTTATCTTCAGTTTACTAAACTTTGTTTTTCCTAGAGAGGAGGCCAGAGTCCCAGCAGTGGGAACATTAAAAAGACTGATAATGATGATGATGATGATGATGGTTGGGTGTATCTATGTATGCTAAATAATACAAGACAAGTATTTAATGTTATATGTTAACTATTTCTTTAAAATACTTACTTTATTTTTAAAAGATTACAATTAATTTCTAACTTTTCATTATTGAGGCTGAATAGCTGGCCGGCCGCAGAAAAAAAAAAACAAAATGGCGGGAAAGTAGCAATCAGTCGTTGGTTTTTTCGAGTTTTGTTTACGTTTCCGTACAACAGAGATTTGTGTTTATCAGATTAAAATAGTGATTTAACGCCTAATTTCATAAGAGAAGAGGCTAAAGAAGTAGTGGAATACCTTTTACCGCCTAAATCAGAAGAAAGATACCTACTTAAAATCATAGGTACGACGACTCAGGTTTTACAAACTTTTTATTTTATTTTTAGTTTCCTCGTATTCGTAATGAAAAGCACAGTGTTTACCTCGGGGTGAAAGTAACTCATTTAACCCCTCGAATTAGCGACCTCGCTTCGCTCGGCCACCAACTCCTTCTCGGGACGAAATGAGTTACTTTCACCCCTAGTGTAACAATGTACTATTTTACATCACCTACTCGTTAATGTCGTTTTATACGTCATACAAACCTCACTTAAAGCAAGTCATTCTATCCCTAGGGAGATTATGCAGTATGGCCGATCCCTAGGTAATAATGACATTTGAATTTGGAACATCAAAAATCGTCAACATTGTGAATTAAAATGTTTGTTCGATGCACGTACATCGAACAAGTCGACACGAAATTTAAACTGACCACTAACAAAAAAAAAAAGAATATTGAATAAAACGTGCTTACTGACGGGAGCGATAAAGAAAATTGAAACTATAGAATCTTGGGGTAGTGAATTTTGTTTGTTTGATGAACTTGTAAATATAATACTTACTTATATTTCTCTAATATATGATTTGGTCGACCAGATTGTCTTTTAATTATCTCAAAGATGGTGTAAAAAGTAGAGTATGCAACACGGGGATAAAGTTGTCTTTGTCTTGGGCGGCTTGAATTCCTCACTTCACTCAGGTTTCTTTATTAACTCCCTCGCAATGCTCGGGAGTTAATTTTATAGATCCCTCACTTTCGTTCGGTATTACAATCAGCAACCTTCGTTTCGTTCGGAATTTAACATGCCGCCCGCGACTTAAAGACACTGCTTTATCCCCTAGTCACATAAACTACTATTCTTTTCTTTCTTTCACTTCAAACAGTGAACTAGCTTCTAAAGTTTTTTAAATGTTTGTAGTATGAATGTTTGTAGTAGCTCTTGCTTAAAAAAGAAACTGCCAAAGGCTCCGGCACTGTCCGGTGTAATCAGCCCAGTTAATAGCTTATAAGGGTCTAGATCCTTAAAATAGAAAATTGTAAAAATAAAATTAAAGAGGATCAACACTTACTCTTGCGAAGGTGGGCAGTTCATAATAATATCTTTCGTTACTGTTCTTCTTAATGCATGTGTAGATTTGAAAAATTTGTTCACTGCAAATATCAGTTTTTCTTCATTTAAGCCTTTTTCAGTATTGTTAGGTTTTAAATATTCCCAGTTGGGATATTTGTAACGGATAACTGCAATGGTTTGGCTAGGGTTCGGGAAGCGATCTGAAAATTTGTGACTTTGTGTTATTGGTCCATTATGTGGCCTGACTTTCAATTAGAAATATGAGATAAATAAGTGAGAATGGTTATAGTACGATGTAGAATTTTTATGAGTCTTTAGCTCGTATCTGGCGGCTTAGATGCTACTACAAGTGGAGGAAAGGAATCAAACTACATATTTAACTATTATTATTTTTTTCACAAAACTCACACGATGCCATCTAGTCCCAAACAAACCATAACATAACGTAAAAACGATACCACAAGCTCTTGTGGTATGGTATTTCTAAATGCATATATATATTTTTTTTTATTGCTGATAGATTCGCGCTTGACCTAATGGAAAGCGACGATGTGGTCAACGATGGAGCGTGTTTACCTAGAAGTAACCTATTCTGTCTTGACTTAAAATTTCCCAGTTGTAATAATATAGATAAATTACACTTAGACACAGAACAAATAATCGTCCTCGTCACACAAACATTCATCATGTGTAAGAACTGAATCTATGACATACGGCATAGCAGTCAAGGTTACTGACCATTAGACCTACAGACCAATTTGCTATCCATTTTGACTGGAATCTGCTGAAAAAGTGAAATGACCGATCTAACCAAAGTAGAAACTGAAGATGAATGGAATAGTAGGCAACTGAAAAAGTCAGTAGGTGTAGAGAGGCTGATTGTTGATGTTGTGGCAATCTAAACCTTTATAGAAGTGTCACTTGTCTTACCAGTGGCTCTGCAGAGATCTCCTCTTCCCCCAAGACATTGGTTAGCTAATATTTGAGCTAGAAATGCTAATTCTGTGTCCCATTCCTGTAATTATATTGTTAGGATTGAAAGTAGAACATTGTCCTAAAGGAAAATATAGGCTACTATGACTTTTTAAAATGACAAACGTATGAGCACAAAATAGATAGGTACAGAAGACAATCTACATACAAAGCGCGCTCGAGCAACGCACACATAGACACAGCTCACGGACACAACATCTCAGCTCAATCGCCCGGCCTCAAGTCTGCTATTAGAATAGCGTCAGAATGGTCTATCATTGATTTCATAATTGTTGATTTTGACAAGTTTTTGTAATCTACTAATATAATGGCATAATTATGACTTTCCAATGGTTAACCACTGACACTCCATTGAAAGAAATGGCATAGAATGGTAATCTTGTACACAATGATACATGAATGTCTGACGTATGCGGTAGTCTGCTAAAATTTTGACAGTTCTTTTGATCAGTGGCCTACCATTAGAACGTCATTGTACAGTCAGTGCCTTTAAAGCTCGATATTGTCATTTTACCACAATTCTATTACAAGACCATTGACTGATCAATGATCGATCATTATGATTTAGCAGATTACGAACTTTTAGCAAAATGACAATAGCAGATTACGAACTTTTAGCAAAATGCCCCAGTTCGGAGCAATGCGCTGACATGTGTGCGTTCGCTTAGCGCAGGTATAAAAAGTGAAGTACATACATGAGATTGACTTCTGTACCTACCTATTGTGTATGAGCGAGAAAGACAGATGGAGAATACACACTATATAGCTCCATCTCTTTAACAGTTCAGTTGAGGTCGTCAAATGAATCGCAATAGAAGCTCATGGTAAGGCCTCAGGTCCTATTCTTGGACAAACTTTACCCGTGTGCTAAAGAACAATGCTCAAGACGTCGTATGGTCTAAATGACTCAGTGATACACAATTGTTATTAGACGTGATTTATTCACTGGTTCATTCGTGAGCTAAGTTACTTCTCTGTTTTTTTTTAGTTGGCATATGAAGCTCATAGCCACATTCTTCAATTGCTGAAATTGACTTTCTGAAACGTCTGTCTAACATAAAAGCTTCATTTTCTAGGAGCAAGTAGTGTATCAGACGATAATTGTAATTCATGATATTTCAATAATCTAAGCGTCTGATTTTCAGGTAGCGTAGGGGCCTATTATGTCTATTAGTCTGATGCTAATAGATATTCTAAGAAACTAAAAGGATTGACTTAAAAATCATTAACATAATAGTGATTCCAGTTTCTTCACGTCGATATAACTGTTTTTCTTATGGATATTTTAGTTTGGCTGTCATAGAATAAAATGATAAGAGTCCTTCGATTAACACAGGTTTTAAAAAGTTAAAAATTGTATGAACACCATCCCCACTCTCGGGGATGGAGTTCATACAATTTTGAGCATTGTTTTTTCATCCAGATTCGTTTAGTCGTTTGATCATAAAAGAGATACATACACACACATAAAAACGTACATTCAAACTCTTGCCCTTTTAATATTAGTGTTATTTCATCAATACTGATTGATTTCATTAGAGGTCTCCAGTAAATTGCATTTGTGTAAATAACTAATTAGTGTTTACAAAACTTACCAATTTCATCAGTCCGAATGCTCTCGGTAAAAATTCACCATCTTTCCCTTTTTCTCTGCCGGTGGCTACTTCTCCTCTTATACTAGGTGTTTAAATAACAGGGATAAGTAATTCTTTAGTTTCAAAATCAGCATTATAGATTTCAATACAGTGAAATCTTGTTAAGAAGATGTTATAATAGAAAAAAATATGTCTATTATTTTTCTAAAGCAACCCAATAACCCAAGTAGCCCTAAAAATAAAACTATTTAGGACAAGAAAACATTTTTGTTTTAGTTTGAATCCAGTCCAAAGTTCTGTCAAGTTCTGTTCAGTTACTGTCCCTTTAACCGATTTTGACTTTTATTATATTGGTGGCATGACAAATGGTGGCTGCAGTAAATAGTTAGTATTGTAACCACTTTTTTGCTTTTAATGCCATCCTTATGCCTACGAAGTAGAAGTTAAAATCGGTTGAACAAACAGTAAAAAAGGTTTCTTTAAATGTCTAATCTTAACTCGAATAGGGTATAGTTATGTTGAAATTTTACTCACTCATTTATATTCGCTAGTATGTTCTGTATCATCTTGTGAGTGACTTCTACTTTTACTGGGTTTCCACAGTGAGGACCAAATTTATGACTCTGGGAAATAAAACGAGATTTATAAACTGAAGAATCTTCACACCAGCTCTTTCCATCATCGGACCACAAAACGTGCGGCGTTGTGCAACTTACCGATGGCAATCCTATTGTTCTAGTATGGTGGAAATCCTACCCATATGCACGAAATATTTTGAGCTCAGTATCATTGTTTTAGAAAATAGTATCAATAGATTGCGTATAAGTACTTACATGATCATAGTACATGCACACGACATGAGTACCTTCCCTGCAGTATCGTTGTCCAGTACAGTACTTGGTTATGTGAATCGATTCCTGGTCGAAAACGTCATGGATGATAGAACATGTCCTTGGTTTTACAATAATTATAAAGATTAGTGTGATGATCTGGAAAAATAAAATTATGATAGTCATTGTAGAACATACCCATCCACCACCCTTGGTTGAGTGGTAGAGAATGCCTAAGGCATTAAGTCCACCTTTGTATATTTGTGTTGCATGACATCCTAATAAATAAATAAACATAACAAAGTGAAAATCCTATAAGTGAAGAGACTGAACCACCAATTAACAACTCCACGGATTCTATACCTACAAATTTATAAAGACGAAAGTTTGTATGAATTTAAGTGAGTGTATTTGTTACTTCTTAAAAACTCAAACGGTTAAATGGATTGGAAAGAAAGACACATGGATTGACCATTATCTTAGAATATCTCATATACATGTATTTTCATCTCGGTAGTAGGTTTCTTTGGGATAAATTCCTACTTTTACGCAGCAAAGCCACTGATAGGTCAATAGTCAAATATATGTTTTTACAATGTATGAAAAGCAAGGCATACCAATGACATCAAAGTATTTACATAAATATATCACTTAACCTTTCAATCGTGGAAATTACAGACACAATAGAAAGACAATAGGTGCGCGAACGCCGCCGGCGTTTGCTTGGGGTTTAATGAATTAAGGCATGCACAAAATGGCTAGACGCGGATCTAACCGCTGGAGAAAGGTGATGACAGAATGAAACCAAATTTTGCCTTAGAGGATGGCTAGGATACAGAAAAGCAATCGTGCGTACTGGCCATCCTGACCTATGGTGCACAAGTTGGATACTGACTGATCACAAAAGATCAAACTCATAGATGGCCAAAGGGCAACAGGAAGCTGATCGACTTAGAACCACCACACAGCCGCACGCTGAAGTGAAACTGGCATGCCATTAATTAAGATTGGGATTAATACATCACTAATTTTTAATTAGAACAAATACTTAAAAGGCTTATTAGAAAAGGTCTAGTTATTATTTTAAGTGAAGTCACAATAAATGATATTCACAAACAGCAAAGTTATTAGCGTTTGTTTATATCCCAAAATATCACTTAATTTATGGAAATATTGTACAAGTGAATGAATCAATGAAAATTGAAATGGAAAATCACAGCGCGTAGTATTTTCTAGTAGCAATTGTTATGAATGATTGATTCTATTATGAATTTACCAAATATGACAAATTGGGGTCAATGTTCGGATTTCGTTGTCTTTGCTTTTGACTATAAAAATATGGTCAGTAACGGGTACGAAAAGAGCCCCGTTTCTTGTACTAATTAAAAAATAGGAGTGTATAATCAAATCGCTGGTAATTAAAATAAAAACATAAGAATTGAATCGCTAGTTTGAAGTAAATATATCTTACTTATGATAGAATAGCATTGGCTGGTTTTCAAAAGACAGGAAAAGAAGCAAAGACAAGAAAAAATACTTACATAATATGTTATAATCATTATTGTGTTTTCAAGTACAAAGCAGACATACTACCGAATCTTTTAGATACCTCTACCGTTTGATCAGATTTTTTCTCGATGAATTTTTATAGTAAAATATTACATTTAAATTTTAAGACATTTTAGGAAAATAGGCGTTTGATTGAAGTACTCTTGATGTCGTAAAATTTATATTTGAACAATTAAAAATATATGTATGTTTAATTTTTTGTTGAAGTTTCCTGATTGTCTGTTATTGTTTTATTTCACAATATTTGTAAGGATGTTCTTATGTTTATTTTCTACTTTATTTTACAACAAAAGTAAGATTTATTTCAGCTCTTTTCTTCTCGCACTGTGAGTTGCTGTGCCTTTGATAGTTTTTTTTTTGTTTCTCTAACCCTTATCTAGTTTTATCGCCATTAGTCGAGTTCAAAACATACAATTGAACGCTCATTGTTCTACTGTCTTAATTTGATTCTTTCTTTTGTCTATAGTTTCAACTTTTTGTTCAACATTGTGCTAAGATGTACAGCAGAAATAGTTTCATGCAAACGCTTTCCGTGGATTGATTACTTTTTCACTCTCATCCTTAGAGCTCCGTAATTCCTTACTCAATGTGGAAAATATTCTTTTCTTTTAAAAGTATATATCCAGATTAGCGCGAAAGAGAAAGGGCCGTAATCCACTACGCGGGCTCAGTGCCGGTTGCTGAATGTCACGTCTTCGAATTTTTGGTTCTAGGACATGTCGGTATCCTCACGATGTTTCCCTTCACCGTTTTGAGAGCAGTGGTGATGAAATAAATTACACAAAGTAATGTGCCTGGTTGGGTTTGAACCCGCGACCTACAACTCGTAAGTCGGGGCCGTTGCTACTCGGCCACCACTGCTCTCATTTAATATATTTCTATAACATGGCATTACTACAAGGATTTAGAAAGTGTAGGTAATTGTTTTTTTCTATCAGGCACAGGCACAGGCACACCACCAACTTGAAAATTGATGGTGTGAAAACCCACACGCATAAAATCATGTAAAACTGCTGCTAGTGGTTGGTACAATGTCTGCTTCATTCCCGGTCTTGTCGGATTGCCGTTCCATTAGCCTACAGTAGCAGGGAGTGCTTTTTGTATATGTGGTGTACAATAAAGAATATATATAATAATATTTTTTATAAACATTTGTGGACCAAGGAGATGGCAGAACAACTTGAATGTCTTCCTTAGGAATAGAAAAGAAGTTGCTTAGAGCTGTATAATAACTCTAATCTTTTGCGTACTTGGCTCATCTCTGATGAGATCGGTTACCTAGACCTTGATTCGGTAGAGAGCATTAATGTGTAGTAATAAAATATACAAAAGTGGTGATTTTGGAAATATATATTATAATGAGTGATATTTTGGACAGTCTTTTTCTTTTCCTAGGTTGAAGGTGTTTCACATCAGTTTTGGTTCGAGCTGTTAGATCTGATTTTTTATATGTAAAATACTGTTTTCCTATCAATGAATATACGATACTAATTTTGAATGAGTACAAATACTTAAAGGGCTTATTAGAAAAGCAGTAAAGCCGAAATCGTGAATAATATAAGCTATTCAGTACATTAGGCAAACATAAATGTATTGAACAGCTGATTTTTTTCGCGATTTCGGGTTTGTTCCCATAGTAAAAGTTGTTGGTTATCATGAGCACAATCACGTGTTTAAGTATCGTACACTAATTACCAGTCACCCTATATATATATTTTTTTTGTGAAACCTCATGCGTCGAGGCAAAGGTTAAACTAACTGCAAAAAATTGAGAATCCTAGTAAAGGTGAAATAGTGGTCAATTGCTAGACTATGAATAAAAAAAAAGTAGTATTCCAAATATGCAATTGATTGGCTCGACTATGTTTTTTAACGTTCGTAATTTGTAAACATATTACTATGAGGGAAGAGGACAAATGATTAAAAAGTTTTAAATAATAAAATACATGTGGTTTATTCAATATGAAAATTTAACATGGTACAAACTTAGTATACGTTAAATTAATTACAGTAGTGAATACATGTTTAAAATACAAATACAAATACATGTTTATTTTTTTGTTTCGGAATTAAAAGTTATCAGCCTAATAAACATATCCTAAAATATTACATGTATTAATAGGTTATAGCTAGAAATATTTTGTCTACACAATATTTTCAAATATTGATAATTAACGACCAATTTTTAGACTTGGTCCAGGCCATGGCCTCCTAATTAAACACATCTTCGACATAGGCACTACGGACAGCCTACTCAGCAAAGGCTGGTTTAGCTCTAAGGATCCAATCGTCTACTTAATCTTGGCAAACAACACCGTAGCTTTTCAACGGACACAAATCCTCGGAGCAGGGGGTGGTCATCCCACGAAGCCGAACTGATAACTTGAAATCAGAAAACTTTTGTGCTTCTGTGCGGAGCTGCTGCTGGGATGGCTATGTTAACCTGCTGGTTAAACTCCACGTAACAAATGCGAGGGTAAAGTTGCAAAACGGATTCCTTACATTAGAACTACTGCTAACCGTGATTGACGTCAGTTTTTAAGAGTAAATAATACTTGACACGCTTGGTTTGTTTGGAAAGTATTGACAATGCCGTCAGTAGCAGTGGTCACAAAGGTAATCTCTGAATGCAAAAGTCTTTTCTGTGATGCGGACTGCCGAAGTAGCCAGCATTGACCAGGTATATCCTTGGTACATAGAACTCAACACTACATACTCCATAAGAATATGAAGGTACTAGAATATCATATCTTCCCACTCATAATATCTTTGTTTCTCAGTAGTGTTCCTCTGTTATTGTTCAGTCAAAATATTGCTCGATCTCTTTTTAGGTATTTTGTTTTGTGAATTTCCACTTTTATTTTGTCGTATTTTTGTGTTGTTGGCAGCGTTGGTCGTTCGTTCTCGGTCTGAAATTACTGAGCATTTTTTTATTGAATAGTGATATAGGCTGGAAAATAATTACATATCAAGAGATGGAGCCTGACTTGTTATATTTTTCATATATTAACAGACAAGATCAATGTGAGAAATAAACTATGTGTTTTATTACGCATATTTATATTTTTCAAGAGACTACTATTATGATAGCGGATATTTGTTTCCTACTTTGTTTTATGTAAACTATATATAAAGTAAAGCCATGACACCTCAGAGGCACTACATTGTTCGTACTCAAGGGACTTGAAAACTAGTGTTATGAACTGACTATTTAATACTCACTTCAAATATTCGTCTATAACCAGGAGCTTTGAGCTTTTTCCTTACTTTGTTCTCGGGATATGAAAACATTTTTCTGGCTTTCACGGCTTGATTTTGGTTATTTGTATGCATTTGTCTGACTTTATTTTTCTTTAATTTTTGATTTATATTATTTACACTATATTGTGATTTTGAAACGGGTGCACGTAATTTTTTAAGGTTACGTACATCGAAATCAAGTTTTCCTGCTTTTAACAATATTTCGTTCTTATCGTACTTATTAATTTTTTCTTGTTTTCTAGGTACGGGATCATTAGCGATTGAGTCCATTTCATCATGGTAACTGTCCGTATCACCATAGTTGCGACTATAGTCATCTTTATGATAATGTTTTTTACTCAAGATCTGAATTAATTTTTTATCTATACCAGTGCTAAATTCGTTGCTATCATTATCTTTTCTAGTGAAATGATCGGACTCATTTTCTTTATAACTGTCGTCTAGCAAAGCGGCATCAGATTTACGTTTTAAATATTCCGTCAATTTGTTGAATTCTTCTCCAAGTTCATCTGATTCACGTTGTGCTTTTGATTTTAAAGTGGCTTCGTAAATTTTTCTCATTTTTAAATCAAATATTTCCCTTTCATCGTCTTCAAGTTCAATATTTTTCACTGCTTTTTCTAAATGGTCAAGTATAGTCAAAAATGAGTTTTCTTCTTCCGTATGATCTTTATATTCATCGTTAACAGCTATTTTACCATCACCATCACTGATTTGCCTTGGATTCTGTTCAATAATGTTATTTATACTTGTGTAGACATGATCATATTTTTTTGCGGTTCCTTCAACACTGGTTGGTTGCTCTTCAACATTATCGTAACTTACAACTTCTTTCTTACGCTGCTTTTTCAACAGCGCTCTTCGATGTTCATCATTTCTGATATAATTTTTTTGCGCATTTAGAAATCTATTTTCTGTTTCTGGGTAAATTTCATCATCTAAAATTTCATTGTCCTTTCCCTCCACCGGAGCTTGGATGAAACTCTTGTTGCCGAATCTGCGAAATTTTTACCGTTAGCAATATTTTTTATTTTTTTAATGTTTGTACAGGTATAGTTTTTATTTTTCTCAAATTATTGTGTGTTCAATCATTGTTCAAGAGCAAAAATAATAATAGAAACTTACGTTCTATGAAATTGAATTTCAACATCATTTTCTGGTTCATAGGAGTCATTGGGAGCATCATGTATTTCAAATATTGGTAAAACCACACTATTCGTCTCATCATCACAGTTTTCATTGAGATCGGTACATAGTTCTGTCTCATGAGACTGAGTCCGACTTCTCGCATCTATTATAAAAAAAAAAATTTATATCTATGAATATCCCCTCGAATGCCAGGGGTTCGTTGACCCGGAAAATTGCCGTGTTTACATAAATCACCAAAAAAAAAAAAAAAACTTTTTTTTTGATTTTTCTAGAAAAAACTTATAATATAATATATATAAAATAATATGTATAGAAACTAACATTTTCGGCCAAATAACTTTCGTACAAACTTGGGGAAAACTCGAAAATTAAGCATTTTTCAAGGACCAAGTTGTACAGACGTATGTACAATCGGCGCTCGAGGGGATACACATATGAATATATATATATACTTATATCATGCTACAAAACAAATTATTTCACAGGGTGAGTTTAAATTGTTTGGCAATCCTTCAAAATATTGACAGTACTCGTGATTACAAACAACTTTTACAGCGATACTAAACATAAAATCTTAAAAATCAAAATCACTTGTTTAGCGCTGTTTAGTGCCGCATACACTATATTATATTTCTAACTCTGAATATAGTAAAAGAAAATAAGCTTTAATGAGCTTAATTTTTTTACAATATTCAGAGTTAATTTTATTGTAAAAGTTGTTCATATTCATAATAAGATCAATCTCTGAATAAATACTTTTAAGCTTATAGCATTATTTGGCTGTGAATTTATCAGAAAAATACTTAGAACAGCTTAGCTTAATATCTTTCAGAGATATTTTGCTGCTGAAAATAGTTTGAAGCGATTAATTAAAAATATTTTATTAAAATATCGTACCATATATACTCGAATGCCGAATCTCTGTATCTGAAACCAAAAAATTTCGTCACTTAAAATAATAAAATTCTTGTAGTTTCTAATAGTACAGTTTTTTAAACAACACTCGATTAGTGTTTTACATATGTGAGTTTACATTTTTATGAACGAACCCACGTTAAAGGAGTAAGTTCTTTTCAAGCAACACAAACAAACTTATACGAGTAATTTGTTAAACACTAGCAAACATTTAGGTGCTAGATAAGAGCATCATAAACAACAACTTTTGTTCTATGACTTTTAAAAATGTATCATATTTTGGTTCATCAGATTTTCATACAAAAATTAAAATATTTAAACTGAACGTTCTAAATATTATGAAGTCTATGCGAAGCAAGCGATAGTAAAATAGCGGAGGGTAGCTGAACATGAACTTGACCTATTTACGGGTGACCCTCGCTAGTCGGTCGGTCGCTTTGATACCCTTGCTTTGCATCATACGTGTTCTTGTAGTGAAATTCGGCATTAAAGACGTAATTACCTTTACATAATGGTGTACCAATATTCTAATGTCGAGTACACGGAAATGGTGCGAATGCTTGCTAGGTGTAATTACAATGTTTCGGAAACGTGCTTACTATTATTATGAGAACAGTGCGCGCGAGCCGTGAGATGATACAGCAAAATACAGAGTTGAAATGTATCAGATAGAACAACGAAATCTTGAAGGTTTGTTTTTGGTAAATGTGTTATGTTTTGTAAAAAGTCATAGAACAAAAGTTGTTGTTTATGATGTTAGTAATACAGTCCTGCAAGGTTGTTAGTGTTTTACAAATAACCCTGTACAGGTGACTTATATGATTATCATACAAACTAATAATTTTCGATTCCGGGTACGCAGGTATGAGACATTTTTGTTAATCCTGTAAAGTTTGCCCCCTAGAAGAAAAATACCGTATCTAAGGATCGACACGACGGAGCCATGATAAGCGACCATTGCAGTTACAAGAGTAGATAGCTTTCTTTTTTTAAAGCATAGCGAAGCAAGTTTGCTATTCAATTACAAGGCCTATTATGAAAAAAAATGTATCAATATTTTTTGTTTAATTTACGTTAATGTGAAAGAAAAGAGGACCTAGCGTACTTCCCTTAGGAACACCAAACTTATTGCTTCTAAAAGTGAATATAAACAGGTTGGACAAAGTCAAATGTGTGTGCGTGTCAAAGATAATGGTAGCAACTCGGTTTTGTTTATCAATATTTTGTATTATTTTTAAAGAACTTCTTAATAATTTACACGAATATAATAAAGAGGTAGTTTGATTTCTGTTTGTAGGAGGCAATCTCTGAAAGTATTGGTTTCACTGCTAAAAATTTTTGACCGATAGAATGCTGCTTTGTTCCTGAGTGATAAGTGTGTGATAGGCTATATTTTATGCTCGTGGGTGAAGCCGTGGGCAAAAGCTAGTATAATATATTTATGTTGATAATGAAGTTGAGTAAAACTAACTTTCAATGTTGCCGAGAGTGTCTTTTTCACACAGACATCCCATTGAATCTCTATATCCTTCAGGACAGCCACATTTTTCAGTAAAACCTGTATCTGGTATCGGTGGGTCTGTAGTGTACACCGGCTGCGATCCCTGCGGCCCCTCTGACACGTTACATACCAGTTGAACGCTCTGCAATACACAAATATATATGAAAGTTAGCTCTAGCCACCGTTATAGAAAGAAAGAAAGAAAAAAAGAAACCAGAATATGTTCCCGGCAATGCATGAAATTCAGTCACTATTTAGAAGACCAACAATTGCAAGCTTATTCAGACATTGTGTAAAATATTTGGTATTATATACTCTGTAACATAGCCCATCACGAGACTAAAAGTTTAAGTTCCAAAGACATGATAGAGGCTAGAGTTAACGAGCAAAGCGAGGGAACGATTACCTTGTCATCCCTTTCATGTTTAGTTTCTTTAAACCTTGCAGTCAAAAAATTTAGGTCGTGCGTTCTGGTATCTGTTTACTTATTTTACTAACAATCAGAATACCTAGACAGAGTATAAAATAACCTATATTTCAAACTTTTCCTATACATCCGGAACGAAACAGGGATTACTCTCCAAATATTCACAAAATTTGCAAAAATCATATTGTAGAGGAGGGACGGATGCTAAAGCTGTTACTAAACTGTCGTTTGGACCTATTGGATTGTGTAGATTAAAAAAATGTCTATGACTAATTTCCATTTTAGTGAGGGGAGAGCGTGTAAGAATTTTCAAAAATATAAAAAAAAAACTTCACTTTGAAATACTCGAGTGCGTAAGATTTTTTTTTTATTTTGAAGGTAATCCTTTCAGGATTACGAAAAACCTATAATCTTGCGGTTTTCATGGGGCGATGTAACTAAAATCATCGATAAGTGTAACATTTTCAACGTTCCTAACAAAATTCTCATAAAAATAAACTGTGGTAAAAACGAAAAACGTATCAACGAAATATTAAGAGGCACCTTACAACCTAACTTTGAACTTATACCTGTTGATCTTCTTTTTGACTCGCCTATTTCATACACTTTTCTGCATGTACTTATTAACTTTGTCTTAATCTAACGCATTCGATTTTTGCCGAGGATCAATTTTTTTTACTAATCGTGACGTATTACAAGGTGTAAGGTTTCTCTTCATATGGTTTTCTGTTGCGCTCGAGTATCCCACACAATCCCCATATGGCCGCCTTTATCATTATATAGGATAAAGATAACAGAAAATATGGAAGAAGAAGAAGTAATAGTTGATGTTTGAAAGGTGATTGTGGCTACGAAGAAAGTGATTACTGAGATGAGGGTATACGCAAAAATTTTAAAGAAGAAGCCTTGCTGCAAATAGTTTGTGATAAAAGGACATGGTCTTGTGTAATTTCTCTTCTTACATTATAAATGTGATGTAATCCACTACTCAATGTTTGGGATCTTGTGTAGGCTGATATGCCGCATCCAATATGAGTTGCTTTACCTCGGATTAGCTTTAGATAGCTTCTTGATCCTTTGTCTGGAAGCCTGTAATTATTATAGTAGTGAATAGTTGATGTTCAATTATGTAGACCAAAAAAACAAAATCGCTTGACTTTTTTTTATATGATATAAATTTGGACTTGACTGCGATCTCACCTGATGGTAAGCAGTGATGCAATTTTTGATGGCGAGGCGCATTAGTTTATTACTTTTTTTTTTCGGGTAATATACATTAGACGATTATTTTATACGCTTTTTGTATAGTCTGTCATTTAGATGCAGACAGCTGATTGGTGACTTGAGTCACCATCGCATAAATGAGCAAAATTTATCGTTATACTTTAAAACTTTCTTTCTGACTTTAGATTGCTTCTTACAATATCTTACCCATGGAAAAAGTCCAAGACCTTTGAATCGTTACACACTATTGTTGCTTTAGCATGAAAATGTCTTAAGGAGTTGATTGAAAGAGTGCATTTTGAGTATTTTATGAACATTATGGTGTAAGTGCACTAATAAGCAAGGTGCATTATTTTGTTTCAGAAAATCACAAAACCATGAAATACATGCCTTGGGTCATGTTATGTACATAACTATATAAAACATTAACCATATTGAAAACCGCTTCTTCGCAAACTCTGGTGAGACGTAAGTATGAGAGCCTTTTTAAAAACGTTGTTACGTTAAAAATATTGTACGTCACTCGGTCCTCAAAATCAAAAGACTAAGGTTAATAATACAATGAGTCCACTTACGCTTCTATCGTTGGGCAACTATTGATATCATTTGTGCTGATCAGTCTCTTGATTCTGTGTAAAGAGTTTAGTGCTTTGTCAATCGAAGACCTGACCTTTTCTTTATTCAAGCCAGGTTTTGTAGTATTTCCAGTTAAGTATTCCCAATTGGGGGCTTTGAAGTTAATTAACGTTATGATCTGGCTGGGATTTGAGAATTTATCTGAAAGATCCATAATAAGTTTAATATTTATTTAAAATTATGTAAATAACACCATTACAGCTAACGCCAATACGATGTTATTACAGGATATATAAATCACATATAATCTCAGTAAAGTTATTGTTGTCCAGTGAGTGTATATATAGTTCAGTCTAAAAATAAATACTGTTACAATAAAAAAAAAAAACATTTGAATTTGGAATCTGTAATTTCTACATTAACATTCGGTTTTCTTAGTGTCCTCGCAAACGGGCTACAAAAAAAAAAGCCGCCACAATAAAAGGCTAGAAGCGGACACAAAAAAAAGCTAGAAGCGGCCACAAAAAAAGCTGAAGCGCGCGACAGCTTGTGGCCGGAGAAGCAAGAAGCGGCTTCTAGCTTTTTTTTTGTGGTGGCACCGCTACACACTGGCCACAAAAAAAGGCGGCACAAAAAAAAGGCGAGTAGCGGCTGTTTTTATGGCCTTTGTGCGGGGACACTTATTTTCGTCCAATTGGTTTTATATATTTTTATGATGTTAAAATGAAGTGGGGTGATAAAGAGAACCGAATCACTGTGGTAGCATAATACGAAGTAGGTATGAAATCAAATACAATTTTTGAAGCTTTCCATCCGCTTGGTCTTAGTCGAATATTTGTGTATCAGGCTATTGATACGTACATTGCCATCTCCTCTGTTTGTGACAGAAAAAGATACATAATATTACGTAGCCTCCACTTCGGGATCTGTTCATGAACCATTAGTAATATTATTATTTTGTCAATTACATTTAACTCAGACCACTAATATGGAAATCTGTAATTTTTGTCTTTTCAGTGAAAGTAATGTCAATACGAAATTGGTTGTTAATAACTTACCAGTGGCTCTGCATTTATCCTCCTTCAGGCCGAGGCATTGATCGGCTAATACTTGTGCTAATGTAGCTAGTTCACTATCCCAATGCTGAAATACACGTACATTACTGTAATTATCGTTACTCAAAGAATTTTGGTACAATCGGACGATAAGAAGCTTACCATTCGCATCATTCCATATGCTTTTGGTAACGGATGTTTATCTTTTCCAGTTTCTTGACCAGTTGCTAATTTCATTCTTATTCTGAAATTAGAAATCAGTGTAGAATTCCGAAACTAGCAGTGGCTAAATGTGTTTAACTGTTTATCTATCTTCAAAATCATAATTGACGAGTCTGCTACTTCGTTGATATAACCAACCCGACATGCTTCGAATGGTTACTTACTTATTAACTCCTTCAAGTATTTGTTGCACCATTTGTGGAGTTATTGATACTTTCACATAGTTTTTACAAAGTGGACCTACAGTACGATGCTGGAAGATAAAAAAATGTGTTTTTAAACAAGCAAAATTATTTTAGTTAAGACATTTTTTTCTAAGTACGAAGAGTCATATATCATTTGTGAATATACTGTCAAGCCATATGACAATGTTTGCCAAATACAAAATATCTTTTTGACTTTATTCACAAGCAACTTCAAAATTATGCATTTATATGTCTATTAAATGTCTATTGTCAAGGTCATGGTTAAATAGGATTGATCTAATAATGTTCAATAATCATAAAAAGTAGAAAAAACAAAAACTTACATGATTATAGTACTGGCATATAACATGGCTTCCTTCTATACAGTTTGTCATTGCTGGACAATAACTGGACACATATAGAGTATTCTGAGACATTGAGTCCAGAACCAATGAACATCTTGATAATTTTAGTAGGATGGGAATCAGGATAACCTACGTATGTTGGAAATTATGGATGTGATTAATTACGATATATAAGTGGTATCTTAACAGTCACTTGACTTTTCTCTTCTAGAGGGGATGCTTGAGTCTCATCAGTGGAAACATATAAAGCTGATTATTAGGGCTGATTGTGTTTGTGTTTTCCCTGAATTTTTTTAAGCTCTTACAGTCTATGCTGAGCTAGTCTGGTAGATATCGCTGTCAGCGATAAGACACATTTGTACACATTGTACCCTTAGATAGTTTGTGTATAAGATGCGTTGTTCTTTAGGTGTACAATAAAGTTTATTCTATTCTATTATGCTTTGTTATGCTTGACAGTTCTATAAGTTGGCAAGCTACCTTTTACAATCCTAGCCTTTTCTTGAAAAAATTCTCGAAATCTAGGTGGAGTGAGAGTGTTAGAATTTGCGGACTAAACCTGTCGTATGCTTTCAAGCCACGATTACTCTTTTGAATGATCCTGCAACTCAGACTAGACTAATGAACTAATAATGAGAATTCTAAAATCTTCAAACCGTTCACCGAACATTTCATGATTAATAAATATTCCAGCACTCTACGTTTGTAGTAAAATATTAAAAGAATACTTACATTTAAAATCATCTTTGACAACCTCCAAGTACTTTATTGATTGATTTTTACCAGTTCCCGCTCAGGTTATGGCATTGTCTCAGTTTTTCTTGGTTTAGATATAAATACTGTTCACTCTGATTAATTTCAAATATTTATTGTTCTATTTAAAACAAAATTTTGTATGGATTATGTTATATTTAATCTGCTTTATTATTTTAAAATTCTATTTTTATTGTTAATATAAATTTATTTTACTTATCACTGACACTAAAATCATTTTTGTTCAATGGTATTTTGATATTTGTAGTAATATTAATTATTATTATTATTTAATCTTCAGTGTGTCTTATATCTTACATGTCCGTTACTGATTAGCTTCATTTACTGTTCCTTTGTGCATTCCGTTATTATTTGTTTTAATGCTTTATCGCTTCACTATCGGTTGGTTCAAAACAATTGAACAGTCTTTTTCTTCCTAACGGAAACCAATTTTGTTCCTATTATTTGCTTTAGTATGTAGGACAAGTGTGTTTTGTTCTCTTTTTTTAGCTTCTTTAATGATTTCTTGAGTTTCTTGTTTTTCTTTGTAATTGATAGGTATTGATGATATTTCATTTAAAAAATATATTTAGATCATTTTGCTGTTTATCTTGAAGTTCTTCGTCTTGTCGTGTTATGGGTTTCTCCTCTATCCCTGAATTTAGTTTAGTTTAGAAAAAAATAAGGTACCTGTGTTTCTGATTTCGTACTTGTGTTTACGTAGAGATTAAAAATGATCGAAGAAGTTATACCAACAAATTTAAAAATAATTTCTATAAACAGGGGTAATGATTTTCATGATTAAGTTGCTTTTGTTAAAAATATTATTTAATTGTGTCAGTAGGCAAGTTTTTATATTATTAGGTACTAGGAAAACTCAAAGAAAACCAGTGTATATAAGCTTCATTTATTAGTTAAATCAATCTACAAACCATTTTATAGTCTAACTTAAATTAAGTAAAAACTTTTTATTGCACCTATTAAATAAGCTTATGTTATTCTGATTGTAGTAAATATCTTTCCTATATTCTAAATTTTTTACAATATAATTATGTGGTATTTATTTTAACATTACAGCAAATTAACATTAACCTGAACCCACTTTATTAGCGTGGTTAACGTTTGCAACTTCTTTATTATCAGAACCCATGCAAAAATCTTGCTCTTTCTGGCATATAAAAATTGTCAGCTATCGCCTTCGTTCTCGTTTTTGCAGTTTCACGAGGTTTTTTGAGCATTCGTCGCATAGACCGCTCGTTTCTGGGCTGAAAATAAAAATAAAAAATAATTTTAGTTACATGGTTTATTATAGGGCCTGACATTTAGCCATGATTATTAAATGTTATGCTAATAATAAATGGTACAAAATTGATGTATTATGATGTTGCTGGAATCAAAAATTTATTCTGGTATGTTGAAGAACTCGGACTTGGGGAAGAAGTTTGCTGCCGCTATACGGGTGTCGTGCAATCTAAGGTCTTTTAAGGGACACCTTTTTGATCAAAACGACTATCAGGTATCCGTACAGGATTAATATATATATATATATATTTTATTTTATTATGGATAGGCTCGCGTTTGACCACTATCCCACCTGATGGAAAGCGATGATGTGGCCGACGATGGAGCACGCTTGTCTAGAAGCAACCTATTCACTATTAACTTAAATAACTGATACTGATAACTATAACCAACGGAGATTATAGTTATCAGAAAACACAGACTGTATGCATAGTGAATGTGTTCAAAAAATGCTTTTTATGTATGGGTAATATCAACTACCTGCAGTGGAAATTGACCATTCGTATCGCAAGTGGATGCAGAATGATATCCTTTGAGGCACTAACCCTTTAGACTGACCTTTTAAGAGTTAAAGGAGTCCTTTCTATATGTAGACAGTAATCACCGGGGTAGTTTCGATGATGTAAAAATCCCACACTCCCCGGACGTATACCTAAAGTACAAGTGCCACTCCTTTTGGATTTTGAAGAAAGAAATCGGAAAACCTATTTCTATTTTTGAGGAAAAATTTGAAAACAGGCAAAGGTTTCTTTGTGCAATATATTGAAATTCTAAGCAGCATTTCATAAAGTCAGCTAGATTTTCTGCCAAGTCTTAGCAAATCGAAGCATTAGCGTGTTGCTTGTTACTACTACTATGGTTTACCGATTAGTAAATTATACTCACATCATGTTCACCTCTGTTTCTCCGATTACGTAGCTTCTTCTTTATATTATCAAGTTTTTCTTGGTAATATTTTCTTCTTTCAAGGCTTAATGGGTCAGTAGGATCTTTGCGTGAATTTAGGCTTTTAATTCTATTCCTGTGTTTTCTCTCATTTTTCTTTCTTTTCTCTCTATCATTAGTTATCAAAGGTATATCAGGAGTGCTTTGGATTGTATCTAAGTCTTTAAACCTAAAGTTTCTAGGTGTCGTATCTTCTTGTGAGCTACGTGAATTGTGTTCAATTTCTCTAATGATATCTCTATCAGCCATGTATTTAAAGTCACTTCTAGAAACAGGTTCATTATCATCGTATTTTCGATCTAAATCGTAGTGATGTTGATGACGAAAATTATCACTTAATTTAAGTTGAACGTCATTGTACTCTGGATCTAAATGATTTTCACTGAACTTTTTATTTATGTTTTCTTTATATTTGCGATCTAAATCATCCATGTGTTTGTGATTTATGTCACCATATGTAAAATCTAAATTGTCTTTGTTATCGGAAGTATCACCATAGCTGAAACCATCCATATTTTCTTTAAGCTTTTTTCGGTCAAAACTATCAATAAATTTATTCTTCCATTTATGACCCTGGATTGATGGATTATAATTTTTTATTCGTCCAGTACCTTTGTCAACCTTATAACGTTTTGATTGTATGGGTTTTTCAAGGACCTTGACGTGATTACCTTTTTCATGGTCAGGTTCTAGCTTGTCACTAATTCTCGTTTCCCCAAAATCAATTTCAGGAATTTCTTGATTAGCAGTCCTTAAAAGAATTGATTTTGGAAATTTTGACTCTGCATTATTTCCTACGATAGAACCATAGATTTTTCTTATTTTAGCATCAAACAAATCTTTCTCACTTCCATCGAGTGCAATATGCTTCACTTCTTGCTCCAAAGTATCAAGAAGTGATAGTAGTTTATGATCATTGTCATCTTTATTACCAACGTCCTTGTTCATATAGTTGCTGTTATTTTTTTGACTTAAATCCTGATTAAAATTTATTACTGTTTCTTCAGCATTGTTTAAACCAGTGTCAAATACTACTTCTGTTTGTGTTTTTTCTTCTGTGCGTGATGTTGTTTCGTCTTTTGACTTGTGTTGTTCATGATTGTTGCTACTAATTATTTTATATCCTGGAGCTGGGTGACGTTTTAGATAATCATTGACTACTTTATTTAAATTAGAAAAGTCTTTTCTTGGTGCAACATCTTTCTTAATAACTGTAGTTGGTGAAAGCATATTCCTTCTTTTCGGTAATTGGAATTGGGCTACCCTCGTGAATATGCTGGATTTCTGAAAGATGTTATATTGACACATTAAGAAAATAAAATTATCATAATTTACATTTTCAGTATAGTGATTTTATAAAATAAAAACAAGCCCAGTGAGTGAATCGGACTTTCCTACAAAGGGTTCTATTATTTTTTAATTATTTAGTATCAAACATTTAAATATTATAGTAAGCACAATCAAAAGCTTTTGATTCTGTTTTTTAGGCCTTACTTTTGGCCAAATTTTTAGGTTACCGAAAAATATTTATTTAAACTTCATGTACAGTAGTGGTACATAGGCGGACTTAAAATGCAACAAGGCATTCTCTCCCAGTCAACCTTTGAATTAAAAAAAGACATTACTGTGGAAGGTTTTATAATTTTTTTATTGTTGATAGGTTCGCGCTTGACCGCTATTTGCTCAATAAACAAATACTTGAAACGGAAAAAAAGTTATTTATATATTGCTATTATGCTAAAATAATAAACTAATAAATACTATGAAAAATATCAAATCTTAAAGAGAACTTAATAACAATTCTGACGAAGAATAAACTAAGGTTGAGAGGACTTCAAGTAGCAGTTCCGAATTTTACGTTTGAAGGAAAATTTACTTTCGGCTTTAAATATCCCACAAATAATTAGCGAGTATCAAAATATATAGGAAAATCGGCTGAAATCTTTGATGCATTGATTAAGATTTTTTTTTTGGTAGGGAAATCATAAATAACTTCTCCTGATCTGAGTAGTGCGTGTCGGAGTGTCAGAATTCTATTGACTAAAACTCACCTTATTTTTTCAGTTACCTTTTACGTTCTACGTCTGGGGTAACTATTTCGAAAAATCCCATAACTCTTATTTTATAAGTTAACCCTAAGCGTTCATTGCTTAAGTATTCGATATTAATACAACGTGTAACGTTAAATGCGCAAAGCCTCAGACACCCCCAATGATTTTTAATTCAATTAACCTAATTCAGTGAGAAAATAAAACATTTAAAAAAAAATATAAAGGTTTTATGTGCAGTTTTAATTTGTTTACAATTCATATCTACATTGAAATAAGAACTTTTATTATCCCGTGTATGAAAAAATTTGATTGGACTACAGCCATTTGTTTCTGTTTACCTATTTCAGCGGGTTTGCGCACGTGATGGCTTGATCTATTAATAAATGGAAACATTTTTAATGAAGATTTTTTTAAATTTAACCTATATTAAAAAGTGGTTTAATTGATTCTGCTCGTTATTCTGATCAAACTATTTTCAGGTTTTGCGCATTTAACGTTACACGTTGTATAATAAAAAAGAGTTAAGAAATTGATTTGCAACCTTTGTCACGCCACGGCGTTTAGGCGGCAGTTTTGGTAGTGGCCGTATTCTCATGGAAGTGGCTGGTCTCGTCTCTTCATGAGCGGTTAGTGATGGAGGTGGTGGTGGTGGTATCCGCGGTGGCGGCGGCGGTGGCTGGAGTCGAGTGTGTGGGGGCAAACGTGCGGGGGGCGGAGGCTTAAGGCCTGGAAACTTCCGCGGTAGTGTAGGCGGAGGTTTGAAATCCAAGCGATATAGTTCCGGTTCCATGTGTATTCTACAAACATAGTATTTAATCATTTAATTAATTTACATCTACTACCTACTGAGGATGCATGCACACAATACCTAATACAAAGATAAAATAATATACAAAAAATAATAATACAGTGAATGACAAAATAAATATATGTGATTGCGACTACTATTATATCTTTTTATCATCTTTGTATCATACAAAAAACCTCCATATATGAAGACTTCTTGTAAGAAGTATCCCTATTATATATTTTATTGTACATCTCAAAATGTGGACAGGATAAACATTTACAAAAACTAAGTGTGCAATAGGGGGTCTGGTCTCTCACAGGGCAATCTCTTACAGACACATTAGACACCAGAGTACGTTAGTCAGTACTGAACGAAATGAAAAAAAATTGAGGAGGTCAGTGTAAAAATATCATTTGAGTACGCCTTATTACAATGGGTAATGCATTCCACGGACGAGCTGCTTGAACAGTTAGCCATTTATTAAAACAAGAAGTGGAATGATCATTATTTTTCATCATCATTTCAGCCGGCAATTCTTTGAGCTATGTCGGTAACCTTGGCTCTCCTGCAGATACTTAGATATCTTCATTTCTATTGTGGTCACACAAAGAAACTTGGAGCTTAGCCCTTTTAACTTTTAACTGAATACTAAAAAACTTTCAACCGTACACTCGAAATAAGGTTCAGTTGAAAACCACCGTCAGGCAACTACCATGTAGTTATCTGGCATTATTGCTGAACTGGATCTATTTGGCGCCGTCGTGAGACACACATTGTTAGTAGTTTCTTTTTTATATACAATAATTTATTAGTGTCTACACTGTCTACATGTTGTCACTACATTGTGTGTATCTACGAGTGTGTATGCCAAATAAAATAGTTTTCTTTCTTTCTTTCTTTTCATTGTCCATGTGGCCCATTGTAAGCGACCATATTTCAGAGCTATATGTCGTCACTGGCAACACCAACACGCTATGGTTATAGACTTATGTAGACGAATACTTAATTTCAGATTTTACTATGATCTCAAGGACTTAGAATTTCTGTCACAAAGGAACTGAAAGCGTTCTTTAAGATAAAAAAGGAATAGAAGGATTAAAGAGCACATTATAAAGCAATGCCTCCTCTTTGCGTCGTACTCCTCAATGCTGAGGGTCGTGACCTCCCTGCTTTATCACTTTAACCTTTATGATATTCCTCCATCTGTTTCTGCAATCAATTGAAGCAATCCTATCCTTCCTATATGTTCGGTAGCTCTATAAGTAGCTAATTATTGGTGGCAAAAAATTAGTTTGTATTATTATAACACTTACTTGGCTCTTTTGGTTACGAGCGGGTCGCGTGTACGCTGCCAGATGAGATTCTACAAAAAAAAAACCTTTAATTGCTTGCGTCGGATTGGTCCAACGAATGTTTTCACGTCTTATTCGCCAGGTTTGCGGGTTTGCGACAGGGTACTCCATCTCGTTTAGGTCTTCTTTTCAATTGGTGACCTTCTTCAAAATAGAGTTTTGGACGAAAGGCGTCGTGTGTCGACGATTTCGTGCAAGAATACCTCACAGCGAAATACGAAGGTGTCAGTTGTACTTTGTGTGTAGTTCATATAGTGTAGTTTATATAATAATAGTTCATAGATTTTTAATATATAGGGTTACTGGCAATTAGTGTATGATACTTAAACACGTGATTGTGCTCATGATAACAATTTTTTTTTATTATCGGAGCAAAGCCGAAATCGTGAAAAAAATATCAGCTTTTCAGTACATTAGGCAAACATAAATGTACTGAACAGCTGATTTTTTTTTTGCGATTTCAGGTTTGTTCCTATAGTAAAAGTTGTTGGTTATCATGAGCACAATCACGTGTTTAAGTATCGTACACTAATTACCAGTCATACTATATATTTGTATATTTTTTTTGTATTATTATTTGTGTATTTTGTCTATGGGCCTTAGTTGCCTGATAATGAAAAATAGATTTAGATTTGCGACCCTGGCGAAATTAACACGAGAGTTTTTATCGGATCTATCCGACGTAGACGGTAAAAAAAAAAATAAGAACAAAATAGTCCAAACTGGAACCTCCTCTTCTTGAATATCATCAACTAACTCCTCCCACTACGGTTGAAGTGACAGCGAGTGTCAGATGTTTACTGACTAAAACCACAAAATATACAAGGTGTAAGGGACTGCCCACCACAAACTTTAAGGGCTTGCTCAGTAGATGAAACTGAACAACTTACCACTAATTTTTTTTTCAGGAAACGAAAACAAAATTCGGCCTCTCCATACAAACTATCCAATCAAGTTTATAATTTTGTATGGTGATGCGGATTTTTTTTTTCGTTTCCTGATAATTTTTTTTTTGTGGAAGGTTGTTCAGTTTTGTCTACTGAGCAAGCCCTTAAAGTTTGTGGAGGGCTGTCCCTTACACCTTGTATAGGTACAGAAGTCAATCTACATGCAAAGCGCGGTCGAGCAACACACACATAGACACCGCTCACAGACACGATGTCTGTGTCGCGTGTCGGATCACTCGTCGAACAATTCCGGTTCAAATGCTCATTAGTGAGCGTTCACCGAGCGTAGGTATAAAAAGTGAAGTACATACATGAGATTGTCTTCTGTACCTATCTTTTTTGTGGTAAAACCCACCCCTGTTTCGTCAGTTACCCTTTGCATTTCAGGGTTGCGGTGACTTTTTCAAACAATCTGAAAGATCTAAAAGATTGTTTGAAAAAGTCACCGCAACCCTCTGGCAAGCATTGGCTTTAGTAATCCAGATGTAATCTGGATTAAAACCAGTCCTTAACATAATGATCTGGTGTAGTTCATGTAATAAATTCAAATGCATCATTCTATTAATAAACGGTGATAATTGTTTAACCACAATCTACCCAAAATGTGATAATGTGCCAGAAAAATTCATCAAGGATGGTAAAACAGTTACGAGGTTCTAACATACATTACTTATTACTTATGTTAAATTATTTATTAATTTTTTGGAGCAGAGGTTACACCCGTTCCAAATATTTAACCAGGCGTATATTCTTTGTGTGATTTATTTCATCACCACTGCTCTCAAAACGGTGAAGGAAAACCTTGTAATGAAACTGGCAAGTCCAAGAACCAACCATTCGAAAACCATGTGACATCTGCCAATCTTCACTGGGCCCGCGTGGTAGATTACGGCCCATTCCCTCTCATAGAGAGGAGACCTGGGGCCCAAGTCTGCTATTTTTATAAATTCGTCATTCTAACACAATCACATTGTCATTTTGCTAAAAGTTCGTAATCTGCTAATTCATAATGATCGATCATTGATCGGTCAGTGGTATCGTAACAGAGTTGTGGTAGAATGAGAATATCGAGCATATTAAAACCAATAACTGCACAATAACATTCTAATGGTAGAACACTGATCAAATAAACTGTCAAAGTTTTAGCAGATTACCGCATACGTCAAATATTCATTTGTCAATATGTACGAGATTACTATTCTATGCCACTTTTTTCAATGGAGTGTCAGTGGTTGACCATTGGAAAGTCATAATGACGCCATTATATTAGTAGTTTACCAAACTTGTCAAAATCGACAATTATGACATCAATGATAAACCATTCTGACACTATTGTGATAGCAGACTTGAGGCCCTGAGTTTCAACAGTGGTAATATTATAAAGCTGATAATAATCAGCATAATAAGGTTTATGTATAAACAAGATTATTGTTAGTATATGCGAAACCTTTTTGTTTGTTCAGAATCATTAACTGAAAAGATTTCAATAATTTTTACACCATGTTAAATTGTTTCTCAAAATTTAAAATAGGTCACAAGTTGGACACCACCGAAACTAAGTACAAAACAGGTCACGGCACCTCATAGCGGGCATTAAGCACCAGCCCACAGTCGGATGCGGGAGCAAAACAACCCCTCATTTACCCAGGTGGCCCGGTGACCATGTATTTATGCCGCCAACCACTATACCACACCATAACGGGCTTATAACTTTGTGATTTTTCACAATAATACAGTTTTATTTTATTCAGGTTTTTTTTTATGGTGGGAAAATCATCAATGACAACCCCCGCTCTTGGGTGGAGCGGGAGATAGTGTCAGACTCTTACTGACTAAAAACCCACCCCGCTCCTTCAAGCCTTTATACCGGGGCTTGAGCTGTCTTTCGAAACAACCGTGGCCCCGGTAGGCTTCAACCCAGCTGGGCCCCTACTGTTGCTGACAACTCCTTGAGGCGCGCGGGAACAGTGCGCGCCGTTGACGACTTGAGCTCGGCCCGGACAGTTACCGGATGGTCAGACAGCGAGCTACCCATTGCTCACTGTCCGCAAGCCCGTGCCTACGGTGGCCGGAAATCGGGATTGGAATCCTGATGTCTCAGGTTTCGCATATACATACCTACTAAAAATAAGGTGGTATATTATGATTAAATACGCCTACCTTATCTTCTTTATCAGGAGTCAAGCCAACTATCTCCGTGTTATCTCGCCTTTCGATGGCATTGCTCGTATTGTCTACTCTGTAAAAAGGAATTTGTAAATAAAATCAACCAGCAAATTAAACTAACATAGACAGACAGACTTGATACTGATCTAACCATTTTTTTAAATAAATTCTTTCTTCAATTTTGTTAACATATATAAAATAAAATAGCCACCGATATCGGAAACAGGGTCCAAACAAACGGCAGTCAAGAGCTCCAAAGAGAGGTACCTACTAACAGCTTTCTGGATCAAACCGTAACGAGAGCCTTCTAAGTTGTTGCAGTGAGGTATGAGCTCGTCATGGCTGAATAAGCCATTGAATAAGATCACTATTAATACAATGATCAATAAGTTAACATTCCACACTTCGACAACCTAATAAGTCAAGTCGAGATACTTGATTTGCTTGACCTTTTTGGGCTTTAACAAAATTCCCGTCGCGTAAGACGGTTGAGTATTGTTTATTGACACAAATAAAAACAGGTAACAATCTATTTGAAGCTTTGGCTCAAGCTAGGTAGCAACCTGTGTAATAGAAGCCAGTGCTTCTTTACTTTTTGCAGTTGCATGCGTCTAATAATATTGGATGGATAGGCTCGTGTTTGAACTGAGCAGGCTTGTCTACCAATGACCAATACTGACGTGGCTCTTACCTTTGCAAAATGTAATTTTTTAAAGGATCTTTTATCTCTTCAGCAACGTGGTACAACTTGTCTGATGGTGCGTTTTCCATTGTGAATATAGGCAACAGAACTAATGTAGAATCACAATCATATCCAGAATTTTCACCGTATGGACAAGTAGGCTCTGGAGCTGAGAAGATTTAAACAATCACCTAATAATATAAAATAGATTCAGAATTCATGTCACTTATATTAAAACGGCGAAACTTTCTATGTAACTTTATGTGGCTTATAAAAATGCCCTTTCATCGTCAAGTCGTTGAGCTCACTAATAGTCCTGAGTCGAGGTACACGAATACTGACAAATATTTATCACTCAAATCCGTGTGGTTCTTTTATCAAAAGACAATCTCAGACTCTAATCTGCATGGTTCTCACATAACTTGACATGTGAGAGTGTTTTTTAAATTTATTTGAAAATAAATAATTATCATTATCCATTTGACCTTCGATACAAAGTTTTATCTCACAAGACTAAAACAAGACTGGAAAAATGTGGGTATACTCATCATCATCATCATCCATCCTGCCCTTGTCCCATATTACTTGGGATTGGCGCAACACGGTTTTCCTTCCATTCCATGCTATCACCCATCACGCTATCACTAACTCCCTTTTCTTTCATATCACTCTTCACACGATCCATCCATCTTTTCTTAGGCCGTCCTCTTCATTTACAACATTAGCTTTAGTATATGCAAAACTCGAAACACGTGTACAATATTTTTATGTAAAGAATCTATGTACAAAATTTCATAACTGTATCATGAAAAATCACAAAGTTATGAGCTTGTTATTTCAGCAAAAATACAAGGTCACCGAGCCATCCAGGCGACTGACGGGTTGTTTTGCACTTCCACCCAGCTGTTTGACGGTGCCTAATACTCGCTATAACCTGCTTTGACCCGTGTTGTAGCTTGTCGGTGGTGTCATTTTTAAATATTTTGGGGAAAAATATAACTTTTTTTTTATTATGGATAGAAGCAACCTATTCACTCTTGACTTAATGACCCCTAGGTTATAGCTATTAGGAAACACAGACTCTGGCAGGGAATTCCATTCCTTAGCTGTACGCATTATGAATGTACTCCCAAAATGCTTTGTACGTATAGGTGGGATATCCACCATGTACCAATGGCGCAACGCCGTACGTCTTGTGGTCCGATGATGGCACGGACTTGGCGAAATTAAATTGTGTAACTCTAGTGCTCACTCCCCGAAGTGTAAACGATAGAAAACACAGGCTAGCAACTCTGCGTCGATGCTCAAGACTTTGGAGTTTTGACTTCACAAGAGCATCATTGCCTACGACAACATGGTGTAAAAACCGTAAAAACTATTGGAATCCATTCAGTTACTGATTCTGAACAAAATATGACAGCCTCGTCAGCAGTTATATTTTTGAACCGTTTGGGGTTGAAACTCTCGGGCCGTGGGGTCCGAGTACTCATACGCTTTTAAAGAAATATCAAAACGCTTAGTTGACTCTTCGCGTGACTCAATGGCTGGCTTCTACCTCGGTCAGAGATTAAGCATTGCATACAACGTGCGACTTTCAGTCGACAGAGCTGCGGGGGAGTTTTATGACGTCATATTTAGCTAGGCATTTATTGTATATATTATTTTTAATTATTTAAGTGTATTTTATTGTTTTTGTTTAATTAATGTTAACTGGTTTTGCATAAACTAAAAATAATGTTGTATAGGTACTATTCACGTAGAATTAAAACTCACGTGGTGAGGCCTTCACCTCATTGCAGAGACAGTCAGCATCTTCTTGGGAGCCTGGAGGACAGCCACACTTAGGACTGAACCCCTGACCTGGTATTGGTGGATCTGTTTCGTAAGAATGAGTCCCCTTACGATAACCGTGCGACAAGTTGCACACTACGTGGATTGTCTGTGGAATCGAAAATTAAAAGATATATTACATACGTTTCTTCTTCTTGTTTCTCCGTCCCTGCTCCCATTATCTCGGGTCAAGTCTCCTCACAATTCTGCGTCAGGACAAACTGTCCTGGGTCAAGTTTGGAAGATATAATTATGTTAGTGTCCACACTGGCTACAAAAAAAGCCGCTTCTAGCTTCTTTTCATGGCTTGTATGCGGCGGTGCCGCCACAAAAAAAAAGTAAAAAGCCGCTTCTGGCTTCTTCGGCCACAAGCGGTCGCGCGCTTTACCTTTTTTTTGTGGCCGCTTCTAGCTTTTTTTGTGTACGCTTCTAGCTTTTTTTGTGGCCGCTTCTAGCTTTTTGTGGTGGCTTTTTTTGTGGCCCGTGTGCGGGGACAGTTAATATGGTAAAACAAAGTCACATCTTTCCGCTAAGTGTTTGTTCACGGTGGCGATTGCGATTAAGACGTCATCAGCCGATTCATTTGTCGTTCATTTGGGTCTTTCATCTTTCAATCGACATGAAACACTTGAGTATAAAATGTGAGATAAGTGCTGAGTGAATGCTTTAGTGAATTAATGACACAAGCTCTCGTTAATGATAGACTGATCGAGAAGGGGTCTCAACCATATCCGAAACATACAGCAACACTACAAGGCAAGGAATGGTTACTGCTAATTGGTCAAGGCAAATAGGATCAATTTGCCTTGACCAATTAGCAGTGGTAGTAACTAAACAGGGTTATTTGTAAAACACTAACAACCTTGCAGGACTGTATTACTAACATCATAAACAACAACCTTAGTTCTATGAATTTTTATAAAGCATAATTCTTTTACTAAAAAATAAACCTTTAACATTTCGTTGTTCTATCTCACAAACGACTGTGTATTTTGCTACACGTACCTACGTCTGTATGATGCGACGCAAGTACATCAAGCATCCCTGCCACCCAATCCCGCTCCCCTTCGCTTGCTTCGCATAGACTTCGTAATATTTAGAACGTTCAATTTTTATATTTTTATTTTTGTATGAAAATCTGATGAACTAAAATATGATACATTTTTAAAAGTCAAAAGTTGTGTAAACAGGCCATAGTATTTGTTGAGTGTTACAATAATAATAACCTCATTGGAAGTTATGTGTTTGAGCCGTTTGGGGTTGAAACTCTAGGGCCATGGGGTCCGAGCGCTCATCGAGTTGTCCGGGATATCAGCAAACAGTTGGTCGACTCTTCGCGTGACCAGAGGGCTGGACTCTTCTTCAGTCAACGAATCAGCATTGCCATCCAGCGTGGCAATGCTGCCAGCGTTCTGGGCACTTTTCCCACTGACATCGATGTGGACGAATTTTTTGATGCCCTGTGAGTTTTCCCCATTTTTCAGCCTTTTTTACTCGTTTGTACATATTATTATTTTAAGTTTGTATATATATTATATACCTAGTGATTATTTATTATTAATCTATGTAAATAAAATTTTATTTTATTTCTATTTTAGACTCATATTATTAATTAAAAAGTTATTATCCTGTAAAAATGTAACACTCAAAAGTTGTTGTTTATGATTTTAATAAAATAGACCTGAGAGGTTGCTTGTGTTTTACAAATAAATCTGTACACCGTAGTCTCTTATGCTAAGCAGCATTGGCTTAGTAAACATAACGACTCTCCACCATAAGGGGCGTAAAGACCATTTTGGAAAAAAAATCTTTTTGATGCAAGTCTTACTCAATATATCACGCTCTTTCTATCTGTATATTTAAAATTACAGTACGGTTTGTTCATACAAATCACTTTTTTTTCTTTGACTTGATCGTTGACAACTGAATGACTGCAAGAGCCATATGCGTGCCATATATGGCACTGCGCAAATGTAGACACTTTTAGTTTTCAGTTACCGACACCGAACAATTTTTAATCGTCATGAGTATGTGTTAAGTGGAAGAAACTGGACAGAATTTTTTTTTTACGTATGTTCAGGGAGTTGATGATTTCATACTGGTTTAGTAGAACTCAAATATTCATCCGTAGTTTATATCTCACACAAGACCTACGTTTGCGTCCTGTCTAAGAAAGAAATAGAATGCTAACCGAATTTATCGCGCCTCATCAGAAGGCTTAAAGTCACCCAAAGAGCGATGGAAAGGGCTATGCTCGGAGTTTTCTTGCGTGATCAGTTAGAAATGAAGATATCCGCAGGAGAACCAAGGTTGTCGACATAGCACGAAGAATCACCAAACTTAAGTGGCAATGGGCAGGGCACATTGCTCGCAGAACAGATGGCCTTTGGGGCCGAAAGGTTCTGGATTAGCGACCGCGTACCGGAAAACGCAGTGTTGGAAGGCCTCCTACAAGGTAGACCGATGACCTGGTGAAGGATGCGGAAATCCAATGGATGCAGGACGCACAGGATCGTTCATTGTGACGACACTTGGAGGAGGATTATGTCCAACAGTGGCCGTCTATCGATCGAAATGATGATGATGATGATGGTGATGAATTTCTTATTGAAGCTCTTTATCGGTTGTTCGCGAAACTTTTTTATTTTTTGCTCATTTCCAAATTTGGAATTAGGACCAAACTTTACTTACATTGTATATTCCATTGCGGTTACTTGTTTGATAAAAATATTCAGAGTATTGTGATAAACCACAGCCCATGTGAGTCGCTGACCCTTGGACCATAGATAGGTAAAAGCTAGCATCTCGCATATCAGTGTCGTTTTGCCTGGGGGTAAAAAGAAAAGGCTGAATTGGATTTTTTTTTCCAAAAATTAGTATAGCATAGCATAGTCGGCTTTATAATGTTCCCACTGTTGGGACTCAGGCCTCCTCTCCAGGAGAGGGAATGGGCCGTAATCCACCACGCGGGCCCAGTGCGGGTTGGTGGATGTCACATTTCTTCGAATTTTTGGTTCTAGGACATGCCGGTTTCCTCACGTTGTTTTCTTTCACCGTTTTGAGAGCAGTGGTGATGAAATAAATTACACAAAGCATTGCGCCTGGCTGGGTTTGAACCTGTGACCTATAACTCGTAAGTCGGGGCCGTTACCACTCGGCCACCACTGTTCCTATCAATAATTAATTTACCCAAAATTGGAAATAGAAATTTTGAAATTCATTCAAGTTAGAAACCTTTCAAATCTGGTGGAAGGGGGAACTGTCAAATAACAGTTTAAGGATGCACGTCACTGATATTATATGACGTCACCGCCATTACACACACCACGAAGGTTGAGGTGATCGTGGAGTATGTACGAGTCAAGACGAACTGGACTTTGAGAGTCGAGCAGTTTTATCCGCGCCATAACACTAATTTCAAGTCTGACTGGCCTGTTGGTTTAGTGGTTAGTGACCCTGACTGCTATGCCGGAGGTCGTGAGTTCGATTCCCACCCAGGACAAATGTTTGTGTGACGAGCATTATCATTTGTTCTGTGTCTGGGTGTAATTTATCTATAATATGTATGTATTTAGAAATATATAAGTATGTTTATCAGTTGTCTAGTACCCATAACACAAGCTCTGCTTAGTTTGGGACTAGACGGCGTTGTGTGATAGTTGTGGAATATTTATTATTATTATTTATTATAAGTCGTTTGTGGTGCGGGTGCCGACTCATCATTTGAAGACCTTCCTCAAAGGAGAGTTTTGGCCGAAGGGTGTCGTGTATCGACGATTTCGTGGAAGGATACCGACCTCGCAGCGGAACACGACGCCGTCACTTCGTGTGCAATAGTATAGAATAGTGTATAGACTAGTTTTTTTTTAATATGTATTAGTTTATTATTTGTAATTGTGTCAATACCACTTAGATTATATACCTCTAGATGAAGTGTGGAAGTGAGAAGCATATATACAAAATAAGTAAAAAAAATGAGACAAAACATAACATCCTCTGTCTCGCGACGTGCCGGTTTTTCGCTTGGTGAACGTTGAAAAGTTAGCCAAATAAAGGCCTGTCACTGTCACTGAGAGGTCGAATCGAGTCAGTTTTTATTCTTTTAGAATAACTTCAGCAAGAGTAGGTAATAGTTTAAGTGTATGTATGAGAAATAGGTTCCAATAGTTAAGTGTTTAGTGCATTTGAGTGCTCATATTTATGGAAAACTTTACGTAATAGCCACAATAAATTTTTATAATGCTGTCTCAAGTGCGGTCATGCGGTGGCTACATTACTTTGTTCAAAATAACATTAGTCATTTATGAAAACCTTTTATTACTGTCCGTTCAACCGATTTTGACTGTTATAATATGACGTCGGTGGCATGACGAATGGCGGCTGCAGTAAATAGTTGGTAGAGTCTGTCTAATAAGTCAACCGACTTGGGTAATTATTAGGGTAAAATGAAATCTGATGTAGTCAACGCTGGTTCAATAATCAAGGTTGATTAAGAGATCTTGATCGTTGTTTACTAAGCAACGATCAAGACCTCTTAATCAACCTCGAATATAAGTATTTTTTAAATAATTAAATAATATACAAAATTTCCAAGTCGGTTGACTTTTTAGAGAGACTATATAGTAACTACTTTTTTGCTTTTAATGCCATCCCTATGCCTACGAAATAGAAGTTAAAATCGGTTGAACAGAGAGTAAAAAAGGTTTCTAAATGTCTAATCTTGACGCGAATAGGGTATAGAGGTGTTTAATCTAAGCAATAGTATAGAAAAAGTTTCAACTTACGCAGAAATAAAATCGGGGCAAACTTTTACCATGTAATCTGTTACTTTTGACTTTTTATTGTACCAGGCTTTCAGACCTTGAGTAACCGCATGGATAAGCTTGAGTTCTGTCAAATTGCGAACTGTATCTCCCTGAAAGCTTCTCAACTTCCAGTCCGGATGCGTGAATCGAAGTACGTTGGACAGTTGACTGGGATTCGGGAATCTTTCTGGAACAAATATTATTATTATTATATTATTACTAGCTTTTGCCCGCGGCTTCCCCCACGTGGCATTAGGTACATAAGGAATCGGGATAAAATGTAGCCTATGTTCTTTTCCATGTCAAAGGCTATATGCATGCCAAATTTTATCCAAATCCTTTCAGCCGTTTTTGCGTGATTAAGTAACAAACATCCAAACATCCACACTTTCACATTTATAATATTAGTTAGGATAGCTAACCCGTAGCCCACAGCGATGGAGGAGATAGCGGGACGACCTGGATGGCTTTTTTAAGAATTGGAATGAGACAACGAGGAACCGTGATCGTTGGAAGAAGTGGAGAGAGGCCTTTGCCCTGCAGTGTGCTCATAAGTCATGCACACTCAAATGTCTCGCTGATGGTGGCACGTGTTATCATTCGGTTCCCTGCAAAATGGTTGAGCTGAGTGGGGCTGATGCATGAGTCATGGCCGTGAACGGGTGCCATCGGTTGAGACTGGTCATCTCTTAGCTGCCAGTGGCTTAATTCAGTTTCTATTTTTAATTAGCTTTTTTTTTAAATTATATATTATTATTATTTAACTACATTGTGCTCACGTATTAGAAGCGACAAGAAGTATGTAACCATGATCTTTGTAACTCATAATATCATTTAAAAAGAGTGTCCATGGAGTTTCTTGCACGTTCTTCTCCATAGAGATCTACGCTTTGGAACGTGCAATTTAGCTTCACTTTTCTTGGACTGACCGACATTTGACTATTCAAAAGTGCCTGCTAATGGTCTCTTTGAAATAATTGATTGATTGATTTGAGTGGGACAGTCATCACCATCATCATCATAGCAGCCGAAAGACGTCCACTGTTGGACATAGGCCTTCCCCAAGCGTCGCCACAACGACCGGTCCTATGCGTCACGCATCCATCGGCAGTGGGCCAACACGAAATGAATATATGTAAATATATAATATTTAGATATTTAAATGATTATGAAGGACTTGCAGCTAAAAAACAGACAAGGAACAGTAAGTTAGACTGACAACCAAATAACAAGTTCTAACTTATAAAGTACAGGATAATACTAAATTCCATGGACACAAGGTACAGAGAAAAAAATACCAATAATTATAATTGTTACTAGCTAAAGATGGTCACTTAAAACGTCAGAAGTTAGTCTATGGTTCCCATTGATCGTGGTGAAGAAAAATCGGCGAGAAACTAGTTAATTTAATTCAAAAGACAACTTTGATCTCTTATTTCTATTTTTTTTAAGTGGAAAATCATCTAATGACATCTCCCACCCTTGGGCGGGGCGAGAGGGCGTTTCTGCTTTAACGAAAACAAAGGAGGGAAAGGAGTGCTGTACTGCACACGGGCCTCCAAAAAAGTCACCACAAAAAAAACGCTAGAAACGGCCAGAAAAAAAAAGCTAGAAGCGGCCGTAAAAAACAGCTGAAGCGCGCGACACCTCTTGTGTCTGGTGAAGCTTGAAGCCACTTCAAGCGTTTTTTTTTGTGGCGGCACCGCTGCACACGAGCCTCAAAAAAAGGCCGCCTCAAAATGAAGCTTGAAGCGGCTTTTTTTTGAAGCCCGTGTGTGGGTGCAGTAAAAGTCAGCTAAAACCCACTCCTTTTCCTTCTTAGTTTTCGTTTTAGTTCCCCGGGGTTCTCTTTCTCATCATGGCCCCAGTAGAGTTCTGGTCTCTTACTGCGGTGTTGTGAGTGCGGTTACAAACATTTAAACTCACACGCAAACACCTAGATCCGGAGCAACTATCTATGGGCCATTTTTTTTTGTTCCATGCGTGAATCGAACAGAACGCATCAGCCAATTGCTCAACCATTATGGCTATCGTGCCGCCAATCACGAAAAATAAGGCAAAGCAGAGATAAAAAAATTGTTTGAAAGAGTATTCGTGGCTATGGAACGTCAAGAGCATCTAAAGGGCGCGTGGTTTTGTCAGAAAAAATCGCCCTCATCAAAGAAAAAAAAAGCGCTTTTTTACTATTATTGTGTATAATAAAGTTTATTTTATTCGTTTCCATTCTATTCTATTCCATACCATTCCATTCTATTCCATTCCATTATATTACATTCCATTCCATTCTATTCTATTCAATTCTATTCCATTCTATTCCATTCTATTCCATTATATTCCATTCTATTCCATTCTATTCCATTCTATTCCATTCTATTCCATTCTATTCCATTCTATTCCATTCCATTCCATTCCATTCTATTCTATTCTCGCTCAACTTAAGAGCAGGAGGAGTTATTCGATGAATTCCCATCTCAAAAAAAAGAGTGTAAAAAACATTATTAGTGTGAATAATTCTTACTAGTTGCTCTGCATAAGTCGTGTTTTAACATACACTGATTAGCGTATACTTGTGCAAACGTCGCCAGTTCACTGTCCCATTTCTGTAAAAACACAAAATACGTTTTGTAACTTTCATATTTAACACGTCCTATGACGTCGGGAAATTGTCAAAAATAAGCTCCTATCGCTCTGAGTTGAGATGTCTGTCCACTGAAGAGGAGCGGACCTTTTGTGCAATCCTATTAGTTAATATTTCTCCGGTTTCATCTAGTTTAAATTGACAAAAAAATTGACGTGTAAATGCGTTGCAGTAAGTCCTCTCTTTGAGATGTGGCTGGAAAGACCTCACGGCGTCCTCCCCTTCCGCATGACGCAGGTTCTCACCGGAAATGGTAAGTTCGGGAGATTCCTGCACCGGATTCGTGAGGAAGTGACGCCCGGGTGTCGCCACTTCGCCAACCCTCTACCCTACTCTACCTTGCTCTACTCTATCCTACACTACCCTACTCTACCATATACTACCCTAATTTTATCATTTTTATATTATAGATAATAATTATGTTGTCAATCTAGGGATCTGGATTCTGTGATCTAAAAATGGTCGAACAATAACATACCAGGCGGAATATTCCATAACCTCTCGGCAACAACATCTCATCCCGACCCGTTTCTTTGCCCATGGCTACTTTACTTCTGATCCTGTAAATAAAATATTGTTATATTGTAATAATAACGGTAAAGGTTGGTATAAAGATTATTTATGGCGTGTCCGTGGGCTATATTTTTGTCGCAAGCTTTAATGAAATTGTAACTAGTTGTGTACCTTAGGTAGGCGAAAGATAAACGTGGAATAACACCATAAAATTCTGGAATGGCTTCCCCTTGACATCAAAAAAGCTGAAAGTAAATTATCCTTTAAACGTAAAATTCGGAACTACTACTTGCAGTCCTCTCAACCTTAGTTCGGTCTTCGTCAGAATTGTTTTTAAGTTCTCTTAATGATTTGATAGTTTTCTTAGTATTTATTAGTTTATTATTCTAGCGTACATATGTTTTTTATTATTATAAATAACTTATTTTATATTTTTTCATTTCAAGTATCTGTTATTTGTTTATTGTGCAAACTTACCACAGAGTTGTCTTTTTTAACCCTAAGGTCCGTCTCTGTACTACTACTGTACATGAAGTTTAAATAAATAAATAACGGTCATTACTCTTCTACATTTTTGTTGACATACTTAATTTCAAATACGGAAATAAAGACATAAAGCAAAGCTGTCTTGAATCGACATGTATCGCGATCCTTTACATGATCTAGTAATGAAAAGCAGTTCATTGTTCGTTTTTCGGGGAGGTACCTAGTCTAATATTAGGAAAAGGTCAATGTACTTTATTCCACGGTTATCTGGCGCCTTCTATAGCTTGCTTTGGCTGTAACGTCGAAAAATATTACAGATGTTACGGATATAGGTGGGAAATCAACCAATTACTTATCTCGCTCTTGGGCAGAGTGGGAGATGTCAGACTTTTACTTCCTAAAACCCATTTATTTTACGGTCAGCCCTCCTAGCCAAGTTACAAAAGTTTCGCTTGCGCCGAACGCTTCGAGTTGCCCTTGACGCCAATTCTTTTGTTCTGGCCACGTGACTGAGCGTTAAGACGACGTCATTCCCGTATATTTGAAGCTTTCTACAAGCGTTAACTATTGCAGATTAGCAACTTGGCCAGGGGTCCTGGTCACAACATCGGTCTTAGCGGTGAGTGGCGCGGTGAGATGGGCAGCATCGGTAATTTTTACGTAGAACGGACGTTGCGTGGCGTCACGTGGCGTGGAACTAATGTAGCTCTACAAGTCTAATTGCAATATAAAATGTATGGAAACCGACTAAAAATGTGTCGTTGCCGGCAATATTGCCGTGAAGTGGGAATATTGGTGACAATATTGCCGTGAAGTGGGAATATTGGTGGCAATATTGCCGTGAAGTGGTAATATTGGTGGCAATATTGCCGTGAAGTGGGAATATTGGTGGTAATATTGCCGTGAAGTGTTAATATTGGTGGCAATATTGCCAGCAACGGCACGTCTGTAAGACCGACGCGCTCAGATCGGTGTGTGTGGCACACGTGTGCTCAGTGTGCGGCCTTGGAACGCAAAGAGCAAATGGAAGAACACAGGTAGGTTTTTAATGAGCAAAAGTCTGACTCTCTGTCTTTCCACCCAGAATGGGAGAAGTCTTTTGATGATTTTACATACCAAAGTGCCTACATTATGTCCGTATTGAAGTTAGCATAATATCATAGCATAATCAGCCTTTTAATGTTTCCACAGCTGGTACTCAGGCCTCCTCTCTAGGAGAGGGAGTAGGCCGTAATTCACCACGCGGGTCCAGTGCGGGTTGGTGAATGTCACATGTCTTCGAATTTTTGGTTTTAGGGTATATCGGTTTCCTCACGATGTCTTTCTTCACCATTTTGAGAGCAGTGGTGATGAAATAAATTACACAAAGTAATGCCCTGGCTGTGTTTGAACTCGCGACCTACAACTCTTAAGTTGGGACCGTTACCACAAAATAGACAGGTACAGAAGTCAATCTCATGTATGTACTTCACCTTTTATAACTACGTTAAGCGATCGCACACACGTCATCGCGTTACACCGAACTGTACGAGTGCGATCGGGCGATTGAGTCGAGATATCGTGTCTGTGAGCGGTGTCTATGTGTGCGTTGCTCGAGCGCGCTTTGTATGTAGATTGTCTTCTGTACCTATCTATTTTGTGCCGTTACCACTCGGCTACTACTTTTTTTTATTGATATAAACTAGTCCTTGAAAGTCATCCCACCTGAAGGTAAGCAGAGATGCAATCTCTGATGGTGAGGCGCACTAGTTTATTAAGAGCCTATTTACTCTAGCCTTGAAGACACCCAAATTATAATCGGACGGGAAGACCGCAGCAGGTAAACTGTTCCAGTCCTTCGACGTACGCGGTATAAAAGACGAGGCGAAACGCTTAGTCCGGACCGTAGAGGTTTCAGCAACACTGCTCGTATTGAAGTTATTCAGTGGAAATAAAAATTAACTAAACTTACGTGTTTACTACGTCAAGTATTTGGCCCGCTATGTCAGCAGTGATCTTGGCGTTCTTGTGCGGTTTGTAGCAGCGAGGGCCGAACTCTTTGTTCTGGAAGTGAATAAAAAAATTAATGAATTAATGACTGAATGAATAATTTAATGAGTTTGGAAATTGAAACATTTTGGTGGTAACAATTTCAGATCGTTTCAGTGTATTCAACATTTAATTGGTGCAAATATTTATTTTAGGTACATGCCTAGTCGATCATCATCATCATCATCAGCCTTTTTTATGTTCCCACTGCTGGGACTCAGGCCTCCTCTCTAGGAGAGGGAATAGGCCGTAATCCACCACGCAGGCCCAGTGCGGGTTTGTGGATGTCACATGTTTCGTTCTAGGACATGCCAGTTTCCTCACGATGTTTTCCTTCACCGTTTTGAGAGCAGTGGTGATGAAATAAATTACACAAAGTAATGCGCCTAGGTTCTAACCTACGACCTAAAACTCGTCAGTTGGGGCCATTATCACTCGGCCACCACTGCTCTCAATAATAATAATAGTCGATACAGTTTAGCAAAGAAATTGTTACAAAGAATCTTGGAGGTCCCTACCACAAGCTCTTAACGCTATCCATTTGACGACCTAAACTGAACTAGTGATGTGTTGTTGCCGGTAATATTGCCGTGAAGTGGGAATATTGGCGGGAATATTGCCAGCAACGGCACATCTCTAAACTGAACTGTTACAGGAATAGAGCTATATAGGTTGTATATTCCCTCCCTCTTTCTCACTCGCACGACCGACATTTTAACATGTTATGGTAAGGCCCTTGAGGCCTACCACGAGCTCTTAACGCGATCGATTTGACGACCTAAATTGAACTGTTAGGCGCGAATTATACAGAAACGGCGTAAGGTGAAGGTGCGGCGCAGGCATCTTGCCGGTTCGAAACGTTTCAATACAAAATGTATGTAGGCAACAAGATGTGAATTATACTCAAGCGGCGCGGCGCAGGCACGTCGTTTCGTCGCCTGTTCCGCGTCGCTAGTCGAGGCGCGCAAGCAGCACGTCTTTTGTTTACAAAGTAGGTGCAGAAAAATACGTGACGATAGTGAGAAGTCATCCCAATGATATCTCCCACCCTTAGGTGGAGCGGAAGATAGTGTCATATCAGACCCTTACTGATACTAAAAACCCACCCTGTTCCGTCTTGCCTTTCATACCGGGGCCGAGCTACATTTCGGAGTTAACCCTGGCCTCAGTAGGCTTTGGCCCAGCGGGCCCCTGCTGTTGCTGACAGCTCTTTAAGGCACGCAAGAACAGTGCGCGCCGTCGACGACTTGGGATAACACAAGTATCAGCCTTACAATGTTGCCACTACTGGAACTCAGGTATCGTCTCTAGGAGACGAAATAGACCATAATCCAGCACTCGGGCCCAGTGCGTAATTAACATGTCTTCGAATTTACGATTTTACGACATGCCGGTTTCCTCCCGCTGTTTTCCTTCATCGTTTTACGCACAGTTCCGACACAGTTTTGCGTTTACAGCAGCAGGCATTTTAATAGGTTTTTTTTAGTGGGTAAAAATTGCCCCATCCTTGGGCGAAGATAGTGTCAGACTCTTACTGATTAAAAAACTCATCCCGTTCCTTGTTGCCTTTCGTACCGGGACCGAGCTTCCCTTTCGGATAACCCTGGCCCCCGTAGGCTTCGACCCGGCTGGGCGCCTGCTGTTGCTGACAACTCCTTGAGGCGCGTGGAAACAACACGCGCTGTCGACGACTTGGGCTCGGTCCGGATAGTTAACGGACGGTCGGACAGCAAGCTACCCATTGTGGGTGGAAATCGGGATCGGAATCCCGACGGCGGCTGGGGCGCTATGAGCGCCGTTGCCTGATGTGGTCAGTCTCCTCCATCGCTAGCATTACCTACTGTTTCGCAGAAGGAGGCAATGGCTTGCCACTCCTCGCTTCGGACCATGGCCTGCACCAAGGCCCGGCGCGAGAGATCGCTGCTGCCGATCTCCCCCACGAGGGCACGGCGATGCTCTGGCCAAGCGAGGCACACCTCCACTGTGTGCTCCACCGTGTCCTCCAGGCGTTCCGCACAGTGGCGACACCCGGGGCAATTTTAAGAGGTGCACCTCCCTGTACTCAATAGGAAAAAAATAAAGAAGGGAAGCACGAGATGTTTTACAAAACAAAAAAACATTTTTTGTTTAATTTTACAACCTGTGCCATTTATAATAATATTATCTTTGTTTGATTAACACTTTTTTAAACAAAGGTAATGTTTTTGATACCTACTGCCTTGTTTGTGAAGATTCTTTTCAACATATCAGTCTGATCTTTGTATTTTGTCGATGTTTGGAATTGTGAAGATTTTTTATTGAAGTTACTCGTAATTTACTCTGCAGTGAACAAGGTATGAGCGGTAGGCATAGGAAAAATGATTGCGATTGAAATATTTGCATCTGAATCACTCGGAACACAAATATTCCGAAACAGTGATGTGTATCATTTGGAACATTTGGAACATCAAAAGATACAAACGGAACATTTGAAACATCGGCTCACACGATTTAAACGGAACACTTGGAACGTAGGCTCAAAAGATACAAACGGAACATTAATTGAAACATCAGCTCACAAGATACAAACGGAACGTTTGGAACAACGGCTCAAAAGATACAAATAGATACTGACTGTTATGAAACGTGATCTGTTACGTTGCGTCACACTAAAAGATTTAATTTTGATTTGAGAATAATTTAGAGCAGAAGTTTTTAGTTCAAGTTATTGCTTATATTACACTATTTACATTTTAATTTGAATTTTAAAAAGACTGCTGGTCACTTAAAGTAGATACCTAAAGAGTGTTTCAGTGTTCCAATTGTTCCAAACTTTGGATTTAAACATTACTGATGTTCTAATATTTCGGAACACCAAAATGTTTCGGAACAGAATCAGTAGAAAGAGAGTCGATTCAGTAAAGAGAAGAGTTACACATACCTAATGAGCAGGTCTGTATGTGAATAAATATAATGAACATCAAGCTAACAGGCCATTTCACTGTATAAGGATTGTCATCCTCATCTAGTCTAAACTGACGAAAAAAAAATTGACATAATAATAAGTAAATTGTTACCCTAGGGGTGGAAGTAACTTATTTTGTCCCGAGAAGAATTTAGCGGGCGAGCGTAGCGAGGTCGCTAATTCGAGGGACTAACTCGTACTCGGGTTGCTGGATGTCACATGTCTTCGAATTTTTTGGTTCTAGGACATGCCGGTTTCCTCACGATGTTTTCCTTCACCGTTTGGGGAGCAGTGGTGATGAAATAAATGACACAAAGTAATGCGCCTGGTTGGCTTTGAACCCGCGACCTACAACTCGTAAGTCGGGGCCGTTACCACTCGCCCACCACTGCTCTAGGAGTCGGATGAAAAGTTAAAAATGTCCTTCCTTGGGCTTCAATCTTACTCCATTCCAAATTTCATCAAAAACGATTGAGTAGCTAAAGTGTGAATAGAGTTAAGTACTCTCATCGTCATCATCATTTCAGCCGATATACGTCCACTGTTGGACATAGGCCTCCCCCAAGTGTCTGTGCGTCTCGCATCCATCGGTTTCCCGCAACCTTCACCGGGTCATCGGTCCACCTTGTAGGAGGCCTTCCAACGCTGCGTCTTCCGGTACAAGGTCGCCACTCCAGAACCTTTCGGCCCCAACGGCCATCTGTTCTGCGAGCAATGTGCCCTGCCCATTGCCACTTAAGTTTGGCAATTCTTCGTGCTCTTGCATTTACAATATTGGTACGTATTGGTACATTTACAATATCGATCGAATTATCGATGGACATCGAGAGGAAAACCTTGTCCGACGGTCCGGCAACCGTCCGGACCGAGCTCAGGTCGTCGACGGCGCGTAGTATTCCACGTGCGCCTCAAGGAGTTGTCAGCAACCGTAGGGACCCAGCAGGGTCAAAGCCTACTAGGGCCATGGGTGATGCGAAAGAGATCCCTGGGGCTCTGGAACAATGGCAAAGTAGAAACAGGAGTGGGTTCTTAGTCATTAAAAGCCTAAGAGCGGGGGATTAGATGTTTTTCCTACCTAAAAAAAAATTATGATTGATTGTAGGTAATACCGTAAAAAAATAGCTGGAAATTCTCAAAGAAGCCGCAAGTCTACTTACAGGATTGTAGTACATGCACATAACATGCGACCCTTCTCTGCAATACTTCATGTTGGGACAGTAGTCCGACAAGTGCAGCCCGTTCTGTAAGTAGTTGTCGATGACCAGAAAACTTCTAGAAGGCCTTATAGTTATAAGCCAGATCAGTGGTAGCAGCTGAAAAGAAAAAAAAAATACTTTAAGGGGCCGGCGACGGATGAATTTCCATACAAACGTAATACCACGCTCATTTGCAGTTGGAGCATATTTCCAACATACACTACCGTGTCAAAAGTAAATAGACACCTATAGATGTACTGAGTTTTTAAGAATATAAAAGCGGGTAGTTATGAAAAAAATATAACAGTGCATGGGACCTAATCTCAGTTCATTAACACTATTTTAAAATGCCGCGGACAAGTGGGTCACTAGAATTAAGCGATTTTACTCGAGGACGCATTGTTGGCCAATTTGAAGGTGGTAAATCTCAGCGTGAAATCAGTACTGGATTAAATGTGCCTTTATCAACTGTTAATCGTGTAATCGTGCAGTTCAAAAGGAATGAGAAAACAAGTGTTTCTTCAAGACCAGGGAGGCCTGGACCTTCTGACAGACAAAAAAGGGCGCTAGTTCGTGAAGTCGTAAGAAACCCTGAAAAATCTGTGGATGATGTGGCTATTTCTTCAAATTTGTCACGAAGGACTGTTCAGAGGTACTTACACAGTCTTGGCTATTATAAAAGAGTAGCCAAAAAGAAACCTCTATTAACAAAATTTCAAAAAAAGCGGAGATTTGATTGGTCACAAGAAATGATTTCCAAGGATCTTAACTTTTGGAGGCATGTGATTTTTTCGGACGAATCGAGATATTGTCAATTCAGCGATAGTGGACGAAAATGGGTGTGGCGTCGCTCCGTGATGCAGTTGGAAGACCGATATTTGCAACAAACTGTGAAATATGGCGGCGTGAGTGTTATGGTTTGGGGGGCTATTTGGCATGGTGGAAGAAGTCGTTTGGTGTTCTGTGAAGGTAAAATCAATGCTGAAAAATATATTGAAATTCTAAAAGAGGGACTTCTACCAATCTTTGAAGGAAGCAATTTGAACCGCCAAAATTACGTGTTCATGGAAGATGAACGTTCAAAAAACGGCTGCCTGGAAATCTCAAAAAAGGCTAAAAATTCTACCGTGGCCCGGTCAATCACCGGATATGAACCCTATCGAGAATGTCTGGCACATTTTACAAATGAATATTGCAAAAAGACCTGGAAAGCCCTCGAATAAAAGAGAATTAGAGGCGATGTTAGTTGAGGAATGGAGTAATTTAAGACAAGATCAGATTGATGGTTTGATTGATACCATGCAAGCTAGAATAAAAACCCTGTTTGAAAATAAAGGAGGATCGACACACTATCATGTAATAGTTTTTTAATTAAGTAATTAGAATTTTTGTAATAAATATTTTTTTCTAAACTACCCTGTCTATTTACTTTTGACACAGTAGTGTATTATGATGCTATTCGGTTATAGAAAATATTTATCTAGGTTCCTAGCCGGTTGTAGTCACTGAGCAGGTACATAACACAACATAATCAGCCTTGTTTAATGTTCCCACTGCTGGGACTCAGGCCTCCTCTCTAGGACAGGGAATGTGCCTTAATCCACCACGCGGGCCAAGTGCGGGTTGGTGAATGTCACATGTCTTCGAATTTTTGGTTCTAGAGCATGCCGGTTTCCTCACGATGTTTTCGTACATCGTTTTGAGAGCAGTGGTGATGTTAATAAATTACTAAGTCACCGAGTATTTTGTAGGAACTCTGCCCGGATCTATGTCGATTTTGCGGCTCGGTAAAAGCGGTTTTATTTTTATAAAAAGAAACAATAACTATTCAAGATTTTTGTTTTTGCGAGGCCCTTTTAAAAAACTGGGCAAGTGCGAGTCGGACTCGCGCACAGAGGGTTCCATGCAAACTACAATTCCCGAATCGAGTCTCGAAGATTTTTCCGAATCGCAATATTTTTTTTTGTGACGTATGTAACAACAAAGTTACTGTTTTCAGATTTATTTCTATACCTGTGCTATAAGACCTTGCTTTGTGTCAAATTTCAGGATTCTGGGTCAACGGGAAGTACTATATGAATTTCGATCTTTGAGAGTATCAAAATATACGTTTTTTTGCGACATAAACGGCCGTATCTTTTTTATTCGTTACCTTAGAAGTTTTATTTTTTCACAGCTTGAATCCGACCGCAGACCTGAGTAATGGTTTTAATTTCAACTCGATGCCCCTACGCGTTCATGAGATAAAGGGTCTTAACAGACAGACAGACAGACAGACAGACATACAGACAGACGGACGGACGGACAACAAAGTGATATAAGGGTTCCGTTTTTTCCTTTTGAGGTACCTACGGAACCCTAAAAACAAGCTTTATTATTTTTTTGAACCTTCCAAATATTTCTGTTACATAATCTCGTAGACATACACGTTTGAAATCGTAAGTTAGGGTCAGATTCACGCTTTCTTTGATCGAGCCAACTAATTTATACCGTGTTTTGATATTTGCCCCGGCGCGGCGGCGGTTGGTCATATAGTCAATTTGAATAAAATATTTTTTCATTGTGTTCTCTCCTCTTTTTAAAATGAGTAGAACCTGGCCTTAACATAGTTAACACGTCTACGGTTCGAACTAAGCATTTCGCCTCGTCGTTTATACTACGTACCTACATCGAAAGACTGGAACAATTTTCTTGACCCGATCTTGGTTGGTTGATTTGTTGGTTGTTTTGTGATGAATATGAATGATTTAAAAGAGTGTCCATGGAGTTTCTTGCACGTTCTTCTCCATAGAGACCTACTCTTTGGAACGTGCAATTAAGCTTCACTTTTCTTGGACTGACCGACATTTGACTATTCAAAAGTGCCTGTAAATGGTCTATTTGAAATAAATGTTTTGATTTGATTTGATTTGGTCTTCCTGTCCGTTTATAATATAAGGCTAGAGTGAATAGGCTTTTAAACTAGTGTGCCTCACCATCAACGATTGCATCACTGCTGAACATCAGGTAGGATTACAGTAAAGCACTAGTTTACATTATTGGAAAAAAAGTAAAAATTCTAAATAATATAATAAGATCATCCCCTAGCCTTTTTCCAACTTTTTTTTTTATCATCTAATGACATCTCCTGCTTTTGGGCGGAGCGGAAGGGCGTGTCAGACTTTTACTGACTAAAACTCACTCCTATGTTTCTTCGTTGCCTTGCATTCCAGAGCCGGGTTTTCTTTTTAGAAACGAATCCAAGGCCTGAGTAGTCTTCGACCCTGCTGAGCCCCTATCTACGGTGGCCGGAAATCGGGATCGGAATCCCGGCAGCGGTTGGGGCGTGAGCGCTGTTTCCTCATGCGGTCGGCCTCCTCCTTTGCTAGCATTACTGCTTCGCAGGAGGAGGCGACCGTCTGCCACTCCTCCTCGCTCCGGACCATGGCCGGTATCAAGGCCCGGAACGAATAATCGTTGCCATCTATCGTGCCCACGAGGACATGGTGGTGCTCTGCCCAGGCGGGGCACACCTCTACCGCGTGCTACACCGTATCCTCCGTACGGTCCACACAGTGGCGACACTCGGGCGTCGGTTCCGCTCGAATCCAGTGCAGGAACCTCCCGAACTTACTATGTCCGGTGAGAACCTACGTCATGCGGAAGGTGAGGACGCCGTGAGGTCTTTCTAGCCACGCCTCAAAGAGGGGATTTACCGCCATAATTGTGGCTTGCCCAGCACATAGTAGAGGTGTGCCCCGCTTGGACATAGCATCGCCGTGCCCTCGTGAGGGCGATCGGCGGCGGCGATTTCTCGCACCGGGCCTTGGTACAGGCTATGGTCTGAAGCGAGGAGGAGTGGCAAGCGGTCGCCTTCTTCTGCGAAGCAGTAATGCTAGCAAAGGAGCAGGCCGACCGCATCAGGCAACGGCGGCGCTTGCAGCGCCCCAGCCGCCGCCGGTATTCCGATCCCGTTTTCCCACCGGGAAAAAATAACGCCTCAAAGAGGAAAATTACCGCCATAATTGTGGCGTGCCCAATTTTGGCCCCTCATACGCCACTTTAACTAGTTTGTTACAGGCGTCGTTTACAAACTTTTCTATGTAAGTTGACGTTCCACATCTACTCAAAACTATTTAATTCAATTTCTGAATTTTGCAGAAATTCGGCTCTCACGCCCCAGTCGCCGGAATCCCGACCCCGATTTCCAGCCACCGTAGGCTTGGGTTTGTGGACGACGAGAAATGGGTAGGTAGCTCGCCATCCGACCGTCCGATAAACGTTAGGACCGAGCCCCAGTCGTCAACGACGTATAGTGTTTATGTATCTCAAAGAGATGTCAGCAAAACTGTAGGAGCCCAACAGGGCTGAAGCCTACTGGGGCCATGGGTTGACTTCTGAAAAGTTTATCCGTGGTCTTAGAACGCAAAGGGCAATTGGAGGAATATAGGTGTGGTTTTAGTCAGTATAAGTTTGGCACGCCCTTCCTCTGCTCTAGTGCGAGAAAAATTCATTACATGATTTCACACCTTAAGAGGCTGCTTTTCCACTCGCCTATCGTCAACATCGAGCATGGTTTAAAAGCTTGTAACTTCATCTAATGCAATCCAATGCGATGTTTGACGGAAAGGCAACGCGAAAAAAGAGAGATAACGCCTGAAAACTCTGTTAGCATGGTAAATCCGTGATTTATTCGAAAATTTTATAAAACTTGTTCCAGGAAATACGTGTTTTTTTTTTAACCCCTTAAAAGTTTTTGAAATACTTTGTCATTATGTAGAATCTTGATAAAATTTGCTAGGCTTGTATGGTTTTCACTTTTTGTTTTTTTTTTTCAATTTTTGAGGAAATTATGGAGTGTCAAAGTTCATGCAAAATAGCAGATTTTTAGAGGTCTTAACTGGATTAGTTTTACACAAATTTATAAATTCATTTCCATAGAAGCCTGGATAATATCCACAAGATATTGTGTTTCCAAAATATCTAATGAAAAATGTGTAATAACGTCATAATCGCGTAATAACGGTTGTATGAAAAACAGTGAAAATGTATGTCAAGATGCATGTCCTTAAAATCATGTAAGGTTTTTTTGTACACTAACTATGTTTTTCTATCTTTCATTATATCAACTACCTTTCAGGAACATAATATTTTTTTTTGACAATTCAATAGTGCATGTTATTGGTCTGTTTGAAATAAAGTTTCTGATTTCTAACTTCTGATTTCTGAATGTCCATGACGAAAACATACGAGTAATATAAAGTGCTACAAGTTTTACTCATACATCATCATCATTGCAAGCGATAAACGTCCACTGTTTGACGTAGACCTCCATGAACGGTCCTATGCGTCTCGCATCCATCGGATTTCCGCGACCCTCACCACGTATTCGGTTCACCTTGTGGAAGACTTTCTAATTCTGTGTCTTCAGGTCACCACTCACAGAACCTCTCGGTCCCATCGATCATATGTTCTGCGAGCAATGTGCTCTGCCCATTAACATTTCCACATCTGAAAATTCTAGATGTGGAAATGTTAATAGATAGATATAATATGGATATCTTATGTTTTTGCGAAACCTGGTTAAAACCAGATAGAATGCTGTTTAATGTAAATAATTTTTCAGTTGCCAGTGCGTACAACAGATCATCAATTGGGGGTGGTACCTTGATATTATGTAATAATTCTTTAAGATATAAGGAAAGGAAAGATATCACTGCTTGCTCTGTTGATCGCTTATGTGAGGTAGCATGTGCAGAGGTTGAAGGCCGAACTTTCTTATGTGTTTACAGACCACCTGCATCAAACTTGACATCTTTTTTGACTATAATAGAAGAAATATTAAATAAACTTATTAGGGATAACAAATTAGTTTTCGTTTGTGGGGACTTAAACATTAATTTACTCGTAAATTCACCAGAAAAATGTAAACTTCTCTCATTGTTTAATTCTTTTAATTTAAAATGTATTTTTAATGAAGCTACAAGAATAACTCCTACTTCAGCTTCATGCATAGATAATATTTTTACTAATTGTGATATAAAAGAGTCATCCCTGATTAGTGGAGTGAGGTCTGACCATACGGGTCAACTCGTATCTTTTGAGTTAGTCAAAAAGTTGCAATTAGATTCAACTGCCGAGTTTAGACCGCTTACTAAAAATAAATTAAATTATTTTAATAAAAATGTTCTTAGTAGTCTCTCAACAGCCAATTTTGATTCACAAGACCCCAATGTGAATTATGGTACATTATTCTCTACAGTGTGTCAGGAATTTAATAAGGCTTGTCCAGTTAAAAAGGTTCAAGTCAATAATAAATCCAAATTTAATGAATGGGCTACTACTGGAATTAGAAAAAGCAGAGATACTTTATATCAGCTATACCAGGAAAAATCATTATCGTCTGATCTTAACTTGCATAACCATGTTAGAATGTATTCAAAGATATTCAAAAGAGTCTGCGCCCAAGCTAAATCTAAGTCAATAAGTAAGAAAATTAAAAATTCTAACAATACAATAAAAGCTGTCTGGAAGGTGATAAACAAGGAAACTGGAAAAACAAACCAGCGAGATCGAAATGAATTGTCCCTAAAAATTGATAATAAAATCATTTCAGACAGGACTGAAGTGGCTGAGAAGCTAGAAAACTTCTTCACCAACATCCCAATAGAAGTTACGAAATCTCTCCCTTCTTCGTCTTTGTTAGCTGAATCTTTTTTAAAAGAAAATTTCACAAAGGATATACCAACCTTTGAATTTAAGCGTATCTCTGTTGATATAATTAAAAATACATTCAAAAGTCTTAATATAAAAAACACTGAGGACTTATGGGGTATATCCGTTAAGGTTCTTGGAGATATTATTGATACAATTGCTCCTGTCCTAACAGGCATATTTAATCAATGTCTAGACAGCGGTACATTCCCTGATTTAATGAAACATAGTAAAGTAGTTCCAATTTTCAAATCAGGTAGTAAGAGTGATCCCTCTAATTATAGACCAATATCTGTGCTTCCAGCATTGAGTAAAATCTATGAAAAAATCATGCTCGACCAGATGTTGTCTCACTTTAATTTAAATAGGATTTTGCATAGTCATCAGTTTGGCTTCACGAAAGGAAGGTCAACGACGGATGCAGGAGTGAAACTCATCAGTCACATTTTAGAATCCTGGGAGAAGTCCCAGGATGCTATTGGCATATTCTGTGACCTCTCAAAAGCATTTGACTGTGTTGACCATAATACTCTGATCTGTAAATTACATCACTACGGAATTCGTGGACGAGCTGCTGATCTTGTTTTTTCCTATTTATCTCACAGGCAGCAAAAAGTATCCATAAATGGGGTGACGTCCTCGGGGTCTTTAGTAAGGATGGGCGTGCCCCAGGGTTCAATTCTTGGCCCTTTCCTTTTTCTAGTTTATATTAATGACCTTCCTTACATGATGGCTAATTTGTCAGATATAATTCTATTTGCTGACGACACTTCTCTTATTTTTAAAGTGGATAGAAAAGATGCGGATGTCTTGCGCGTTAACGAAAGTCTGGCTGTTCTTTCGAAATGGTTCGCTGCTAATAATCTTTTACTAAATGCAAATAAAACTAAATGTATAAAGTTTTCATTACCGAATGTCCCTCAAGTTGTCGTCAATCTAATTCTTGATAGCAAAAAACTTGATGTAATTACAGAAACTGTGTTCTTAGGTATAACTGTCGATTCCAAACTGCAGTGGGGTGCTCATATTAGAACTCTCTCAGGTAGATTAAGCTCAGCGGCATATGCAGTAAGAAAAATAAGGCAGTTGACAGATGTCGCCACAGCTAGGTTAGTTTACTATGCCTATTTCCACAGTATTATGTCTTATGGCATTTTACTGTGGGGATCTGCAGCTGATGTAGACTCGATTTTCGTATTGCAAAAGAGAGCAATCAGGGCTATTTATAAAATGGGTTCTCGCGAGTCCCTCAGAAATAAATTCAAAGAAATAGATATATTGACACTGCCTTCTCTTTATATCTTAGAAAGTATTTTGTATGTCCGTAAAAACCTAGGACTTTTCAAAATTAGAAGCGATTTCCATAACATAAATACTCGTAGTAAACACGAAATTATATTGCCCAAATGGAGATTAGCCAAGACCAGTAAGTCATTTTTAGTAAATAGCATACGCTTTTATAACAAGCTACCAAAAGCGGTGACTGAACTTAGCGAAGGAAAGTTCAAAACCCATATTAAGCGTGTCTTAACCAAAAAAGCATATTACAAGGTTAAAGACTATGTCGAAGACACGCTTGTTTGGCAATGACTGCCTCTGCACTTGTGGCCCCCTGGTAACTCATAATATTATGCGAATGTATCTATTAACTGCTCCATCTTTGTTGTAAATTTTTTTTTTTCTCTCTAACACATTGCTTTTGCAATTTTTTTTTTTTTTTTTATATTATCTGACTCCAACCACATTAAATTCGTTAGTTTTTCTTTTTTTTGGTTGTTAACGTCTCATTTACTGACAGTTGTAATTATTATTATTTTTTCTACCTTTTTTTATATAAGTAGCCTCTTTTTATTATGTAAATGGAAGAACACTGTAGACTCCACGAATTCTTAGATTACTTCATATTTTGACTCACTTTTTTTAAATGATTATTTTTATTGTGCTTTTGAGTACAATATAGACCGGTTTACACTGTTCTTAAATAATACCATTTAATACTGTTATATGGAAATATTGTAAGTACAACCATTTTTTAAAAAAGAGTAACCATGGAGTTTCTTGCCGGTTCTTCTCCATAGGAAACGACCAATTTCGAACCGTGCACTAGCTTCTGACGTTTTATAAGTGCCCATGTAGGCCTATGTGAAATAAAAAACTTTTGACTTTGACTTTGATTACCACTTAAGTTTGGCAGTTCTTCGGGATGTGTTGGCAACCTTGGTTCTCCTGCGGATATCTTTTTTTATGGTGGTAAAAATCACCCAATGACAACCCCCGCTCTTGGGCGGAACGGGAGATAGTCTCAGACTCTTACTGACTAAAAGCCTACCCTGTTCCTTCGTTGCCTTCGTACCGGGGCTTGAGTCCTGCGGATATCTTCATTTCTGATTCGATCACGCAAGTCTCTTGCTGAAAGACCACGTTTTGGAGCCATATTTCATCACTGGCAATACGCATTGCTCATAGGCTTTCGTCATGAGACACTGTAGTATATTGGACGAGAAGATGCCGCGCCCTTGATACTGGAAGCTCATACATATAGCTCATAAAATCGTTGGGGACTACAGATTAACCAGTAACAGTAAAATATTTATTTTTTGATACACGATATATAGTTACGTTACATGATATATAGTTACATTGTTATCCATTACAATAAGGATGTACCTCATTCAATTGTATTAGTACTTCTCTGACCCAACAGACAAGACAACGACTTAGTGTAAATGCTGCTATGAGAAGCTTAAAGTGGCCACAAAGGAAGCTGAAGTGCGCGACAGCCAATAGGGTAGTTTCCAGGGTCACAATAATTAAATTTTATTCAGTCCGTATTTTAGATTATAAAAAAATTTTGGACACGTATTTTTTCTTTTTTCGATTAAACAAAAAATATAATATTCCACACAACTATCACACAACGCCGTCTAGTCCCAAGCTAAGCAGAGCTTGTGTTATGGGTACTAGACAACTGATAAACATACATATATATTTCTAAATACATTTATATTATAGATAAATTACACCCAGACACAGAACAAATGATCATGCTCATCACACAAACATTTGTCCTGGGTGGGAATCGAACCCACGACCTCCGGCATAGCAGTCAGGATCACTAACCACTAGACCAACAGGCCAGTTTATTCGATTAAACAAAAAATAACAAAGATATAGCCCATTAAAGTTACGTGTGACGTCACCCGTGCGAAAAATGTAGCAGGGCGTGACGTTACACGTAACTCTAATGAGCTATATCTTTGTCATTTTTGGTTTAATTTACAAATAAAAAAAACGTGTCCCTTATTTTTGAATAATATAAAAGACGGACTAATTACATTTTTTACGGCAATTGCCTATTGTGGCCATTAGCTGCTACTTTTTTAACCCATACTCGCAATATCATAATGGACTCTGACCAAGAAGGTTTAAATGCGCGAGTGGTATATGACAGCGTTTAGTGCCCAGTTCGGGCCACAAGAAGCGAGCAGCAGCAATTTATAGCATGTGGCAGCCACTGGCGTAAACCGTCTGCGACGAATTCATTTAAACTGTATGAGACCTACAGGAAATATGCTGGCGGCGGCGTTTGGTGATTGTGTCCGATGGCCTGTGTGCGGCTACCCTTATCTATGAATTATCAAACGTGCGAGTAGTCAAACACGATAGTGGTCGTAGTTTTCTGTTTTTTTTTTTTTTAATTTTCGGTGCAACTTTCTTAATTTTTTCTTTCATGAAAAATGTCTTTTTTTTTTTTTATTGATAGGCTTGCGTTTGACCACTATCTCACCTGATGGTAAGCGATGATGTGGTCGACGATGAAGCACGCTTGCCTAGAAGAAACCTATTCACTCTCGACTTAAAGACTTCTAAGTTGTAGCTATCAGGAAACACAGATTCCGGCAGGGAATTCCACTCCTTGGCTGTACGCACAATAAATGTGTTCGCAAACGTCTGTCTATCACCAGGTTGTATTTCATGAATCGTAATAGCTAGGTAGTTGAAATTTTCACAGATGATGTATTTTTGTTAACGCTATAATTAATACTAAAAACAGAATAAAATAAATACTTTAATGGAGCTCCCATGCAACAAACGTTTTTGTTTTTTTGCTACGGACGGTACGAAAACCTTCGTGCGCGAGTCATTGCAATAAAATTCTCAGCTTTATTTTATCGAAATCACACCTCTTTCAAATTATTAGGAACTAGCTTTTGCCCGCAGCTTCGCCCGCGTACATAAAATATAGCCTATGTCACTCAGGAATGAAGCAGCTTTCTGAAGGTGAAAAAATTTTAGCAATCAGACCAGTACTTTCAGAGATTACCTCCTACAAACAAAAAAAAACATAAAAAAAAACCGGCCAAGTGCGAGTCGGACTCGCCCATGAAGGGTTCCGTAGCAGCAGTAACATAATATAAAAGTTCTTGTAGTTCATTGTAACTTTGATCAATGTTTTAATAATAATGTATTTTTTTTAGACTTATGACGTATTAAAAAAAAAACAACTTACTAGATCTCGTTCAAACCAATTTTCGTTGGCAGTTTATATGGTAATGTACATCATATATTTTTTTTTAGTTTTATCATTCTCTTATTTTAGAAGTTAGAGGGGGGGGACACACATTTTACCACTTTGGAACTGTCTCTCGCGCAAACTATTCAGTTTAGAAAAAAATGATATTAGAAACCTCAATATCATTTTTGAAGACCTATCCATAGATACCCCACACGTATGAGTTTGATGAAAAAAAAAATTTCGAGTTTCAGTTCTAAGTATGGGGACCCCCTAAATTTATTGCATTTTTTTCTATTTTTGTGTGAAAATCTTAATGCGGTTTACAGAATACATCTACTTACAAAATTTCAACAGTATAGCTCTTATAGTTTTGGAAAAAAGTGACTGTGACATACGGACGGACAGACAGACAGACAGACAGACAGACATGACGAATCTATAAGGGTTCCGTTTTTTGCCATTTGGCTACGGAACCCTAAAAAGACGTGTGGCACTCGGGGACTGCCGCGGTAAAGCTATTGCATAGCATTTTTATCAACTTATGCAATTATAATTATTTATTTATTTTATTTATGCAGTATTTTTTTTATTTTTATTTGTTTTTTTTTCTTTGATATTAATTGAAGTTACACTTTCACACATTGAATTGAATTTTGATTGATTATTCACTCATTTGTTTTCTTATCGGTCACCACGCTCAAAAAACAAATGAGTGGGGGGTGTTAGGTTATTTTCGTTACGGAATTTCTGGATTCGGTCTCCACGCTCAAAGCCCGCGATAGAAGCTATGCAATAGCTTAAAAACTTTACCTCTTTACTATAATTAGTGTAGATAAACATATAAAAAATACGGTTAGAAATAAAACATACAATAATCCGTTATAACTTACCTTTACTATCATTTTGATGTTTCTAATCTTGCGCTGTCTATAAATTTTTCAGATACACTTCGATAGTTGATGTTTAAACATTGTTGTCCTTTTAGAACTAGAAACCAGTTAATCAGTAATTATTATTGTGTAAAAAAATGTTAAGCAATAAATAAACAATGCTTAAATAAAATGTATAAATATTTATCTAAAAATTCTTTAATGTTATTTATAATAAATTATTGTAATATAAATATTTAAGTTTATTGAGATCTAGTGAGAGTTTATCTATTAATAAAAATATAACACTAATCTGAGTGTTATTAACAAGAATAGTTTGTTTTTAATTTAAGAGTATGTTTTTACGTAATAGTTTTACGTTCACATTTGATTTAATATTATTATGCTGCGGGACTCGCCTAACTGTTTATAAATTTAGAATATTATTCTCAGCTTAAAACCTTTATTCTCGTTATGGAACGCAAATAAATAATCCTGAACATAATATGCGAAATATTTAGATTGTTTGAAGTAAATAATTATTCCGTGTTCACAAACATTTTTCATAATAATACACGAATTATTTGTAGGTATTTGATTTTTCGATTTTTGTTAATGCATTTTTTGTTTTTTTTTTTTACAGAATGATTTTGAACCAAGTTATTATTATTTCTGATATTGTTAATGCCATATGTATTAGTGAATTTATATTTAAACGTTAAAATATTGTCCCAATTAACTTGGAAGTTGTTGATGAAGTAAAACATCTCTTTCATCGGTTTTATCTAAAATAGTCTTACTGTAAGCTCTGTCAGATTTTCAGTAGGTACAGTTCGCACGTTACTGGGTATTACAGTAAATAACATAAAAATAAAACTGCTTTATATTAAAAATATAAACCTACTGATAAACATTCAATAAATAATTGTAAATCATATTCTTAACCAGAACTATTATTTACGATTAATTATTGAATTATGATTAATCGATTAACTGTGTTTTTGAAATAATACCTATTTTAAATATTAAATAAAAGCGATAGCGATTATTCTTCCTTTATAAATACAATAGTTTTTCAATATTATTATTTGTTTATAAAAGTTTCAATAATACCTAAACATTGTTAAATGTATGTTTCGTTGCAATACTTTATGTTTAGTGAAATAAAATTAAAACAAAAGTGGTGATGGAGCACAGAAAACGTACTAATTAAGAACGTATTAGCCATTTTTCAATATCAACTTTCTTTTCAAAAACATGGCGATTTGAACAATAGTGTTTACAGTTAAAACAGTAGTTATCGACTAGGTTAGTTTATAAAAGTTCTTTGTTAGTAGCCCAGCGTTCATAAGAAAGTTCAGATGTCCCTATAATGTACTTGCAATTAATAATTTCTTCGATTTTCATTAATTTTGTGTTCTCTGCTGATTTACCAGTAAGTCTTTTTTTTTGGTTTTGTCTTTTTCGTACCCTTATCTATGTGATAAAAACTAATTGCTGTTCATTCGTCTCTCTCAAAAACGGTTTTTAGCGATTTGGATGTTTTTTTTTGTTTGCTCTAATACAGAGTTTAAAAGAAAAGAAAAAGAAACCCCACAAATATAGTTGAAAATTGAAAACATCAAGGGTGAGTTGCACCATTTAACTATAACGTTAACAGTTGTCACATCGTCGAATTGACCAATAGGCGGCCGTTTCACGGCTGGTTATGTTTTCGTTATCGTTATAGTTAAATGGTGCAATTCACCCTGAATGTGGAAAATACCAATTAACTATACGATGCCTGCGGGGAATAACATTGCAACTCAGCTTTGACGCAAGTTTGAGTTTCAAATATATTCTTGCTGCAAAATGCAGATTGAAGATTCCCTAAAACTGAGTTGAAATGTTATTCCTTGCAGGTGTCGAATATATCTAGCTAATTCTGACTAATTCGGTAGTACAAAATGTTTATAGGTATAGAATATATAGGGTGGATGGACAATTCAGATAAATAGAACTTTCCGTTATGATATTCTTATTAGAGTTAACAAGGCTATTTTGGGGCCCAGTCTGTAACGTGCCCCAGTCAGTAATGTGGAGTACTTGCAAAACGAAGAAATGCATTTAAAATCTAGTGCTTACTTGAGCCGCTTTAGTTAGCTAGTTTATAAGTATGGCGGCCATGTAAACTATGCCATAATAAATAAAGCAATATTTTTTCATGGCTACAATAAATGTTAGCTTTGCAAGTTTGTGTGGCAAATACGATCTGCCCCGCTTGAGCGGAGCATCGCCATGTCCTTGTGGAGGTGATCGCCGACGGCGAGCTCTCGCGCCGGGCCTTGGTAAAGGCCATGGTCCGGAGCGAGGAAGAGTGGCAGGCGGTCGCCTCCTTCTGCGAAACAGTAATGCTAGCAAAGGAGGAGGCCGACCGCTTCAGGCAACGGCGCTCACGCCCCAGCCGCCGCCGGGTTTCCTATCCCGATTTTCGGCCACCGTAGGCGCGGGCTTGCGGACGGCAAGCAATGTGTAGCTCGCTGTCCGACCGTCCGGTAACCGTCCGGACCGGCCTAAGTCGTCGACGGCGCGTACTGTTTCCACACGCTTCAAGGAGTTGTCAGCAACCGTAGGGGCCCAGCAGGGTCGAAAGGGTCTGCTTCTGAAAAAAAGGCTCTGCAATGAAAGACAACGAAGAAATGGGGTGGGTTTTTAGTCAGTAAAAGTCTGACACTATCTCCCGGTCCGCCCAAGGGTGGGGGATGTCATCTATATGACAACAAAATACGATCTGCCAAAAAACTGGCTCAGAATGTGATAGTTTTCTGTCATGATTTTTGTTTAAAATTTTCACATAACTTTGGAAGGTATCAAAGTAACAAACATTCTCCTTTATTGCCCACAAATCATCACAATACGTTTCTTTAAGAAATCATTTAGAAACAGTATACGTCAGTGCATAGGAATATGTCAGTGAATTCTTACGTCTATAGACGTGATAATAAAACTTCCATTGTGGCGGCACAAGGCTTATAGACTTCGTAACTTTTAAGAAACCTTAATTAAATGGGCTTCATGCAAAAATATATCTATATACTACACCGAACCAAATTGAAGTTACGCCTTCGCACGACAAGGTCAATACTTTTCTTAGCCGCACTTTAAGCGAGACGTATACAAGATGTTTAAATCTGGTATCGCAGTCAACGTGTTAATATTAAGGACACCATAGGATCTAAAGCGCGGTCACTCTCGGAGTGCACAGAAAAAACATACAAAATATGAAGCAATTAGAGCACTGGTGGACGAGTGGTAACAGCCCCAACTTACCAGTTGCAAGTCGCGAGTTTAAACCCAGCCAGGCGCATTCCTTTGTGTAATTTATTTCATCAATGGTGAAGGAAAACATCGTGAAGAAACCGGCACGCGTCCTAGAATCCAAAATTCAAAGACATGTGACATTCATCAACCCGCACTGGGCCCGCATGGTGGATTACAGCCCATTCCCTCTTCTAGAGAAGAGGACTGAGTTCCAGCAGTAGGAACATTAAGAGACTGATTATGCTATGCTATAAAGCAATTTAGCGATTTACAAAAAAAATACATAATTAAACCCACTCGGCTTTTTCGGCCATGATCAGGAGCGAGAAGGAATTGTTTGCGGTCGCCTCCTTCTGTGAAGCAGTAATGCTAGTGAAGGAGATGTCCGCACGAGTGGGAAAACGCACCTTTTTAGAAGTCATCCTATGGCCCAGATCATCATCATATAAGCCAAAAAACGTTAACTGTTGGATATAGCCTCCCCCCTAAGCGTCGCCACAACGACCGGTCCTGTGACGACACATCCATCGAATTCCCGCGACCCTGACCAGGTCATCGGTCCACCTTGTTGGAGGCGTTCCAATGCTGCGCCTTCCGGGACGTGGTCATCATTCCAGAATCGTTCGTCCCCATCGACCATCTGTTCTACGTGCAGATCAACTACAGTTGATCCAAACTTTCCAAACTTTTTTCTGGTCATAAGTTACACCTAATGACCAGAAAAAACGTTTAGAAGGTGGTAAAAAATCAAGCAGTATATCAAACACAAGCAAAGACACAAGCAAGCAATTTGGCAGCGAAGGCACAAACATGCAAACTCACATGCACAAGTCACCTAAATCCAGAACACATCTATAGGCCAAACATATATTACCTGTACCCAGTCCTGACACCTGACACCTGTGTCGAACAACACAGAACAACACTTGCAAGTCGCTAATATAAGACACTCAGCTCACGTCTGTACAACAAAATAAATACTAAAATATTTACACCCTCATTAAATTAAATTTAAAAACTAAGATTAGTAAGTAGTTACAGGAACTAACATTTTATGAAGCGACTGAAGATCTCCATACTATTGTCAAGTAGCTTCATAGTTGTTTTACGGTTTCAAGAATACTATAAGAATAGCATATGGTTAAATTTTAAGATCCAAAATGTAAAAATACATATCTAGTATTTATGTTATAAATTAGTATAAGTAAGACACTGTTATCTAAGAGGAATCTATGAACTTCTAAAATACACGCATTCCTTGCCTAGTTTGGGGTTCAATGGTCTCAACTAAATAATTATATGCACAGACTAAAATTGTTAACGAATTGTACACAAGATTCTGCTCACAGATATTTACTATGTACTTATCGATGCTCTTGTGTGTAATTTAATGTTTATTGGATCAAATAAATATTATTATTTATTTATTTATTCTTTGTTTGTTCAGTACGGGAAACAAACGTAGCGCAGCAGCAAATTACTCAACTATTACGCCCTTTCTTAGTGATATCGATGTCATACCCATTTGTACATATTATTTTTAATGGGTATACACCACAATTTTTTAGTTAGTACACATACTTAAAGGGCTTACTAGAAAAGCCCTTGTTATTTTATAAATAAAATTTCAATAAATAATATTCATAAACAGCAGCGTTTGTTTATGTCCCAAAATGTCACTCAATTTATGGAAATATTGTGCAGGCTATTGATTAATGAATGAATAAGTGACAATTATTAAGGAAAAACACTGCCCGCAGAATGTTCTACTAGCAATTGTTATGTATGATTGATTCTGTGATGAATTTACTTTTTCGTGGTCAATTTTAGGATTTCGGTTTTTTCTACTTTTGACTACAAAAATATGATCAGTGACGGGTACAGATAGAGCCCCATTTTTTTGTGTACTAATTAAAAAGTAGGGGTGTATATACCTATCAAACTAAAATATTTATTAGTTTAGATGTTTATATTATGTAATTTTATGACAAACATTAACGGATTTTTTATTATTATTTTCAGTACGTACTCAACAAAGATGGTAATGAAAATAAGGAGCTCATGGGATCCAACGGAAGAACGGATACGGTAAAACATTAAACAAAATGTCAATACTTGTTACTTGCAGTAAATAAATAATAATTATTAATTTTCTTAGAAATTCTTGCAAACGGGACACTATTTAGTTTGGCTATAGTTGCACTTCATAATAAACGCTTTGTATGTTTAGCAGGGATTTTATGGAACTCCGTTATCGAAATTATCTCTAATAAAATAAATTTATCCGTAACCGAATCATGAATCCCTATTTCCCTTGGTCACGCCATCACGCGTGAATGGCTGGACCGATTTCGCCAATTCTTTTCTTTTGTGTTTTTATTGTCATGGAAAAAAAATGAAAATTAGGATAGTGTAGGAAAGAATAAGGTAGGGTAGGGTAGAGAAGGGTAGAGTAGGGTAGAGTAGGGTAGAGTAGGTTAGAGTAGGGTAGAGTAGGGTAGAGTAGGGTAGAGTAGGGTAGAGTAGGGTAGAGTAGGGTAGAGTAGGGTAGAGTAGGGTAGAGTAGGGTATAGCAGGGTATAGCAGGGTAGAGTAGGGTATAGCAGGGTAGAGCAGGGTAGAGTAGGGTAGAGTAGGGTAGAGAAGGGTAGAGTAGGGTATAGCAGGGTAGAGTAGGGAAGAGCGGGAGCGAAGCCGCGCGGGCAAAAGCTAGTATTATATAAGTTTAGGAAAAAGGAGTAGTCTTAATGACAGTTTACGACAGGTTTTTGTTTGTTGTGCGCGGTCAAACAAATAGAAATAAGAAAGATCATAAATTATACTTATATCCGTAATCAAATCCTAAATTTTATAACCATAACATCCCTGTTGTTAAGTGTCCAGTTATCATTAACTATATCTTTTGCACTCTTTGTCTCGTAGGGAAAGAAGTCACCCACCTACCGCCTTTGGAATCTTCAGTTTTGGAAGCCTCATAATGGAGTAATTAGTATTAAATATAAGTTTATTTTAGTCTAACTAACATCATTTTTTACTAAATTCTGTTTGTTTCTATGGGATGGTCTTCTTTGGTTTTGAAATGAAAGCTATATCCCCAATTGTGGCCATGTGTCAGTAGATGGCGTTGTTCAAATTTTGTTTGTTTTTAGAGTTTAGGAGCAATAAATTAAGGATATCTGACATTTTACTTTATTGAAATTTTTGGAACCATTGCCTCAAAATCCACCTAGTTCGCCAAAAATACCTAAACTAACATCCGAATCTTTCTGCAGTGAATAGCGCCATCTAGTGAGGAAATGGGCATGTTTGGGTTTTTAGCTTTCACCTCATTTTTTTAACAAATCGCTTATTCAACAGAACAAAGACGTAATTTACGTGACGACCATTTTTCGAAGAAGTTTGTAATGTTCGGAAATAAAGATTTAATATAAATTTCGAATTTTCTGCAAATTTTACGTTATTGTCCTATTGGATGAGTGATATTATGTATTCCACTCACTGTAGAGTCTGTCTAATAAGTTAAACGACTTGGGTAATTATTAGGATTTAATGAAATCTCATGTAGTCAACACGGGTTCAATAATCAAGGTTAATTAATAGATAGAGATCATTGTTTACTAACAGAAGAACCTTATGAAAAGTATCCAATATAAGTATTTTTTAAATGATTAAATATTACACAAAATTCCCAAGTCGGTTGATTTATTAGACAGACTATATCATTATCATCTTTCTGGTCTTGTGTCATGTAAAGCCGAGTACAGACGTCGCGAGGCATGCGTCGCGAATGGTTCGTCTCACATGCCTCGGGCTGTGTGCACGCGTGTGCTCACAGTGAGCATTCGCGGCATACGATCGTTGCGAACGCCGGCTCAGTACGAGCCGTGCCGGTGTTGTTGACCGAATCACTGTGCGTGGTGGTTTGCGTGCTCAACTTGAGCATATGTCGTTCGGGACGCACGCATAAATGTACCGGCGTCTTATGCCTCAGGTTGAGGCATGCGTGACGAACTATTTGCGATGCACGCCTCGCGATGTCTGTACGCGACTTTACATGTGTTTGGTGCAATGTTTTTTCCCTGCTATTTGGGTCATCGTATCATTGAATATTTGTTTTCGTAGGTATACTTTGTTGTCAGAAATCTAAGTTCTAACATCTGATGAATTAAAAGCATAGTTCGGTAGATAAGGTTACGGGTTTTATTTTTGTTATATTGTTTAAAGATTTGGCTCACTATTCCTAAAGAGTGAGTTTTTCAAGGATGTGGATATCTAAAACTAATGTGATTGAGCATCATTTCAAAAAAGGTGTAAGGTTTTAGGCAATAATGCAAATATGAATAGTTTTATAAAATAACTCAACAATCACTGTATATATTATATCATACCTTCCTAGAATTTCATACTGATAATGCAGTTTTTCTGTTTTCGTCAAAAATCGGATCTGAGACTCCTTTGAATATTTTACTTTTTATTTATTTATTTAAAGCTTTATGCACAAAAAAACTGTACAAAGGCGGACTTAATGCCTTAGGCATTATCTGCCAGTCGACCTTAGGGTGGTGCAGAAACATAACATGATAGACAAAACAGAAGAGAAACAAATATATACAATAGTAAACACACACTTAGATACATACATATAAATAAACAATGCTGTAGTGAAAAAACAAATCGAACACATTAGCGCGGTGATGATTCTACCAACATCTTGCGAATATGCTCACGTGCCTTCACCTTAAAAGAAAATCGGCTTGTTGCCATCCTGATATTCAGAGGGAGCGCATTCCAAAGAGATATCGCCTGGACGAAAAAGGAAGAGTGGATAAGCCCAGAGCTTTTACTTTTTCCTCATAGTTTTGTCTTTCGCCATTCACGCCTACTAAAAATATCTTGGGAATTGCAATATAACATTCCGATTATAAATTCCTTAGCATTAACGAATTGATCGTGAAAACAGTCTGAAACGGTCCCCAAAACTCCTTTAAATTGCTTAATTTTAACTTGTCTGTTCCCAAATTCCTGTATCTAATAATAATTATCCAATTAGTCGTATTTCCCCGGAAACAAGATTTATTTAAGTTAATTACGTAACTAGAGGCCTTTGCAATGACACAGTTTTGTACTCGACTTAACTTTGTCGAGATTCTTGTCTGTTACGCTCTTAATGGGTTTAATATTTGTAACGTTAAGTAAGATTTTTTTTTATATCAACTAGTGCTTGACTAGTGAGGCGCACTAGTTTATTAAGAGCCTATTCACTCTAGCCTTGTAGACACCTAAATTATAATCCGACGGGAAGACCGCAGCAGGCAATTTTTTCCAGTTTTTCGATAAACGCGGTATAAACTACGAGACAAAACGCTTAATCCAGACCGTAGAGGTTTCAACAACGTAAGGGTGGACACGTCGAACACCGCGTTGTCTGATGGTAGAAATGAGATGGCGGAATCAAGTCATGCAATTTCCACGCACACTCTCCAAAATGCATCCTGTTCTTCTTAAATTTTATTTTCTAATTTTCTAATTTTTGTCACAGACTCCCTACAATCTCACATACATAGACAGAGCAGAGAACCTGATCCGGCTACCAACGATGAGCAAGTACGATGAGAAGAAAACCAATAAGAAAACATACAAAAAGTCACCAAAAAGAACAATACAGAAGATTATAAAGAAGAACAACAGATCAAAGATAAAAAAGGTGTACGTGGTGAAGATGACGACAAGCGAAACCAATATGCCCAAGAATGATATGGATAATGATCAAGACGACTATCCACTCCGGAAAGCAGAAATGACGACGAAGCCAAATCAGCAGAAAAAGATAAAAAAATTCAATGTGAAGCAAATCAAGCTACCTCGGTACCCAATGCCCTACCGACAAATGCAGATAAAGAAGAATTACAACAAGAGACCCAAAAGAGAAACAAGAGATCTCTTTATATTCAGAGATTTAGATTCTATGCAGTTTTTGAAAACAAAGAAAGAAGATGATGATGATTATAATGTAGTGGATGCTCATGTTGTGAACTATTGGTAGATATGGAAGAAAAGTAGTATTTCGTTTTTGGTTGATTTTTTTTTAATGTAACAAAAAAAACAATAAAAAACTAAATACTACCATTATCAGGATTATTGTAAGTGAAGCCACATAGATATTTAAGATGATACGTATTATGTGAGTTACTTTTTATTTAAAATAAAAATAAAATTTTATTGCCCTTTCTGCAGTTTTCACTTTAAGGAATTTTGCTATATTATTAAGATCACGGGTTCAAACCCAGCCAGGCGCAATACTTTGTGTAATTTATTTCATCACCACTGCTCTCAAAACGGTGAAAGAAAACATCGTGAGGAAACCGACATTTAGTTCACACCACAATCTGCACTAATATTATAAGAGGTAAAGTAGTTATTTTGTTTGTAGGAGGTAATCTCTGAATGTACTGGTCTGATTGTGAAAATTGTTTCATCGATAGAAAGCTGCTACTCCTGCTGCTATTCCTGAGTGACATAGGTTTTATTTTATGTATGCGGGCGAAGCCGCGGGTAAAAGCTAGTAATACAATATTCTATATTTCCTTATTTTATTTAAATCTATTGACACACCACACCGTTGCCGACTTCTGTTAGTCGATATTGTTACCGGCCCACGGCGTACGGCCGTTTTGCGTGGAAAATGTTTATAATTTGTAAGTTTGTCCCAAGATTTCGCCTTTCCCGCCAAATATTATATTTTTTTGTAGCAATATGTAAAATAAATATAGAAAAGTGTATTATGTTAGTCTTAAGTTTGCGCATTTCCGGGCAAATAAAATGATTTTATTTCTTCTTCCTTTCTTCTTTCTACAAGGTCCCCAAGAGACTCAACCAGTGAGAGTTAAGGAGAAGGAAAGTTATCTCTTGCTCTCTGACTACATTAATTCTGTATTGGATTAACTCCAGTTTTAATATCGAAACGTTTCGCTACTCGTCCCTCATTTTAAACACCTGAACTGAATAACCATCCCCATACTTACTTTATGTATTAAAAATTTCAATGAACTTCCTTATTCTCACTTTACTATCGTGAACCACTACGGTTTCCTCCATATCCTCCTTCCTAATATATTTTATAGCATATCATAGCATAATCAACCATTTTAATGTTGTCACTGCTGGGACTCAGGCCTCCTCTCTAGGCGAAGAAATAGGACGTAATCCACCAATGTATCATGTTATATTTTATATCATGAAACAACGAAACGGGGATATATTTCGTAAATTGTAAATTATTCGTGTTTATTTAAATTAATTGCAATTATGATTCGCACGTAATGGTTTTTCCGGAAAGATAAAGAGAATTTGTGCTCTTTTAATTACTCTACAAATAACGAGTTTAGCAGAAATTACAAGTAGGTAGATATCTCAGCTGATTAACCTTTAATTAAAATATCTTAAGTAGAATATCTTAGGTACCCCCAGTGGTGGGAAAGACGTCACGGTGTCCTCACTTTCCGTATGACGCAGGTTCTCACCGAACATGGTAATTTTGGAAGGTTCCCACACAGGGTTAGTGTGGAAGAAACGCCTGGGTGTCACCATTGTGTGAACCACCCGGAGGGTACGGTGGAGCATACGGTCTCCAGAGGTGTGCTCAGCTTGGGCAGAGCACCGCCTTGTTGGAGTGATCGGTGGCAACGGCCTCTCGCGCAGGCCCTAGTACAGGCCATGATCCGGAGCGAGGAGGAATGGCAGGCGGTCGCCTCCTTCTGCAAAGCAGTGACTCTAGCGTAGGAGGCGGCCATACGCGTGAGAGAACGGCTTTTTGCCCCAGCCACCATTAATAAAAGGAGAATATCTGAAACAGAGATCCATACAAATATTTTGATAGGAAACGAATACTTGACAGAGAAGAGGTCAACATAAAGGATGTACATTATGCTCCCAGATTGGTCCCATTTTATTAAAATCCAGTTTTGATGATGGGATGCATGAGAAAACGAAGGAACTCTTCAAATTTTATAGGCGACCATATAGTTATTTTGATATTTTTATCGAAGACCTAAACATTTACAGTTGACATTTGATGACATTTGATGAAGTAGAACTGGTGAAGAAGACCAGAAATGGCCAACAGAACTTCATACTTACACAGATACAATAAGAAAATGGCTTCTGCAATCACTTCGAAAGTAAACAAACAATGCTTTATTAAAAAAACTTTATTCACATTTATTAAACAAAAAAATAATTTACATTGCCTTACACACTATAAAATAAACAGTTACAATATTAAATAATTATTTTAAAATTATTGCTACAATGTCAAACTTGACACACGAAAAGATAGATACTATCTTTTATAACTTTTACATAATATGTACCTCAGCATACATGCTTGGAGACTAAAAATCAATATCAGCTATGTTTGTGATTACACTAACATTACAAAGTCAAAAGTTTGTATATGTGTACGTATGTTACTTCTTCACGCTGAACTGGCTAAATGGATTGAGATAAAAATAGGAAAACGGGTAGACCTTCTCAACGAGATGATTATCTTTTATCACGTGAGCGAAGCCAGACGCAGAGGCTAAATTTATATTGATTAATCTCGCTCCTACTGTTAAAAATAAAAAGTAAAAACAATTAACTACGCATAACATTTGAATACAAGTGATTAAGTTTAAACTGGCATGTGTGATTTCAAAGCTTTTGATTATATTTATATCGTTAAATGCAATGACATATCAGAATTGAGTGATCTCGACATCACTTAAGATTCAGACAACATTTCAATTTTCAACTCAATTGAGCGTAAAAGCACCATGATCAATTTGAGTCGACTTACAATAATTCAAAGTGAAACACTTTGAATTATTAAATAAAATTGGTACAAACAGCAATATAATGTAGGTACATGAAAACGTGAGAAATGATTTAGCATTAATTTGATAGCAATGGCATGATGTAGAAAGCATATAAATGAATCAAATCAGAAATGAAGAGAACACATTCGCAGAAGAACCAAGGTTACCGACATAGAATCTTCATTCTATGTCGGCAAACTTAAGTGGAAGTAGGTAGGGTATACTGCTTGCATAATAGGTAATCGAGGGAGCAGAATGGTTTTGTAGTGTTTATCGCGTACCGGAAAACGCAGCGATGGAAGGCTTCCCACAAAGCGGACCGAACACCTGGTCAGAGTTGCGGGAATACAACAAGACTGGTGCTTGTGGCGACACTTAGAGAAAGAGTAGAAAGTGGACATCTTTTGGTTGTAATGATGATGTTAAAAGAGCAAAAATGGTTGAAAAAAAACTGCATGCAAAATAAAATAGAAGAGGCAATGAAAATTTAAATGAAGATGATTGTAATGACTGAGGATTAAGATGAACATTTTCAATTAATCATAAAAGGACATTTTCAAATCATGATTAGTCAAAAAAAGCCAAACGACTTGGGTTATCTAATCAAATAATTAAATTCTTGAAATCTGTTAGAGTCAATACAGGTTGAACAATCAAGGTTGCAAACAATGATTTATTAATAGAATCTTCTAAAAATAGTGTATGTTATATATAATATATATAGAATAGATTTTTCGTTTAAAATTTTCCCAAGCGTTTGACTTTTTAGACAGATTATAAGTTTGCTAACCTTTTTAAAAAAGAGCAACATAAAATAGCAAAATGCAGCTTTGCATAGAGCACTTTGACAGTTGGTAATAAATCGTTTACGATTAATGTACATTCCAAACCTAACACGAACGGCAAACTGCAACTCTGTGGGCAATTTATGGCATGTTTGAAACCTAAACTACGCAAATTGCTACACAGTTCACAAAAGTAATCGCATATCACTGGATTTATGTATACAGAGAAGTTTTCAAGTAATGTAATTCCACGATAACTCGTTTCGTCTCAAAATGAGAAATTCTGTATAATTATGTATAAAGCCTTCGCGTAATATCTTCTCAAGTAAAGTTTCTTAGTAGTGTAATTAATTAAAAATGCTAAATTAAATTAAATATCAAGCTCATTTGCCGGAGTTACAGAAAGAGATACGTTGCTTAGATTTCTATACTGATCACTTCAATGTCCGTTCAACCAATTTTGACTTTTATTGCTTTGGTGCCGTGATAAATGGCAGTTACAGTAAATAGTTGGTATTGTAACCACTTTTTTGCATTTAATGCCATCCTTATAGCCTTATGGAATAGAAGTCAAAATCGGTTAAACGGACAGTAAAAAAGGTTTGTTTAAATATCTTTTCTTATTGCGAATGCAGTATAGGATTGCTCTTCATTTTATAACCACGTGAACATTGTTTTTGAATGCGTAAGCTGATGTCTACGATACTAAGCGTTTTAGTCCTACACACACAGAAAAAAAAAGTGTACGTGAACACATATACATTCAAAATCAACCCGTCTTTGAAATACAACTATTATATCTAATTGTCTTAAAATATGACTTTTAGATCTTAAAAGTACGTTAGCTTTTATTGTATTTATTGGTTCCAATAAAAGCTTGATTAAATCTGGTTTCTTGATTTACAAAACATTTTTAGAGGGAGAGTGGCAGAAGTGGTGTTATAATTATAATGCACATAATTATTGCACATGGCGATAAATGTTTTTGTGTTTTCGATTTATATTGTAGTTAGTTTATAATTAACAGTGCTGTTTCTAATACGTATTTTTATAATAAGCACTAGAAACAATAAATCTATTTTTAAAGGTTCATATTGCTAAAATCTCTAAAAATTTTTTCAACTTTAAATTATTTCCTGCCTTTGGGTATGAGTCTTGGCCTAATATTAAGAAAACAGGAATGTTAAAATCAGATAAGATGTCACTTTGTGTCAAATTTTCGGGTTCAGTAACACCAGTTTGAACTGAAATACGACAGCTACATGATTAAAAGAAGGCTATACATGACGATGATTGTACTAAGAATAACAAACGTTCAGTCTTAAGGTTGTTCAGCCTTGATATCTTCAGCACCCTGCTTGCTCCTATAATCCCAACCCTGGTAAGCAAGGTCTTGAGGACCTACATCGTGCTCCCTGAAGGAAATACCGCTGGATCCATATTTGTGACCACCCTGAAATTTTGAAGGAAATAATTAGATAAATGTGCCGGAACAATATAAATAAAAAGAAAATTGAAACAATATTATGGTTATAATTGAGGAGGCATATGGCCTACTGTTGACATATTTAGGACGATAAGATGATGACAAGCAAATTTAAGGAAAAAGTGTTGATAATATTATTACTAAGTAAAAGTACGATTGATGCCTAAGACAAAATACTAATTACATAGTAATGGCTTAGTGAGAAGAGAAATCACAGCAAAAAGAAGTCAGTAATAATTTACAGATAGGAATTCTTTTATAAAACCAAGGGTATCGTTGTTCTTCCAGCTACAATCTCCTAGTAATCGTACTAATATTATAAACATGAAAACTTTATGTTAGAACAATTTAATGTTGGTTAATCGATCACACCTCAACGGCTGAACAGATTTGTAAGAAAGCTCCGATATCTGAATTAGGCCACATGGTACTTTTAAGCTTGATCATGATGCTCCCGTGAACCAATTTTCAACTTTTGCAGAAGCGAAGCCGCTAAAAAATCTAGTTTATCCATAAAGTGGAACTCAATAATCCTGATTTATGATAATTTTAATAATCTGTCACGTGTTTTAGATTTAACTTTTGAGAGAAATAATATTTTATTAAAAAATTTGAGTATCTTTGAAAAGATTTACGCTTTAGAACGTGTAATTTAGCTTCACTTTTTTTATTGACCGACATTTTGACAATTCAAAAGTGCTTGAAATAAACGTTTCAAATTTCTGACTTCTGATATAAAAAATAGTCGTTTTTTCTCACGAATTTATTATTCCTCGAAATGATTCCTCTTTTGGGAAATTGCTCAGCTTTCAGCAAAGTTAATTGGAAGTTCTGCTTATAATTAGATTTTTATTAACTAAGGTAGGCGCCAGATAAGAAAAAAATAACGGTCGTTGACCTTTTCGTAATATCTCTGCGTGCGTGCTCAAAAAACAAGCAGCGAACTATTTTTCATTGATAGAAAATGTAAAGCATCACGTTAGATGTTGATTGAAGATAGTTTTATGTATTTATTTCCGTTTTTGAAATTAATAGTATCAACAAATGTAAGAGGGTCAATGGCCGTTATTTTTTTCTTATCTGGTGGAAGGAAAACACCATTATTTTTTCGAGAAAAATTCTCAAACGACCACTTCAAAACCTTCTAAAATAGATATTTGTTATTACGATGCTTCTTGAGATGACCAAAACAGCGTGAGACATTGTTTTAAATTAATCTTCTGATCGTAAAAGGGTTTAGTAAAATAAAATATGAAGATGGAGATAATAAATTATGAAAACATGGTGATAATAATTTAAAGAAAAATAAAAATGATGAACAAACTACAACATCACTTACAGGATAGCTCTCAGAATAATGTTGCGGAGCGTAATGAGACTGAGGTGGTGACTCTCTGTAAGGCCCAAGACCGATTCCAGCAGGGCTATACTGAGGACCTGAGAAGTGGCTGGAAGAGAATGGCGAGGAATTGGGCTTGCAGAACTTGAAGTAGCCGATAACACCTGGAATATGGAAAAGTTACGATTAAATATTAAAATAAAAAGTGCAATGAGAAGAAATTCGAAATAGTTTTTGTTTGCTTTGAATTTATTTTTAATATCAAGTTTATGAATGATTTCGATAGCTTCAATAACAACAGAATCCATCATCTATCAAAGGTTGGTATGATGGATTCAATCTATGTTAAGATCGGCACCTGGTCTGACCGAGTGCACTGAATAGGAGTATTTTCATAAATGTTAATTTAAGAACTAAATTTAACCATCCTGCATAAAGATATCCTAGTATTGATTTTTTGTTAGGAAGGCCAAAATTCTGATTTAATATAAATCCATGAAAGCTAAAATGCATAAAGTGAAAAACATACCAGGAATGATAAGAGCCATGAATCCGAGGAACTTCTTGAAGCTAGCGAGTCCAAGGATAAGAGGAAGGAACAGAAGCAGCTTCAGCTTGAACAGCTTGAGGATCAGCAACATGGGGATGATCAGCTTCTTCAACTTATGTTGGCCTGTAAGCAAGAAAATATGTGTTTAAATTAAAGCCATGAAATGACCTAAGGTATGGTCCTCGTCAAACTGCATATAACAAAAAGAGACGCACAACGACGCTATGCTTGTATTTTCTTGATTTACTCAAAAAAATATTCAGTTATTAAAAATTAAGACAACCAAGTCCTGCATTCAAATTTGATTCATTGTTTGTTATAATTTTAGAAGTATGCAGAAAAAGGTTGAAAGTCCCATTGAAAAGGGAGGATGCTCCGACCATACGGGTGTTGTCTGGTCCAGATTGTATGGATGTAGCAAGTTTTTTTTATTTAGTTTGGGGTTTTTATCTAATTAAATATGACAACCCTATCGTGACTTCTATCATTGCATAGCATTATCATCAACTTTAGACCAACTTCAGAAGAAGCCAAAAGATTATGTCATCTGAAACTCTAACTTTTATGATAAATCGCTAAATAAAACAATTACTTTTTAGGTATTAATAGAATTTAATCATACTTGAGTCGATTTGAGCTTTTAAGAACATCGCAGATGTGCCCATTTAAAAGCCTTGGGATTTGTTTTATTTTAATGCTAAAAGCGTTTTAAGTGCTGGCTGCTCTAATTAATCGGACTTCTAAATTAAAGTCGAGATTTTTAATTACTATAAATTTAAGTCACTTACGAATGTCTTTTATTTACTAAAATTAAATATTTTTACGAGATGAGAGCTAGTTTAGAAGATTTATAGTTAGAACGATTGTAATATAATTTGTAAATCTTGACACAGTTCAAAAACGTTTTTCAGTTAAACTAAAATACTAGATTATTATAGGGTGAGTGGTAATTAGTGACCGATGTTTATACGCGTGATTGTACTCATGATTACAAACAACTTTCTCAAAGAAACTTTTTTTTTATACTCACTAGTTTATCATATAAACAAAACAGTTGTTTGCGTTTGTGGTAACGCCGTTGTTGCATGTACCTTATCTACAATAGTAATAGAGTACCTTCGTTGCTTGCAAACCCGGTTAAATAATATCCAAAGATACTTAGGGTGAGTTGCACCATTTAACTATAATATAACTAAACCATAACCAGCCGTGAAACGGCCTCCTATTGGTCAATTCGACTATTTGAAAACTGTTAACAGCTTTGTTATCGTTATAGTTAAATGGTGCAACTCACCCTTAGTTAATTTAACAGAGAAACGTAATAAGTTTCTTTGGGAAAGTTGTTTGTAATCATGAGTACAATCACGTGTATAATCGGTCACTAATTACTAGTCACCTTACATAGAAAAACCCGGGGACTTACTATGACGTGTAAAATATCAGTTGTGCATGCGAGAAAGAGGGATGGACCTATAAATGCTATATATTATTATGTAGCACCATCTCTTTAACAATTCAATTCAGGTCGTTAAATGTATCGCTTTAAGACCTCGTGGTAGCACTACTGTTACTGTTAAAAAAGTAGATTATTATGTTTTACTCAAGGTAAAATCCAATAATGCGTTTAAACTTAGTTCGCGTTTGAAATAAACCATGTATATTATTTGTAAATTTCAGTAGACAAAAAATTTAAGGGTGGAAATCATCTTTGACTTCTCCCGCTTTGGGTGGAGCAAGAGGGCGTGTCAGACTTTTTCTGACTACAACCACATCGTTGTCCTTCAGTTGCTCGTTCAAGGACTGCGGGTTTCCTTTTCAGAAATTTCCCGCAGTCCTAGTTAGCGGGCATCGGCCCTGCTGGATCTCTACGGTTTGCTGACATCTCTTTGAGGAGCGTTTTTGAACCCACAAGCTCCGATATAGCAGTCAGGGCCACTAATTACTAGACCAACAGCTCAGTCAAAACTTGTACGAACGAAGCGACAAAAAGTGCGGCACATAGATAGTACACTATAATACTTTGTGGTACTGTGTTGTGTGTGTTGTGAGAGCAGTGGTGGCTGAGTGGTAACGGCTCCGATTTAGGGTTCGAACCCAGCCAGGCGCATTACTTTGTGTAATTTATTTCATTACCAGTGCTATCAAAACGGTGAAGGAAAATATCGTGAGGAAATCGGCATGTCCTAGAAACAAAAATTCGAAGACATGTGACATCCGCCAACCCGCACTGGGCCCGCGTGGTAGATTACGGCCCATTCCCTCTCCTAGAGAGGAGGCCAGAGTCCCAACAGTGGGAACATTGAAAGGTCGACTGTGCTATACAAGGTGTAAGGGACAGTCCTCCACAAAATTTAAGGGCTTGAAAAAAAAATTCGGCAAATCAAGTTTATCATTTTGTATGTTTTTTTTTTTCGTTTCCTGAAAAAAAAATTGTGGAAGTTTGTTCAGTTTCGTCTACTGAGCAAGCCCTTAAAGTTTGTGGAGGGCTGTCCCTTACACCTTTTATACTTTTTGGTACTTACGGAAAGGTGCCTTCTTATCTTCAATGATGTCCACTTCATCAGCGATTTGTTCAATGAAGCGAGGAGCAATTATGCCACGGGATGTAACTTCATCGTCTAGTTGCATTTCCAGAGCAGTCGACCTCAAGAACCTAAGATGACAATTAACTTTTTACAGTACATTTTGATACAAGTGGAGAACGTTTGTCATTGCGACCGAGGTGGCATTCACCCGAGCCTTGGCGAGGGTGTCATGGAGCCGAGGGCTGCAACGACAAATTCAATACACTTACGAAGACATAAATAAAGCGGGGTTGATACGCGACGCGCGCCCAGCCTGATACGATAAATGTAATAAAATTGTGGCGTGCACCTTCCGCACTAGTGCGAAAACCAGTCAATTGCGTCCCTAAGGACGGTGGGATAAGTGCGGGTTTTTGAATAAGTGTATTGAAAAATTATTTTCGTTTTACTAAATGTAAAATGTAGTAAATTACATTGCGATAAATGCGTAACATTTTAATTTGATTGTATGATTAAAATTAACATTGTATTATACTGATTAACAAATCCACTAGTTTGTAATATAAAATAAATTATTTTGTTAATTCAATTAACTATTATTCATGCAATTAAATTCCACAAGAGTTTCTCCAACCTTTTAGTCTTCAAAACACGCGTAAAATATATTTTCAGCTCATTTAACATTTTATGAATTGTATTTTGTTTTATTCAAATTATACTTGGAGCTTGAACATGCAAATGAAGTTATAGTTTGTTATACAACTTAAGTAATGAGACGGTGTGCGTTCACCAAGTTTATCTTCTTGACTGGCTGCTGCCAGGTCCCAAGAGAAAATCAACATCATTCTTGTATAAAAAATATCCTAAAGCACTTAGGATATTTTTTATACAAGAATGATGTTGCATTACAAGACATGGTTCATCCGTGTTCCAAAGGACATTGCTCTGCACTCATACATTGTTCGCCCTGGAGCCAAGAGCATCGGAAAACCATGTATTGCATTTTCTATCATTAGTAAACTCCTATAAGATCTTCTTTTTATAGCGAGCTAGCTGCAGAAACGAAATATTTAAAAAAAAAGTACCAAATTCTGCCCCCCTAGCCAAGATACAACCGTTTCGTTTGCATCGAACGCCTCGAGTTGACCACGCTCTCGATTCTTTTGTTCTGACCACGTAACTGAGCGTTGAGATGACGTCATTCCCGTACATTTAAAGTTTTCTTCTAGCAGACTATCAACTTGTCTAGGGGTACTGAGGTTACAATCGAACTATAACAACAAGTATTAGAAATGATTTTTCATAGCTTCAAAATAATTTTTAATAAACCGGAAACAGCATATATATAGTATTTTTAGTACCTATCTAGATAATTAGGTACCTATGCAGGAGATAAAGGCTAAAATCGTGTAAGTCTGTTATCGTAATTATCTGTGTCTCTGTTATGGCCAGATCTAAGTAGTGATCACTTCAAGAATGGCCAACGAAGACTGGCCAGATCGTTTAAACGTTAAACATTTGATGATATATCAGTCTTTGTTTGGCCATATCATTGATGTTGGATTTCTATTATACTAAAAGGTCTAAAGAAAGTAGGCCAAACGAGGATTGAAGTATCACCAAACTTCAACTTTTTTTTTATTATGGATAGGCTCGTGTTTGACCACTATCTCACCTGATGGTAAGCGATGATGTGGCCAATGATGGAATACGCTTAACTGGAAGCAATCTATTCACTCTTGACTTAAAGACCCCTAGGTTATAGCCATAAAATAGATAGGTACAGAAGACAATCTCATGTTTGTACTGCTTTTTTTATACCTACGCTCGGTGGACGCACACTAATGAGCGTTTGAGCTGGAATTGTTCGACGAGTGATCCGAGACGCGACTGAGACCTCGTGTCTGTGAGCGGTGTCTTTGTGTGCGTTGCTCGAGCGCGCTTTGTATGTAGTTTGACTTCTGTACCAACCTATATATTTTGTGTTATAGCTATCAGGAAACAGACTCCGGCAGGGAATAAAACGATCCGGTCAGTATTATTTGGCCATGGCCATATCATGAAATGGTTAATTTATAAGATCTGGCCACGACATCTCCATTACGCGGACAACGGTACATCGTAAAATTCTCTTACAGTTGTTCCCTTTACGTGAATACGGCCAAACGAGACAACGAGCAGTTAAGATTTTACATACTGTTGTTAAATGTAAAATTTTACTTTTTTTTTTAAGCCTGGCTCCCAATTTAATGGGGACGTACTTAAAGGGGACAATGGGCATACACGGCTAAAATAATAAGGGTTACTCGTTTTTATCTCGAAGGTTAAGCAACGCTAGTCTAGATAAGTCTTTCAATGGGTGACCTTCTTAACATATCGAGTTTCCTCCGGGCCTTGGAAAGCTCGTTAAGCTTTTGGTCACAGCTGTATTTTTAGACCTGTGAAAATCGCTATGGATAGTCAGAAGGCAGAGAATCAGACACCAGTCTTGGCAAAAGGAATCATATTATTTAATAGATAAATAGTGCCTTTGAATTTGACCTTGACTATGACTGTTTTTAAACAATATTTCAGAGGATTTTAAGCGGTATTTGAAGTTGAATAAGAAGAGAAAGTGTTTGTTGTTGAAAATCTAAAATTTTTTATAACATAGGTTTAGTTTTCACTTAAAACAAATAAGTCGTGACATGTAACAAATGCACGTAAGGGTATTCGTAAGTGACATAAGGACTTAACTTCGTAACCTCAAAGTGATCTCAAAGAAAATGGCATCAGTCCCCTTTTGTACGTTTTCGTGCGTGAAGTGTGTAAAGAATATAAATTGCCAGCAGGTGTAATTCTTTTACTGATTTGATTTAAATTGAAGATAGTTCTAATTCAAAGGAGCGAATATACTTATAGGCCTCTCGCCATGGCGATTTTTTGTAGCGATGCTGTAGCGCGTTGGCATTTTTCTATAATGCTTGCCTCGCGCATTTCGTAAGCGCGCTACAGCAGACCACGTGACTGACCGTTGAAATGACGTCAGAACAAAGGAATTGGAGGCGTGGCTAACTCGAGGCGTTCGACACGAAAGAATAATCATCTTAAAATAGCCTATAAGATGTTTATTTTTATACCAGGAGTTCTCAAGGGATAATTTTCAAACTTCACATAGGTGAAGCCAGTGCTAGTACAAGCGGATTTATTTATCCATGTAAATTTTATTTTATCATATTATTTTGAAACTGTGGTGTGGTTGATGATGTTTTCCACATCTGGAGTGTGTCCAGAATGAAAATACGAGGATCAATGTTTTTGAACTCTGTAAAACGTATGATATTGGCATTTGTAATACAATCCTCTCTTCTCCAATGTCCGATAAAGGTAAACAATTGTTTGAGTTAACCTAAAGTTCATTTCAGACAACGCTATAATATAATAGCTTATAGCTTAAAGTTCATAGCACAACAATATCGCTCACCATACATTTATTTAGAACACGTTCACACTTTGCTATACTACATATTATTGGCTAAATTAAATAAATGTACAGTGAGCGATATTGTTGTGCTATGAACTTTAAGCTTTTTGCTATTATATAATAGCGTAGTCTGAATTGAGCTTTAAAGTAGATAGTAAGTTTTTGTGTTTTCTGTACTGGGCGATGTGGTCGCTAAGTGACAAGTTCTTTTATCAAATAAAATATAAATATATATATCCGGTGACTGGTAATTAGTGACCGATAATTATACACGTGATTGTACTCATGATTTCCAACAACTTTCCTAAATAAACTTTTTTTTTAACCTCATTAGTTTTATTATAATAACAAAACAGCTGTCCACGCAAATTCACGCCCACCACGGTCACCCATCGGCTCGCGCGCATCGGTGTTCGTATTTCGCAAACTCCGATGGGTTTGCAAGCGGCGCGGGTGCCCTATCACTATTGTAGGTGATGTACATGAGACAAAGGCGTTACGCGGTTTACAGCTGAGCTTTGTTATTGAGATAAAACTCAAAATGTTATTGAAAAAAAAAAGTTTCTTTGGGAAAGTTGTTTGTAATCATGAGTACAATCACGTCTATAAGTATCGGTCACTAATTACTCGTACCAATAATACGTTGAAAGGTAAAATTGATCATTATCGAACTAATATAATAAAGAGTTAAAGTTTTTTTTATGTTTTTTTGTTTGTAGGAAGTAATCTCTGGAAGTACTGGTCCGTTTGCTAAAATTTTTTCACCGATAGAAAGCAGCTTTATTCTTGAGTGACATAGGCTACATTTTATGTGCGGGGGCCAAGCTGCAGGCAAAAGCTGGTCATCGAATATTTACCTTTCAATCTTCCTCATGCCGTATTTGACGAGCGCTTCCCAGTCTGAATCTTCGCTACGTGGCTGTGATTCCAGCTGAGGAGGTTCCCGGGACAACGCACGAGCTTGAGAGTCCACTTTCACTAGTACTGCATTTTCTGATAGCCTGGAAAACAATTTCAAGTTTGGTTATTTTTAGAGAAGAAATAATAATATTGCACAACTTACAAACAACGCCATCTAGTCCCAAACAGAGCTTGTGACTAAACAACTGATAAACATACTTATAGATTTCTAATTACATACATATTACGGATGAAACACACCTAGGCACAGAATAAATGATCGTGCTCATCACACAAACATTTATTTTGGTTGGGAATCGAACCCACGACCACCGGCATAGCAGTCAGGCCCACTAACCACTAGACCAACAGGCCAATCAGAATTGAAAATAAATATACGAAATTGCCGGTATTTTCATAAATTACATCTTCACACCCAGGCTGGAGATTAACTTTGTGTAATTCATTTCATCACCATTACTAAAATATCTATGTATCACACTAATATTATAAAGGCGAAAGTTTGTGTGTATGTATGTTTGTTACTTCTTCACGATCGAACGGCTGAATGGATTTGGATGAAATTTCCATGTCCTTAAGTCGCACATAGCATACTGCATTTTTTACCCTGAGACTATGTGCCCTTGGGACAATTCTCTACATTCATGCGTACGAAGCCGCTGGCAGTAGATAGAATATTATAATAGAAATTACTGAAGAACGTCTTAAACAATTAAATATTTCTATTGAATTTCAAAACAGTTAATTGCGTTTCATTTAAATTAAGGACGAAGCAGTATCAAGTATTTATTAAGTTTCCAATTTCTAGTATTGCTTTTAATGACTTAATTATGCAAGGAATCAGTCAAATAGTTAAAAAGTTGCTTGTTTAAAATCGTAGAATCCAAAAACTGGGCAAGTGCGAGTCGAACTCGCGCACGCATGGTTCTGTATCGTCCGTAGAAAAAGCGGCAAAAAATCTTTTGCCGCTTTTATATTAATATTTATTTTATTTTATTTTTAGTATTTGTTGTTATAGCGCCAACAGAAATACATAATTTGTGAAAATTTCAACTGCCTAGCTATCACGGTTCTTGAGATACAGCCTGGCGACAGACAGACAGACAGACGGACGGACAGACAGCGAGGTCATAGTAAAAGGGTCCCGTTTTTACCCTTCGGGTACGTAACCCTGAAAACAGAACGAGCATGGTGCTCGGAAGACGGTAAATTACAAGATACTTACTGGTAAGCCTGTTTATCAAAGAAGTCATCAAAGGACCGTAGAGCTTGAGCCTTGAAGCAGTCAGCCAGGTCTCCGTTGAGGCACTGCTGCGTAGACTGCTGAATGTAAGGATCCTGATCTTCTCCGAAGCCAAGCCAGTCTAGCAGACCACGACCTTGAGCTTGTGGCTGAAAAAAAAACAGAAAAAAGAAATTAAGAAAATTAAGAAGCGTTTTGGGAGTACATTCATTATGCGTACAGCTAAGGAATGGAATTCCCTGCCGGAGTCTGTGTTTCCTGATAGCTATAACCTAGGGGTCTTTAAGTCAAGAGTGAATAGATTGCTTCTAGGCAAGCGTGCTCCATCGTCGGCCACATCATCGCTTACCATCAGGTGAGATTGTGGTCAAACGCGAGCCTATCCATTATAAAAAAAAAAAAAATTGAAATCGATTCATCATCATCATTATATCAGCCAAAAAACGTCCACTGTTGGACATAGGCCTCCCTAAGCGTCGCCACAACGACCGGTCCTGTGCGGAATCGATTACTTAATAAAATTTATTAATTTATGTAAGTACACAGAAGTTTTTATTATTATTGAAAGGCTCGCGTTTGATCACTACTACACCTGATGGTAAGCGATGATGTGGCCGACGATGGAGTACGCTTGCCTTAAAGCAACCTATGCAATCTTGACTTAAAGACCCCTAAGCTGTAGCTATCAGGAAATATAGACTTCAGCAGGGAATTCCACTCCTTAACTGTATGTACTATGAAAGGGTTCCCAAAAGGAAATTCTTAACAACGAATAGTTTGAACATACAGATCATAGAAGACATAACAATATGTAACTTGACTAATGCATACTTAAAGACAATTAAAAAATTAAGTTCTATGATGACTAAGAATCGATGCATTATACCGTGGACTTCGAAGGATTGGAACAATTTTCCTGATGTGGTCTTCCCGTCCGATTATATGTAATTTAGATGTCTTCAAGGCTAGAGTGAATAGACTCTTAATAAACTAGTGAGGCTCACCATCAACGATCGTATTACTGCTTACGGACAGGTTAGATTGCAGTCAAGGTAGATACTAGTTTAAACTAATGAAAACAAACCGAGCATGTGCGAGACGGACTCGTACTCTGAGGATTCCGTACAAAGTTACTTATGAAAACGAATCCGAAAAAAGTATATTTTTTTTTAATTACAGTTTTTTAGATTTTTCCTTATACTCGTGCTATGAGACCTTGCTTCATGCCAAATTTCAGGATTCTAGGTCAACGGGAAGTACCTATCCTATGAATTTTTTAGCGACATTAATGGCAGTATTTTTTTTTTCTGAGAGTTCTTAGTATACATGTAGATGGATGGAGAGGGAGAGGTAGGCCGAAGAAAAGATAGATGGATTGTGTGAGGAGTGATATGAAAGAAAAGGGAGTTAGTGATAGTTTGACGGGTGACAGGACAGAATGGAAGAAAAAAACGTGTTGCGCCGACCCCAAGTAATATGGGATAAGGACAGGAGGAAGAAGAAGAAGAATGGCAGTATTTTTTTTTTCCTTAACTCAGACGTTTGATTTTTCACAGCTTCATTGTACTGCATACCTGAGTATATGGTTTTAATTTCATCTCCATACCTCTACGCATTCCTTTGACAGACAGATAGATAGACAGACAAAGTGTCTGTCAAGTGTCAAGTGTGTATAAGGGTTCCGTTTTTTCCTTTTGAGGTACGAAACCATAAAACGGTGTTTTTTTTTTGTGAAAGTGAATCTTCCAGGCAGGATGATTTCTGTCGGGACCGTTAATAATATATAGTAACAAAATATCGCTTACCGATCGCCCATGGTCTCCTCCCCCACCGAAATTCAAATTTCTTCCTTCGCCTTCCTCCTTAGGTGGCTGGTCAGGTAGTCTAATACCACCCTCGCCTCTCGACTGCAGCGTCAGCACGGCTGCTATCAACAGCATCAGCCATCGAGCTTGATTCAGCATTTTGAACTATGATCTGATTAAAAAGAGATGATTTTACGTTAGTTTGTCTTCATTTTAACGAGATCATTATATTAACCCTTTGAATGCCGTAATTAGAAACACAATAGAAAGACAATGAGAGAACGAATGAATTAAAATTATAAAGGCAAAAGCTTATAATGGTGTGTATGTTAAAAAAATAGTCGTGGCCGAGTGGTAAAGACTCCGACATACGAGTTGTAAGGTCGGGGGTTCAAACCCAGCCAAGCGCATTACTTTGTGTAATTTATTTCATCACCACTGCTCTCAAAACGGTGAAGGAAAACATCCTAAAGAAACAGGCTTGTCCTAGAACCAAAAATTCGAAGACATGTGACATTTACCAACCCGTACTGGGCCCACGTGGTAGATTACAGCCCGTTCCCTCTCCTAGAGGCTTGAGTCTCAGCAGTGGGAACATTTTAAGGCTGAATATGCTAAGTGTGTGTATGTTTATTACTTCTTCACGTTCGATCGGCTGAAAAGATTTTCGCGACACGTTTTTTACGACATAAACGGCCGTATCTTTTTTTCCGTTAACTCAGAAAAAAATTTTTTTTGTCAGCTTCTAGGGGCTGCAGATCTGAATATATGGTTTTAATTTCAACTCGATATCTCCACACTTTCCTAAGATAAGGGGTCTTGGCAGAAAGACAGACAGACAGACGGACGGACAACAAAGTGATCCTATAAGGGTTCCATTTTTTTTCCTTTTGAGGTTATCATCATCTTCCTGCCCTTGTTCCGTTTTATTCGTGGTCGGCGGTTCACGTTTTTTTCTTCCATTCTGTCCTGTCACTCGTCACGCTATCACTAACTTCCTTTTCTTTCATATCACTTCTCACACAATCCATCCATCTTTTCTTTGGCTTCCCCCTCCCCCTCCATCCATCCACATGTAAACTCATAACTTTTTTAGCAATATATACGTTTCATCCCTCCTTTTCACATGACCATACCAAGACAAACGATTCCCTTTCAACTTTTCAGTCACTGGCGCCACTTTCAAATTTCCCCTATTATACTCATTTCTCATTTTATCCATTCTCGTTACCACACATCCATTCCGTTTTTTTTTTGAGATACGGAACCCTAAAAATTGCGACTTTGTTTTATACTAAGTACCTATACAGAGATGAAATTGTGATACGTTGGGGTATTATGGTACAGAAGTCAATCTACACACAAAGCGCGCTCGAGCAACGCACACAAAGACACCGCTCACAGACACGATATCTCGGTCGCGTCTCGGACCACTAGTCGAACAGTTCCGACTCAAACGCTCATTAGTGTGCGTCCACCGAGCGTAGGTATAAAAAGTGAAGTACATACATGAGATTGTCTTCTGGGTATTATCGAGTCCTCCAATTTGTTAATGTTTGAATTAGGAATGTGTTTTATAACTTATTTCCTAAGGGGCTTGCGTGTTCTATTTGATCTCGAGAGGCGAACCTTTCTACATGAGTGGTTGGTTTGATGAAAAAAAAAATCGATTTAATTAAAGTCAAACATGGTTTATATCGGCTGATGTTTCTAGTACCTTTTTTTTCACGTGGGAAATTATCAAATGATTTCTTCTACTCTGGGTGGAGCGAGAGGGATTTTTTGACTAAAAACGACTTCTGTTCCTTCAGTTACCCTACTTTTTTGAACAATCAAGCAATCTTAGCGGCTTTGAGTTCCTTGGTTTATTTTACCTTGGGTTAGGGGTTCCGTTTTTTCCTTTTGAGGTACGGAACCCTTTTAGGTTAGTATGAATATTTAAAAATAAGGTAATAGAACCAAAGATTTAAGATTATAATATTAAAAAAAAATCTACCTATAGTTTTATACAAGGTGCAGGTTTGAAGCTGCTAGAAATTTCAGGAGGTAATTATGTTAGTGATTCTCGACCCGAATCAATAATAAAATGAGTAGGTAATTTTTTTTATTTTTTTTCTTATTTATGGAAATCGGTATGTGTGAACTACCTTTGTTAAAACGCAGCCAGTCTGATACCTGCCTTATAACCGCGCTTTCACACACACAAACACGCAATGATAGTTTCATAATAAAGCACCTATCATCGTCCCGTGCGGACACACCCTAGCCACGCCCCCGCGGCCATCGATCAATCGATTTACTTTAGTGCAATTGTTGTCACCGACGTGTGCATACGCGTGCACTTCCCGCTCTCAGGTTCGCCTTCGGTTAACGGTTACGTACGCGGTGTCTAGTGCTAAAAAATGACGGACCAATACTCAAATGTAGAATTGACGGAGATGGTCCGCTTGTATGCTATCAGTGGAGACAGCGTATCTCGAGCTATCGAGATGTTCGTAGAACTGTTTCCCAATAGCCAAAGTCCATTTTAAAATAAAGACTAGTGTACGCAAAGGAAATCACCAGTGTTACACAATTACGTGATAAGGTGATAAGCGCTTTCGAAACTTTGAAAACAAATGTGTTTGTGCTACGTAAATTAAAAGGAAATCAACAACGTCGTGTTAGACTCTGCCTGGATTGTGAAGGTGGACACTTTGAACAATACCTCCAGGTAACATAAGTAGGTACTTAGGTAATTTATTTATTTCATTTGTGAACATAAAAAAAACATTTGTAAATAAGTTATTAGCCAAATCAATTTGATTAACGTAAAACCTATCAGGCAAGATAAATCATTAAAAACCCTATCTACCTACCTACTTAACTAGCACAAATTACCTTGAGGTATTTTTGTCGGTCCTCAACCCGTTAAAAAGTAGGAAGGGATGTTTTACATCAACCAATTTAGTCCACAAATAAAAACGAAATTATTACGGAAAACTGACCTTGATAATGAATTACAACGCGCCGACTGCGATTGCAGGTTTTGTTTAGTGCCTAAATCCCGCGTGCGCGCGTTCGCTTTCATCATACCGAGAGGGTATGTCAACATCTTGTAGGTACAACATACTAACATTATGCGTCTCAGTTACGGTATCAGTAATAAAGCAAAACTAAGGCTAACATAAATAAACATAATTTTGGCTAAGCTATGTTCCGTCTAACTTGCAATCATAGTTTCAAAGTTAAGCAGCAGGTACACGAATATTGCTTACGTGATATGTAATTGGTGCCTTTACACGTCGAATCAGCGATCGATCGACGGGGCTGGGGCGCTGTGAGCGCCGCCGTTGCATGATGCGGTCGGCATTCTCCTTTGCTAGCATTACACAAAGGCTAGGGATGGCGGTTGGCCGAGGCTGGGCCCACGAGTAAACGCACCATAAGGTTTATTGACCTCGGCCTAACCTCTTATTCATCAGCTGATAGGTAAATAACTAACGACGCAACGTCAACTTGTACTTTTAAAAGATTTTCGCATTGTAATGATGCTTAAAAATTAGTTAATTAACGAAATTACATTATGATCAACGAAATTTAACTAGGTAGGTACATCTAAGGCTAAATTATTCGTTTTTAACATTTCGTAGAATAAGTGGGCGGAGCCTCGTACAGGTTGACGCCCTCACACACACAGAGACATGACGTACGATAAATCGAATCACAACGGGTGATTCTGTTTTTTTAAGAAGTGTATTTAGAGAGTTATTCTGAAAAACGGTTAAAATTAAAAAAAAAAAATAGCAAGTATTACTGATTATTGACCAGGTTTCGTATTTTTACATGATTATTTATGAGTTTTATTACAACCTCCTGAAATATTGTGCAGTTTTAAAACTGCACCTTGTATAATAGGCTAGTTGCCGTAAAAAATGTAATTAGTCCGTCTTTTAGATTATTCAAAAATAAGGGACACGTATTTTTTTATTTGTAAATTAAACCAAAAATGACAAAGATATAGCCCATTAAAGTAACGTGTAACTTCACGCCGTGCTACATTTTTTCGCACGGGGTGACGTCACACGTAATTTTAATGGGCTATATCTTTGTTATTTATTGTTTAATCGAAAAAAGAAAAAATATGTGTCCAATATGTTTTTTTATAATCTAAAATAGGGAATAAATAAAATGTAATTATTTTGACCCTGGACACTACCCTATTATGTCATGGTTAGATCTTGGAATTGATCACTTCATGATATAGCCAATGAAAACTAGCCCAGATCGTTTAAACCTTAACATTTGATGGTATGTCAATCCTCGTTTGGCCATATCATTGATGTAGAATTTCTATGATAGTAAAAGGTCTGAAGAAAGTGGGCCAGACGAGGATGGACATATCATCGAACTTAAACGTTTTAAATGTCCTGTAGCCCGCTTCACGTAATCAAAACCGTAACGATATCGTAGCGATTTAGTCGTTTAGACCTTTACCGTATTCACATCCATCAATCGAGTTTGAACGACACCGATTTTAAAGCCGTTTGATTGAAGAGTCGATTAAATAAAAAAAAAATCTTTATTTCATTATTCTTGTAGAATACATATTAATGTAACTGGAAATAAGTCGTTGATAGATCGTTTAGTTTCGAGCCAGTTGAGTAGTCGTTCTATCCATCTCGATTAAGGAACACGTGAATACCGATTTTGGATAGGACTTCGATCGAACGACTATAAAACTTCAACGATATTTGGCTTGTTTGATTTTACGTGAATCAGGCTACTGGCCAGCCACCGTAGGCGCGGGCTTGCGGACAGTAAGCAATGGGTAGCTCGCTGTCCGGCCGTCCGGTAACTGTCCAGACCAAGCCCAAGTCGTCGACGGCGCGCGCTGTTCCCGCGCGCCTCAAGGAGTTGTCAGCAACAGTAGGGGCCCAGCCGGGTCGAAGCCTACTGGGGCCAGGGTTATCCGAAAGGGCGCTCGAGCCCCGGTATGAAGGCTTGATGGAACGGGATGGGTTTTTTAGTCAGTAAGAGTCTGACACTATCTCCCGCTTCACCCAAGAGCGGGGGTTATCATAGGATGATTTTTCCCATCGGAAAAAAAGGCTACTGGCCAGTTTTACTTACCCATATGATTAAAGGATCAATTTTTAAGATCTGCCTACGACATATACATAATATAAATGTACTAACTATCTCGACAGTCGTGCTGTCTAAAAGTTGACTTATCGTCAGAAAAAAAATGAGAAACCGATCGCAGCGCCACCTACCGGATTTCATTGTATTTTCAAACCATCCAGGGACCCACTCAAATAATAATATTCCACAACTATCATACAACGCCGTCTAGTCTCAAGCTAAACAGAGCTTGTGTTATGAGTACTAGACAACTGATAAATATCCTGATATATTTCTAAATATATACGTATTTTAAATAAATTATACCCAGACACACAACAAAATGATCACGCTCATAACCCAAACATTTGTCCTGGGTGGGAATCGAACCCCTTCGGCATAGCAGTCAGGGCCACTAACCACTAGACCAACAGGCCTGTCATCAAATATACTCGTACACACAAATTTTGATCCAAATTGGTTTAGCCGTTAAGGAGGAGTTAGGCACACGTTCCTAAATAAAGATATGTTATGTATGCATGTTAGATCTTACAAAACAATAAACAATACGATTCGTAGTTTCAAATATACTTATGTAGCTCTATAGTATAACTGATTCTACTACTAATTAATATAGAAACCTCGGAACACACGACGGCTTCCTACTTTTCCGAGTTGTCGTATTTTGCAGTAAGTACTTTCTAGTCGGTGTTAGTTAAAAGGCCCAAACGCCCGCGCAGTGCCATAAAACAGTGATTTTCTGAAACTTACTCCTCGGTAACGGCCAGGTTAATAGTTTTGAAAAAAATATATGTTTATTATAAATTCATGAACAATATTATGAACTATTGATTTTTCGTGCGATTAATAATTTTGTCTAAAAAAATATTTAGCACATTTCCCTATTTCTTCAAAACGGCTTGGATCTTTAAAAACTTCTTCCACATAAAAATTGCTGGTTAAATATTCTTTAAAGTGAACATCGCATGTGTAAATCAATCAACATTTCACAAAGAAAATGGATTTAAAGGTCAGCAGGCTCTATCCGGGTGCAGCTGACCGCAATTAAATGCACTGATACGAGTACTGCCGCCTAGGCGGGTACGAGTAGAGATGTGCTGTTGATGGCAATATTGTCACCAATATTCCCACTTCACGGCAATTATTTAGTTTAAAATTTTGTAATACTTGTTTTGTCAATTTTTTTATGCACCTGCCATATTGTCTCTGCACTACCCTAGGTTGACTGGTAGAGAATGCCTAAGGCATTAGGTCCGCCTTTTTACTTTTTGTTGCATGAAGATTAAATAAATAAATAAATAATACCGGCAGTGGCACATCTCTAGGTACGACGTACGTATATAATTTCGTCCAGATATTCAAGGGACTATAAGCCTTAAGTATAGAACGACACCGCACTTACTAGTTCTGAACTTGTTCGAGTTCATACTTGTGGTCTACCCCGTGTGAACTTCATCTTGAGTTAGTAGTTGGGTGTAGAGACTAGTTACTTTTATTGGATAAACTAGATGATATTTCCTTATTGAAGTTCCTTCAAGCCTGAGATTAATCTACTATTGGGTTCAAATTAAATTCATATTTTATTTCACCTAAGCCTACTAAGGCACTTATAAAACGTTAGAATCTAGTTCAAGGTTCAAACGATGATTCTTAAAAAAAAGAATAATAAGCTGGAGAGAGGTTATCGTATACACTCTGATGGAATCTCTCAAAATATTTATGTTAATAATATTTCTTTGGTCTAGTTAGGAGGAGCTGCTAATAACAATAGTGTACGTGACACTATGGCTGTACTAAATTTGAAGATAGTGGTTTATTCCAGTCAAGTCATGCGAGAAATTGCTCTCACATTATATTTTTTGGATGTCATGTTGCCTAAAATATTGATGATAAAAATGATGATCGTATGGACGGTGACTTTACATGGAAAGTATCGACTCTACTAGCTGTCAGTTTACTTGATCAGATGGATCTTAGATCATTAGTTATACAAGTAGACAATCAGCAAATTTAAAGACATTTTTGTCAGTATATAGGGTTATTTGTAAAACATGCACTGGCAACCTCTCAGGCGTTGTTAAAAACATCATAAATAACAACTATTGTTGATTTTGTTTTGTTCTATGACTTTTAAAAATTTGGAATACATTAGTTCATCAAATTTTCATGAAAAAAAATTGTACGTTCTAAATATTATGAAGTCTATGCGAAACAAGTGATAGTACAATAGCAGAGGGGAGCGGGAATCATGCGTGAAAGGCATAGGTGAGTACAGCAAAATACAGAGTTAAAATGTGTTACATAGAACAACGGAATCTTGAATCTTTTTTGGAAAATGTATTATGTTTTGGAAAAAGTCATAGAACAAAAGTTGTTATTTATGATGTTAGTAATACAGTCCTGCAAGATTGTTAGTGTTTTACAAATAACCCTGTATATTATAAAGATATTGTAAAATATTTTGGAAGAAAATGATATTTACTCGAACTAGTTCTTCCTACTGCTTCACTCTTGTGGTCAATCCCACCAAATTCTTGACTTTTTTGAGATTAAAAAAGTCACTATTGCTGAGTGTCATGTATTTTTTAATACATGACACTCAGCAATAGTGTAACTTGGTTTTATTGAAAGAAACATCGTCAGATTAGTATTCCTAGAAATACCTAGGAAAAACGTAATATAAACAAGTGTAAAGCAAAACAAGGAATGAATTTTATAGTAATCATGTTGAAAAACGTACAAAAAAAAAGAGTTAAAGGTAATATGTTTAAGTGAAAAAGACTTTATAACACACTAATGGCAAAGTACAGGACAACGGCCGAAGCAGATTTAAAGAAAGTTATTTACTTTGATCAAGCCATGCGAGAAATTGGTTTCAAATTAGATTCAATTCATGTAATAAAATTGACTGTAATGCTTGCGGATTTTAGTAGCATGAATAATACTAGTTAACTCAGTTACATGCAGAGATAATTCTGGAATAGACAGTTGGAAAGCATATATATTGAGCATACTCATAGTGTATAAAATTAATATTTTGAGAGTAAACAGTTAGTAGGAAATGAACCTTATTCTAATCTGCACAAGACGCATCTCATACAAGACAATAATAGTTAGGCGTTTCACACTCCAATAACCAAAGCCAACAAAAACGAAGAACACAACAACACAGTGCTTACGTTTTAACACACAAAATAATTTTCACATAGCGAAACTCAACACGGTATCGACACAGTTTGTAAATGGAACACGTTCAGTTTAAAATACATGGTAAGAGCGAGCGAGATACACCAAGTGCGACGGTAGACTGCGCGTGCGCTCGCGGGAAATAACGGTCGCCATATTTAAGTTAAAAAAAGTAACGAGGTAATGAGATATTTCTTTGGAAAATTAGGTTATTATTTTATGGTCTCGGAAGTTTGAAAGTAAAGGTAATTACTGTCTAACAAGATATTATCAAAATGTCTAATGTTGACAGATGACTTGATATATTCATATCGCGTGTCTAATGACAATGTACCTAACGTATTATGTTCTAATATTGTAGGAATTCTCTTCAGTGTAGAATAGAGTAATATATTAAAGGGGCTTAAATTAAATGGCAGAGGTTTAGGCACTGAAGCGGAATAAGGCCTACATACACGATATTGGCACTGAAGAACATAAATTATCCATTAACTACTACTGTTTTAGACAGTGACTTGCAGTTTTAGAATGTACAATTGTACAGACTCCATGATATATATTTTTTTGTTGACAGACACTATTTTTTTATAAAAGAAACCTGGAGGAAACGTTTACTCAAATGAAATACTTATAAAAATTCGGTCTGCTACATAAGATTATTTTGAAGTCTTGTTCTTCATTTCTACTCCATTTATTTTACTGAATGATTGTTATACATGACACGCAATGCTTCTTCACGTTTTTATATCAATTTCGTAATAAAGTCTTTATGAGGTCAAACAAAATCCTATTATGCAATGCTTAACCTGAATGTAAAGGATGAGAAATCAATGTTACATAAGAATATGACCTAACAGTCTGTAATATATCTACAAGAGATACTGAAGTGTACAATGAATCCTTGAAAAGGGTCTCAGAGAATTGGCAAATATGGGTACTACATAATCCTATAGGAGACGAACATCGCGAACGCTATTATGCAAGTAGTAAAATAAAATAAGACAGTTAGTGAAACAACATAGGAGATCTCAAGCAAGCCTAACTGCCAGACTAGAGACCCAAGACCGAATAACTTGATGCAAGGAAATAAGGAAACAAGACTCCAAGATAAATAAGAACAAGGGAAGAAAAAGAAGCAGATAATAAATGAGGTGTTATCTAACAAGTAGACCTCACTAGGAATATCAAAACATTGCCAATAATTATCGAAAAAGTAGAACAAACGCACCGTTTAGAGAACGAACTTTATGTTTCTTTTACCATTTACATCTCGATTCCGGCCACGTTGACCCTAATTCGGGGTCTCGAAGTGTAAGTAAAGGAACTTAATCATTTGGACTCAATGTGAAACAAAAAACTTATAGTGCGTTAGAGACTGTTACGATGTGACTCGCGTACTAAAGTTGCAGGTACAGGGATGTTAGTAGCACTTATGGCGTAGATACGGTATATACATTATTTTTATTTTACTTTTCTTTCAACTTGACCATTTCGTTGGTCTACTGGTTACAAGCAATATTGCAGAGCGTGATGTTTTTAGTTTTTTTTAGGTCAAGAATTGTGTGATTAGATTTTACTGTTTGGGATTTTTCAAAAGCAGCCTAAAGACTGAATTAGTGAACGGCTGATGGAAATAAACTCGCCTCTATTATATGGAATTTAAGATAGCTGATCAAATGTAGGCACAGAGCAAACCTGTATCTAAATTTTTAGGGAATAAAAGTGTAGGAATGATTTTTGGTTAAAATGTGTAATTTTTGGCAATAGGAATAAACAGAACTTTTGATAAACCGTATTGAATGAGAATTCTCGAGAAGACTAAGAAGAAAATAACTTTAATAATGACAAAGCGATGAATAAAATGTCTGTTGTAGACAAAATAATCGAAAAGCATTTCGTGGAAATGAAAGTCTATAAATACTTACTGGACTGTAGTAAATACCGAGACTAATCCACTAAAACTCAAATAGAAAACATTCTGAGAATAGAATTGCGATACCCTAATAACAGTAACTGAAGGAAAGTTATATAGAATTACTATTGTCAAGCCAAGATAATATACATGTTAAAGGCCAAAGAAAAAACATCAAAATGTTTATTTAGGATTTTTTTCTACCGAAGTCTTCACCCCGAGACAGTAGTAAAATATCCCAAGGCAATATATTCCGGGGATAAAAAGTATTCTATATTACTATAAAAATATGTACTGGAATGTCCAATACTTGATCAAATCGTTTAGCCGTTTGATCGTCAACGAGTAACACACATACATATTGTCATTTTTAGTGTAAAATAAGGACATACAATTCGCTACATATTAAGCAAGTATGTAAAATATAAGTGTAAATATAATACAAATAGTTATATATATTGACTTATGTCTCAAAAACTAATTATCGATGTCTAAGGCGTTATTGTTCTCTATATTCAAATGACCAATTTCAATGCACTAGAAAATAAAACTTTAAAGTTCAAGAAGCTTATGACATGGTTATGTCACAAAAGCATGTTGCATTATAAATCCATGTTATTGACCCACAATACGCATGACGCAGGATAACTTTCTACTGGTCATCAAGTAGGCCAGTGTCCTGTCCTCATAGTGTGACTCATCTTTTGATGTTAGCAAATATCGAAGTAGGTTGATGGAAATTGGAATCGTTAATTTTTTTTTTGCAGTCAGTCTTGAACGATGCCTAATCATTACGAATCTCATAAATGACATTTTCTCAAAAGACCATCTCAGACAACAATCTGCTTGGTTCTCATGTGATTTGAACATTTCTTGTTTTCTGTATAGACTTTAAAAGAGACTGACCCCTGAGTTGGTTTCTGTGTTTCTTCTTATGGCAGTCAGCTAGGAAACACCGCCCTCAGCTAGTTAAATTGAGGAAAAAAAATGCGTTTTTCAAAAACCTATTTGCAAAATAAATATTTATGATGTATATTTGCCTACACATCATCGATCACATCATCACTTACCATCCAGTCAGATAGCAGTCAAGTCAGTCAAAGAGCCTATCAATAACAATTATTTAAAAAATACCCGGAACTACTTATAAGTCTTGTTCCGAGCACCTAACCTCTCAGTATAAAATCTGTGACCTAATTATTCAGAAACCTGCAAAATGCAACTGTTGCTATAATATCTTTAGTTATTTTAACAAAATTGTTTTCAAGTGGAAATAAGTGGTGTCTTATAAGACAAATAAAAAGCAGATGATAATAACAATGTTAAAGACGATATGAAAATATCAATCTATAAACTTTAACTGCCAAAGATTAAGAAGCTAATGAGGACTTCTGTATCATAATAGCTTTTAGCTGTTAATATACATAAAAGACTGTATCAAGTATCGTAATAGAACAATAGCTTTATATAAGATTTTCAGTGAGAAGGCAGAGATAGCAATCTTTTCTGCGATGACAATAGTTACATGAACTACTTTCACTATCCTTAAATAGAGGGTTCGTTGACTTCTTCTGTAAAAGGGGTCGTATTTTTGTTGCCATATTTAAGATCTTTTTTGTCAATATGAAATATTCTATTTGGTTTTTGTTATGTTTTTCAAGCATCTGATATAATATCTACTATTATTTTATGTAAATTGACTGTAGTCTTGTTTTCGTAAGTAGGTTGATTCTAATCTCAATCATTCCAATTAAATCGTATTATGAATCTGATATATTTATGAGAAAGATATATCGCTACTTTGTATTTGTTATTTTTATACTAATAGCATTGTATGTACATTTTAATTTCTTTAATGATTGATGATAAAAAATAATTACTAAAATTAGATAATGAAAACAAAAATCGAAACTTACCTGAAAACTAATTAACACAAAACTTAGTGATCCAAATATCTAGATCACGTTTAATGCACTGGGCGATGCAGACGAGAGTGGCTTGGTTACTGCCAAACAACCTTATATAATAACAAAACATAAGAATTGCATAAACTTCGGAGAGGTTTTGTTCAGACGGCGCTACTTTTTGTAGCGTAGAATACTGTGCTTGTTGATGTTGACTGTTGTAAGGAAAATGATGATCCTGTTGTGCCTCTGAACTTACTGATCTCTTTAGTATTAGTTGTTACTATTTTGGTGTACAATAAAGTTTATTCTATTCTATTCTATTCTAACCGTATTTTTAAAGAGACTTGTATCATTTTGATACGGTATCGTCCTTTGCCTAATCTTTCTGATATATGTTGGGGTATGTTTTTGTATTGGAAGTCATCAAATGACTTCTCTAGCTCTAGATGAAGCAAGGTGTCTCTTCTCTGTCAGGTTTTTACAGATTTACGACCCACCCGTGTTCTTTTTGTTGCCCTTTGCGTACAAAAGCCGCGGTACTATCAATACTGCAACAGTTTTTATTTGTAGTGTGCTGCAGGTCCGGCTTCAATTCATTATTTCTTTTTTAATTGATATAGTCGTAAATGTTGATGAAGCGTTGCGATTTTTGTAAATGTTAAAAATTTAATAAACATGTTTGTTTTTGTTCCACGTATTTAATTTCATTAATTTTCATTTTTGGAATGGGGACATTTTTTGTCTGCTTATCTTTTAAAATATTCTAAAGCATAATCTTACTTCTTATATAATAATATGTTCCACTTAACCGTCTTATTACAAAAAAAATGCCTCAGTACTATAAAGCTAGTTCTGAGGCATTTGTGTACAAGAGTTGTGGCGTGTCTAACGTGTGGTTGCTTAGCAACGGGACTTGTTTGTGTCAATCATTAAAATTATATTTCAATGTAATATAAAATCCATATAGTTGAAATATTTAAATATTCAAATCTTCCAGATCCGTCAAGTCAATCATGTTATTATCCATTTTTAACAATTTTTATACAAAATCAAAGCTAATCTTAAATAATAATATACACTAGTATCGAAGTTGGTACCATAGTTAAACTAGCAGCGCCGGTCGGCGGTCTAACTTGACTACCATAGATAGCTCAGAAACTAGTGATAAACTAATTTTTTTTTACCCAAATTACAAATTTAAAACCTAACTCCTCAACCTAAGTTACGCATGTTGTGCTTACCTGTAAGGAATTGCTGCACTAGTCTATAAGTTTATTCCATGAAATTCATATTTTCTTTGTATGTGTGTAGTCAATTGTTGGTGAGCCAAATAAATAAAATAAAATAAAATTCCTGTTAAACCTAGTGATAATCCAGGAACTACTCGACATTTAGGACCGCGTTTTAGAATAAGGCGGAAAGTGTTACCTGCGATCGAAAATCTTCGCATCTGAACACAACTTTATCGTTAGCTCGATTATACTCACTTACATAATACATTTTTAACTTTGAAGCAATAGACTTAAAGCCCATTTTCCAAAAGCATTCGAAGATTTTAGCAAACTTAAGTTAAGCATCGTGCAAAAGTTTAACGCCAAACGATGTTAGACCTTAATAAAATGTATTAAAGTTAATTTTTCGAAGTTAGGTTCGTAATGTACTAGCAAACCGGAGTTTGAATGAAGTTAGCGTAACATGGGATATCCCAGCGAATTTTGTCGTGAGTTGAAAAGTATGGAGTGCACTTTTTGTCACGAATTTTTATTCTTGCCAGAGTGTTCTCATTGTTGTACTGTCGTCTCCATTCTGATCAATAGTGAATCAAAAGTTTACAATTTTTATATTCATGCTGTACAATAAATACAATCTACGTATTTTATTTTGTATTTTAAGATACAATACTCGAAACAATTTAGGTCTCACAATTTGATTGTTAGATGTCTCAAATTTTATAGCATCTATATTTCTATTTATACGTGAAGACTACATCGCATCGACGACGTTCCATGCGCGCCTAAAATAGATGTCAGCTAAACCGTAGGGGCCCAGCAGGGCCGAAGCCTACTAGAGCCATGGGTCCTTTTCTAAAAAAGGTTACCTACCCATAGTCCTAGAACGCAAAGGGTAACCCAAGGAACATGGGTGTGGTGTTAGTCAGTAAAAGTCTGACATACCTTCCCTCTCTGACTTAGAGCGAGAGAACTCATTAGATGATTTCTCACATAAAAAAATCAAATATTGGCTAATTTCTCATTAATTTATGGCTATTGAACTGTTAATCTCGATGTTGCCAGTCATAAAATTAAGAATATTAATGATTCAAGTAACCAATCATTGTTACAAAAAATCAGCTTAGAATATTAAGAGATAATTAACACTGTGCAACGGAATCGTTTTATTAAGAAGCCGACTCCATACTAACTTCACCGCACACTCTTGTTGTGTCCTGGTGCGCTTTCATAATTCAGTTCATGGATAGCATCAGGAATTCCCTTCAGTATTGCTTGATCATTTTGTAATGATCATTCGTCAGTCTCGACCTTGGGAGCCAAGCAGTGCTATGGTTAAGTGCCAATTTATATTGTTATGGGTTTTCCTTCTGAGATTTCGGCAGTTAGGCGGAGGCCAGTCGGATTGCATTTAAATTTATAATTCCAGCAAAGCCAGGCTGAGTTCTAGTCTGTGTTTTCTGTATGGCTGTGATGGATTGTAGACAGTGGAATTCCCTGCCAGAGTCTGTGTTCCCTGATAGCTACAACCTAGGGATCTTTAAGTCAGGTGTGAATAGGTTACTTCTAGGCAAGCGTGCTTCAACGTCGGCCACATCACAGCATACCATTAGGTGTGTGTGTACCATAATAAAAACCTGGGCAAGTGCGTGTCGGACTCGTGTACTGAGGATTACGTAAAAACTTACTTCCTAATCGTGTCCCAAAGATTTTTACGAATCACAAAAAAAGTTTTTTTTTTTTTGTGACGTAACTACAAATTTACAGATTTCAGATTTTTTCCCATACTTATGCTATGAGACCTTGCGTCATGCCTCTCAAGATTCTAGGACTACGGGAAGTACCCTATGAACTTTGATTCCCTTGAGAGTATCGAAATATTCGTTTTTTGCAACTTAAAGGGCTATATCTATTTTTTTCGATAACTTACAAGTATGATTTTTTCAATAACTTCAAGGGACCGCAGACCTGAAACAATTATTGATTTTAATTTCAACACGACACGTCCACGCGTTCCCGAGATACCATTATCTCGTTGTCTTGACCGACAGATAGACAGACAAATAGACGGACGGACAACAAAGTGATCCTATTAGGGTTTTTTTCTTTTTGAGGTACGGAACCCCAAAAAGGGACAATATCGGCAAAATAAAACATTTATATTTTAATAGCGGCACGCCTCAGCGTCGTAAAGTCTGTCTAATAAGTCAACCGACTTGGGAATTTTGTATAATATTTAACCATTTAAAAAAACTTATATTCGAAACTTTTCATAAGGTTCTTCTGTTAATAAACAATGATGTCTACCTCTTAATCAACCTTGATTATTGAACCCGTGTTGACTACATCAGATTTCAATAAATCCTAATAATTACCCAAGTCGTTTAACTTATTAGACAGACTCTATCAGTGTTAAAATCTTTCATAAAAAAATTCATAGAGAATATAATATCCTATATGGAATTTTGCAATCCATTCTGTACATTTTGGCACTTAATTCTTACTATAGCTTATAAAATGTCTAGGTCTCTTGGACACAAGATTGTCAAAATAATTGCTTCCGCTCTGAATGGCGAGACAGAGAGTATCCAAAGACTGAATAAAATAAACTCATCCGTGATCACCCTGCATCTAGTGTTATGCCTTGATCACACGTACCGAGTAAACGGGCGAGACAGTGCTTTCGGCCGAGTACTCGGTACGTGTAAACACAGCGCCGAGTGCTCGCCCGAGCGCTTATCTCTACAATTCGCATATATCACTGTGTCGGCCGAGTAACATTTTTACTGTCTCGCCCATTTACTCGGTACGTGTGATCAAGGCATAAGAGCTTAACTCGCCGTCCGACCGTCCGGTAACCGTTCGGACCGAGTCCAAGACGTCGACGGCGTATATTGTTTCACGCGCGTCTCAAGGAGCTGTCAGCAAACCGTAGAGGCCCAGCAGGGTCGAAGCCTACTGGGGCCAAGGATTTGTTTCTAAAAGGAAGATTCGGCCCCGGTATGAAAGGCAATTCTTCCTTTGGGAACAGGAGTGGGTTTTCAGTACTTCAATAAATATCTGACACTATCTCCTGCTCCACCCAAGTGCGAGGGATGTCATGAGTTGATTTTCCCACAAAAAAAGGGTTTAGTAGCTTATAGCTTAGTATTTGTGTGATCCGGGCTCGATTCCCACTCGGATCAAATATTTGTTGGTATGGTTTACATAACACAATTTTTACTAATTACAACAGTTGTTCTGGTTCTGGGTGTCCTATGTATATGTATTTACATGTTTGTGATTGCAGCCTCGACAAAAGAATATTTCCTAGTATGGAACAATGTTTCAAAAATCTGGTTGAAAAACTGGGCAAGTGCGAGTGGGACTCGCGCACGTAGGGTTCTTTAACGTCCGTAGAAAAAAACGGCAAAAAAAAAATCGCGTTTGTTGTATTGAAGTTGTTCCCCCCCTTAAATATTTATTTTATTTTGTTTTCAGTATTTCTTGTTATTGTGGCAATAGAAGTAAGTAATACATAATTTGTGAAACTTTCAACCATCTAGCTATCGCGGTTCTTGCGACACAGCCTGGTGACAAACAGACGGACAAACAGCGAAGTCTTAGTAATAGGGTAACGTTTTTACTCTTTAGTTACGGAACCCTAAAAACGGTATAGGTTCACTTGGTTACATCTATCAAAGCAATACAATTTCCAATTTTTATTTCCATTGCTTTCACATGAACTAGTACTGCAAAGGAACTGGCAGCGTACTTCTATTTGACCACAATACATTCTGAAATGCAAGCCACCTCTAGTTCACTAGGTAGTGCACGTCAACGTCTGAACTAAGGGTCAGATCACACTTAGACGCGACGCTGCGCGAAGAGCGACTCGAGAAGCAACTTTATTCACTAAGTACACGAAAAGATAGAGTTCAGACTGAGATGCCTCGCGGTGCAGCGCTGCGCGTCTTCTGAATTCTCACAATGAATTGTGTAACTTTTCGTGTAGTAATTAACTTTCACATATCTAAATGACAAAAACTAAAACAGTCATTATTAGTTTTTCAAAACTATCTGATTGAGTCTGCTAATGTGGAAATAAAAAGTTCTGAAATTAACTAGATAATCTGCAAAGGGCTTCCGTTGAGCTAAAATGAGACCAAAATGTTTCGCTCACTTCGTTATAACCTTTGGAATACCATAATTAGATACACATTAGAAAGACAATCAGAGAGCGATGGCCGGCGTTCGATTGGGGTTTAATTTATTAAAGTTATATTGTGAGTCAATCTTCGTGCTGCCTCGCGTCGTGTCGCGTTACAGTGTGAACTAACCCTAACAACTGTAAAACTTTAGATTCAACAAAGCAATCATGGAGAGAAATGAGCTGTATAAATTTAATAGTGAAATTGCAGTGTATAAAGTTTTAAACGTAAAACAATCCGTTTGAAACTACAGATTTTAAATGGATTGTTTTAGAATAGAGTAGAATAGAATAAACTTTATTGCACACCAAAAAAGTAACACAACTTTTGTACTATGTAATAATTTATTTCAATTTGCGTACAAACCAAAGCACAGTGGTTCTTTGGATCCAAAAAGTGACATCTGCTTTTTATTAAATATTACTAATCAATAGATGATTACAAATCGTTGAGTAGATTTTGTCTCCAAATGTAAATTTAGTGTACTTGATTTTTCGTCAAGCACACAAAACTAATTCGTAAAAAAATATTTTATACATAATTGAACTATATTTTGTATTGGGAATTTATGAAGCAATTATAGGAGCACATTATTTTTTTTTATTTTATCAAAACATGATAACATGCAAAATACAAACACAAAAAAACAATCCATAAAATATGTTTCATCAAATTTGTTTTTTTTCTCTTTAATTATAAGCCGTAGTAGAATCTGTGTCTAGGACATACAGATTTCCTACGTAAAGGTTTATCAACCACAAAAATATGGTTTTATAATTAGGCGAATGTTTTGAGAAAATCGTCAAAACAGTAACATTTTTTCTAAACATTTTTTTTTAAGAAATCTATTGTAACAGACACAGGATCTGCTTTGACCAATTTGAGAAGAAGACAAGAAACTGAACTCGACAAAACGATTTATTATAAGTAGTTGTATAAGTACTCAAAATTATTTGCATAATGCATGACAAGTCTTTTGTTCTCCGAAGTATGAATGGACTCTAACCACGGCACCAGTCGGGTAATATTGGAACGTACTATGCCACTTTATGTTATATAATGTGACTTTTAGGAAATGGTTACTGAGACCTCGTTTGGTGCCGGTAAGTGTGGCGTACTTTCCGTTTTCGATGACACATTCCACCACCTCCTGCGCTCGCATTACTGCTTCGTAGAACAGATGGCCGTTGGGGTCGAAAGGTTTTGGAATGGCGACCACGTACCGGAAGACATAGGGTTAGAAGGCCTCCTACAAGGTAGACCGATGACCTGGTAAGGGTTGCTGGAATCTGATGGATGCAAGACGCACAGGACCGTTCATTGTGGCGACACTTGGGGGCAGCCTATGTCCAACAGTGGACGTTTTTCAGCTGAAATGATGATGAAAACGAAGTGGCTGATTCCTTTTCTTGTCGTCCCGTAACATGGTCTGAACTAGAGCTGGACATGAGAAGTCGCCGCCGCCGATCGCCTCTATGAAGAAACGGCAGTGTGTCGTCCAAGCGGGACAGACTTCCACCGTACGCTCCATGTCCTTCGAGCGATCCGCACAACGATGAACCTGGGCGTTACTTCCCAAAACATCCCAGTCCATTGAGGACCTGCGTCAGGCGAAAAGTGAGGAAGCCGTGGAGCCTCTCATACCATTCTCTAAAGAGATGAGTTATTACTACGATTATGGTCTAAACATCTGCCGCTTGGATATATATTCGAATAATACCAAAGAGAAAGAAAGAAAGAAAGAAAGAAAGAAAGAAAATATGTTTGTTTGGCACACAATGAACAAACAAATATTGAAAATTTAAATTAAAAGTAAAAAATAAAATAAAATAAAAACAATACACAATTTTTCTCACAGCAGTGCCAAATAGGTTCAGTTCAGCATAATGCCAGACAACAGCACAGCAGTTACTTGACGCTGGTTTTTAACTGAACCTTTGAGTGTAGGTGAGTGACAGATGAAAATCAGTTTTGATAATAATATCTGGATTAAATATATAAATGTATATGTGTACATTAATGAGTGACAAAATTATATAAAATAAATAAATTTTCAGTATTACTTGTGTAGGTATATAAAAAAGAATACATGATAAAACTTTAAGTAGGTATAAATAAGCATACATTATGATTAACAAAACCGGTCTCGAGCCACCGCCATCAATAATATAATGCCATAATAACAGCTGAGCGCGGCAGACGAGTTGCAAACCAGCAAAAAATATGATATTGACCCCTGGGACGCCAGGGCTTAATAACCAATAAAATTGCCGTTTTTACGTAAATCACCAAAATAAAACCACTATTTTCGGTCAAATAAATTTCGTACAAACGTGTGTACAAAATGAAAATTAAGCGTTTTACAAAGTTGTACAGATGTATGTACCAATGTACCATCAAAGACACTACCGCCTGACCACCGCTAAGTTCATTTTTGTTTGCACTCGAAACGAAGACTTCAAAGAGTTTGGTTTGGGGCCGCGCCGCAGGATTTAAGCAATTTTTTTTTAAGTGATCATGCAGCACTATAAAAAATAACCTACTACCCATTCTCAAACCCACCACATATACACGAAAAAGTTCATAAAAATCGGTCAAGCCGTTTCGGAGGATTTCGATAATAAACACTGTAACACGAAGTTAAAGTTTGAATGTATGTATGTGTGATAATTATTTAAAGTTTTTTTTTTTTTTTTAATTGACATAAACTAGTGCTTGACTGCGATCCCACCTGATGGTAAGTAGCGATGCAATCTTTGATGGTGAGGCGCACTAGTTTATTAAGAGCCTATTCACTCTAGCCTTGAAGACACCCAAATTATAATCGGACGGGAAGACCACAGCAGGCAGACTGTTCCAGAAGTCACAGAATAAAAGTAGTAGAATTTTGTGTAATATTTAATCACTTAGAAAATACTTATATTCGATACTTTTCATAAGGTTCTTCTGTTAGTAAATAATCTCTATCTCTTAATTAACCTTAATTTTAAACCCGTATTGACTAAATCAGATTTCATTAAATCCTAATAATTACCCAAGTCGTTTAACTTATTAGACAGACTCTACTTTATGATGTTAGTAGTCCTGAGAAGTTACCAGTGTTTTACGAATAACCCTGTATAGACTACATTCAATGACAAGAGGAATAGTGAACGTATTGCTGTGACGTAACTTGGTTACATGGTTTATTCCATTAGGTCTAGGAAATAAGGAAATATATAAACGAAAGTTCAATACTTCCCAACTTCCTTTACGAGCATAGTACCAATATTTATTACTTTCATTTCTATGGTTGGTTCAATCGTTTCCTATATTACTATGCGATTCAAATAAGAGTAGGATCGACTTAGCGCCATATGGTGACGTTTTTTTTTTTTTTTTTTTCGATGGGAAAAATCATCTTATGACAACCCCCGCTCTTGGGCGGAGCGGGAGATAGTGTCAGACTCTTACTGACTAAAAAACCCATCCCGTTCCTTCAAGCCTTCATACCGGGGCTCGAGCGCCCTTTCGGATAACCCTGGCCCCGGTAGGCTTCGACCCGGCTGGGCCCCTGCTGTTGCTGACAACTCCTTGAGGCGCGCGGGAACAGCGCGCGCCGTCGACGACTTGGGCTTGGTCCGGACAGTTACCGGACGGCCGGACAGCGAGCTACCCATTGCTCACTGTCCGCAAGCCCGCGCCTACGGTGGCTGGAAATCGGGATCGGAATCCCGGCGGCGGCGAGGGCGCCGTTGCCTGATGCGGTCGGCCTCCTCCTTAGCGAGCATTACTGCTTCGCAGAAGTCGGCGACCGCCTGCCACTCCTCCTCGCTCCGGACCATGGCCTCGACCAAGGCCCGGCGCGAGAGGTCTCCGCCGCCGATCACCCCCACGAGGGCACGGCGATGCTCCGCCCAAGCAGGGCACACCGCGATTGTGTGCTCCACCGTGTCCTCCGGGCGTTCCGCACAGTGGCGACACCCGGGCGTCACTTCCGCTTTAATTCGGAACAGGAACCTCCCGAACTTGCCATTTCCGGTGAGGACCTGTGTCATGCGGAAGGTAAGGACGCCGTGAGGTCTTTCCAGCCACGCCTCAAAGAGGGGACTTATCGCCATAATTGTGGTGTGCCCATAACGGGGTTGCGATAGTCGCTGACGCCATTCTACCATGAGATCCCGCCGGAGCTCTGTCCGCCATGCCGTGACCTGTCGCGGCAGAAGACTTTCACCCCGGCGTTGCATCTCCACGCGCATGTCGTGCATGTGTGCAAGGACTGTTGCCTCCAGATCCCACGGTGGTAGGCCAGCCAGAAGGCTCGCCGCTTCGCAGGAAATCGTGCGGTATCCCCGCACCATCCGAATTGCCATGACCCTCTGGCAGGCGTTCAGAATGGCCGCCGGTCGCTTTTTCAGCGACGGCGCCCACACCGGCGCCCCGTAGAGGGCCATGGACCGAACGATCCCCGCGTAGAGCCTCCGGCAGGAGGCGTCTGGACCCCCAAGGTTGGGTAGGAGCCGCTTGAGAGCGGCCCCAGTCCGGTTGAGTTTGGGAGCCAGACGTCGGAAATGCTCCACGAAATTCCACCGGCTGTCGAGGACGAGTCCTAGGTACTTCATCGTCGACCCGACACCGACGTGAACTCCTCCTACCGTTAGTTGGGAACTCAATGGCGGCGCGTTCCGAGAGAGGCGACCGTGAAAACACATCGCCTCGGATTTGTGAAGCGCCACCTTGAGTCCCAACTCCTGGATCCTATCAACGACCATCGCAAGCCCGTGTGTCGCTAGAGCGACCGCCGCCTGGTGCCATATGGTGACGTCATTGCTGTCAAATCGAATCAGATAGGGTAAGCAAAACAAGATAAAATTTATTTATGAATTACTAGCGGTCCATCCCGGCTTGGCTCGCGCAATAAATATAGCCTATGTTACACAGGGTGAATGTAGCTTTGCAATGGTGAAAGAATTTTTGAAATCGGTACGGTAGTTTTTGTGTTTATTCATTACAAACATACACACAAAAAAAAAAAACAGTTCAATCAGAATCCAGTTTTCAATTCGGCTCATCTTTGCGTCGCTACGCGAAGTGTGCTGATTTAGATTAAGGCTCTTGCTCCCATTTAGTGCCATAAAACAATGACTTTAACTCCGGCCAGATGTTCAAGGGACTATACGCCTTAAACAATAACGTTTTTTCTTTACTTATATTTTACTAAGACTCGGTTAACCTTTAAACAAAGTCTTACTAAACATTACGTTGGATGAAACAACAAGCTCTTCTCTCTCTTTCTCTTCTTTTAAACCATGCTCACGTTGATGATACACGGATCAGGAAAGGTTCTGTTAAGGCTTATAGTCCCTTGAACATCTGGCCGGAATTAAATGCACACATACTTGTGCTCGCCTAGGCGGCAGTACGAGTATCTGTGCATTTAATTCCGGCCAGCTGCATCCGGATAGAGCTCCGCTGACCTATTAATCGAATCGAATCAATTGATTGATTTACATTATGCTATGTACACTTTGAAGAATATTTAACCACTGATTTTTATGTGTAAAAATGTTTTTAAAGATTCAAGCCGTTTCGAAGGAGTAGGGAAAAGTTGCGAAATTGCGAAATTGCTAAATATTTTTGTTAGACAAAAGTATTAATCGCACGAAAAAATCAATAGTTGATAATGTTGTTCATAAATCTATATTAAACTTATATTTTATGGGGTTCCGTACCCAAAGGGTAAAACCGGGACCCTATACCTAAAACTTCGCTGTCTGTCCGTCTGTGCATCTGTCTGTCACCAGGCTGTTTCTCAAGAACCGCGATAGCTAGATACTTCAAATTTTTTCAAATTATGTAGTTCTGTTGTCGGTATAACAACAAATACTAAAAAAAAAGACGTGTGGCACTCGGGGACTGCCGCGGTAAAGCTATTGCATAGCATTTTTATCAACTTATGCAATTATAATTATTTATTTATTTTATTTATGCAGTATTTTTTTTCCTTTGTTTTTTTTTCTTTGATATTAATTGAAGTTACACTTTCACACATAGAATTGAATTTTGATTGATTGTTCACTCATTTGTTTTCTTATCGGTCACCACGCTCAAAAAACAAATGAATGGGGGGTGTTAGGTTATTTTCGTTACGGAATTTCTGGATTCGGTCTCCACGCTCAAGGCCCGCGATAGAAGCTATGCAATAGCTTAATAAAATAAATATTTAAGGAGGGCTCCCATACAAATAACGCGATTTTTTTGCCGAATTGTCCTAAGGAGTATGTACGGAACCCTTCGTGCGCGAGTTCAATTCGCACTTGGCTAGTTTTTTTTCAAACCTATTAACCTGGCTGTTAGCGAGGAGTAGGCTTCAGAAAGTCACTGTTTTATGGCACTGCTCGGGCGCTTGGGCTTAAGGACCAAGCGCCCGAGCAGTGCCAAGTATCTATTGCAAATCAGCTTGCTCATAACAATGTCAACAACCTCTATCGAACCTACTACCCAGAGCAATTACGTAATAAGTATCAGTGCTCAAGTATCTATTGCAAATCAGCTTGCTCATAACAATGTCAACAACCTCTATCGAACCTACTACCCAGAGCAATTACGTTAATCCGGTACTACTAACCGAAAAACATACATTCATATTACAAAACACTTTACACTGATGATTAATATAGACTCTTACTAAAACCAAGCGAATTTTAGCTCTATACCCTTCAAAGACAAAGTCTGAATTCGGTTGTCGATGCTAATAACGATTAATACGTCACTTTTCTTTTCGTTTCAAACAAATTTCGACTTTGTTGAACCAGAAATAGAGTTTAAACTTGTATGGCTGAGATGATAACAAGACAGGTCAACTTTCTACCAAGAAAGTAGAAGGGATGTCTCAAACCGGATCTGCCTCGTATAGCGTGAGTCATAAGACTTGATATTTGTCAACAATTGTTTTTTGCGAAAATGTTGAGACTTTTGGAGTGAATCATTTGTAAGCATCGATATATATGTACTACGTACTAGATAGGGCGTGCTGAACACTCACTTCAAACGAATCCGTTGCACTGAATTCTAGGCAAATTGATATTGATGACTTTAGTGCAATTTTGACGTTCATACAGTGTGAGAGCGGAGCTTATAAATATCAAAAGAAAGTGAATTTAGGACGTAAATAATAATTAAGTAGCCATGAAAATAAAATAATTGATTATTCAAGCAATTTAATAGCTTCAAATTTCGTAATAGTATGTTAGAAATTATATTATTTTATTTAAAAGCTTTTCCATTTTACAATCATAGACTAAAACATGCAGATGTTCCCTTCCACAAAAACCTGGTTTTTACCTACATCTGCTTTAGTGAACGAACGAACGTACACGAACTTTGCATGATGTTTTATTCCGTTTGTTTTTCTTTTAATATTTTATTTACATAATATTTTTTCTTTTTTGTATAAATAATAGGTACCAATGAATTCCTTCAAATTCAATAATTATGAATAGGAATACGTCTGTTTTTTGATACAGTAAAAACTCAGCTAGAAATGCCAGCAAATCATTGAGTATCAGTTTTCATCGCTAAGTTTTGTGGTTAAGCATTCTGTCATTCGTAAGCACTGAGGTATTACGTACCTACCTAGATATTATGTATACATAGATTAGTATTCAAATATAAATTAGGTTTAGTTGAATTTGTAGTCATATGTGTAATATAAGTGAAACATCACTAAGTGATCATTACTGTTATTGAGATGTAGTCCTTCATAAACTATAATTATATTTCAAGTTTTTTAACTCTGGTCAGCCGAAAAGAGAATAAATGATAAAATATCTTCAAGAGGATAGACGTGAAAACACGTCGCTTCCTACAAAATTTCAGTTTATCTGCTCTGCACACTTTCAAACTGATGATACTAAAGCTGGAAAACGTTTTCTAATGAGTCGGCTATTCCTTGCAGTAATGCTATTCCTTCAGAATGTGCCTTCAAACATTTATAGCTTTCCCCTACATCATTAAACCAAGTGTAAATTTCTGACTCTGAAAAATAAAGTTGAAAATAGATTTAAAAAAAGTTTTAGTATTTAATGTAATTTATTTCATCACCACTGCTCTCAAAACGGTGAAAGAAAACATCGTGAGGAAACCGGCATATTTTGAAGACATGCAACATTCACTAACCCGCACTGGGCCAGCGTGGTGGTTTACGGCCCATTCCCTCTTCTAGAGAGAAGGCTTGAGTCCCAGCAGTAGGAAACATTAAAAAGCTGATTATGCTATAGTTACAGTTGTTGATTATTTTGTTACTAAGTATTAGCAGCGCAGTCCTGACCATCATTCACTAAAGAAAGCTGTCCTTTAGAATGATGATTAAAATGGTTTCATTATTTTACACGATTTTGAATTCACTTATTTATTAAAGTAGTAGACGTAGTTTTCCGAATTTACACTAACGTGGACTATTGGTAAAATCTTGAAATAGAGTTTTATTGTAATGAAGTATTGTAGGCAAAAAACTGTGTCACTTCTGCGGTATAAAAATCTATATGGATAACATGTCATTACACTATGTTGAACTAAACGCGTAAGTACTACGAAATTCATGGCGCTTAAGACGTTTTGATCGCGAAAAAAAGTATCCTCTAAAAGCCATCAGCGCTTTAAATTTTAATAGTTCTGTTAGACGACATAATGCTAATGTAGCGCTGCAGCAGATTTTCGTTATAACTTTTCAATATTTTGACAAATATTTTCCATGAAAGGGCCTGTCTATCACTAGAATATAAGTCAATGTTTGTAAGTTTTTTGCTTACATGCGGATGGTAGAATGGTGCTAAGAAAGCCGTAACTTTTAACAAACTGTATTTTAGTTGGAACCTTTTTTCTTCGAATCGTCAACCGATCAGTAGGTACAATACATTTCATTCACGAAGTTACTTTTTCACCTTTTATGACACTATGTAAAAATTGTGTGAGAAGTGATATGAAAGAAAAAGGAGTTAGTGATAGTGTGACGAGTGACAGGACAGAATGAAAGAAAAAAACGTGTTGCGCCGACCCCAAATAAAACGGGGCAAGTGCAGGAAGAAGAAGAAGAAGAGTAAATAAAAAAAACGGGTTGCACTCCGGGAGTGCCGGCAGAAGTGAAAACTTGATTATTAACGTTGAGCATGTTTGATATTTTGGAATGGTTAGGGAATAATTTTGCACCAATTGCTTTATCAGTATAAAAGTACTATCATTTATGTGGTAGAATACAATATTCATTTATTGCGCTATCGTACACAAACATGACAATTTATATTACATTAAAAATTTAACACTTTAAAACTATTACAATTATTTTACATTAAAAAGTTTATCTCTCCGAAAAACTACTGAGGTGTCAAGGGACACCCGGATGGAACGAAGTTCCGTTCTGGCTTGCTTTCTATAAGAGAGAGAAAGAGAGAAAGACAGAGAAACATGCGCACGCCGCACGGCTTACAATAGCTTACTATAGAAAAAGTGTCGTTACAACTTTTCGTGAGAATTTTTTCCGTCTAGCCAATACAATATAACTAAAAAATACTATCCTATTTTATGTACATTTTGACAGCACTATTTCAACATCTTCGAAACCATGAAAACGACACTCATGACGAAAAAGTTGATAATTTCTGACATCCTCCATCTTAGATTTACATTTTGACAGCACTATCGGCTTCAACAACCTCGAAAACCATGAAAAAGACACCCATATCGAAAAAGTTGATAATTTATTGCAGCCACCATCTTAGATTTAAATTTTGACAGTACTATCGGTTTCAACACCCTCGAAAACCACGAAAACGACACCCATGAGGAAAAAGTTGATAATTTCTTGCAGCCGCCATCTTGGATTTACATTTTGACAATACTATCGGTTTCAACAGCCTTGAAAACCATGAAAACGACACCCATGACGAAAAATTTAATAATTTTTTGCAGCCGCCATCTTGGATTTATATTTTGACAGTACTATCGGTTTCAACACCCTCGAAAACCATGAAAACGACACCCATGACGAAAAAGTTGATAATTTCATGCAGCCGCCATCTTGGATTTATATTTTGACAGTACCATCGGTTTCAACACCCTCGAAAACCATGAAAACGACACCCATGACGAAAAAGTTGATAATTTCATGCAGCCGCCATCTTGGATTTACATTTTGACAGTACCATCGGTTTCAACACCCTCGAAAACCATGAAAACGACACCCATGACGGAAAATTTGATAATTTCTTGCAGCCGCCATCTTGGATTTATATTTTTACAGTACCAACGGTTTCAACACCCTCGAAAACCATGAAAACGACACCCATGACGGAAAAGTTGATAATTTCTTGCAGCCGCCATCTTGGATTTATATTTTGACAGTACCATCGGTTTCAACACCCTCGAAAACCATGAAAACGACACCCATGACGGAAAAGTTAATAATTTCCTGCAGCCGCCATCTTGGATTTATATTTTGACAGTAATATCGGTTTCAACACCCTCGAAAACCACGAAAACGACACCCATGATGAAAAAGTTGATAATTTCTTGCAGCCGCCATCTTGGATTTACATTTTGACAGTACCATCGGTTTCCACGCCCTCGAAAACCATGAAAACGACACCCATGACGGAAAATTTGATAATTTCTTGCAGCCACCATCTTGGATTTATATTTTGACAGTACCATCGGTTTCAACACCCTCGAAAACCACGAAAACGACACCCATGGCGAAAAAGTTGATAATTTCTTGCAGCCGCCATCTTGGATTTACATTTTGACAGTACTATCGGTTTCAACACCCTCGAAAACCACGAAAACGACACCCATGACGAAAAAGTTGATAATTTCTTGCAGCCGCCATCTTGGATTTATATTTTGACAGTACCATCGGTTTCAACGCCCTCGAAAACCATGAAAACGACACCCATGACGAAAAAGTTGATAATTTCTAGCAGCCGCTATCTTGGATTTATATTTTGACAGTACCATCGGTTTCAACACCCTCGAAAACCATGAAAACGACACCCATGACGAAAAAGTTGATAATTTCATGCAGCCGCCATCTTGGATTTATATTTTGACAGTACCATCGGTTTCAACACCCTCGAAAACCATGAAAACGACACCCATGACGAAAAAGTTGATAATTTCATGCAGCCGCCATCTTGGATTTACATTTTGACAGTACCATCGGTTTCAACACCCTCGAAAACCATGAAAAAGACACCCATGACGAAAAAGTTGATAATTTCTTGCAGCCGCCATCTTGGATTTATATTTTGACAGTACCATCGGTTTCAACACCCTCGAAAACCATGAAAACGACACCCATGATGAAAAAGTTGATAATTTCTTGCAGCCGCCATCTTGGATTTACATTTTGACAGTACCATCGGTTTCCACGCCCTCGAAAACCATGAAAACGACACCCATGACGGAAAATTTGATAATTTCTTGCAGCCGCCATCTTGGATTTACATTTTGACAGTACTATCGGTTTCAACACCCTCGAAAACCATGAAAACGACACCCATGACGAAAAATTTGATAATTTCTTGCAGCCGCCATCTTGGATTTATATTTTGACAGTACCATCGGTTTCAACACCCTCGAAAACCATGAAAACGACACCCATGACGAAAAAGTTGATAATTTCTTGCAGCCGCCATCTTGGATTTATATTTTGACAGTAAAAGTGTCGGTACAATTTTTCGTGAGAATTTTTTCCGTCTAGCCCCCTTTCACAACGCGCGATAAGGGATAGCTGTCTACTCTCCATCCGTCTTACGCTTTTTCGATCAGGTCACGTGTCCTGACGCGAGTTTAAGATTTTATACCCATTACAGAAAAAGTGCTCAACGCCGCTAAAGAAGTTTTCACTTCAAAAAAAATACAGAACTTTATAAGTGTAACTAACATTCTAAGTGTAACTTATACAGTTCTGCTTCTAATAGCCAGTGCCACGTACAGCATCGTAAGATTGTGAAAGGCCATCACAGAATACGTAGCAGAACAGCACTGGAACTTCGTTAGCATATGCAAGATAAAATCTCATTTCATCTCCGTTTACCACGAAATCTGTAACACTATGTGAACGTATGTGTACGCATCTTTTTACAAAACTGAAATTTTCTGCTGAGCCGAATCTTGGTCGTTTTATTCTTGCCAAAGTGGTTGTGGTTATCATGAAGATAGCTCTGTAGAAGCCGTCAGGGTAAGTCGCACTACTTTCCGCCACTTTTGCCTACTGGCAGTCATCCGGGCGCACTCGTTCCATGGGCCGCCAATAGCCGTTTTGATTTGGTCAGTCCATCGCATCGCTGATCTGCCTCGTTCCGTCCACCTTTTCTTGAATGACAAGGCGTTCGATGCAGTTACCTCCACGTCGAAAAATATGGCCAAAGCATTTAAAAATACGACTGTGCACCAGCGTAGGCAAGCTTTTCTTGACGCCTAGTTCCTCGAGAATGGAAGGTTTTGTTCGAAACTCGGCCGGTCGAGTAAATATAGTTAGTTCTTAAAATTTTCCAGAGTGGGATGAGTATTTTTATGTTTTCCCAACTCAAAATAAAAAAAGTAAAGGATTTGTAAAGCGAGATTTATTTTACATTCTCAAAACAATAAAGTCGAAACAATACTCCACTTCAGCCCAGAAGTGCGAACCCACGCGGTTGGTCAAGATAAGTACACTCAAATAAAAGTCTGTGCTTATTAAATTTGCAGAATGTTCCAGAAGAGTGGTCTCAGAAGATGGTTCCAATGCTTTTCAAAAACCTGAGACCACTCAGGTCGAGTGGAAGGATCGGCTTTATTGTCGAAGTAGGCGTTTATATATGCGTTGGCGTTTAGTTTTCCTTAGAGCTTTTGTAAAGTGATTTGTTTATCAGTGAAATTAGATTTAATATTCCAACAATTACATACTATAAATAGTTAGATAATAAGGGTGTTCTAAAATTATGTTTACCAGGTGGCCGCACTGAGCCGTAAGGTCCAGGCACCTGTCAAAACGCTTATATTTGTAACATTATAGCTTTTTGTCCTATGATGAGTTCCCTGACAGTTCCTGTCTGACAATTATAGTGATGTGACCTAACGAAATTTAATCGATTTTTTACAATAACGAATCAGTTGGCAAAGAAAATGGAATCGGATTACCGATTTTAGATTTATAGATGATAAATGTAAAAGTTTGTATGTGTGTGTGGATGTTTGTTACTCTTTCACGCAAGAACTAGTCTACGGATTTTGATGAAATTTTACAGTAAACCAAAAAACCTGACAAAAACTAAAAACCTGAAATAACGCGAGCGAAACCGCGGGGGACGGCTAGTGGTAAATAAAATGCAGTCTGTTTAAAATAATAATTTATTTATTATTCACCGTCAGAACTTGACTCTTGATTTGAACTCATATCCATATATCGGAATCGGAATCTTCTCCAACTGCGATGATTAATTGTTGGTCCCTAATTCGGTCGATCCGGATATATTTATTCCAGTCCTCTGGAATTACTTTTTTCCAATTTTCTGCTGTTACATGCAATTACAAGATGGCCGGTCCGATTTTGTCGATTAGTGTGTCGTCGAGTAGTGTCAATCTCTATTGGCAGAAGTTCCGTTTAACGCATTACACATTGTTAAGTTCTATACTTTTTTTATTTTATTTACTTAATTTAGTAACAGTTAATTATAACCACAATATTTTAATTAGTAATTTACGAAAGACAATATTTTTTTTATCATTTCATTTTTTTTTTTTTTGCCAGTTTATTTTTTAGTAATCTAAAGTAGTATGCGTGCCACGGAAGAAAATGAACTGTCAGGGAACTCATCATAGGGCAAAAAAGGTATAGTTAGACATTAACGTCATGATACGTTTTCAAAAGAAAAGACCTGACTGACGGCTAGTTGGCGCCAACTGGTGGTGTGAATTTTCCTGAACACCCTCATTAGAACTTATCTTACCCAACTAAAGGAATTTTATTAGGAAGTCGTATAGATGTCGTCATTGATATTGTTTGCCCTTAGAAATGCATAGTTCCTACGTTGGAACTCTTAATATGTAAACGCTTTTTTATTAGCTTTCATGGTTATAAGTACTGCAATATTACAGAAAATACAAAAAAAACAAATATACCTAATTTTGAAAAAAGAATAATGTACCTTTAATATAAAGTTTATTTAAAATTATAAATCCAATCCGTTTTAAAAATCGGCCATTTTATTAGTAAAGACGGCGAGCTACCCATTGCTCGCCGTCCGCAAGCCCGCGCCTACGGTGGCCGGAAATCGGGGTCAGTTAGCAAAAAAAGTAAACATAAGCATGATACATTTATTGAATATTATAAAGAAAAAAAAAATGCTTTTTAAATACTTCTATTGTTCCATTCGCTCGTCACAACGACTAATTTTTTACATAAATCAAATATACGAGATGATGCCACGGTAAAAAAATACTACCGATATTACTAATTGTGTACAATAAACCACTTATGATTGGCCTTTTATGCTGACTCTACTTATCTTATTTTGGAGTACAGTGGAACTACACTTCCACAATCTATTCCCGGCAATCTGGAATCTATATATATAAAAATTGATCCATAATTCCTTGGTCACGCCCGCCGTCACGCGTGAACGGCTGGACCGATTTCACTAATTATTTTTTTGTTGTGTCACTGTGTGTCACTATAACAAAGTGAGGAGAAGGTTGCTATGGAAAAAAAAATGAAAATTAGGGTAGTGGAGGATAGAGTAGAGTAGGGCAGAGTAGGGTAAAGTAGGGTAGAGTAAGGTAGTGTAGGGCAGAGTAGGGTAGAGTAGGGTAGTGTAGGGTAGAGTAGGGTAGGTTAGGGTGGAGTAGGGTAGAGCGGGAGCAAAGCCGCGGGCATCCGAAAGGGCGCTCGAGCCCCGGTATGAAGGCTTGAAGGAACGGGATGGGTTTTTTAGTCAGTAAGAGTCTGACACTATCTCCCGCTCCGCCCAAGAGCGCAGGTTGTCATAAGATGATTTTTCCCATCGAAAAAAAAAAAAAAAAAAAAGCCGCGGGCATATGCTAGTAAATAAATAAATTGTGTAATATCAAAACAAAAGTAGACAGGGTATAGATTATTCTGCTCAGTTTTATTTCCATAATTTCCATTCTCTTAAGCACTAAGTAAGTTTCTTAACAAGTCACTACTCTAAAGTTATTTTTTATATTTTTTGTTCCGTTTTGTTTCGTAAAAAACAAGAACGGCTTCGTTTTTCCTGTAATAAAAAGGAAAGTGCTTTTATAAATACGACCAAGTAAAACATTCTTTAAATAAAAATAACTTTACCTTAAAATAAATTGAATTAATGAGGACAATTAATAATCTATCTAAAATAAAGGAGGTTATCGATCCTAAGCCCTCAATTTAGAAAAGGAAGGTAGGTATCCGATTTGTTTTATGGTTCCATTATTAAAAATCGGCTAGATTTAAGAAATCTTCATCATCTACATTAAAATAATATAGTTTTTTTTTTTATTGTTGATAGGTTCGCGCTTGACCGCTATCTCACCTGATGGAAAGCGATGATGCCTAGACCTATTCACTCTTGATTTAAAGATTCCCGGGTTGTAGCCATAGGAAACACAGACTCCGGCAAGGAATTCCACTCCTTAGCTCTTTATCTCTGAAAGTACTGGTCCAATTGCAATTTTTTTTAACGTTAGATAGCTGTTTAATTCCTGAGTGACCTAGGCTATATTTTACATGCATGGACGAAGTCGCTGGTAGAAACTAGTAAGTAATATTACCGTCAGAATACGGAATACGTTTATAATAATAATAATAAATAATAAATCATTTATTTTCAGGTATCTTGGCCCATAGACACATACCTTACAGACTAACATAAATATAAAGTAAATACAGTGTATTGTTAGTAAATAAGACTTATGACTAAGTTAGTAGCACTTCCACTGCACTAATTGACTACGTAATTTGCAAATTACCGGGTACAATCCATTAAAGTGTGGAATTTGACTTAAAGTAGCAGATATCTCCACTTTACTTAGTTAATCTGCATAATAACGGATGCTACATCATTGAATCGCGACAGTGAGCGAAACACTTATGTCCCTATTTAGCATAATGGAGGCCCAACCCCCTAGCCAAGTTACAACCGTTTCGTTTCAATTCTCTTGCGTCGAACGCCTCGAGTCGGCCACTCCCCCGATTCTTTTGTTCTGACCACGTGACTGTGCGATGAGATGCCGTCCACGCCGGGCCTAGGTACAAGCCATGGTCCAGAGCGAGGAGGAATGGCAGGCGGTCGCCGATTTCTGCGAAGCAGTAATGCTAGCAAAGGAGGCCGACCGCATCAGGCAATGATGGCGCTCACAGCGCCCCAGCTGCCGCCGGGATTCCGATCCCGATTTCCGGCCACCGTAGGCGCCGGCTTGCGGACGGCGAGCAATGGGTAGCTCGCTTTCCGACCGTCCGGTAACTGTCCGGTAACTGTCCGGACCGAGCCTAAGTCGTCGACGAAGGAACAGGAGTGGGTTTTTAGTCAGTGAAAGTTTGACACTATCTACCACTCCACCCAAGAGATGATTTTCCCACCACGAAAAAAAATGAGATGACGTCATTTCCGTTCATTTGAAGTTTTCTACTAGCATTAACGATTGCAGATTATCAACTTGGCTAGAGTTACTGTGCAGATTATCTAGTTAATTTAAGAACTTAAACATTTATTTCCATTTCAACAGCCTTAATCAGATAGTTAAGTAGTTTTGAAATACTACTCGTAATAATGACTGTTTTAGTTTTTGTCATTTAGACATGTGATATCCATGACTTGGTAGATTATTGCCCATTCCCCCTTCTAGAGAAGAGGCCTGAGTCCCAGCAGTGGGAACATTATAAGGCTGATTATGCTTATAATGCTTATGTATATAAAAGCGACAGGAATAAATTAGCCGTCATCAGTAAGGTTTTCTGGTAGATGGTCCCGCACAGAATTAAAATCAAGGTGTCTTCAAGGCAAGAGTGAATAGGCTCTTAATAAACTAGTGCGTCTCACCATCAACTATTGCATCACTGCTAACAATCAGATGGGATTGCAGTCAAGCACTAGTTTATATCAATTAAAAAAAAAACATTTATTTCACAGTGTGTATTCGTCGGATTGTAATCCGAGGGATCCAGTAAATTCGTTAAGAGCGTCCACACTGCTTGACGGATTGCTCCAGACCATGCCATTCGTAAATGTCTCCCCTCTGGGCTTGCGGACGTCGAGCTATGGGTAGCCTACCATCTAGGCGTTCGGTAATCAACCGGACTGAGCCCAGATCTTATCAGCGCGTAGTGACCCACGCGCTCCTCAAAGAGATGTCAGCAAACCGTATTGGCCCGGTAGGGCCGATGCCCGCTAGCTAGGACAGCGGGGAATTTCTGAAAAGGAAACCCGTAGTTATGTTGACTTTTTATAACTACGCCCGGTGGACGCACACTAACGAGCGTTTTAGGTAGAACTATTCGACGAGTGGGCCAACCGCTTCGAGATATCGTGTCCGTGAGTGGTGTCTATGTGTGCGGTGATCGAGCGTGCTTTGTTTGTAGATTGGCTCATGTACCTATATATTTTGTGGTTCCATGCCCACAATCAAAATTCGAAATCGAGTGAAGTTGGGTGCTTGTGCTTTGAAAAACCGTGCCATTGTGTGTGCTGAACTATGCTTAAGACTAGCAAGGTGCAAATCTTGCTTTTCAATCACACCCATTTTCAAATAGTTTAGTATACCTAAATAGTCGGTTAGTATTCAAGATGTTTGTGTAAATATGTATCGTGAAGTGACTTTGGTTCTGAGGTTTGACTTTGACCCATACTCATTAATCTATATAAACACAGTTTCTCATGTTCTTATTGGTTAACAAGCTTGTGCCAAAGTTATACCCCAGGTTCAAAGTTATACTACTTTACTCAGTATACATCGTATTATCGAGAGCAGTGGTGGCCAAGTGGTAACGGCCTGGACTTACGAGTTGTAGGTCGCGGGTTTAAACCTAGCCAGGCGCATTACTTCGTGTAATTATTTAATCACCACAGCTCTCAAAACCCTCCTCCTCTACTGAATGTGAATGATCGACTGAGTGTATTTCTGTGTATTTGCTGTTTGGGTGACTTTGGTTGCCTGAATTAAATACTATTTAAAAAAAAACGGTGAAGGCTTGTGCCAAAGTTATACCCCAGGGTCAAAGTATCCCACTTTACTCAGTATACATCGTATTGATGTATTTCTTTTGAATTAAATAACGTTATAACTCATTTCCAGAGTCAAAGTGAATGTCATGTTATTTTCAGCACATTTCACATATCCGTAGTGTAATATCCGAGTAGGTATTTCATTATTCGTCGCTTTTGATTCGCGCGTATGTGAAGTCTTTGGAACTGAGGCACAGAGGGAAGATACGAGACGAACCTTTGTAAGCCTTGATTAAGATTCTGCTCATGAACCAAATTAATTAGGATTAATTTTAAGCCTGAAGGAAAATGTGTTCTCCTTGTTTGATTTTAAAGCCTATGTAAGTACCTACAAGTCGTGGGACCGATGGGATTACTTACTTTAAGTAAATATTGAAACTTATTTTTGTTTTTGCGTATGTAGAAGTCTTAAAAATATAATAAGTCTTGTAAAAACTAACCTCCTCTAATTAACCCTTCCAAATGAGTACCTTTTTTTTAATGGGAAATCATCTAATGACTTTGCCTATTGGGCACCTATGGAGTTGCTGACATCTCTTTAAAACGCGCGTGGAAAATTACGAGCCGTTGACGACTTGGCTTCAGTCTTTACCGGACGGGCGAACGGCGAGTAATCCATTTTTCGTCACCGCAAGCCAGCACCTTCGGTGGCCAGGAATCGGCCTACGACTCCTGATGCCTTTGGCGTCTCCTGTGGCGGCCTCTGCGGTGTGAGGATAACTGATTCATCACGTTTGAAGCAATCTCCTTAGCTATCAATACTTCTTTGCAGAAAAAGGTGGGCGCATTCCCTTTCGCCTTGGATCATAGCCTGAGGCCCAGCGCGAGAGATACGTTGGTGCACTTGAGTGTATTATGTATTGTGTCCTAGCGTAGCATGTAGAGAACTTTTTTTTCTTTTTAGTCGTGTAATCCTGACAGAGTTATCGTGGTTATGCTTCGGTCGAGTCCTGCGTCACCGCCTCCCTCGCGATACGACGTCATGCAGCTCTGTGTTTGTCGGCTTGGTAAAATTATCCTGCAGTGTAAAAAAGTAAGTGTTTGTACTGCAGTCACCGGTTTGATGAGGTCCGTCCACCGTGTTGGAGAGTGTCCACGTGATAGAGTACTTTTTATCAAGGGAATACTTATGTGCCCTTAAGATATTTTTCAACTCTCACGTGAATGAGGTCGCTATCAGAAGCTAGTATACCATAAATAAACGTAAAATAACAGCAATATCTTAAGTATTTTCCTTAAATATTATTTTATTGTTTTCCTGTTTGCCAATAAATGCCTTGACAACTTGAAAAGCTGGTAATGTGAATGGTTGTCAATCCATAGACTGACAGCTTATGAAAAGCCGCCTTAGTAAATGTTTTTGCTATTATTTCCGGAGATGGAATAAAATAACGTCACGATACAAATAAATAACGCCTGATACACCTACCTCTCTTCTTCGTTTTGACGTATGTGTAGAAAAAGAGTACGTATATATATGAGTATGTATAGAAAAATGGTGCGTATGTATGTGTATGTGTAGAAAAAGAGTACGTATATATGCATGTATAGAAAAATGATGCGTATGTATGTGTATGTGTAGAAAACGAGTACGTATATGCATGTATAGAAAAATGATGCGTATGTATGTGTATGTGTAGAAAACGAGTACATCCGTATGTTTAGTTACGTAAAAAAAGAGTGCGGCCTGTGCGTCTCACATCCATTAGATTCCTGGGACCCTTACCAGGCCATCGGTACCTCTTGCGGAAGGCCATCCTCGCAGAACAGATGGCCGTCGAGGCCGAAAGGATCTGAAGTAGCGACCGCTCGCCGGAAAATACAGCGAGGAGTCAATCAATAATATGAGAAACTGGGCAAGTGCGAGTCGGATTTGCGCACTGAGGGTTCCCTGCAAACTATAATTCCCGAAAGGAGTCTCGAAGATTTTTCCGAATTGCATTTTTTTTTTTTGTGACTTATGTATTAACAAATTTGCTGTTTTCAGATTTATTCCCATACCTGTGCTATAAGATCTATGTTTGTGCCAAATTTCAGGATTCTGGTTCAACGGGAAGTACCCTATGAATTTCGATCTTTGAGAATATCAAAATATACGTTTTTTTTTTGCAACATAAACTTAAACAGCCGTATCTTTTTTATTCATTAACTAAGAAGTTTGATTTTTTCACAGCTTGAAGGGTCCGCAGACTTGTGTATATGGTTTTTATTTCAATTCGATACCTCCACGCGTTCTCGAGGTAAAAAAAGTCAAAGCCAAATATGTTTATTTGTGACACATAGGTATAATGTATGTAGGTACAGTATATGGTGTTAATTATAAAATATTGACTCACTATGCGTTGCCTTGCTAGGCATACAAATAGTGACAGACAGATAGACAGACAGACAGACAGACAGATAGACAGACAGACGGACGGACAACAAAGTGATCCTATAAGGGTTCCGTTTTTTCCTTTTGAGGTACGGAACCCTAAAAATGAATCGCTTAATGTGTTGCTAAGCTCAAATCTCGAGAACAGCTGAACCGATTTCGCTCATTCTTTTTTTGTTGTGTTTGTTATTGTGAGGAGAAGGCTCGTATGAAAAAAATGAAAATTAGGTTAGTTTAGGGTAGAGTAGGGTAGAATAGGGTAGAGTAAGGTATAGTAGGGTGGAGTAGGGTAGAGCGGGAGCAAAGCCGCGGGCAAAAGCCAGTAGTACAATAAAATTCATACTTCCATTTTCTCAAAATCTCCACTGTTTCAATGTTTCAACATTTGTCCATTTGTGAGGATAAGAAGTACCTTCCTGTATTTTACCATTTATAACAGTATTGATGTGAAAGACGGGCATCTACATAAGATCTAAGATCTAAAACAAAAGCTATGAACATAATGACCAGAAATTACCAATCAAAGTGAAGGTGGGCAGGTCACACGATGAGAGATAATCTAGAAAAGTGGAGCCAAAAGGTGACAGATTGGAACCCCAGGAATTGGAAATGGAGTAGGAGAAAATAGCTGATGAGATGAAAGGATGAGTTGGTTGAGCCTGACAGCGGACCCTAAATGGAGGAGAGTGGCTCGTGATGGAGTACAGGTTTTTTTTGTAACAGAAAGTTTTTTTTGTGAAGTAACCACACAGTTTTCAAAGCTTTTTCCTATGCTTGTGTGAAATAATGAAACTTTTGAGTTAGCGAATAAAAAAGATACGTCCGTTTATGTCGCAAATAACGTGTATTTCGACACTCTGAAGGGAATCAAAATTCATAAGGTCCCGTTGACCGAGAGGCCGCAGCCCAATAAGATGGGCAGATCAAGTCCGCTCCACACTGGACACCCAATTGCACGTCGCACTTCATGACGCTAAGAACCGTCACAGATGGCGAGATACCATCAATAAGAAGCTAATCCGGGAACTTCACGACCCTCAGTAATGAGGAATACGACTCGAGGAGGAGGACTTCCCGTTGACATAGAATCCTGAAATTAGGCATGAAGCAAGTTCTTATAGCACAAATATAGGGAAAAGTCTGAAAACTGTAAATTTGTAGTTACATGTCAAAAAAAAAAAAATAGTTTTGGCGATTCGGAAAAGTCTTAGTAACTCGGGATTTGGACTGTTTTCATAGGTAAGTTTGTAGTGTGCGAGTTGGATTCGCATTTTCCCGGTATTTTTTTTCTTTCTTACCTTTGATATTGTTATTACCTTCCATATAACTAGCCAGAGACCTTCCTTTCAATCTAACAATTCCTATAACAATATTTTTAATAGCACACATTGTATTCTATTTAATTTCGATCCCTCGACGGATCGCTTCGACAATTTAATCTACCAGGCCATGTTAATTCCATTGTGATCCCTCCATATTGAATTATACCAGCAAGAGGGTGTAGATACGGTCTATTTATTAAGTTAGGGTATGCATGATGTACGAAATATGAAGGTAGTATTTGATAAAGATGTTAATTTCACGTGGGTCTGTTTATTTTCATAAAATAATGTGGTGGCAACCCAGAAGGGACTCGTTCGTGGTATTAGGTAGTTTGATCAAAATTGGGATTGGTCGTATTGTTATTGTATTTTACGAAGACGGGTTGATATTGGGTTTGTGTATAGATTTACGTAGGTACCTAAGCATGCATAAGCATAAGCACAATCACAATCACAACAACAACACAAGCACAACAATAACAACGACACAAGTACAACACAACAACAATATAACAACAACAATAACAACACAAGCTTGATTTGTATCTGTATGGCATAGTTATGTTCGTTAGTATAGTCTGTCTAAAAGTCAACCGACTTGGAAATTTTGTATAATATTTAATTATTTAAAAAATACTTATATTTGATACTTTTTGTAAGGTTTTTTTCTATTAGTAAACAATGATCAGTATCTCTTAAGGGGCCGGCGACGGATGAATTTCCATACAAACGTAATACCACGCTCATTTGCAGATGGAGCATATTTCCAACATATTATGATGATGTTCGGTTATAGACAATATTTATCTAGGTTCCTAGAAAAATCTCTCGAGATTCCATTCAGGAATTGAACTATTTACATACCTAGGTAAGTTTGTCCGGAATCCTCAGTGCGCGGTTCCTCAGCATTTGCCCAGTTTTTTTTTTCATTAGAGTCTGTTGTCACTTTTTAAATTTTGATTTGCTATACCACTTACTAAAAAGTACCACTCAGCCAATCTTAAAGTGTGTAAGTTCTATAATAAGGTACATATAGAATTAAATATTAAAACTTTGCTTTACAATTCCAATAAGCCAAGCCACGGCCAAGATATATTGTTTTATTACGGAGTTTTTGTGCCTAGGTACCTTCCATCATCAGATTAGCTTGATGGTGCCTTATAGCCGGAGAGTATCTCATAACAATCCTAATAATCAAACACGGTTAGGTTACATTTATTTACTACAGAGTTCCGGTGCTTACCTTTCAGCTTCATCATCAGATCAGTTCGACATATCCTTTCCTGGTCCTCTTTCTTGAAGTCAGTCATGAACTACACGTATAAGCAAAGCAATTTTACTTATTACGTCAGTTTCGCTGCGATCCTATGAAAAGTTTCGTTCCATATTCAAAGTTCACCATCAGATCATAACAATATTTAGATGAGAATAACTCAAAAGTACTTATAACCTTACAATAAAAAAAAATAATTTTCAAAATCGGTCCACAATTGACAAACAAAATCGATTAAAATACATTTAAAAAAAAGATGAACATATAACCTCCTTCTTTTTGAAGTCGGTTAAAAAGTATATTGTCTTGCCAGTTTGCAAGTTAATTAATAGAGTAATAGCAGCATGCGAACTCTTTTGATGACTCAATACTCAATTAAAGAGCTTTTAAAATATAACCCTGTACCCACATACATGAAACCTGTGAAATATTCATACGAATATATTCTATTACCGGTAAAAAGTTTTAATTACTTTGTAATGCGTTTATGTCCTTATTTTTGCGCATGTTCAGTTAAACCCCATCTGAAACCCTTGGGTATCGTAAAAAACTGGAATGGTATTGGTCAAAATGAGTCATGTTTGTTTTTATTGTAGGCCCATTACGTATATACTCGTATCATCACACCTTTTTTTCTGGATAGTTAATAAAATTAAAAATCGTATTTTCGTCAAACTAGGCTTTAAAGCAGCACTTTTTGAATGTCTATACAATATTATTGTTAGTTTATGTGAAACCTGAATATAGTTTTTTCATAATCAGTAATTAAATGGATTCTAATAGTTTTTACACCATGTTATATTTTTTCCTAAAAATATTTTAAAAATACCAAAAACTAATGCCACTTATATTTATTTGATATCATATTTATTTTCCATTCCGAACGAATACCAACAACTTCAACTTGGTTCAATCGGCTTAGTTAAACCTAATCATAATAAACTTATTTACATAAATATAAAATAAAAAAGAGTCTTATGATTACACAGAAAATATTTTGATAGACCTTTGAAATTGTTGGTATTAAAATAGAATAAACCTTTAAATATGAGTTAAAACCAATACCAGTGGTATTAATTGCTGGTATTAGGTAGCTCATTAGAAAACAAGTTCAAGTCAATGTAAACTGGTGGTTCATTTTCTATTAACTTATGCGTGTATTGACTATTATGAACTTTAATGTTAATCATGTTTTTTTTTTTCATATCAATTGAAGTTTCAGTGAATTAATTACAGAACTTGCAGTGTAACTATTTTATTTAACTTGAATTTATGTATTCTGTTTTTATTTTAAAATTTGTAAAATATTGGTGCTGTTATGTTATGCTCCAGCTGTATCAAATTGGACGGAAAGCCGACCCCAATACACTCATTGTTGGAAAAAGGGGATTGATAGGAGCAAAAAATAAAAATTGGTTAAAATTTTGATTTTTTTTATTTCAATCTACATTTTACTTGATTATGACTACAACGATATAATAATAAACACAACACCATGGTTTTAGTCCCTCTCAATGACTATATTAATAAAATATATATATATTAACATATGCACCGACTACGAAGATGATAGTGACTAATTGTTTTTAAGCTTTTAACCGGTTGCGTAAAAGCGAATTGGTTCGACGATTGTTTTGGTGTCCTATTCACCAGAGTCGTTTGCGACTTGGTACTATCTCGTTCAGCTCTTCAATTCCTATAGGTGGCAAAAGAGCTGACGAGATGGATGGTCGTGGATGAGCGACCCTGGCAAAATAAACTCGAGAGTGTTTGTCCGACATATCTGACGTAGGTGGTTATATCCGAGACTAAGTCGAGAGTGAATAGATTGCTTCTAGGCAAGCGTGCTCCATCGTCGGCCACATCATCGCTTACCATCAGGTGAGATTGTGGTCAAACGCGAGCCTATCCATTATAAAAAAAAAAAAAAAAGCTTTAAGAGGACTATAGAAGCTAAGAGATAGACCACTGCATTAAACAGAATCAGAAAAAATATATGTTATATTTTAATATAAATTCTAGATAAGTAGTGTTTTCAAAACAATACAGTTAATTTAGTACGGTAGAAAAAATCAACAGTGATGCCTCTAAAAATTACTTTCATAGATTCAAAACCGGTCTAATATACATGCAATCATTCTAATTGCTTGTCAAATTATTTTACAAGCAACGTTTCACCGTTATAGTGTAATTTTATAATCAAATCTGTAAAAGTTTCGTGAATCGTTAAACTGATTCATATTTGCAAGCATTGTGTTTTTGTGTATCTCGTTCTTATGAAGGCTACTTTTGATACTGTAGTCCTCTTAAATGCATGCTCTTAAGAACTTAGGCTCCAGACAACTTACATTCGATCAATGATAACGACTGTCAAAATTTTGAGGATTGGCAACACATAATTTACATTGTTTACATCCCATCCATACTCACAAGTTCTTTAAATCACTGAGCGAAATACCCAATCGATTCTGAAGTGTGGACACAGACTCCTTATAGACTTCAAGACCCCTAGGTTGTAACCTAAGTATCTTTAAGTCAAGAGCAAAAAGACCACATCATCGCTTACCATCGGGTAGGATAGTGATAAATCGCAAGCATAAAAAAAATGTATTTCAATTTATAAATCCCATGTCCCACGGACAGCAGGCCAGTGCAGGGTAGCGGAACTCCCAAACACACATAACAGGTTTGTGTGTGTGTGCACTAGTGTGCAGTCTCCGACGCAAGTATGCGAGTAAACACCGGGATGTATTTAAACCTGTCCACTTACCCCAGAACAGGGAACATCGATGAGGATTTCCAGCCCATAAAATTAAATGTCACATTACATATCAAAATTTTTGACAATCGTTATGCGTAGAATTCCTTGTCTAGGAATTTTTCTGTTCAATTTTGTTGCGATTTGAAACAGTGGTCTGCCATGCAAATAGTTAGATATATATTTTAATTTTATTAGTAAAGTCAGCCGCCATTATTCATAAATCTATCACACAGTGACAGGTTACACAAACAAATTATTCTGTAATATGCGCATCATCGCTTGCCGAGCGGCCATTTTGGAAAATCTAACGTCGATACTGGCTAGATTTGAAATGTTCGATGTGCATGCGCATATTAGAGTGCCTAGATTTTTTGTTAGTAAAATTTAATTTCTCAAACAATAAAATTAAAAATAACATAAACAAACTTAATTAACAAAAATAAGTTTCGTTTTATACAAAGTTTAAAGTAAAATTGAAAGTGTTTACATATGTTTTTTACCCTAAAATACTAAAATGAAGAAGCATAAGCTACAATTTAAAAAAAATAAACTACACGACTTGGTATAAATTATTTATCGATTATTTTTTTAGGTTTTTAGAACAGACTACGGTGGTATAATAAATTAATTATAAAAGACAATATCAGAAAAAAAATAAACATAAAACAAAATAAATAATATTAACAAATAGGTATGGTAATAAAATACTTTTTACACACACATAAATCAATCGTACAATAAATTACATTCACACACCAAATAAATAAATAACTTAACTTAGGATAACAGATTTTTAAACACAACCAGAAATTATAAGTCCTGTGCATCAATATGTCAAGTTTTTTTTTTATTGTTATAAACCAGTGCTTGACTGCGATCACACCTGACGGTAAGCAGCAATGCAATCGTTGATGGTAGGCGCACTAGTTTATTAAGAGCCTATTCACTCTAGCCTTGAAGACACCTAAAATTATAATCGGACGCGAAGACCGCAGCAGGCAAATTGTTCCAGTCTCTCGGTGTACGTAGTATAAACGACGAGGCGAAACACTTGGTTCGGACCGTAGAGGTTTCAACAACATATTTTTCATAATATATTAGCAAAGAGGCGTATAAATTCTGGCTTTAAAATAAGACTTCATAAAAAGACCAATGGTTTTAAGATAAAAACCCATATGCCAAAAGCCATCTGTGAAGGAGCAACTCCACTTAATACAAACTTATTCTCCATCAACAATACACATTTGTTCGCAGTTCAGAAACAAAGATACATGACTCAAAGTTTTGAAGTAACAATCATAAATTTCGCATATACGTATATAATTTCCTTGTATATGCGAAATTCGCAAATGCTTTCGCATCTGTTTTCAATCTGACGCTCCATAAATTTACAAAGAACTTATAATTATGACATAATTTATGAACAAGTTGATTAAAAACGATATTTATGGGATTCAAAGAAAATTTTATGAACACCACCACATATACGAGAGTAAAAGTACGAGTACCAAAAAATATATTGTTCACAACACACACTTAACACTTAGTTCAGAACGGACCTAAGACATACTGTAGGCGACGAGTCACTTGCACACTTGGTCATAGGCACACATACACTGTAAGCCAGAATTGTTTGTCACTAAATCATTTTTTGAATGCTAATGCATCGAAGGAATGTATTTCAATTGCACTTCATCGTAATATAGTGCCATTAATTTTCTGTTCACCGATGACATCAACTATTTAAATCAACCCGATAGGATACATGGTAGCTGAATTACATTCATATATATATCCTTTTAGACTTCTTAAAGTTGGAACTTCATTACCACCTGCATGTAGTCTCTAGTCTTCAATTGTTTCGCAGCTTAGTGCAGTTTCCTAGCAGTGACCAGTTTATTAATGTCGTGATAGGCTGCTACCATGGTGTGGGTCTTAGGAGCAGTGGCAGTACAAGTAGGGTAAGAGTACATGCAGTCAGAACCTTCTTGTCCTCGTCTAGCTGCTTTCATGTATTTGAAGAACCTCAAGATTTCAGGGTTATCGGAGACTGGTCGTCGAAGCTCGTTTAGTTCTCTGTGGGAGGGAAAAATAAATATTAGAATGTTATTTCTTAGTTGATGTTATACAGACAAACCCCAAACTGATTACTATCAGTGGAAAAAGCGAGTCAATAAATTAACCTGTATGATTCCTGTGTTCTGTGAAATAAACCTTTTGAATACCGTGATTAGAAACAGAATACAAATGAGAGAGTAAACGCCGGCGTTCGCTTGGGGTTTAATGAAAGTTACATTAGAAGCGCAGCTACTTCATCTATACATATAAATAAAATTGGAGTGTCTGTTTGTAATATTGAAATAACTGCTTTTTACTACATGCATATGAATATATATACGGTACATACACCAAAATATTTTTTTTTTTACAATTTTTGTCTGTCTGTCTGTCTGTTTGTCCGGGTTAATCTCTGAAATGGCTGGACCAATTTTGACGGGACTTTTTTGGGCAGGTAGCTGATGTAATAAGGAGTAACATAGGCTACTTTTATTTAAGAAAAAATAAATTCATAATCCTGTAGTCCACGCGAACGAAGTCGCGGGCACAGCTAGTCATCTATATAAAAAGAGAAACTGACATATCAACGCACTATCGAAACTACTGGTACTAGGATCGTAACATTTGGCACAAGCACTAAGAGAGAATTTTCCAGAATTCACTCAAAAAAACTCAGAAAAACCTACTTTCACGCAAGCGAAGCCACTGGATTGTAAATTCATAAAAAAATGCGATATTTATAGAGAGTAGTGGTGCCCGAGTGGTAATGGCCTAGACTTACGAGTTGTAGGTCGCGGATTCGACCCCAGCCAGGCGCATTACTTTGCGTAATTTATTTCATCACCACTGCTCTCTAAACGGTGAAGGAAAACATCATGAGAAAACCGGCATGTCTTAGAACCAAAAATTCGAAGACATGTGACATGCACCAACCCGCAATGGGCCCGCGTGGTTGATTACGACCCATTCTCTCTTCTAGAGAGGAGGCCTGAGTCCCAGGAGTGGATACATTAAAAAGGCTGATGGTGATGATGATGATATTTATAGAACATTGAAATGGGTCAAATTTGGGACGCCCGCGCTTCTAGTGTTAAATATTGGCTTTCTCGTTGGTTCAGGGGTCGTTAATGCAACTGACCTCGAAGACCTTGAGGTCTCTTACGATCAGCACGGCGACCTTACCGACCTTAAAGTTATCGATTTAAGGGTGAGAAAATTGTCTGTATGTGGTAGAGTAGACTGCCTGGTTTATGAACCGACATTCTGCTGAATCCTCTGATCTTTGACATATTAACTTTTAATGGTTTTCGATCTAAGTGTGAGAAAATTGTCTGTAAGTAGTGATAGAGTAGACGGCCTGGTTTATGAACCAACATTCGGCTGAGTCTTCTGATCTTTGACATATTAATACCAGTGGCTTCGCCCGCGTGAATATAAGATTTTCTGTACAGACTTTGGACCCCCTTTCTTTCTCATTGGGGATGAATTTTAGGAAACCCTCTCTTAGTACTCGCCTATGATATAAAAGGAAACCTTAAAACCTACCTCACTTTTTAATTTATTAGTTTACTAGCTTTTGCCCACGGCTTCGCCCGCGTGGCATTAGGTGCTTATGGAATCGGGATAAAAGGTAGCCTATGTTCTTTTCCATGTCAAAGGCTATATGCATGCCAAATTTCATCCAAATCCGTTCAGCCGTTTTGGCGTGATTAAGTAACAAACATCCAAACATCCACACTTTCACATGTATAATATTAGTTAGGATGTATTGTATATATGTAAATAGTACACCACAAACTACCTGCGTATATTTTTTCTCCTTCTCTGTCAAATCTATCCAAAGGTTGTGGTTGAGGAGAGGGAATGAGCCGTAATCCACTACGCGGGCCCAGTGCGGGGTGGTGCATGACACATGTCTTTGAATTTTTGGTTCCAGGACATGCCGGTTTCTCACGATGTTTTCCTTCACCCTTTTTTAGAGCAGTGGTGATGAAATAAATTACACAAAGTAATGTGTCTGGCTGGGTTCGAACCCACGACCTACAAACTCGTAAGTCGGAGCCGTTACCACTCGGCCACCACTGAATAAACAAATATCTAAATAATATCACTGTATCCTAAATCCATAAAAAAACGAACTCTCTTACATATAATATTATACCCTCTAAAAACTATGCATATTACTCATATTAATAGTAATCAAAATTATGAATTGCTAACTGTTACCAGCAAAACTTGTCTGCATAATCTCTTAATTAGATTTCGTGGTGTTGAGAGCAAGTTGGTCAAAGTTTAGGTCTAAAGTTTGTTCAACTCCAACAATTTCTAAGAACCAAGTCTCCTTAGAAAATTAGTATACATTGAGAAGTTGATGAAATGTTATGTCTGGCTAAAGCCTGATAAGGTTACAGTGAAGATAACAATGTATTTGTTGCTGGATTTGATGAACCATTTTAAACAGCACAAACAATTTCTTATTTTGTTGTTAGGGTTTCGTACCTCAAAGGAAAAAACAAAATCCTTATAGGACCACTTTGTTGAGTCTGTTTGCCACAAAAAACGTATATTTCGATACTCTGAAGAGAATCAAAATTTATAGGGTACTTCCCGTTGACACAGAATTGTTCTGCATAAAGCAAGGTCTTATAGGTCTGTCAAAACAGTGAAGGAAAACATTCGAGGGCACCGGCATGTCCTAGAACCAAAAAATCGAAGACATGTGACATTCACCGACCCGCACTGGGCCCGCGTGGTGGATTACAGCCCATTCCCTCTCCAAGAGAGGAGGCCTGAGTCCCAGCAGTGGAACCATTAAAAAGGCTGAGAATGAATGAAGGTCTTAAGCACAGACATGGAATAAATCTGAAAAGAGTAAATTTGGTGTAACGTCTCAAAAAAAAAAAAAATGTTGCGATTCGGAAAAATCTTCGAGACTGCATTCGGGAATTGAATTATTTACATAGGTAAGTTTGAATGGAACTCGCACTTGCAGTTTATCGTTATTAAAATCCTATAAAATTGTTTGCGTATCCTAATTATTTAATTTTTGTAATCCTAATTATTTATTAACAATTAATTCAAAATTTAATAATAACCCCATTTCAATTAATCCCAGGAAGAGAAAAGTTATTTCTGATCTAAAATAATTGGTTTTTGACAGTCATGCAATATTGCCAATATTGGTTTAAATGTAAACCATATTATTGCATTGAATATCAGCAAAACTATTGACCTTTATGTCTATAGTAATAAGATAGAAAAGCATTTAACTGAAAACCGTTCCAGATTTACATACCTGCTCAACTGAGCAGACACCAGGTTGCTGTAAGGTGCGAACTTGGCAGGACTGGCGTACATGAGGCAGATCAGCTGTTCCCTGCACGCTTCCATGTTTTCGTCCACCGCGTTCTCTGCAGGAGCTAGACCTGGAACCAGGGGAAAATAAAATTGATTTAGTCATCTACTTATTGTTTTTAAGAGATGGGCCACACGATAAGTTGCGGCGCCGCGGCGGAAATACTTCAACGAATCGGCGGGCACACGAGTGACGCCACCACGCTCTTACGGCTCACTGATAAGGCGAAATACTTGTGGTGCGGCATCGCAACGCATCACGTGGCCCAGCTCTAAGAAAACTGTAGGACCTTAAGGCTTCTGCCACACTAGATGGAAACTCCGTCGCGGAAGATCGGCGACGTAACTATGATACAAGTTATTGCATATTATAAACTACAACTAGCGGGCACACTACGCAGAAGATCGGTCGCTCCACGTAGTGTAAGTTAATAATAACTTGTATTAACGTTCCGTCGCCGACTTTCCGCGACTGAATGTCCGTCTAGTGTGGCAGAGGCCTAAGCGCGATCATTCTCGGACTGCAAAGACAAAATGCTTGCAAAGTATAATACATTTTAGCGATTTAATAAAAGTTTACAGATTTCATTATAAAATGATATTGAAATCTGTAGATTTCTTGTAAACTTCTAGAGTATAAAGGTAAAAACACTATAAGAGTAAAACGTTGCTTGTAGAATAACCTGACAAACAATCAGAATAATTGCATGTACGAGTAACTTTATTACTCCGGTTTTAAATAAACAAAAATATTTTGTAGAGGCATCTTCGTGATTTTTTCTAACGTTCTAAATTAGCTTAAAGACCATTCCTGTGTGCCTTGCATGCATCAGTTTCCCACGACCTTCACCAGGTTATTGGGCCTCCGTCAAATATTAGTCTATAATTCTATATCATTAAAAACAAAAAAAAAATGGTGAAGTTTGAAGACCAACAATAAGTCATAATAAAAAAAATATAATTAAACTCAAGAGCCCATTAAAATATAAAGTATTTAAGCACTTAAGCCTCTGGAAAACCATTACTTAGCTATCAATCTATTATAATTTTCCAGGTAAACCTTCTAAATATTCTATTAGCAATAATTACCGAGCCGTGCGAATATCCCATCCAGTCTTGATAACAACGGAGAATAAAATGGATCGTAGTTACTCAGGATCATAGACGAGGCCGGGATCTTTTGGAACACCTGAAAATAATGTTGAAAGTAGCGTCAATTAGCATTTTAGGGATCTTTGATATGGAGCTAGTTTGATAGTAGTATCTAAAAGACAGACGCCTTTCTTTATGGTGGGAAATCATACATAGTAAAATCAGAAGTGATTGGTCGTTCAACTCTTGGGTGGAGCGAGATTTTTACCACAAAACAGATAGGTACAGAAGACAATCACATGTATGTACTTCACTTTACGCTCGGTGGACGTACACTAATGAGTGTATGAGCCGGAACTGTTCGACGAGTGAGCCGAGCCGCTCCGAGATATCGTGTCCGTGAGCGGTGTCTATGTGTACATTGCTCGAACGCGCTTTGTATGTAGATTCTGTACCTATCTATTTTGTGTTTTTACTGACTAAAACCCACTCCTGTTTCTTTTTTGTCCTTGTTCCAGGACCTGGGGTTCACTTTCACGTAACCCATGGCCCCAGTAGGCTTCGACCCTGCTGGACCCTACGGTTTGCTGACATTTCCTTGAGGCGACGATTTGGATTCGGCCCGGACGGTTACCGGACTCGCCGTCCGCAAGCCTACACCGACGGTGGCTAGAAATCGGGATCAGGATGAGGATGGGGCGTGAAGGATGCTCGCGCGTGCAATCGCCTCCTTCGCTAGCATTACTGCTTTGCAGAAGGAGAGGACAGAAGCGTATGGTAAAGAATTTGTTTCAAATAACTTGGGTATAGACAAATTAAATTTGTTACACATGTAATGTTGACCCAAACAGACAATTTGTATGGGGTTACTTTTTGATACACTTTTTTTTTTAAATAAAGCACCGCTAAAGTATCTGCTAAAGTTAATATTTTTATTTTGGAAAGACACACAATTAGCCAGTTTACACATACTATGTTACTTTGATAAATTAGATAGAATTTAAGAACTCGTATTCATCGTATCATAGTACCGATCGATCGAAATACTAATCGCACTGAGCAATTACCGGAACGTACGTCAAATATATTATAATATTATAAATCAGTTATCAGCAGTTAGTTTAGGAATTAATTGAAGTTCGGAATTCACGTTGATGTGATTCAAATAGATTTTCGAAGCCACCTAATTTCAATACAGACCCTTGTGTAATGTGTATTAAGATATGATTATAATAAAATTCCAGTCCATAGAAGAGATTAAAACAATCAATTTATTAAAAACAAAATGGTTCACTTATAAAAATGTATTGAATAATACATTGTTAAATTGCTCTAATTCTAACTATTTTGACATTTATACTTATTTTGACATTTAATTGGTTTGACATTATCCATTTTTTTTTTAATACTTGTAATATTAATAATTTTTACTTTTCCTTTTAAAATGTTTCCTTTTGTTATACAGTGCCCTTACAGGGTGCATGTTTGAAACTTTTAATTTTTATTCCAACTACTGTACAACATGTTTGCAATAAACTGATTTGATTGATTGATTGAAAAATTATCTGATCAGGATAGTAACTGAAAAGTTGAAAGGGAATCGTTTATCTTGCTGTGTTTATATGAAGAAAAGGGATGAAACGCATTTAACTAAAAGAGTTATGTATAGACATGTGGTCTATGGATTGAAAGAAGAAGGCCAAAGAAATATGAAACGATTGAATGAGGAGTGATAATGAAAGAAAAGAAAATCAATGAACGCGATAATGTCACTTGTAAAGGTGATGGAATAGATTGGAAGGAAAAAAAAGGTTCTGTCAGTAATAAAATTTATTATTTCCTGTCTTTTTTAAAATTAAAAAAAAACCTCCCAAAGACCTCCCCTTTTCCCATCAAATCTCTCTGTCTTGTTTGTGATAACCATTGCGTAAGTTAAAACATACCTTATAATTATTGGCTGTAGTCATCTGATTCTTATAATAGCTGTTCTTTGATGGCAGGTATCCTGTTTTCTGACCATCGCCAAACCTAGAAAAAATACAAAAAAAAAATGATTAATTTATTTAAATTTCATATACAGTGGTGGTACATAGGTAGACTTAATGCCACAAGGCATTCTGTGCCGGTCAACTTTTTTTTTTAATTAGATTACTTTAAAAACTGTTATGTAAATATTATTTACAAAAAGTTTAAGTACAATTTTATTAGTTGACATTCATCATCTTGCTCTTATGTCGTTTTATTTGGGGTCGGCACAACACGTTTGTTTCTTCCATTCTGTCATGTTACCCATCACGTTATCATACCCCCATTTCTTTCATAGCACTTCTCACACAATCCTTCCACCTTGTATTTGGCCTGCCTCTCCCTCTCCATCTATCCACATGTATACTCATAACACTTTTAGTAGGTATGTGTTTCAACTCTCCTCTTTACATGACCATACCAATACAAATGATTTCCTTACAACTTTTCAGTCACTGACGCCACTTTCAAATTTAATCTAATATACTCATTTTTCACTCTATCCATTTTTGTCACATTTTTTTTTTTTTTTTTTTTTTTTTTCGATGGGAAAAATCATCTTATGACAACCCCCGCTCTTGGGCGGAGCGGGAGATAGTGTCAGACTCTTACTGACTAAAAAACCCATCCCGTTCCTTCAAGCCTTCGATACCGGGGCTCGAGCGCCCTTTCGGATTACCCTGGCCCCGGTAGGCTTCGACCCGGCTGGGCCCCTGCTGTTGCTGACAACTCCTTGAGGCGCGCGGGAACAGCGCGCGCCATCGACGACTTGGGCTTGGTCCGGACAGTTACCGGACGGCCGGACAGCGAGCTACCCATTGCTCACTGTCCGCAAGCCCGCGCCTACGGTGGCTGGAAATCGGGATCGGAATCCCGGCGGCGGCGGCGAGAGCGCCGTTGCCTGATGCGGTCGGCCTCCTCCTTAGCGAGCATTACTGCTTCGCAGAAGTCGGCGACCGCCTGCCACTCCTCTTCGCTCCGGACCATGGCCTCGACCAAGGCCCGGCGCGAGAGGTCTCCGCCGCCGATCACCCCCACGAGGGCACGGCGATGCTCCGCCCAAGCAGGGCACACCGCGATTGTGTGCTCCACCGTGTCCTCCGGGCGTTCCGCACAGTGGCGACACCCGGGCGTCACTTCCGCTTTAATTCGGAACAGGAACCTCCCGAACTTGCCATTTCCGGAGAGGACCTGTGTCATGCGGAAGGTAAGGACGCCGTGAGGTCTTTCCAGCCACGCCTCAAAGAGGGGACTTATCGCCATAATTGTGGCGTGCCCATGACGGGGTTGCAACAGTCGCTGACGCCATTCCACCATGAGATCCCGCCGGAGCTCTGTCCGCCATGCCGTGACCTGTCGCGGCAGAGGACTTTCACCTCGGCGTTGCATCTCCACGCGCATGTCGTGCATGTGTGCAAGGACTGTTGCCTCCAGATCCCACGGTGGTAGGCCAGCCAGAAGGCTCGCCGCTTCGCGGGAAATCGTGCGGTATCCCCGCACCATCCGAATTGCCATGGCCCTCTGGCAGGCGTTCAGAATGGCCGCCGGTCGCTTTTGCAGCGACAGCGCCCACACCGGCGCGCCGTAGAGGGCCATGGACCGAACGATCCCCGCGTAGAGCCTCCGGCAGGAGGCGTCTGGACCCCCAAGGTTGGGCAGGAGCCGCCCGAGAGCGGCCCCAGTCCGGTTGAGTTTGGGAGCCAGACGTCGGAAATGCTCCTCGAAATTCCATCGGCTGTCGAGTCGAAATTCCATCGGCTGTCGAGATTTTTGTCACATCCATCTGAACATTCTGATATCCACTACGTGCAATCTTTTTCCATAGAAAATACATCTCTTACTTTTTTAATTAAAGCTAAATCAGAAAATGTTAAAATTAAGCACATTTTTACGTTTAAGTTACTTAAAAACTACATTGCTGTTTTTTAAATTATTAGTAAAACTAATTTAAATTCATCCATCGTTTTAATAGTTCATCTCCAGCCACTTTTCAGGCGTTAACCTTTCAACAAATTCAATTTCAGCGCCGAGATTAATATTAATTTGCCACGTTTCGCTACGACAGACTAGGCAAATATATTTTAATGGTATAAATTGGTTTAGAATTTGAAAAAAATAAAACAAATTTTGAGAAAAGCTCGTCATTATTGGTACCTATTATGCAAATTGGAAAGCATGATTCAATTAGGCCCAATCTCCCTTCAATGAAGTAGGGTAAGGTTTTCGGTAAATCAATGATTCAATAAGGCTTATGTTTAACTTACCACCAGATATAGTAACATATAAAAGACAAAAATAGTAAATGATCACCAAAATTAAACCTACATTTTAATGTAAAATTATAACCAAAGTTTTAACATCTCGCTATCCTATTTAAGCAAAATGAATCCAAATAAAGCATCGGCAGAACCCCATGGTTACGGAGATATCAGTAGTTAAAATTTTGAGGTTAGGTTAACTACCTGCCAAGACAGCTCGACGGAGCCCCGCTACGCGGGGCTCCTACTTCTGGGTGGTTTAAAAAAAAATAACCTCGAAGAAGGTGACGGGGTCTGTGTTCGCTCGCTTCGCTCGCTCACTACGACCGCGCCACCTTCTTCTAACCTAAATCTATCCGACCCGGGGTGCCCTAAAATTCCACTAAGATAGATTGTTGATTAGACAAAGTATCATCCTGCTCTACGGGGCTAAAAAGAGCGCATTAATTTGCTCGCTAAGATTTGGTTATCATTTACTACATTTGGTGTTTGAATACAATTTAAAGTACAGTCTATTGTAACTTTAGGATTTCATTTTTTTGGTGTCAAGTAATATATTTTTGACAAAAGAACTAAGGGTACCAAAGCGTTTTATGGTGGTCATTATATTTAATCCCATTCAATAATATGTTTTTTTTAGAAATTAAATCTAACTTCAACATTAGACACTTTGTTATAGATTTTCTTTTGTCAAATGAAATTGATTTCAATAAAAATGGCGCTGTAATTTCCTATATGAATAACTTGCGTTATTGTGGCTTTTCCTCTCTTTGTATTGGATTTCCTTATTACTGTATAACAACACGTTTTATTGTACGAATATTTATGAGGTAATTTTGGGAACGAATACAGTTACAATTTACGTTGTATTCCTACAAGATGTGGTCGCTAAAATCCATTATACATTCTTGTTGACTTATAGTTTGACAAACCTTGTCTTGCAAGATTTGACTTCCAGAATCTAGTGAATCTAGAGTTTCAACACCATTTCAAAAGACCAACCGTATAGTTTCTATCTAAATACTAGACAAAATTAGTATTTTATTGATTGAGTCATGATGATTGTCATTACAAGAATTTACTTACTATCGTATGTGCGTTCACAAACATAATAAACTCACATACACCAGAAATCCAGCCTCAGAACATGCAGGTACGAGGACCTGTGTAGGCCATACAAATATTGGTTCTGTGTGGGAATCGAACCCGCCCCACTGTATGCAGAATGACGGAAAACAGAATAACTGAATACTGAATGACTGAACGTAAAATGACTGAGCGCAGAATAACTGAACGCAGAATGACCGAACTTAGAATGACTAAACGTAGAATAACTGAACGTAGAATGACTGAATGTAGAATGACTGAGCGCAGAATAACTGAACGCAAAATAACTGAACGCAGAATGATCGAACGTAGAATGACTACACGTAGAATGACTGAACGCAGAATGACAGAATGTAGATTGACTAAACGTAGAATTACTAAACGTAGAATGACTGCATGTAGAATGACTGAGCGCAGAATAACTGAACCAAGAATAACTGAACGCAGAATGACTGAATGTAGAATGACTAAACGTAGAATTACTGAATGTAGAATGACTGAACGCTGCGTGACGACGTCTTAGTAAGTCAATACATACCTATCCAAAATAATACAATTATTACATCAGACTAGCGATATACTCCGGCTTGTTATGGGTAGCCATAAAATCTATACGTGTTCTGTAGGGATGGGTGAAGGAGGTACTGTGATGAAATTTTAGTAGATATCTTGAAATTATATCTACGTATTGTATGCCTTTACGAGAGAGCGTTAGGCATCAAGCGTACAATGTTACCAGTTACGAATATTTCACACGACTCCGTGGCGCGTCGAGCCACGCACGTAGTAAAATTTTGTATTTACCTGTAACTACGAAATTACTAAATCTATGATAAAAATGGGATTGTGGACCGCGTAGACAACATAAGTTTCAGTATATGCGAAAAAAAACATGTTTCTAGTATTTTTATATAAAGAATCTATGAACAAAATTCTATAACTGTATCATAAGAAATCATCAAGTTATAGGCTTGGTATGTCAGCAAAAATACCTAGTCATCGGGCCATCCAGGCAACTAAGGGGTTGTTTTGCACTTGGATCCAACTGTTTGCTTGCACCTAACACCTGCATGATCTGCTTTGACCTGCTACGACCTGCCGTGATCTGTGTTGTACTTATTGTCAGTGGTGTCCAACTTATGATGTTTTTAAATGTTTTTGGGAAAAAATATAACATGGTGTAAAAGTTATTGAATCCATTCAGTAACTGATTCTGAAGAAACTTTAATCTGGGTTTCGCATATACTAAAAATAATATTGTTATTATCAATTTCAACTTGAAACTGCTTCATGTTACGGAGAAAATTAGTCTTGACAGACTGATGGACGGACTACCAAGTGATCCTAAAAGGGTTCAGTTTTTTTAATACGCTTTTATTAGCTTCATCTGTATGTTTGTTTGTTTGTAATCAACGCCTTTGAACTTGATTTTGACCAACTTTGGGCGAACAGATTTTCTTTAAACGTTTTTCAGGTATAAAACCTAAAAAATATTCGCACTTCAATTCCGTTTGTACTCGATTTAAACTTGAGCAACAACTTCAAAAAAATGAAATACCTTCAAATACATAACTTGCAAAAAAAAACCAAGGCTCGCAACTCAGTTTTTCTACCGTAAAAACTGGTGTGATCCGTGTAATACCAGATCGATTTATTTATTTAGATGTTTGAGAGACTTTTTGCAACATCTTATAGTGACCATATTAATATTACATATCTTTTATGTTTTATAATTAGATTGACTTGGCAATCTCATGAAAATAAAATGTATCTCATGAGCAATTCTAGTAAGTCGTATTAAGATGCTCACTCACCGGGAACATTCACGTATACTGTAGCATTATAGATTTGACTTTGAACATTACATTACAATCCTACCTCCCTGACTGACGAGCATTCGCGTGTAATGTAACATTATAGATTTGACTTTGAACATTACATTACAATACTATCTCCCTGACTGACGAGCATTCGCGTGTAATGTAACTTTATAGATTCGACTTAGAGCATTACATTACAATAGTACCTCCCAGACTGACGAGCTTTTGCGTGTAATGTAATATTACAGATTCGACTTTGAGCATTAGCTTAAAGTTGATTCCATAATGTCAGACGAAGCAGATAAATGTATGAAGAATTGATGTTACAAGTTGTATCAAGAGATTACACGTTGTGTCATTACAAGATGCGCATTGTAATGCTCGGTTCTCCTCCTTCGCTGATCACATCTGTAAGGTTACATTACACGCGCATGCTCCTGATGAGAGAGTACTTTTATATTATTAAATTGTTTAGTCTTATATTAACTGTCAAGCTTGCAATTTAATTTATTTCAGTGTTTTTAATACAAAAAAAAATCTTTACCTTGACATATCAACATTCCCCAACTCATTGACATCATTAGCATCTGCTCCATAAGACATTCCATCTTGAGGGTAAGCAAAAGTTCCAGTTTGGCTCGTCTCGTAACCCATGAAGTCTTTGTTGTCAGAGTTGTATCCAACTTGGTCTTCTGCGATCACTGGGGGATAGCTGGCTTGGGAGGATGAGGCTGATATTGTGGATAAACCTGGAAAATAAGAAGATAACCTTAAGCGAATATATCCAACCACATTCATACGATACGCTACGATGCGCAAAAGATGCGTATTCCTGCCTCCCTAGCCAAGTTACAACCGTTTCGTTTCGATTCTCTTGTGTCGAACGCCTCGAGTCGGCCACGCTCCAGATTATTTTTGTTCTGACCACGTGACCGAGCGTCGAGATGACGTCATTCCCGTACATTTGAAGTTTTCTACTTATGTAACTGTCCCCGCACACGGGTCTCAAAAAAAACGCCGCCACATAAAAACGCTAGAAGCGACCACAAAAAAAAAGCTAGAAGCAGCCGCAAAAAACAGCTGAAGCGCGCGACACCTTGTGTCCGGAGAAGCTTGTAGCCACTTTAAGCGTTTTTTTGTGGTGGCACCGCCGCACACGAGCCACAAATAAAGGCCGCCTCAAAAAGAAGCTTGAAGCGTCGTTTTTTTGTGGCCCATGTGCGGGGACAGTTAATGATTGCAGATTATGCGGTTGACATGTGGTTCGCGGGAACATGTTGGCTCGCAGATTTTTTCGTTGTACCGATCAGGTCAAAATAACTTAGTTTAAAGCGTACTGCCAAAGCCTGTATACGGGAAGTCTGGTTCAACTGCTCACGTGGGACGCTAAGCGCCTTGCGCGTCCAAAGTAATAATGTTTTCAGGATGATGTTGAAACTCTTTCGTTTTTGCAGTGCCTCGGGGATATTAGCCCAATCGCGCATCAGAAAAAAGGTGGCATCGCTTGTGAGGAGGATTCGGGAGAGTGAGAACAGTATCCTGAAAGTCGCCACCTGAAGTGCCTCGTAAGTACGTCATCATCATCATCATTTCAGCCGATTGACGTCCACTGTTGGACATAGGCCTCCCCTAAAGTACATGACTCACTAATATAATTTGTCTGTCATAATTATTATTACTAATCCTAGTGTTTAATTTTGAGCATGTAAATTACTAACAAAAATGGTTCCTTTGTTGTCTGAAATAAACAATTTATTATTGTTATCAACTTGGATACGGCTGGTACGTAGAGTGCGTGGTAGCGCCAACAGCATTCTTACCATAAACGTCAGCTGAGCGAGTCCAATGACGTGTAGGTAGTTAGTACGCAACGCTGACTACTACCTACAGGTCATTGGACTCGCTCAGCTGACGTTTTCTTAAAGAAATTAATTTCGTACATGCGTAAATTAATATGAGTTTTAAAAAAAGGTACTTTATTTTATCTTTACAAATCGATAGTGTTTCATGTACCGAATCGACCTCGGGATTAAAACGATCAAAATTTAACGGTGTATACATATTATAATATAATATACAATTTCATTGAACAATGGAACAAAAATAAAAATAGTAAAGTATGGCACAGACTCCGAGATATTGCGTTTACGGCTTGTTCTTATATCCCTTTTAAACTGAATTTATAACTTATAAAACTTCAGCCAGTTCAGAGGTAACGAGCACTCATACTTCATTGTCTACAATGACATGTTGAAGCAACAACGAGCTATAAAGACTAAAAGGTTATGAAGACGGTAAAAGCACAGATGTATGTCTGTAACTGGCCATTTGCGAAAGTTTGTCATAGTGACCGAAGCGGAATACACCCGAGTCGTAGGTGAGGGTATAATGGAGCCGAGTGCTGATAACATGGGTGGGCAAAACTCATCCCTTTTGTGTTTCAAGGACGCGGTGACTGCTCCAAACAACTTCGCAGCCCACAAGAACCGTTTTAAAAGTAAATACAAAATACATCCGAATAGATAGAGCACTTACCAAGAAAACTTAAAAGCAAATATTTCAAACCATTAAAAAACAATGAGACCTATTTTAGCTAGGACACAGATGTTTTTCCGAGATGCTTACAATAATTATCTTATGAAACTTCCCTTCAGTGGTAATGACGTCATTCTACGTAACAATAGAATTATTTTAGACTGGAAATTTAGAAATTCAACTGGGTAAAATACTAAGCGACAATTGTTTCCGCGCAGTGGCGTAGTCTACGGAAATCCAGGTCGCATATTATTATTTCGTACAGAACACATACGGGACTACGGTAGCTAATTGCTAGTTTTATAACGCGCAAAAGTGTGTGATCCACTGCAGTAAAAGGAATCAGAAAAATATATGTGATTATTCAGAATAAACACTAGACAGATAGTGTGTTACAAACATGATACAGCTAATTTAGTATGTTTAAAAAATCTCGCGTAACCTCTGCTAATAACTTTTATTGATATTAAAAATATAGAAAAATACATCAATAGAAGCCCTGCACATTTAATCAAGATTCTAAATGACAGTTTATACAGTAATAGACGGTACGTGTGATCAAATTACAATACACAGTATTATCCCATGGACCGCGCACCGAACCAATATAATTAATCCTGAAAGAACTCAATATCAAAGAGAGGTTATCGTCTTCTGTGCAAATACGAATCCTCAAGTTCTTCAGGCATATCGCCCGTAATCAGGACTCGATGGAACATTTGGTGGTGCAAGGAAAACTCGAAGGCAAAAGATCTCGTGGACGCTCTCCAACACTATGGACTGACCTCATCAAAACCGTGACACACTATGTAGCGTAATTAAAGACTCGCAAGCCGCCAAACACAGAGCTGCATGGCGTCATATCGCGAGAGAGGCGGTGGTGCGGGACTCGACCGAGACATGACCACTACCACTCTGTCAAGAGTGTACGACTAAGAAAAGGCACAGTATTACAGAAAGGGGTCATTTTAACAAGGTTGATTTTCATTTGACAGGTTTTGTTCAACTCTACAATAGTAAGACCCGGTTACCATTCGACTTTTCAATATCCTCATTATTTCTAAGGGTTAACAATAAAAGTCACTTTTCTTATAAGCGTGACCTATTTTATTTCGTTTTTTTTAGGGTTGCGTAATTCAAAAGAAAAAAAACGGATCCCATATAGGATCACTTTGTTCTCAAAGAGTCAAACAGTTTTCAAAGAACTTCGAATGTTAGTTGAGACCAATGACTTGACATGCTTTCCGAGTCACGGAGAAATCTCTGTACATTAAGATGGTTACCTACCCACACACTAAAGACACAGGCTAAGCCTTGGATATCAACACGTGTTTTTTTTTTGAAGTCGGAAATCAATAATTACTTCTCTCAATTTAGGGGGAATGGAAGGGAGTGTGTCAGACTTTTACTGACTAAAATCACACCTGTGTTCCTTCATTGCCCTTTGCGTTTTATAACAAAGATTTTCCCTTAGTAGTCGACTCATGGCCCCAGGGCTTCGAACCTTCGTCGACGGCGCGCACTGTTCCCGCGCGCCTCAAGGAGTTGTCAGCAACAGCAGGGGCCCAGCTGTGTCGAAGCCTACTGGGGCCAGGATTATCCAAAAGGGAACTCGAGCCCCGGTATGGTGGCTAGAAGGAACGGGGTGGGCTTTTAGTCAGTAAGAGTCTGACACTATCTCCCGCTCCGACCAAGAGCGGGGGTTGTCATTGGATGATTTTTACCACCATAAAAAAAGGGCTTCGAACCTGCTAGGCCCCTATGGTTTTGCTGAAATCTGTCTAAGGCAAGCGTGGAACACTACGCGCCGTCGACGACTCGTCCGGACGGTTACCGGACGGCCGGACGTATCGACCCGTCTGTGATCATTTTAGTCGTGGACTCTCCCTCATAAGCACAGAATAACTTATTAATACCGAAATAAAAACAACATTGAATTCTAAATTAATATTTTATAGTCTGTCTAAAAAGTCAAACGATTTGGGAATATTGTAAAATATTTAATCATTTATAAAATTTACGAATTTTTTGATGCCCTCTGAGTTTTCCCTGTTTTTCAGCCTTTTTTACTCGTTTGTACATATTATTATTTTAAGTTTGAATATATATACCTAGTGATTATTTATTAGATTAATTGATATTATAGAGAAGAAACAAATAAATAAAATTTTGAAAAATAAAAAATTATTTATGATTAAACGTTTAAAATATACTTATATTCGATACTTTTTATAAGGTTCTTCTATTAGTAAACTAAGATCAAGATCTCATCAACCTTGAAATAATCAAGGTTGATGAGATCTTGATCTTAGAACCAGTGTTGATTACATCCGATTTGATTTTGCCCTAATAATCCCAAGTCGTTTGATTTTTTAGACAGGCTCTACATCGACAAACTTGAGGTTTGGCCCAAAAGTTGAAAAATTCATTTACTTATAAGGATAACTCAAGTCTAATACTCTCATTTTCCCTACACGTTCTTACATAAGCTGGATGGCTTAACGTTATCTTAAGTTACGACATCATTATAAGTTTGTAGGTAGCTTACCTTTGCTCAGCATCTTTCCGAAACTTCCCAAAATACTTGGCAGGAACATTGCGAACAGTATTGTTTTTATCAATACTTGTCCTCCTATTAGAATTGGTATGAAGATTTTGTTGAGGCCAAATGCTGGAAAAAAAAAGAGTGAGTATAAAGCTGATTGTACTTAAAAAAGGAGACTGGTATAATTTGTTTAACTATAAAATAATGATTTAAAAAAAAACTAATTCTAATTGGGAGTTTGTGTCCCCATTAGCATTAGTTTTTTTCTTGTCGTGTCCTTATTTTAATGATTTAAAAAGCTATTTTTGTAGTGTATACCGGGACGTCAAGAAGTTCAATATACACTAGCTGTGCCCGTGACTTCGTTCGCGTGGACTACAGGATTTTGAATTATTTTTTTTCTAAAATAAAAGTAGCCTATGTTACTCCTTATTACATCAGCTACCTGCCAAAAAAAGTCCCGTCAAAATCTGTCCATTTCAGATTAGCCGGAACAAACAGACAGACAAAAATTGTGAAAAAAAATATTTTGGTGTACTTATGTACCGTACCTATATAATTATATTCATATGCATGTTGTTAAAAGCGGTTATTTCAATATTACAAACAGATACTCCAATTTTATATATATGTATAGATTAGCTATATCTATTTGGCATTATTTGCTACTAGGTTGCTTGGTTTACACTTTCTTCTAATACCTATAATATGTTATTGGAAAACTGCCTATACTTTATTAAAAAAAAAGAAATCTCGGAGGTTCTTGCCGGGCCTTTTATATACCAATATACATCTTTATAGACCCGTCAAAACGACGCTTAAATAAACTGTATAGTCCGTTAGTTACCAAAAATCGTATTAGCTAACAATGTAATTAGTTTTAAACAGCAGCTTTTTAAATTCAGTGAATTTTGTATACTTAATTTAGTTTTGACAATTCCGTTTTGGGTGATAATGTATTATCTACACTAATATAATAAAGAGGTATAGTTTGTTTTTTGTTTGTTGGAGGTAATCTCTGAAAGTACTGGTCCGATTGCTACAATTTTTTCACCAAGAGGAAGTCTTTTATTCCTGAGTGACATAGGCTATATTTTATGAAAGCGGGCGAAGCCACGGGCAAAAGCTAGTTAAGATATACTTTACAGTTATTGAGTTTTAAATAATTTTATTATTTTACTGCCATTGTATTTTTTCATGACATTTTGTATTTCATAATATATTTATTTAAATTGATTTAATTTTGATAACCGTAATATAATATTGCTGACATTGTTTTTTTTTTTATTATTAGATTTTGTAAATTTTACAGTTCCTCTAATTTTCATTGACATTGATATTTTGTATGCTTTTCGGCGAATCATTAATAAATGAATTTGAATTTGATAGGAAACGACCAATTAGAACCATGCAAGTTAGCTTTTGATGTTTAAAAGAAGACATAGTTAGCTTTTTAGTATTTTTCTAACTACTAAAACATTCACATTTGCGTTAATATTTTGTATGCTTTTCGGCTAATCATTAATAAATGAATTTGAATTTGATAGGAAACGACCAATTAGAACTATGCAAGTTAGCTTTTGATGTTTTGTTGGTGCCATTTTAGACCTCTGTATTTTTAGTTTTTATTATTATTCTAAACATGATGAAATTCATAATCAAACAATTCACATTTGCATATTTTCATTAAAAAAAAAAAAATTAAAATGGGCGCTTTGCACATGAATTCACTTTAAACGGTACTTGGCATAAAATATATTAATACATATATTTCTATAGTGTGGTTAGTGGTTGCTGATAGAAGTCACGTAAGAATGGAACATTAAGTAACACTCAAAAGTGTGACCACACTGTTGCGGGAATTGTGGAACATTATAACTTTAATAATTTTATAGTTATTAACAGAAAACTATAAAATTAACAACTCTCTCCAAGATTAAAATATTACTTAAATATTTATTAGTTTTACTTATGAAAATGCACTCTAGTCTTTGAACTGTTATAACTTTGAATTGCTTTAGAATTGTAAGTTCTAATAAAGTTCATATTTACTGAAAACTATTGTTATCTTAAAGTTATTTTCTTTATTTGTCTTATAAATAATATTTTCATATTTATAATCATGATATCTCATCATGATTATAAATATGAGATGGCATGATAACTCAGTTTTCATAATTTGAGGTAACATAGTACAAGCGGTCTAAGATTTCATACGAATATGGTTATAAATACAATGATATTGCAGAAAATATAATACGACACTCGAAAGAATTAAATTGTTAACTCATTTCAAAAAAGGATTATGATACCATGAATATAAAGTTATTCTATCATTCTAATTTATTTTGGTAGTGTGTGGACTAGAGAAAAAAATTAATGGAAAAGGTTATAACTGGATTAAAAAAAAAAAAAAAGAAGTCAGAGTTGAACCAGATCTAAATTATAGAAAATAATGGTCAATAATATACTCACATTTTGCGGCCATTGGTAAATTGATCGAAAGTATATGAGTGTTAACGAAATTCTTAATCTTCTGATATATTCTGTATTCATACGTATATTTACTGAATAGTGCTCGTCCTTCTTCATCGCTCTTCTTTTCAATCTTTGTATTATTTTCAGTATTCGCAGGTTTTACTTCAACTCCTTCAAATATTTTAAATTTATCTTTACTGAGTGCTTTATCTAGTATATCTTCGACAGCTTTTTCTAAGTAACCAACTGTTTTGTTTAAATTCAAGTGTTGATCAGAGAATGTATTAAGTTGTCCAACTACATCATCTAAAAAATCTACATAAATGTCTACATTAGAAGATTCTTTATTATTACTACTATAACAGCTATGGCAGTGAATAGAATCTAAATTATTATCTAGTTTTTCGTCTGTTTTGGTTACTTCGGTGTGACTGGTGTCGCCTTGACAGGGTACAGTGAGAAGTAGTATATACAGAGTCAGGAGGTTGGTGAACCTCCATTTTGTTCTGCTATTTCTTAAACTTTCTATAGTGTCCATTTTTGTGGGTTATCTCCAACTTCATCACTTACGTCCACGTTTTGGTTTTTCTTGCGTTCATTTATCGGGATATCTGTAACAAACAAAGTAAAATCAATTAAATGATCATAATATTTCTTCACATTGAGTACTTCTAAATTAAGTAATAACACAAACAATTGTTATTAATATAATATTTTTTTTAGGTCAATAAAATTGATTTTTTTTATTTGATCTCAAACAGTAGATCAATTTCACGGAATTTGAGGAAAATGGATGCTGAAATCACGTCTCAGATCACGTCTCAGCATCCATTTTCCTCAAGAATTTTATAAATAATAAAAAATTTATTATTTGTTATGTAAATATAATACATTCAAATACTCAGAAGTCATGAAACACATGTGCATTATAGGATAACCAGTACCGTGCTTTTTAGTAATTAGTACTTTTACGGTAACCAACTGATCGATCTTCCAGAACTCGATTTATCTCTTTAGGTTTTGATTAAAATCGATCAAATATCGGGATTCTATAGGAAGAATCGCCAACCGTACTTATAAGGCATCAAATTTAATTAAGTGAAACAATACATTCTTATATGGACCCAGTACTCTGAACAATGCATGTGTGGGTTTGCAATATTTTCTGCTAAATAGTTGTTTGGAAAGTAAGCATAGAGTTCCCTTTCCCTTTCATTGTTTCACACGTATTGATTGAAGCGGGAAGTAGCAAATATTTTTTATTATACCTATCAAGATCTGCATGAAGATAAACATAAGTGAAAATTCACATAAATTGTAATGTCATAATTATATCAACAGACGTATTCACACGATTGTTTCATGAGCTATTTTAATTAAGTCTTAGTGATTAATTATGAAAGTTTGTCATGTGTGGAGAATAATATTATATTGTTACGCTTGAATAATTAATATTGGTTGAGTGTCGGTGTTTTAGTTAAATTAATAGTCTAGACAATTATAATTTATTTAAATTTAAATAACAGGCAAATTCTTGAACCTAGAACGCTGAAATTTTGCATAGAAGATTTTTTGTTATGTATGCAAAGAATACAATTTTTTTTTTCAAAATTGGGGGGTGAAGTTAAAGGGATGAAACAAGGATCCAAAGTTTGTATGAACAAACTTACTTCCACACTGTAAAATTCGTTAGCAGAAGCTAGTATAATGATAATATCGAACTATGACACCATAAATATATATGTATGTTTATTTTGTATATATGGTATTTTGTATTAGTAAATTATTTTGAACCCTTGTTTTTCGTATTAATCTTTTATTTGTTTTTACTTTTTTATGCACCTGCCATGTTTTGTCTTCGCCACCCTAGGTTGACTGGTAGAGAATGCCTAAGGCATTAAGTCCGCCTATGAACTTTTATGTTGCATGAAGACTTAATAAATAAATAAATAATAAATAAATAAATAAATTATTAATTTTATTAACCAAGATCCACGGGTTGGATTGCACCTCGATCAGAGATTAAGCATTGCCGTAGAACGTAGCAATGACACTAGTCTTTTGGGCTCACATTCAGTGGACAGCCATGTAGAAGAATATTTTAACGTTATATTTTAAGATACCATTTAGTTTCGAATATTTGTGTTAAATGTAAACTATAGTATAGGTAGTTAGTTAAGTTTTTTTTAAATTTAATAATGATTAGTTAATAACAAGCATTATGCAAAATACTCGTATTATTAAATTTAATTACTTTTTTACACTTCTATAAACTAAATGCGCTATAATTTTAACTAATAAAATTATATTACAGGCATTTTTTCTGCATCCATATACTTTGGAACTATTCAGAAATTATACTCGTTGTTAATACAAACTACAAACTACAAGTTTTAAATTTAGTATCGGAGTCTGCAATACACGTTTAACGAGATAAATCTATTAGTTTTGCTGAAACAGATGCAAAATAGTTTGTTTATGCTCCAACGGGCGATGAGGCTGCTGAATACGAAACACGTAATTTGTCAAAATGCCAGGCACTGCAAGTGAGGACTAAGGCTGTATCCACATCGGTAAAAGATCAGCTTTCTCGATAACTCACTTTTATTTATTTATTATATACTTTATTATACTATACCATTACACAAACGAAAGAAACTAAAGAAAAAAAGAAACTAAAGCACATACATACAATGGGCGGCTTTCAAGTAATCTAGAATGGACAGTAGTTGCCTGGACATTTCGAGGCTGTCATTTGTGTGACAATACCATCATTACACTAATATACATATTTATATTATAATAGATACACAGATATATAATTAATAATAGTTAATAAATACAGATATACATACATAATTATTTATACCTATAGACAGAAAAATTAAAGACGACTAACAGTATTCACAGCGACTGATCACTTTTGCTCGAATTAAAAAAATCTTTGTGTGTTAAATCGTCAAATAACTTTTCCTGTTCTAGATAAAGCGAGAGGAGTGTCAAACTATTAATGACTAAAACCCGTGTTCCTTCGGTTGCCCTTTTTAGTCCTTAGTACTGTACAATTTAGCTTACTGTGACTACGGCCTTTCTCATATTTATCTTCACAGTAGCTCCCAGAGGGATGGATGAAGAGATGTGAGCAGGAATTTTTGTATTCAAATGTATGAGCTGATTTAGTGCACGTGCTAGCGTGTCCATGTTGTTTGAATTGCCTTTTGTTTTTACTTTTTTCCTTATTCCGTAATCTTGTGGAGCTGACCAGATCCGCACCGCTCTTGACGATGCCCTTCACGCCGCCAGAGACAGAAACCGATGGAGGAATATCATCAAGGTTAAAGTGATGATGCAGGAAGGTCACGACCCTCAGCATTGAGGAATACGACAATTACAGTCAGACTATAATGTGCATGGTAGACGAGCCCTAATATTTCATTTTTATTATTTTTTGTTACGCGTTTCATTTTTGTGACATTATCATTTTTGTTTCATTTTTGTCACAATGGTCAAAATATGATTTTCACCCAATACTAACAGTGTCAAAATAAGGCGCTAAGTGATTTATAGTAACATCTCTGCCTCTCTTGTAAGTTATTTGCTTTAGAGTACATTCTAACATAACAATAGTTTATGTTTTATATATTTCAATATAGGTACAATATTAGTTTTAGCTTATGAGAAACTTGAAACACGTGTTTTTATGTAAAGAATCTATGTACAAAATTTCAAAATTGTATCATGAAAATCACAAAGTTATAAGCTTGTTATGTCAGCAAAACTACATAGTCACCGGTCATAGTCATCCAGAAGACTGCGGGGTTGTTTTGCACTTGAACACAGCTGTTTGCTGGATTCTAATGCCCACTATGACCTGCCGAGACGTCTGTTGTACTTAGTGTTGGTGGAGTCCAACTTGTGACCTTTTTAAAGATTTTTGGAAAAAAATAACATGGTGTTAAAACTATTGGAATCCATTCAGTTACTGATTTTGAACAAACCATATTCAGGTTTCACAATAACTAAAAATAAAGCTAAATACCTAACAAACTACATAAAACTGTTGGTCTCTACGATAAAATATTAAGAAATATGTTGAATAAAACTCTAGTAACCAAAACGCCAACTATTGAAGCCTCTGAACTTCTCATTGGAAATTCTCGTAGCATTCCGATGTCTAACAAATATGTCGGATTCAACAGAGCGTACTCAAAACAAAGAGGTATGGGCATAAATCTTTCTGACAGTGGTATTGCTAAAGAATGGCATCCTTTGGTTTTACTCGGGGATTCAAGAGTGAGAAGTTGGCGTGAAATCGACGTCGACATTAAAATAAAAGTACACACTAAAGAGTACGGGTGATTAACCGACTCATTTGACTCATAACTTATCGAAACTCTTCCATATATATATGTACATATACATCACTAGTTTTTAATTAGTATAAATATGTACTTAAAGGGCTTAATAAAAAAGGCCTTGTTTTTATTTTAGTAAAGTCTCAATAAATTATATTCATAAACAGCAAAGTTATTAGAGTTTGTTTATATCCCAAAATGTCACTCAATTTATAGAAATATGGTGCAAGCTATTGTATGAATTTAAAATAATTGAAAAATACTGCACGTAGTATTTTGTAGTAGAAATTCTAATGATTTAATTGATTTAATTATGAATTTACAAATTATGATAAATTTTCGAGGACAATTTTGGGATATCGTTTTTGACTCCTCCATATCTAATAACAATAATAATGGTACAAACACGAAAACCGCGGATTAATAAAGCGCTTATGTTTGGAGTTACATATTTATATATGTTATGTATTATTTTTCAGAACTTTACTTATTTACATAATTTTACTTTTTTTTTGAGGACTATATATATTTCGAACAAAATTTAAGGAAAAAAAATCTTAAAAAATCTCATTGAATTTAAAGCTAAAATTGAAAAGCTTTTTCACATTATAAATATCATTGGGCGTCCTAATGAGTACGTTTATAAATTTTATTTCGTAATAATTTTCGAAGGGTCGACCTTACGATCGTTTTGGAAAAACATGGCACATTAAAAAACCCGCATACTCCCATAAAAAGCCTTTATTTGTGTGTTGTGAAGTATTATGGTATTTTTCAGGAAAATGCCTCCATGTTCCAGAAAATACAATGTAAGATACCTTTTAACCACACCACACAATCACACAACACACACACAATCTATATTTCGACAATAATGTTTTAAAGAGGTTAAGTTTCTAGACGTTAATTTATTATGGGCCTCATCTAGACTTACTGTATCTCAGGATTTGTCCTGAGATTTCAGATATTTGGTCTCTTCTCAGGTTTGCGGCTGGATTTTGCAAATCTCATGAAATCTCAGGATTTTTAGAATTTACAACAAATACCGCTTGCTTACTTGCTTACTTCAATGAAATGAAGAAGATGAAAATGTGATGTATAGCGCCTGAGCGAGATCCTCAGTGTAGAAAATCGAAAATTGCGGCTTTTCGAAAATTCTCAAACTGTTAAATATCTCAGGATTTTTCAATGGCTTTTCTCCGGACTTTGGATTTTTCATCTGGTAACCCTAGTCTCATCAGAATGCTTTAGGTCATCTTAAGGGTAATAGAAAAGTCTATGCTTTCAATTTATTTGTGTGATTACATCAGGAATAAAAATAATTATATCCGACGGAGAACCAAGAATCGCCCAACTTAGGTGACAGTGACATTGCTCGCAGAATAGATGGAGCTGAAAGATTTTGGAGTAGCGACCGTATAACAAAAGACAGTGTAGGAAGACCTTCCATGTATGTATGTACCGATGGTGTGGTGAGTGTTGCGGGAGTACGATAAGTGCATGGTGCATACGACCGGATGCTGTGACGATTGTTTTGGGGCGGCTTATACCAGTAGTGGATGTCTGCTGGCTGAAATGGTGATGATGAGTGATGATGTGGTAGGTGACCTCTGAAGTATTTATTTTGATTATATAATTTTTTCAAAAGTCTCAGTCATCTCTCTCTAGAAAAAAAAAAGACGTGTGGCACTCGGGGACTGCCGCAGTAAAGCTATTGCATAGCATTTTTATCAACTTATGCAATTATAATTATTTATTTATTTTATTTATGCAGTATTTTTTTTCCTTTGTTTTTTTTTTCTTTGATATTAATTGAAGTTACACTTTCACACATTGAATTGAATTTTGATTGATTGTTCACTCATTTGTTTTTTTATCGGTCACCACGCTCAAAAAACAAATGAGTGGGGGGTGTTAGGTTATTTTCGTTACGGAATTTCTGGATTCGGTCTCCACGCTCAAGGCCCGGCGATAGAAGCTATGCAATAGCTTAAAAACAAAAGAAAAATATACAGAACAAAGATCAGAAAGAAAGTATAGAAAGAAAAAAAAAACTTAACGAAGACAAGAGAATAAAAATTCTAGCTTTCCCTCCAACAATATTCTACCATGTGTTTCCTCTTAAACATATTTTATTTTCTTTGAACAATCATGTATTCTTTACTGCTGTATAATATTGTCAGAAATTCCATTTCATATATAATAAAACCCCTAACTCAACGATAATGTAACGTATTTTATGAATGTGACATAAATCGAATGATAAAAGTATACGGAGCATTTGACAAATAGTTCGCCCGTATTGATCTCTAAGTAGATCATATGAATGATTTATCGCTATTTGCGGAGTTCGAAATCAATTCTTCTTCTATAGAATAGATGAATTGATGGTTGGTTCTGGAGTGGCGACCTTATACTGGCAAACTCAGCATTGGAAGGCCACTCACAAGGTACACCGATGACTTGGTGAAAGACACGGGAATATGGATACGAGGTACAAAGAACAACGGCGAGGAAATTATTGATGAAATAATTAAGTACCTACATAAATTACAACGAAATAATTGACTAAGTTTTATCAAATCAAGATTATGGCCAGTCTAAGGACTACAAAAAATTGTCACATTGGAAATTGAATTGACTTGATTTTTTATGAAAATGAATACCCTAATCATGGCTTAGTTTATTTTTTTGCTGCCTTGACTTTATGACTTTTGGCGTAATTGAACTTTTAATGTTGCTACTAATATAAATCTTGGTCAAGATATCAAGATAATATGCTAGGCTTTATTTATTGAATTCATTTCCGAATTAGATAATACAAATAAAAATAACTGTTTGTGCTTAGAATATAGAGGCAAAAATGACACAAAATTACATTTTCATTACGATAAATACAATATCGAGTATCACATCACCAGGAAAAGTATTGCTTTAAGACATTTCAGCTGCCATTCAGCCTAATGATACAGAGATACAACAAAAAACATAGTCGTGACATCTTGTCGTTTGTTTAAAAATGCATTTTGTATATTCACATGGTGGAGGTACATAAAAGAAGAATAGGAGGTACATAGTTTTATTGACATAATATTTTGTAATCTCATCAACTTTGTCAACTGAGTCTATTACTAGTAATGTCTGAGACAACTTTGTATACTTTCATCACTTGACGCTAAAAAATATGCCAGCAAAATTTTGTTCGTGAATCTGCCATAACTCTTTGATTTTCAATTGTATTTTAGTGACAGCTGCGTATCATGAGTTCATATGAAAACAGAACTTCCATTATAAAATTTAGTTCTCATAATATATCGAACTATTTGGATAAGACCCTCTTTATTTAACAACCCCAGCTCTATTACCTACACATAAAGTCCTAAATCGCAAAACTAATGAACTGCCTGTTAAGTAGACAAAACATTTACATACTAGCTAATTTCAGCTTCAGACATGGTCGTTAGGCACGTAGCTGCTAATGCAAGTCTAGTACCTGATACAGCGTTTTTAAGGTTATAAATTCTTATATACCTGACCCGTTGCGAATGGTTCGTGAATTAAGAATTAGTTGTTGCTTACATTTAGTGGTGCCAAGGTAAAAGTAGACGAGTTTGAAATATTGAAAGATGGATTGAACACAAATGTTTTCTAAACTAGTTTCTACCAGAGGATTTGCCTGCGTGAAAATAGATAAGCTAGCCTATGTCACTCAGTGATAAAATAGTATTCTGATTGATGTAAAAAAAATATCCAAATAATATTTGTTAACATGTAATTTTTTTTAAATTAATAATAATTAGGTAGGTACTTCAAAAAAAATGTATATTACAGTTTTTTTATTGTTACCTTAGAAAAAGTCTTAATTTGTATATTTATTCGTGATATATTATACAACGTTAGTTATAGTATATACGGAACTCGAGACACGTGTCTAGAATTATATAAAACTAATTATAAAATTTCATAACTGCGTACCATGAATAAATCACAAAGTTATAAGCTTGTTATGTGAAAGAAAGAAAGAAAGAAAAACAGTTTATTTAAGTACGCGTTAAAGACGCAATCTTAAAAGTAGGTAACAGAACATAACATCAAAAAAGGGAAGATGTGCGTCTGCTCCGCGCAAAACGGCCGAACGCTCAGCATATAGCTATGGCCTCACACATAATACGTTGAGCTCACAGCGCTGGTTTTCAGCGTATGTATGTGACTAGGTTGTCCACAAAAATACGTAGTTAACGGGCCATCCGGACGACTGAGGGTTTATTTTACTCACGCACCCACCTGGGCGTTCGCGCTTAATACCCGCTATGACCTGCCGTGACTTATATTGTACTTAGTGTCATTGGTGTCCAACTTAAGTCTTTTAAAACTATTTTTTGGGATAATATATAGGTAACTTGGTGTAAATCGATTCAGTTATTGATTCTGAACAAAAAAATATTTAGGTTTGGCATATACTATGTATAAATAATGTTTTATGTTATATTATGAAATTGCGTTTCAATCTTTCAGTCTAGGAGACCGTGAGCGGGTATAGGTGTTACATGTTGTAACACCAATCCCGGTTCGCGCGGATGTAGGAAAGATATGATTGAATCTTTTTTCCTCGAAATGATAACGCAAACAATTCATCGTCAAGAATAAAATCTAACAAAGTTACAAAACTTATAGCAGAAGACTCATAAATGAAACTGAATTCGTTACAGAAATCTCTGTTGGCAAAACTATTTATAAGTTTGGCAATATCTCCTTCCTCTTTTCTCGTACGGATACGGACGTGAGTGAGTAATTTGATTTGCCGAATACTCGTCTGTTCATGTTTCAGAAATAGATGGGCGGTTAATTCAATCGAAAGAAAACTGCTCGTCATATATTTGACTAGCTTTTAGCCCTGGCTTTGCCCGCGTACATAAAATATGGCTGATGTCACTCAGGAATAATGCAGTTTTAGACCAGTACTTCCAGAGATTACCTCCTACAAACAAAAAAAAAAACTTTACTTCTTTATAATATTAGTGTAAAAAAGAAGATTACCAAGATTTGGGAGACAATTAAAAAGTGTAAAATCAAAAAGAAAAATACATTCAAAATTATTTTGTGTTAGATACCGAAGACAAAAACAGAAATACCGGTATCAAAAATTAAAGTTATTTTTGCACTTTTTTTGGATTCCGAATCCAAAGGATTCCGCCACGGGTGCCAAGCAGAGGTGTGGTAGTACTCTTCTTTAAGAAGGGCGACAATGCCCTGCTTAAGAATTAAAGACACATCTCACTTCTGAGCCATAACTATAAGCTGTTTTCCAGAGTCATCACGAACCGTCTTGCGCGCAGGTTTGACGATTTCCAGCCTCCCGAACAAGCCGAATTTCGAAAAGGCTTTAGTACGGTGGACCACATACATATTAGTGTGGCAGATTAGGCATGTTAGTCGATTAGGCGACGTTTGGGGGAGGCCTATGTCCAACAGTGGACGTCTTTCGGCTGATATGATGATGATGATGATCCAAAGGGTAAAAATGGGGGCCCTATTACAAAAACTCCACTGTCCGTCAGTCTTATAACCAGGCGGTTTCTCACGAACTGTGATAGTTACACAGTTACAATTTTCATATTTCTGTAGCTGCTACAACAACAAATGCTAAAAACAGAACAAATTAAATTTTATTATGAAAAAAAAAATTATTCATGTGGTACAAAAAGCTTCGTGCACGAGTCCGACTTGCTTTGACCGATTGTTTAGTGTTTTGTACATTGAAGTCGGGTTTTACAAGCTTTTATTTAGTTTCACCTATGCCGATGTTTGTATAATGTCTGTAATCAAATCTCGCAACTTAAATTTGACCCACTTCCCGGTTACCGATTGAGCTGAAATTTTGCATTCAAGTGTAAATCAGATAACAATGCAAAATAAATAGAACATGGAGCTGATCTGATGATAAACCGGAAGGTGGCTGTAGGAACTTGGTAGTTAAATGACATAACACCATCGAGTTTGGGCTCGTATGATTCCTCTTGACGAGTATTAAATATAGGTATACCGAGCTATAAAAGCTTGCTATGAAAAAAATTATTTTCATTTAAAGCTTGTTTTTTTGTAAAAAGTTATTTATGATCAAATTATTTAAAAGGGATGCATATTAAAGGCCAATGTACCCATAAATTATATATACCATTTTGCTTCACGTTAGCTAAAGTTTATTAAAACTGAAGGGTGGAAGATTTCTATCATATAAGTAAAGTTCTCACCGTAATTTTATTATGCAGCTTACTTAGTACAGAAAAAGTAATAAGAATGTTATTGGGATATTAAACTCCCTTGTTGTCTTGGAAAATCATCTAATGACAACCCCCGCTCTTGGGCGGAGCGGGAGATAGTGCCAGACTTTTACCGACTAAAAACCCACTTCTGTTCCTCCGTTGCCTTTCGTATAGGGGCTGAGCTAACTTTCAGAGCTAACCCTGGCCCCAATAGGCTTCGATCCAGCTGGGACCCTGTTGTTGCTGACAACTCTTTGAGGCACGCGGGAACAGTGCGCGCCGTCAACGACTTGTGCTTGGGTCGGACAGCGAGCTACCCATTGCTCCACGTCTGCAAGCCCGCGCCTGTGGTGGCCGGAAATCGGGATCGGAATCCCTGCGGTGGCTGGGGCGCTGTGAGCGCCGTTGCCTGATACACTGCTTCATAGAAGGAGGCGACCGCCTGCCACCCCTCCTCGCTCCGGACCATGGCCTGTTGTCTGGTGGTCTAAGCACGAGGTTCTCGGTTCTAAACTACATATTTCCTTCTATAAAATTGTAAATGTGAAGACTATGTTGATTGCTTTTTTTTTCTCCTAAACGTATGTCTGGCAATTTGATTGTTCGTCAAGTCGTTGAGCTCCTTAGTGATCCTGAGTTAAGCTTTGCGAATACTGACTAATGCTATGACTAGATAGGTTCATCTCTATGGTTCTTTCTTCAAAAGACTATCTCAGACTAATCTGCATAATTCTCATCATCATCATCATCATTTCAGCCGATACACGTCCACTGTTGGACATAGGCCTTCCCCAAGCGTCGCCACATCGAACGTTCCTGTGCGTCCCGCATCCATCGGTTTCCTGCTACCTTCACCAGGTCGTCGGTCCACCTTGTAGGAGGCCTTCCAACACTGCGTCTTCCGGCACGCGGTCGCCACTCCAAAACCTTTCGGCCCCAACGGCCATCTGTTCTGCGAGCAATGTGCCCTGCCCATTGCCACTTAAGTTTGGCAATTCTTTGTGCTATGTCGGCAACCTTAGTTTTCCTACCGATATCTTCATTTTTTATTCGATCACGCAAGGAAACCCCGAGCATAGCCCTTTCCATTGCTCTTTGGGTGACTTTAAGCCTTCTGATGAGGCCCATTGTGAGCGACCACGTTTCGGAGCCATATGTCATCACTGGCAACACGCACTGGTTAAAGACTTTCGTCTTGAGACACTGTGGTATGTTGGACGAGAAGATACCGCGTAGCTTCCCGAACGCTGCCCAACCGAGTTGGATTCGACGGTTGACCTCTTTCTCGAAGTTAGACCTACTCAACTGGACTGTCTGTCCGAGGTAGACGTAATCGTCCACAACTTCGAGTGTAGAGTCTCCGACCTTGATAGGAGTGGGCGCTACATGGTTGTTAATCATGATTTTGGTTGTATCCATGTTCATTTTAAGACCCACTCTTAGAGAAGCTCTACTGAGGTCATTGAGCATTGTGCTGAGCTCCTCCATAGTCTCCGCCATGACTATTATGTCGTCGGCAAACCGAAGGTGAGTGATGTACTCGCCATTGACATTAATGCCTAGTCCACTCCAGTCCAGAACCTTGAAGACATCCTCCATTGCGGCCGTGAACAGTTTCGGAGAGCCTCTCCCTGCCTCACACCTCGCTGCAGGAGGATAGGTTTCGAGGTCTGGTCCTGGAGTCGGACTGACATGGTGGCGTTTTCGTACAGACACCTCAGCACTTCGATGTACCGATAGTCAATTTGGCACCTTTGGAGAGATTGCAGCACAGCCCAAGTCTCGATCGAATCAAAAGCTTTCTCGTAGTCCACAAACGCTAGGCAGAGAGGCAGGTTATACTCCTTGGTCTTCTGTATGACCTGCCGTAGCATATGTATGTGGTCTACGGTGCTGAAAACTTTTCGGAATCCGGTTTGTTCGGGAGGCTGGAAGTCGTCAAACCTGCGCGCAAGACGGTTCGTGATGACCCTGGAAAACAGCCTGTAGACATGGCTCAGAAGTGAGATGGGGCTGTAATTCTTCAGCAGGGTTTTATCACCCTTCTTAAAGAAGAGTACCACCACACTTCTGCTCCATACCTGTGGTGTTTTTCCCTCGAGTATAACGGAATCGAACAACTTCTGAAGGGCCTTTAGGACTGGTTTTCCACCCGCCTTCAGGAGCTCAGCCGTAATTCCGTCCTCACCCGACGCCTTGTTGTTCTTAAACTGCTTCAGAGCCATCCTAATCTCGTACAGTGTGTCGAGTCAATCTAGCTCTTGGGTCGTTTGCCAGATTTGTAGCGGGTTTGGAGATTGACGTGTATAACTGTCCATAAAATGGCTCGATCTCTCCCAGAAGCTCCGATTTGGCGGATATGACTCTACCATCTTCGGTCTTCAGTTTCGTGAGCTGGCTTTGCCCAATAGACAAATCCCGTGCAAAAACTTTGGAGCCCTTATTCCGCTCAATCGCGTCCTTAATCCTCTCGGTATTAAATCGGCGAAGGTCGCGTTTCAAAAACTTCGAGATCTGTTTATTGAGCTGCCGGTACGTGCACGCATTATCTGAAGACTGCAAAGTCATTTCACGCCTCTTCTTCATGAGCTCGAGAGTTTGATCCGTGAGCCTCTTGGTCTTACTTGTACGGGTCTTAAAAAACTGAGACCCGACTGTATGGACAGCTTCCACGAACCCATCATTATATTTGTCCACGGAGTTTCCTAGGCACTCGAAACGGTTTTGAAGTTCATAATTCTCATGTGATTTGACAATTACATATTATTTTACTGTATGGATTTTAAAGAAGACTTTGACCCCTGAGTTTGTTTCGGTGTTTCTTCTTAGGATAGTCAGCTAGGAATCACCGTCAGTTTAAAATGACGAAAAAAACTGACGTTTAAAAGTGTTTATTAAACCTATTTGCAAAACGAATAAATATCAGTTGTCATTTATTGTCGGGTCGGGCATAACATACATGTCTTTTTTAAGTAAATTTTTGGGATTCCGAATTTCTATAATTTTTTCTCTCTTCGTTATTTGACACGAAATTCCGAAAAATGTTTTGCACTTTTTCACGTTTACATTGAAGTTAGTTATATTTTCTTTTCTGTATTTTTTTATTTTTATTTTTGTTGCGGTACAGATCAGTTCGATTTATACCTCTTCCTTCAGTTAATTATCGTCTACACGTGTAAACAAAGCAGTTTTACTTGTTACGACAGTTCTTCTACGATTTTATGAGGAGTTCCTTTCCATATCTTCGAAGTTCGTCATCAGATTATAACAATATTTCTATGGGATCAATTCTAGAGTACCTACCTATTAGCACTTATAAAAAAAAATCAAAATCAGTCCACAATTGACCGAGAAATCGGCAAACATACAAAAATAAATACAGCCGAACATAACCTCTTCCTTTTACAGTCGGTTAAATGTAGCTTATTACTTTGTAGTAATATAAATACCTGCATCAGGTCCTATAATAACGAGTGCAATATTGGATATCATAAAACTTACCTCACAGTGAGGGGTAGGTACCCGTCCGTTATTGTCTTGCCTTACGTACCAGGTACGTGCATATAGTCTCCGTGTTCCCCTTTATTATAACACAAGCTTTTGACATCAGCTTCGCCTGTGTCAAAGGTGAAAATGAATACAACGGTGACAAACTATCAGGATAATAAGTATACTTTTTTAAAATGGAAACTGGTAGGCTTAGCTTAGATTAACGTCTACCTAGATATTCGACAGGCCTGTTGGTCTAGTGGTTAGTGACCCTGACTGCTATGCCGGAGGTCGTGGGTTCGATTCCCACCCAGGACAAATGTTTGTGTGATGAGCACGATCATTTGTTGTGTCTGGGTGTAATTTATCTATAATATGTGTGTATTTAGAAATATATAAGTATGTTTATCAGTTGTCTAGTACCCATAACACAAGCTCTGCTTAGCTTGGGACTAGACGGCGCTGTGTGATATTTGTGGAATATAAAAAAAAGGATGTGCTCCTATAAATCTGGTGAGACGAAGTGTTTGACAACGTCGAGCTTACGACCTTTTAGGAACCACGGGCGTTCAGAGTTGGGACTTTGCCCGCCCATCGAGTGATCCAAGGAAGACGGTGGTACAGTGATCAGGTGCTGCCGTGCACAATGAGGCTCAGGAGAGACCGTTGTACAGTCTTCTCAGGGATGTGCCTTAACAGGCGTTGCACAGACCGGTTCCGGATTGGTTTTTTTAAGAGGTAACGGCCCCACTTCTATGTGCTGACGTTAATCATCGGGGTGATTATATGATTATCCCCGAAGTCCGGGCACCTTTTAAAGGTTTCCCCTTGAAAACAAAAAAGCCGGCCAAGTGCGAGTCGGACTGTAACAAACATACAGACTCACCTTATTAATATTATTTTAAGGATATTAAGTATATTATGAGATTTATTTCTCCTTACACAGCTAGTAATCTTTTGTTGATAAAAATATGTGGGGTAACCGACAAGAAATAATAACATGTTACGTTGTTCCATAAATAAGAAAATCTTATATTTTTTTCAAGCTAGAAAAGACCGGTGTTACACATGACAGAAAAGATTATAATTATGACGTCATCAAGGTCTTGCCTTGGTAAAGGCCATGGTCCGGAGCGAGGAGGAGTGGCAGGCGGTCACCTCCTTCTGCGAAGCAGTAATGCTAACACAGGAGGAGGCCGACCGCATCAGGCAACCGCGCTCCCGCCGCCGCCGGGATTCCGATCCCGATTTTCGGCCACCGTAGGCTCGGGCTTGCGGACAGCAGACAATGGGTAGCTCGCTGGCCGACCGTCCGGTAACTGTTGCGTCAAAGCCTACTGGGGCCAGGGTTAGGTTCGAAAGATAGCTCAGCCCCTGTATGAAGGCACGAAGGTACGGGGTGGGTTTTTAGTCAGTAAGAGTCTGACACTATCTCCCGCTTCGCCCAAGAGTGGCGGGTGTAATTACATGATTTTCCCACCGAAAAAAAAAGTCATCAAGTGTAACGACTGCCAATAATCTTTCCTGTCATGTCAGCTGGAAATATCATTATTTTGTTACATTGGTGATTATGGAAAATATAAGAATTTTCATGAGCTTCACCAAGTCTTTTTATTAAAAGCTTTTATTTAATATTATATTTTTAATTTTGGAAGATGTACGAGCGATTGAAGCTTAGTCACTTTCCATGGAATCAACCGACGATTATCCTTATATATTTAGACTGGCCAGGTCAGCCGGGCCGGCCGGGCCAGGTCCAGTGGTTAATGGACCTGACTGCTATGCCGGAAGTCGTGGGTTCAATTCCCACCCATGAAAAAATATTTGTGTGATGAGCATGATGATTTGTTCTGTGTCTGGGTATAATTTATCTATATATGTATGTATTTAGAAATATACTTATAAATATGTTTATCAGTGTTCTAGTACTCGTAACACAAGCTCTGCTTAGCTTGGGACTAGACGGCGTTGTGTGAAAGTTGTGGAATATTATTATTATTAACCCTGTACACAGTCAAGGGGGTGTAGACGGGGTCCCAAACAACACCTATCGGGACCCAAGCCAACCTCACCTGCACGTGGTGTATCCTGCTGACTTACAAACGAGGCTCTGGCGACCCGCCAACACGCACTGGTCCAGCGTTGCGGGTTATTCCTAACCCCCCCCAAATGCACAGATGCACAGATGCATAGAAATCAGGCCCCAAGTGCTCGGCGACTCCAGCGGTTGTGCTAACGTGGACGGGCGCGGGCGCAGCCCTGGGGTCCCGGGTGCTAAGAATATCAGAAGGCTTAAAGTCACCCAAAGAGCAATGGAAAGGGCTATGCTCGGAGTTTTCTTGCGTGATCGAATCAGAAATGAAGATATCCGCAGGAGAACCAAGGTTGCCGACATAGCACAAAGAATCGCCAAAATTAAGTGTCAATGGGCAGGGCACATTGCTCGCAGAACAGATGGCCGTTGGGGCCGAAAGGTTCTGGAGTGGCGACCGCGTACCGGAAAACGCAGCGTTGGAAGGCCTCCTACAAGGTGGACTGACGACCTGGTGAAGGTAGCGGGAATCCGATGGATGCGGGACGCACATGATCGTTCGTTGTGGCGACGCTTGGGGGAGGCCTATGTCCAACAGTGGCTGTCTATCGGCTGAAATGATGATGATGATGACACAGTATGTGTGTAGATGACCCCAATATGTGGGAATCTATTGTAACATATGGAAAACAAAGCGGACTAGTTACTAAGAACTATCTCTACCTAAACTTGGAAATGTAATTTAAAATTATGTTACAAACAAGTATTAATTAAATTGTTTGTATTCGACTCTTCACGTGATCAGAGAACGAGGCTTTTCTTTGGCCTTACAGCAAAGTTTGTCTGTAAAAAATTGCTCTTAGCAATAAGACCGCCCATTGTTACATCGTATTCATTTTGAACTCCTGCAGATGTTTTTTATTGCTGTGTACAATAACTAATCGATCTGTCTACCCATCTGTCAAAGCTAGCTGTATTCTGGGAGTTGTTCTCATTGAAAACGATGTAGATATATATTTTTTTTTTGCCCAATGAGTTCTTTTTATAAGCGTTCTCGTCAGTTTTTAGGGTTCCGTACCTCAAAAGGAAAACACGGAGCCCTTATAAGATCACTTTGTTGTCCGTCCGTCTATCTGTCTGTCTGTCAAGACCCTATATCTCGAGAATGCGTGGACGTATCAAATTGAAATTAAAACCATACACTCAGGTCTGCGATCCCTTCAAGCTGTGAAAAACTCAAACTTCTAAGTTAACAAATAAAAAAGAAATAGCCGTTTATGTCGCAAAAAAACGTATATTTTGATACTCTTAAAAATCGAAATTCATAGGGTACTTCCCGTTGGCCCAGAGTCTTGAAATTTGGCACAAAGCAAGGTCTTAAAGCACAGGTATAGGAAAAAATCTGAAAACAGTTTTGTTGCTACCTAGGTCTCAAAAAAAAATATTCTGAAATATCTTCAAGACTCCATTCGGGAATTGTAGTTTGCATGGAACCCTCAGTGCGTGAGTCCGACTCGCACTTGCCCAGTTTTATTTATTTATTAGTTAAGTTATTAATATGTGGAATTCTCTGCCGGTGTCTGTTTTCTGATAGCTACAACTTAGGAGACTTTTACATCAAGAGTGAATAGGTCACTTCTAGACAAGCGTGCTCCATCTTCGACCACATCATTGCTTACCATCAGGTGAGATGGTGGCTAAACGCGAGCCTATCAATAATAATAATGAAAAAAATGTTTATTGTAGTTACATTCTGTTGTAAATATTTTTTAGATACTTAAAATCTTTGTCAAATGATTTGTAAAAGTTATTAGAACCCTTGTAATCAAACGTTGAATCTGTTTAAAGTTTGTTCTGAAACTCGATGAGCAAGGAAAGTCTTTGTACTATTTGAGAAGTTTTGAGAATACATTGAAAGTTGAAGCTGGGTGATTACTAAAGTTATTTACGTAGGCATTGTTTTATTAAGTTTGTCAAAGTTATTTTCTTAAGTTATTTTAAAATAACGGCACATTCTTCTACACTGATAAATAAATTAACCATTTATGTTAAAATACTTTATTGAACTCTTTAATAAAACAATGGTTCAATCTTAGCTGTGCTTGAGTATTTGGAGGTATGCGGAACAGAGAGTAAAGTCCCACATACCTCCGTTGAAAAGGGAGGATCCTCCGGCCAGACAGGTGTTATAGTCTGGTGGGCTACTGCCCGATAGATGATTTCGGGCTGTCGTATATGTTCAAATCGTGCGGAGAACTGTGAATGCGCGATGCAGGATTTCGTACTTTCTTCGTAGTTCTTATGTGGCGCCATAGATGTCGCTACATCACTCCCCTCCGGAGATCGGAGATCGATGGTTCTTTGATGCTTCATGATGCGTGCCAGGCCAGTGATAGGTTGGTTCCAGTGGGTCGGAACCGATGCCGCATAGTTCTCGGTGAGTCGGAACTGCGGTGATGCCCCAGTGAGTCGGGGTGTTTGCTATCCCAGTGAGTCGGGATAATGCCCCAGTGAGTCGGGGTGATGATGTCCCAGTGAGTCGGGATGATGCCCCAGTGAGTCGGGGTGGTGCTGTCCCAGTGAGTCGGGATGATGCCCCAGTGAGTCGGGGTGGTGCTGTCCCAGTGAGTCGGGATGATGCTGCAGGCTCCAGTGAGTCGGAGTAGTGCTGCTGGCTCCAGTGAGTCGGAGCGGTGCTGTACGACGTAGGGCTTGACTGTTGGCGTCGACCAGGAGAGGTTCTTCATGGCTCTTCATGTGACTGGCCGAAGGTGCGGTATGCCAAGCCAAGGTCGCTGATGAGGCTGAAGGTGATGACCAGGTATGACCAGGTAGGCATGCTGGTGGTCAGGATACCCTCTATAGCCGTGGGTGCTGGCTGTATGGCTCGCTGCTCGAAAGCTTGAGGAAGTGATGATGACGTCACGAAGTAGTAGCTGCACGAAGGCTGCGTTGACGTTCATACTCGAGGGTCACCAGTTTGGTGGAATGGGGAACAGAGAGTAAAGTCCCGCAAACCTCCGTTGAAAAGGGAGGATCCTCCGACCAGACAGGTGTTATGGTCTGGTGGGCTACTGCCCGATAGATGATTTCGGGCTGTCGTATATGTTCAAATCGTGCGGAGAACTGTGAATGCGCGATGCAGGATTTCGTACTTTCTTCGTAGTTCTTATGTGGCGCCATAGATGTCGCTACAAGTATATTAGAATTATCTTGAGATGCAACTCTTGATGGAGAAAAGATCACAATCCATTCTTTGCATGTATTTTGAAAGAAATTTCTGTAAAAATAAACATCACCTAAGTACGTATTTACTGTTTCTGTCTTCTTTTCTTTTATTAAAAAAAAAAACAATTTATTTAGTTGTCTCCACAAATTACACTTTAAACGTCAGCATGTTGTTTGGCAGAAAAACATAAGCACTTAACAGATGAAATTGTAATTTGTGGGAGATCTGGATGAGTCTAAACTAGACATAAGCCTGTATCTTAGAACTCTAGGCACTCCCATCATCAAAAACTTAACAAAAAAACTATTTGCCCATTCTTTGTGCATTAGAGTATATGGACGTGTGTGTATGTAAAAGTGGAGGTGTGTGCATAATATACTTTACATATATTTTTATATAAATATTATGTAAGTGTGTACATGTATTGTTAAATAAATAAACACTTTTACTTAATTACAAATGAGAGTAAATGTAAGTGGCTCTATTTATGGTGTAGTAATTTAAATAGGACTTCTAATTACTTTGGCTAAACGTTAAAGTCTAAAAGTACCTAATAACTGTCCAGAGTCAGTAATTAGTTTGCTACTAATTACTAGTGGTTAATTCTAATGGCTGGTTTAACTTCCGAATTGAGTAATAGTTGTTAAAACGTGTCACACCCTACTTTAATGCCAATGTTGTAGGCAACTAAGGGTAGTTTAAGGCAAAAGTTTGAAAAATCTATACATCTTCTATATCGATACATAAATAAAATTGGAGTGTCGGTTTGTAATAATGAAATAATTGTTTTTTACTACATGCATACGAATATATATACGGTACATACACCAAAATTACATTTTTTACAATTTTTGTCTGTCTGTCTGTCTGTTTGTCTGGGCTAATCTCTGAAATGGCTGGACCTATTTTGACGGGACTTTTTTGCAGGTAGCTGATGTAATAAGAAGTAACATAGGCTACTTTTATTTTAGAAAAAAAAAAAAACCTGTAGTCCACGCGAACGAAGTCGCGGGCACAGCTACGAGTAGTTTATAATATTATTAAATAATTATTCGTCTTTTTTGTGTATGTCGTGACCAGATGTCAGAATTAACCACTTCATGATATGGCCAACTAAAACCGGACAGATCGTTTAAACTTTATTATGCAAATTATAATTCCCGAATGGAGCCTCGAAGATTTTTCCGAATTGCATTTTTTTTTTGTGACGTACGTAACAACAGATTTACTGTTTTCAGATTTATTCCTATACCTATGCTATAAGACCTTGCTTTGTATCTTTCAGGATTCGGGGTCAACGGGAAGTACTCTATAAATTTCGATCTTTGAGAGTTCAAAATATACGTTTTTATGCGACATAAACGGCCTTATCTTTTTCATTTGTTAACTTAAAAGTTTGATTTTTTTCACAGCTTGAAGGGACCGCAGGCCTAAGTATATGGTTTTAATTTCAACTCGATACCTCCACGCGTTCTACCTCAAAAGGAAAAAAACGGAACCCTTATAGAATCACTTTGGTGTCCGTCTGTCTGTCTGTCTGTCAATACCCTTTGTCTCAAGAACGCGGGGAGATATTGAGGTAAAATAAAAACCATATAAACATAAAACTGCGGTTTGAAGCTCTAAAAAAATTAAACTTCTAGATTAACGAAAAAAAAGATACGGCCATTAATATAGCAAAAACCGTATATTTGGACAATATCAAGGGAATCAAAATTCATAAGGTACTAATGAAGACAAAAGTGCATGGAGAGCCTAAGGTCGACTTTTGCCTGTACCTTACAGGCAAAAGTATATAAGTTTGCAATATGTTTCATGAGACGACTAGATGGCGCTGTTCAATAATTTAAATAACACTACAAAGCTTAATAACCTTAGTATGCAGAGGCACTTAATAAGTTTTAATACCTAAAATAATGACTAAGAAATAATAATATATTTATATTCAAATAAACATATTTTTTTTTATTTTCTTGTTTCCGAGTACTTAATACAGCGCCATCTAAACCAAACCAAATAAACCAATTGGTAAATTAATTAATTCGATTACAGATGGCGTAGATCATAAATAATTAAAGAATCCACAAAGTAGCTCTCATTTTCGCATTCTTTAGTAATTAGATCGGTAGCTCAGGTGGATAAGGATGACAGAATAACAAAGCTCGTTCTACAGGGTGCTGGTTCAAAACCCAGTTCTCAGTCGACTTCTTTTTAATTTATTTTTTATAATATAATTTATATTTTATTTTTAACATTTTTAAACGTTTTTTATTTAATTTTTTGTTATAAATAGTATAAAAAATGTGAGGTATAAGATGTATAAATGAATAAAGGCATAATATACAAGTATATATATACTACTATATTTAACATTATATATATAAATTAATTTAGTATATATATATACATAAATTACTTTCATAATTGGTGATAAGTATTAGTATTATTAGTAACAAACATTTATGTAAGAAAATCTAGATATATTCTTTTTACAGATTAAGATTTAATAAGTTTAATTCTCGTAAAGGATAAGAAATAAAACTACTTTACTGATATTTTAGTTTAATACATTTAATTTTCAAAGAAGAATACAATTTATTTCTTTCTTTCTTATACAGTCTATATCCTAACAGCTTTACACCCAATTAACAATTATTTAATTCACTTGTTTTAAGAAATACAAGTAAAATTTATAACTGAATAACTAAATTACAAAATAGAAGACATTAACAAAGTAAAACTGTTTAATAGATATTATAATTATTCTAAATCAAAACTGTGTTGTGCTATTCTTCTATTATTTTGATTTATTAAAAAAAAATACCTAAATTTTTTACCTAATTATAAATTATAAAAATATTACGTTTTGCATAAATATGGTTAGTGGTATTGACTTTAATGATTGATTTGTGCATTATGTTATGACTAAGGTTCAAAGCTTAAGTATTCGTTCCAAAACGGGGAAGAAATTGAAGCTAAACCTCAAATCAGTAACAATTGTAAGACCGGGTTATAGCTGTCACTTTGGGACAGAGTTGTTTATAATAATAAATAAATAATTTATTATATTGGAAAGGAATCTAAATTTATGTTGTTTTTATTTTAATTTCTTATATTATAAGAAATTAAAATCATTACTATAATAACATTTTGTTGTTATAAAGTAGTGCATTTTATCCCACTTACACTAAGTTTGAACACTGTAATTTATCAAATAAATTATAGCTACCCCGGTCTTTGTTATTACTCAATCCAATAGTCAATACTTAATTTTTTTAATAACTCGTATATTTTGATCGATTACAGCCTGCAAGCGCGAACCCATGGAGTTTATTAATTTTTCACATAAATTTTGACCCCGTATAGAATCCCATACCTGCATGCAGTGAGTACTCAGTGCTTCCTTAGTCCCACCTTTAAACCATAACGCCCCATAAATTTTCAATGGGGTTTAAATCTGGCGATCTCGCAGGTCAAGGAATAATCCGTATGTCCGATTGCTGACTAAACCACTCTTGCACATTATGGAATGGTGTATAGGACAACTGTCCTGCACGAACGTTATCACTGGGACGTCTTCTACAGGAAAAACATTCCGCACGGTGGGCAACATGACGTCATTCAGCACATCTATGTAGTTTACACTGTTTGCACGACTGGGTATTACAGTAAGTTCTCCTGGTCCTGCAGCACTCATCCATCCCCACATATTCACTGTTATACGACCGGATTCACGGTTAGGCACAATGTGATCACTATCATAACGCGTATTACTCCTACGCCACAACATAACTCGCCCGTACTGGCTAGACTTGAAAGTCTTTTCATCACTGAAGATAACGTTGCTCCAGTCGAAATTTCTGTATTTCAAAGCGAACTCCAATAGTGCTCTTTTATTAGCTTCAGTTAGCAATGGCTTAATAGCATGTCGACGATAATGCAGACCTTCACTATGAAGAGCACGATACACCGTCCGCAAAGATATATCAAACAACTCTGCGTAATATCTTGTTTGTCTAAAGCCATTTTCCTCATAACCTTGAACCATAAGTTGACGTTGGTCTGAGTCAATATGGCGTCTTCTGCCAGATCTACTACGGTGTTCCAACAAACCCTCTTCTTGAAACCGCTTTATCAATAAAGTGACAGTCTTTACCTGTAAGAGAAATATATTATTTATTATTTTTGTATATCGATAACCATGGATAATAAAATAAATAACGAACAGTGATTTTAAAACATTACTTACGTTTAAGCCAGTTTCTCTCGAAATTTCAGAATAATTTAAGCCTTGATTATGCAATGCTATTATTTGGGCCCTCGTAGCCATATCAATATTTGAACGCGAACTCATGATAAAAATAAATATTAAAAACTTTTTAAACGCAATCGTAACTGAACTCACTCAAAAATAGTAAAGAACGTTATGATTGAACAAAAAGATTTAATTTTTATATAGTCAATATTAAACTACCCTCAATTCTTTTAAGATTTATGATACGGGTTAAAGTCGCTAAGCAACTTCAATATAATAAAGGGAAGGATAATTTCAACTCATTGCGTAATGACGCAATGGTCAAGTGGCTAGTGGTGCCGGCAAATTTTATGTTACCGAGTTCGAATCCTAGTTATTACGTGCTTTGCTTTATAAGGTTTGTAATATCGTAGGAGAATTTGTGTTAAAATTAAGTAATATTGTAACTAGCATAAAACAAGATAATATTCTTTAACGAGAGATGTATATTTTCCAATCCAACTACTATACTAGCGCCATCTATGTTATCCAAGACATATTACTATGGCGATGAAACCCTGTACAAACGATTTTGGTTTGGAATCCTCCATGCACTTTTGTCTTCATTAGCACTTCCCGTTGACCTAAGATCTTGTTTTTTATTGTATAAAGTAAGGTCATATAGTACAAATACGAGAATAAATCTGAAAACAGTAAATTAGTTGTTACGGCAAAAAAAACATTTTTTGGGATTCAAAAAAATCTTCGAGACTCCATTCGGCAATTGAAATATTTAGTTAAGAAAGTCTGTACGGAACCCTCAGAGCGCCAGTCCGACTTGCATTTGCCCAGTTTTTTTTTGTCTTAATCGCCTTTTTATAAAAATAATTTTATTAGATTCTCATCAACATTTGAGGACGCTTTTGTTACGCAGTTAGATCAGTGGCATATCCTGAAAGTACTCCTAGGCACGGTGCGTATTGTTAGTTCTTTACTTAGGAGCCTCTCCGTTAGTTTGGACTCTATTTTTAATTCAATTTTAATATGTTAATATTTAAAATTTTAAATAATAAATGTATATTTAGAAAGTAAATGGATTAATGTGAAAGAAGAAATTAGGTTGCGCTGACCCAAAATAAATTGGGGTAACCCAAGATTTTGATTTCGGTCAACAGGCTAAAAATGATATTTGCATTTGTTGATGCATTTGATTATACGTTTCACAGCCTGTAAATGTTTATTATAATGATCGAGACGATATATTACTAACCTTAACTGCTTTAAAGGTGATTGAAAAACTTGTGATCTTTGTTTTCTTTGTTTACCAAATAAAACATATAATGTAAAACACACTGTATGTTACTTAAGTAAAGTTCTTAATCGATTAAATGGGGTGTCCCAGGGCTGTATTTTGGGTCCAACTCATTTACTGCATATATTGCGTTGTGTTAATTTGTGTTGTTTGTCTGTTTTCAAAGTTAAATTGAGTTCAAAGTCCTGTAATGTGTTTGGTTCGATTGTAGTTAGTTTGGCAACATATAATGGATGGCAAAATTAAAAAAAAGTTGTTAATGATAGTAGATAGATAAGTTTAATTAGAAGTGGATATTTATATATATAAGCAAGAACTTTTTCGATTACATACGAAAGTAGTCATGTTGGAAAAACTTTTACGTACTTACTTCTACCCGCGGCTTTGCTCGCGTCTATTGTATTATAGTACAGTTAAGATAAAATATATTTTAATCCACCCATAGTCTACCTGTGTACTAAATGTCATCTAAATCAATCGTTACCGCAAACCATTGAGGCTTAATAGTGATTAATAAACTCCCAAACCTTTACGTAATATATTTCATTGACAATAAACTCGAATATTATTCAAAAGGAACATGGCATTGCAAATTACAAGCTGAATGTATGCTTAAATTTGCCAAAATCAGTTGAGTGGCTTAAGAATGCTAAACGTTGTAAATAAAAGGCAGGCAGAATGAATTATTTTTGCATTAACAATTTTAATAATTATGGATATGAATTAAATTCATGTTATTATTTGAGTTCCATTAATTTCTGCTTAATTATCGTTACTTATCGTTATATTTACATACATATGAATGTCTTAATTTTAGATGTGAATTTACTTCAAGCGCGTAGTATTTAATCAAAATGTAAGTTGACAGCGTCTCCCGAAGTTTTATTTTATATTAAATTTTAATTATCTCGTATAATAAGATTTTGCTGTTAGCAATTTATGTGTGTTTCACAGAAGGTATCGTGAAGGTACGGATCGAAGTAAATGTTGTTGATTGTAAGTCAAATAATTCGGCTTCATAATGTCAATGCGGGTGTATGGAAGTAATTTAAATGGATAATAAAACATTGTGTATATGATGACGTAGAAGAAATTTGTTTGAAATTGAAAAGCGATTTAAAAAAGCTGTTATATACGGGTAAAACAATACAATGCAGTGAACCGCATAGTAGTCCAAGAGCTAGTTATGAAGTCTCTAATTTTCGATTGCCTGAGGTAAAAATTCCGATGTTCTCCGGTAATACCGCGAGCAGCGCACCTATCGGGAAATATTGTAACTAAGTCTGAATATACGGAAACGTGACGTAAATCCGGTAGTGTGTTATTGATATACAAGTCGACCCTCGGTCATGTACATGGTAAAAAACATACCTAAGCATAATCAGCCAAAATCTTTCGATCTAAATACAATCACGGTGGCCAATTTCAACGAGGCCTGCAGGTACGTAAGAGATATTATAGTGTTCAAGCGTGTATGCAAACACAGGTGCACTTTATCTTTCTCTCCTATATCCGTTGGGATGGCAATCTTGAATGACTGGGGAGAGATCAGGCCAATGGTTGAGGCCATGGTCCGGAGCGAGGAGGAGTGGCAGGCGGTTGCCGACTTCTGCGAGGCAGTAATGCTCGCAAAGGAGGAGGCAGACCGCATCAGGCAACGGCGCTCTCGCCGCCGCCGGGATTCCGATCCCGATTTCCAGCCACCGTAGGCGCGGGCTTGCAGACAATGGGTAGCTCGCTCTCCGGCCGTCCGGTGACTCTCCGGACCAAGGCCAAGTCGTCGACGGCGCGCACTGTTCCCGCGCGCCTCAAGGAGTTGACAGCAACAGCAAGGGCCCAGCCAGGTCGAAGCCTACTGGGGCCAGGGTTATCCGAAAGGGAACTCGAGCCCCGGTATGAAGGCTTGAAGGAACGGGGTGGGTTTTTTAATCAGTAAGAGTCTGACACTATCTCCCGCTTCGCCCAAGAGCGGGGGTTGTCATTGGATGTTTTTCCCACCTAAAAAAAGGCACGGCATATAACACAAGTAATTAAATTAGATTGTTTAGTCCGATTGCCAAGTTAATCTAGGTCATCAAGGTCTTTTAAGTATGGACTGAATAAACTGTTGCTCCACCGTGTCTTTCGGGCGTTCCGCACAGTGGCGACATCCGGGCAAAATCTTCGAGATTTGAATCGGGAATTGAACTGTTTTCATAGATCTATAAGTTTGTACGGAATCTTCTGTGTGCGAGTCAGACTCGCACTGGCCCAGTTTTTGTTTTAGCCCGCACTGTTCAACTGCAAGCAAACGGGAATCAAGGGTTTTGCAGCTACATGGGGTTTATTTGTAACTCGACATACTCCAGACAGGAGGGATGCTGTGATGATCTATTTGCATTGATTTAGTTCCCGAGGAAGCTTATGCGGACCTCCATCGACTTAAAGAAATGCCAAATTTTCAATTTTCTTATTTTCCAAGCTTTTTCTATCCCACACCTTGGCCAAGGCCTCCTTTCACTCCTTCTTTCTTTCCACGAATGAGATAGCGATACGAATTAGACAGATTCCGCCAGAATTGGCAAGAGGAAGTTTTCAATTAGCAGGTAAAACAAGTTCTAACGGGAATACATTGAGCTACAAGTCACGAGCGGTAATGGCCCCGACTTACGAGTAGGTTGCGGATTCAAACCCAGCCAGGCGCATTACTTTGTGTAATTTATTTCATAACCACTACTCTCAAAACGGTGAAGGAAAACATCGTGAGGAAACCAGCATGTTCTAGAACCAAAAATTCGAAGACATGTTTTTTTTTTTTTTTTCGATGGCCAAAATCATCTTATGACAACCCCCGCTCTTGGGCGGACTTGACATTCACCAACCCGCACTGCGCCCACGTGATGGATTACGGCCCATTCCCTCTCCTAGAGAGGAGGCCTGAGTCCCAGTGATGGGATTATTAAAAAGACTGATGATAATGATGATGACAAGTCACCTAGTATTTTTATGTACCATACTGGCAATACTTGTAAATAAACTTAAAAAAAATACGGTAATGAAAGAAAAAAGTCTACTATCTGTTACTTCTAAAACATACTACAACCACCAAAACAAAATTATATCAGAGAAGTTTACTACAATTACACTAGTTTGAAATTAGTTCCAAAATTAGAAACCCAAATTAACACCACGAAATTTCTACTGAGTTAATTTCCATATCCAAAAGTTCAGAAACAGTAATTTTTAGAAATTCAGTGCATAAGGAAGCTAACTAAAGGCTATAACATAACCATTAGGAGTTCTATACGCAGATTTTCAACCACTAACTGTATTTGGCGTAAAACCGCTTGTAGTCAAGTACAGCTACGCTTAAGTTTAAGATAAAGGTCGCAAAGAAGCCTGAGCGGAAGCGAATTGCTATTTAAAAATAAAGGGCAAGAATAATAAAAAAAATATAACCAACCACATGAAAAATTTAGATATGGTGGTGAACTCGAACTTTTGTGAATTGAATAGAGAGAAGTTAAAAGGCAATAGAAAATGTTTTTAAGAACCATTTAAAGGGTGATAAAAACCCTACAAGACAAAAATACGCTTAATATTGCTGTAGCAACATCTGATATCACCTCATATCGCCACATATTTAACAAAGGTCACAAATTGGACACCACCGATAAGCACAACACAGGTCACGGTAGATCACAACGGGTATTAGACGCCAGCTTACAGCTGGGTGTGGGAGCAAAACAATCCTTCAGTCCCCCGGATGGCCCGATGACCGTGCATTTGTGCGGACAACCCGGTAGCATAACAAGCTTATAACTTTGTGATTTTTCATGATACAGTTATGAAATATTGTTCACAGATGATTTACATAAAAATACTAGACTCGTGTTTCGGGTATTAAATATACTAAAACTAACGTTATATAATCGTTTAAAATGAACTATCAGGAAGTTGTCTGGACCAGACACAACACCCGTCTAGTCGTAGTACAGTTTACACTCTGGTTTGCATATCTCTAAAATGCATTAAAATCAGCTACAGGAAAAATACGAGGCAATTGCTGAACAGGTAAACATCATTTTTGCGTAAAGATTTAAATTTATAGGAATTTAAACGACTTTCCCGATAGCTATTTGTAGTAATTGAGTATTTTTCACGTCCTACCCGCTTTCTGTGTGACTTCAACTTTGAATAGGTAAGTAGTTGAAGTACCTTACCAATTTGTTGAAGTGCCTAAGAATTTGCCTGGGAAGAAAATGTAGTATTTATTCAAATGTACTGTGTATATTTTAGATTAAACAGCATATTTACAATGATAATCTTTGGCACAATAATACAGAGGTTTTAAAATCAGCATCTTATTAAAACAAAACCCTTTGGTTTAGTAGTTTATCATGACAGTTTTATGCTCCTTATTTTTAAATAATGTCTAGTTGCTAAAAAAAGTTTTTATATACATGTGGGTGAAGAAGGAGGCCAAAGGAAAGTTCGATGGATTGTATAAGGAACTAGCTTTTGTCCGCGGCGTCGCCCGCGTAGGTACATAAAATATAGCCTATGTCACTCCGAGATAAAGCAGCTTTCTATCGGTGAAAAAATTTTACCAATCGGGCCGGTACTTCCAGAGATTACCCCCTACATACAAACTTACAAATTTTACCTCTTTATAATATTAGTTTAGATGATATAAAAGAAAAGGGAGTCAATGTTAGCGTGACTGCTGTTAGGATAGAATGTAAGAAAAATACGGAACAAAGACAGTAAGATAATGATGATAATGATGATGATGAGGACCCTGGTTTCTAAAATTTAAATGAAGACTTCATCACCATTATCATCATCAATTTAGTCGAAAGAAGCTCACTGTTGGACATAAGCCTCCCTAAGTGTCGCCACAACGATCGTTCCCATGCGTCTAGCATCCAGGGCTCCAAGTCTGCTATTTTTATAAATTCGTCATTCCAACACGATCCCATTGTCATTTTGCTAAAAGTTTGTAATCTGCTAATTCATAATGATCGATCATTGATCGGTCACTGGTCTTGTAATAGAATTGTGGTAGAATGATAATTTCGAGCATATTAAAACCAATAACTGCACAATAACGTTCTAATGGTAAAACTGATCAAATAAACTGTCAAAGTTTTAGCAGATTACCGCAAACGTCAAATATTCATTTGTCAATATGTACGAGATTACCATTCTATGTCACTTCTTTCAATGGAGTGTCAGTGGTTGACCATTGGAAAGTCATAATGACGCCATTATATTAGTAGATTACCAAAATTGTCAAAATCGACAATTATGACATCAATGATAGACCATATAGTAGACTTGAGGCCCTGTACATTTGGCCAACAGTGGATGATGATGATGTAGAAAAAAATAAACAGTTGCGGAGACTACGTTCTTCGTGCATGCTAACTGTAATAGTATGATCCGTGTTAACATTAATAGAAAAATAAATAAACTAGACGATTCCCCACATAAACAACAAGAGCCCTTTAAACACGATGAAGTGGGTAAACTTATCAAGATAACAATAGACGTAGGTAAACATGAATTGTCTGCTTCAAAATGTAATTTCATGCTTATTTACTGCATGATAAATGACGATTCTTAATCGACCGTCAATCATTGTTGTGAACGCTTGAACAGGGACATTTGTTCTGAGTGTTATTAAAGTTTATGTTGATACAACATTATTTTTTGTGAAATAGTTAGAATATACTTTGTTTAGAATTAGTAACTGAATAGATTCCAATAGTTTTTGCAATATGTTACGTTTTATCTCAAAGATGTTTAAAAAGGTCAAAAGTTGGACACCACCGACACTAAGTATAACACAGATCACAGCAAGTCATAGCGGGCATTAGGCGCCAGCAAAACAACCCCTCAGTCACCTGGATGGCCCGGTAACTATTTATTTTTGCTGATATAACAAGCTTATAACTTTGTGATTTTTTATGATACAGTTATGAAATTTTGTAGATAGAATTTTTACATGAAAATACTAGACTTATGTTTCGGGTTTCGCATATATTAAAACTAATGTTGTAAAAAGGTTTTACTGCTTTCTGTTAAAACTACAAAAGGTGTTAATTTGTTAGAAGGATAATTATATAGAAGGCGTAGCAGTAATAAAAATAGCTTCTGTCAGTAAAAGCAAAAAAATGTAGAAAATAACTTGTGTCACTTAATGATAAAATAACACTACTGGTGAAAGAATTTTGCTAATCGTTTTAGTAGTTTTTGAATTTATACATTACTAGCTTTTGCCCGCGGCTTCTCTCGCGTACATAAAAGACCTTCCCTCTTTCTCCCCCTTTTCTCACTTTTTTATAAAAAAAATAGCCTATGTCCGTCTCCAGGGTCCCAAATATCTCTGTACCAAAATTCATCATAATCGGTTTTGCCATTTAGGCGTGAAGACGTAACAAATAAACAAACAAACTCACTTTCGCTTTTATAATATTAGTAAGAATTATAAAAAAAAAAAACTGGGTTCAGGAACCATACGAGGGGCCGTAGTCAACTCGTAGAGGTCAGTCCCTCGGTCGGTGTGGTTTTAGTCAGTAAAAGTTTGACACGCACTCTTTCTCTGACCTAGAGTGGGAGAAGTCATTGGATGATTTCCCACCTTAAAAAAAAAAACCCATGATACATGAGTCCTAGTATGACTAAAATCTTAGTGAAGAAATATACTAAAATCCTAGCGAGGGAAATGTTATTAAAAAAAATCGGGCTAGTGCAAGTCGTACTTGCGCACTGAGAGTTTCGTACAAGCTTACCAATGAAAACATTTCAATTCTCGAATTAAGTTACGAAGTTTCCAAATCGCAAAACAAAAGTTTTTTTTTTTTGAGACAACTACAAATTTACAGTTTTCAGATTTTTCCGTACACTTGTGCTAAAAGTCCTTGTTTCATGCCAAATTTCAGAATAGGTCAACGGGATATAAAACTTATAAATTTTGATTTCTTTCATCTAAATATATTTATATTTTTGATGACATAAATGGACGTATATTTTTTTTTGGTTTTTTTTTTCAAAGTTTGTTTTTCTCACAGCTTCAATAGACCGCAGACCTGAGTATATGGTTCTAATTTCGACTCGATACCTCTGCGTGTGCCCGAAATAAAGGGTCTTGACAAACGGTCAGACTGACAAAAAAGTGATTCTACCTATAAGAGTTCCGTTTTTTCCTTTTGAGGTACGAAACTCTAAAAATGATAACGAAGATGATACTAACCTTTCTAAACATACAATCAAAATTCTCAATGTCAACATAAACACGCATAAAGCTAAAACCTAGATTTCTTTCATCTCCATTGACCCAGATGATCGAAGAGACACGAACGTGAGCGGAGACACACACGAAAACGAGTATGGAAAGAAAGTTCTGGCAGAAACAAGTTATTGCATGCATATTTATTTTATTTCTGTCTCCGAAGATCGATTAATATGCAGATGGTGAAGCTTTGAACTTGAGTGAAATTGAGATCGATGGGAATTTTGTGAAATCTGTGACTATTTATATAAAATTATTTTAAATGATGAAGGAAAATGAAATGGAATTAATAGGTGTTGCACGGTCTGGTTCGAATTTGTTAAAACAGTACACAAGTAATTTCATCATAAATCAATTTTCGAAACAGATATATAGTATGTAAACAAATAAATGACATTCAAAGTGTTATTATTCACTATTTCTTATTTATTTTAAGTATTTCACGACGCAATTTTACCGAACGAGGTTAAAATGGCATAGATAATGTAGGGAAATTAAATTAATATACATTGCTCTACAATCAAAGATTTGAAATTGTTAAAACAGTACACGAATAAATTTTATCATAAATCAATTTCCGAAACATTATGTATATGTAAACAAATAAATGATATTCAAAGTATATTATTCACTATTTTTTATTTATTTTAAGTATTTCACTTTTCTAATACGTTTTTTTTTTGTATATATTAAAATTCTATATATAGGTTAAAATGGCATAGATAACCAATGAATATAGAACTTTACCGACAGACCTAAGATCACACTGTACCGACGAGGCTAATCGTGGCAAAATTTCCATGAATACGTTCATACGTATATACGAGTACACATACACACAGGATAAAGTCTTGTTTAATTTATTTTGCAATCTATAATTTGCAACTTTAGCCAGTTCAATGACCTATAGGTAATAGTGGGCGTTTCGTACAAACTACCTACAGGTCATTGAACTCGCTCAGCTGACATTTTCTTAAAGAAATTAATTTCGTACACGCGTAAATTAGTACGAGCTTTGAAAAAAAGGTACTTTATTTTTTAATTTTATCTTTACAAATCGATAGTGTTTCATGTACCGGATCGACCCTCCACGGAATTAAAACGATTAAAATTTAGCGGTGTATATACGTACATAAATACAAACAAATTACAGCATTTAATTTATCAAATTTGTGTGATAATTTAATTTAATTTATAATATTGTTATGTTATTCTACGTACAAAACATTCTATCTTCAGTGGACTGACGAACAACAGACATTCTGAAATTGCACAAACTTAGATCTACCCGCATACAAATAATTAATTTTCCAACCACTGCAGAGGCTTGGAGTCAAATTAGAATTTAGAGGAAGTTGTGTGCCGTTGTGAAGTCTCGACTTTATGTATATATACTTTAGTAGAATGAATACTTGAATGAATAAAGCTGTATTTAGTACTATGAGGGTGTATTGTTTGTTTGACATTTTTGTTGGTAGAAGGTTCTATTTCTGCATAGATTTATGTTGAAGTTAATAAGGAGAAGGCTTAAGAGGCTCTTTTTTGTACTCGCCTAGCGTCAACATCGAGTACAGTTTAAAAGCTTCTTGCTTCATCTAACGCAATCCAACGCGATGTTAGATAAAGAGACAATACAAAAAAAAAAAATAACGCCTGTATACTCTGTTGGCATTCGGTAATTCTGTGATTTACTTGAATATTTCGCAAACTTGTTCCAGGGAATATGTTTTTTAAACCCTGAAAAGTTTTTCCAAGGAACTGGCATTATTCAGAATTTCGACTAAATGCGCAAGGTTTCAATTAATGTACTTTTGTACATTTTTAATATAAAAGTACACTATGGAGGGCCAAAGTTCACGTAAAATAGCAAATTTTTCAGAGGTATTTACTAGATTAGTTTTACACAAAGTGATGTTTTGATTTCTATAGAAGCCTAGATAATATCCTCAAGATAGCTTTATATCCAAAATATCAAGAGAAAGATGTGTAGTAACATCATAGTTCCGTAAGAGCGGTAGTATAAAATTGTACCTTGAAAAGCATCCTCTTAAGCAGTAGTTTTAGCTCAGTCTTAAGAAAGATATTTATCTACTCGTAAAATGTAGGAGCTTTGATAAGTTTTAAAGAAATATAAGTTACCTGCCCTGGTTATAAAATAAAAAAAAAATTATATAAAAAATAAAAATGCAATGTACCCCTGTGTCACCCATATTTTTGTTATTGACAAGCTAAGAAGAAGAAAACTGACTAAAAAGGTTTAAAACTCCATAAATGATAACAATAATAATAATATCCCCATCGCCGTATCTCTACGTTGACGTCGTGGTGGGGCTTGCGCGCTCCAATGAACCCTAAATCTGTGTCGGTAGCGCTTGCTTAGCCGTAACATGCCTAGGGTGAGGGGCCAGACCAAGAGAGATACAATCCGCAGGGCAGTTTTGTGGCGAACTGTTGGGCATTAGCGATCCCACGGACCCGATCTCCCGGGAGAATTCTTGTTCTTCATCTCCAGCTTGCCTTTATTGACCGGTCGTAGTGAACACTGACGAGGAACAAAGCTCCCACCTCTCTCTTGCCTTTATTGGCTGGCTTGAGTGGAGATTCGCAAGAGCAAATGCGCTCGGGAGAAGGATGTATAATCCAGTAAGGTGCTGGTAGGGATCTTGACCGTACTTCCGGGATTGTCCTGATAGCCGTGGTATACCTCTCCACTCCTCAAGCACATCAGGATATGTTGCCCTCTTGTTGCTACGTCACTTCGTGCTAGCGACCATTTTGGGGGCCCATTTGTTGAGTGTGCAAGTCACCCCTTGCTTTTTTATCGATGGAAATAAAAACATTGTTTAGGCAGGGGCCATAGTCTTAACATAGTTCCTGGTAACCAGTCCACTTAAGACTCCAAAAACCATAGCCTTACATTAGTTTTTCACATGTTGCAATAGTTTCCCTTCAACCGGGGGTTGTCCTTGGATGCACTAGCATAACGCATACAGGGATAATCGCCGGTTGGTACCACGTGCCATTAGAAGCAGCTAAAAGGGCCTCTGCGAGTTGGTTTCGGCTCCTCGTATGCCTTCCAAAGGTCCAGGACCTCATGGTCCTGAGATAAATAAATGTAAATAATAATATTTAGTATTCGAAATACAAATTCGACACAAATATAAAGTAACAAAACCAAACTATGAACCCTGACTACCAAACTCCTGTATCTTAGGAGGCAGTGTTTTCGTACAAATGGTGAACGAGCAAACTATGAGAGTACAGTGTAGCAGAATCTATCTCTATATGATATAATAAAGCCTGGTACTCGCCTACGAGCCGTAACTATAACCGCTGCAGATACAGTAACATAGGTCACGTGTAGACGTTTCCTCGTTGTGGTTACAGAGCTCAATGCGAGCTCTTTTGTGTTCGCAGAAAAAACCGACAAATTTCAGCTTAGTGCGAATGGCTCGCGTCGAACCACAACGGGCTCGTGAACTACGTACTCACTTATTTTTGGTTACTGTATCTGCAATGGCCACAGTTACGGCTTTTTTTTATGGTGGGAAAAACCTTTAATGACAATCTCGCTCTTGGGCGGAGCGGAAGATAATGTCAGACTCTTACTGCCTAAAAACCCACCCCGTTCCTTCAAGCCTTCATACCGGGGCTCGAGCTATCTTTCGAAATTAACCCTGGCCCCAGTAGGCTTCGACCCAACTGGGCCCCTGCTGTTGCTGACAATTCCTTGAGGCGCGCGGGAACAGTGCGCGCCGTCGACGATTTGGCTCAGTCCGGACAGTTACTGGACGGTCGGACAGCGAGCTACCCATAGCTCGCCGTCCGCAAGCCCGCATCTACGGTGGCCGGAAATCAAGATCGGAATCCCGGCGGCGGCGAGAGCGTCGTTGCCTGATGCGGTTGGCCTCCTCCTTTGCTAGCATGACACAGTTACGGCTCGTATGTGAGTACCTAGCTTTATAGTTGTTTAATTTCCTAGGCAGGTTGATCTTAATACACAGCCAAGACCAACTGTCTTCGTAGGATACCAAGAAGCTCTACAAAAAAAAGATCTGACAAGAAGTTTGAAGTTATTCGTCGTCTCGTTGCTTTTTGCCTTTGATTGCGATTGGTCACTAGACCATAACCACATTAATTTCAACAATGAAATGGCTTTGTGGTCAAGCAACCATTGCTTCATCCTTGAATTCATAGACTGTAGTTTCTTCCTTTTGATTGTTTTTTCTTTGCCATTTTCAGAGAAAGACAAATTAAGGGGTGACCAGATGTTTGCAAACCAACGATCAAACCAAGGTGACGTTGCTAGTTTCAATCCGTGTAGACAGCAGTTGTAATCCATGACCTTCAACGCCCTTGGTTGGGAGGCGCGTTTTTCCAACCAACGAACGTGTTAGCGCGTGGTTTACATCCATGTAGCCGCAACACCAACCAAAACCATGGTCACCTTGGTTGGAACGCTATTTTGCAATTCACACTAATTATTATAAAAAGTAAAGTTTGTGTGCGCGCTTGTTTGATACTTCTTCACGGTCTAACTGTCCTCGCACACGGACTTCAAAAAAAACGCCACTTCAAGCTTCATTTTGAGGCGGCCTTTTTTCTGGCTTGTGTGCGGCAATGCCGCCACAAAAAAACGCTTGAAGCGGCTTCAAGCTTCACCGGACACAAGAGTTGTCGCGCGCTTCAGCTGTTTTTTGCGGCCGCTTCTAGCTTTTTTTTGTGGCGGCGTTTTTTTGAGGTCCGTGTGCGGGGACAGTAAAGGTCATACGACCTTTTATGGATATATATAGACATATAGACTATAAATAGGACATAGAATACTTTTTATCCTGAGAATATATTCTTTAGGGATAATATGTATACAAAAATCTGATGACAATAATGTTTTTTAAGTGAACGGTTTTGGTAGAGAAAATATTTACACTTTGCAGTATTTTTTATGCGCAACTTATACATTTATAACATGTAAGAGGAATAATGTATATTTTTACATTAGAAAATTAAGTTACAATCATAATTTTAATAGTGTGGTGTAGTGTTTTTTAGGTGGTGTTTTTTTTAAGAATTTAGATCGATAGTCAGAATCAACGAATTAACGTGCCTTCCGAGGTATGGATGAATCTACTTAAAGACGGCCACCCATCCATAAACTGACCTCTGCAAGGGTTGCTTAACTTTTAAGAATAATATCAAAAATCAAAATATTAAAATAACCTACCGAAATCCCGCATTTTTAGCCACTTATTGCAATAAACACCCGTAAAAACGAACATAACCAGTTTAATTTTTACTCGTGAAACATTTTTACTCTTTATAACACCCGTAAATGATTCTTAAGTATTACTAAATCTCTTTTAACGAGGTCGTAAGACAGAACTTCTTGAAAGGGGTCAGAAATGATCTTTTTCGCCGGCAATTTGGTACAATTTTGACTTCTTTTTTATTCCTGAACAAGGTGGTATTATTTATTTTATTTAGAGCCCCTGCACATCGAACCACTAGTGGCGACCACATTAAAACGACTAGTGGCCGCCACAAGTTGCAAACGCGTTTCTCCATACATTTTGTATAGCATCGGCGCACACCGTGCGATCGAGTGGCCTCGTCTGAGCCACAAGCTCGCAGCTTGTGGCCGCGTTTTGTCGTCCGATAAATAACACCGATGAATTGGACGTCGTTGGTTCTGAATTCTGCGACATTTTCTACGTTTTAGTATAATAAGCAACAATAACGAAATCAAAAGTGCGTCCATTTTTGACAGATACACGTCCGCCTCTGTTGAGTACCACTTGAACAATTGCCGCAAGTGGCGGCCACTGATAGCCGCATCCAGCCACCAGTGGCTGCTGACTGAACCACTGGTAGTCGCGTTTAGTAGCGGCGACTGGTGGCCATAATGTGCGGGGGCTCATAGGTAACCAACAGTCATATTCAATGTATATTACAGAGTAAGTGTCTGTAGTAAACTATGGCTAATAAAAAGTTTCCATTTCTAACTGGGATGATTCTATAACATGCGAGCTGACTGATAAGAAAAATTTAACAAAAATACACACAGTTACAATTTAGCTTGCAGTTAATTTTGGAATACAAATTTTTATTTATTTATTTATTAATGCTTTAAGCACATTACACTGCACAAAAGCGGACTTAATGTCATAGGCATTATCTACCAGCCAACTTTAGGGTGGTGCAGAAACAACATGGCAGGTGCATGGTAGTGGTGAAAATTTTTCACTAACAAATTCCGAAAACAAAGAAATGTAACCTCATTTACCGTTTGTACTCGGGCGTAGTCTGTAACAGAAGTTAGTGGTTGGAATATACTTGTTAAGGGTGAATAATGAAATAACAGCTCATAGAGATTTTATGGCCAGTTGGTCTAGTTCTTAGTGGCCCCATATGCTATGTCGAAGGCCGTGTGTTCGATTTTCAGCCAATATTAATGTTTGTATGATAAGCACGATCATTTGTTCTGTATTTGGGCTTAATTTTAATTTATCTATAACTAGCTTTTGCCCGCGGCTTCACCCACGTACATAAAATATAGCCTATGTCACTCAGGAATAAAGCAAAGGCTGCTTTATTCCTGAGTGATACCTATCGGTGAAAAAATTTTAAATACCTCATACAGACAAAATGTACACTAGCTTTTTCCCACGCGCGCGTTTTATATATATATATATATATATAAATATAGCTTAGGTCACCGAAATTTTAACAATCGGACCAAGAGATTACCTCCTATAAACAAAAAAAGACAAACTACCACTTTTTGTAACAAATGAATGAATGATATTTATTTTGCAAATAGGTTTTAAAAACCACTGTAACTTTTTTTTTTCGTCAGTTTAAACTAGATTAGGCCGGTGTTTCCTAGGTGACTACCCTAATAAAACACCGAAACAAATTCAGGAGTCAAATAATATTAATGTAGACAGTGTAAGAGATAAGAACAGAATAAGTAGAGTCATAAAGACAAGAATACGACAAGAATGTTAATCAAGTAGAAAGTTATGATGCAAATCAGCACATCAGGTTAATATTATTATAAAAAAAAAATTATCAACGAATTTTTTTTTTTGTGACCTTGACAACAGCATTAAACCTTTCACTTTGAAATATCAGCATAATCTTTTTGGAAATATTTGGCAATATTAAGAGATATTTATTTCGCTTTAAATTATTTATTAACAATAAACATTTCAAGGATGCTTAGGCAGGCGACTGACCGCTACTTTCACTCAGCCATATTTGAGAACCGGCGCAAGCAATGAGAGGTCGCGATAGCGTTTTGTTTTTCATACTAATATTTTGATAAAAGTAAATGTTTCTGAGTGTATGTATGTGTATTTAATAGAATAGAATTAATTTGGGACACAAAAAGATCCGAGTGTTAGTAACTTATTAAATAACTTATTATCTAGTGTTAGGAATCCAATCCAATTATTCTTTGCAATACAATCGGAGAGCTATTTATATAGCTCTCAGCCACAGTTCTCGGTACGCCGTAAGACAGAACTTCTTTTTGAAGTCTTTCTTCGTCTTCTTTTTTCAGTAAAAAATTGGTAAATTTTTTATTTCTTTTTTATTCCTGAATGTTTGTGATTGTGTGTGTATTTGTTATTTTTTTTTTATGGTATTTTTTTCTGTTTATAGATACAGTAACAAAAACACAACAACGCATTATATCACAAGAAGCATGCTCTTATATACTTTTAAAGGTGGTGATGATGATGATATTTTTGATGACTGTTACTATCTAAATTAAAAACGCTTCGATGTATTAAAAGTTTGTGCTTACACATACGATGCATACCAACATGACGCTATGTTTCCTTCCTTCCGAAAATCTTCAAATTCAACTTACCTGGAAAGAAATAATAATATAATTAGCATTTTGAGTGAATTAATAATATTACAGAACAAAAACATAATGAGTTAAAAACAAAAATACTTATGAACACCGATTGTTTATTTACATAATGTTTAATTTTATTTATATTTTTTATAAATATATATAATAATAATAATATAATATATTCCACAACTATTACAAAACGCCGTCTAGTCCCAAGCTAAGCAGAGCTTGTGTTATGAGTGCTAGACAACTAAACTACAAAACACACACAACAACTAAACTAGACTATAAAAGTAAAGTAAAGTAAAGTAGAAGTCAGGTCTTCCTTTAAATGTTGTCGATTTTTGTGAAAATTACTGAAACTCGTGAAGTTGAATCTCTTATTTAAAACTTAAAAAAAAAAACTTATTTGGTAAAAATTGATCATACGACGTTCTAATGATCAGTATATTTTCGGACTACAGATAGTTACGACTTTTTTAACATTATCAGCTTGGTAGATTTGCATTGGTGAAATGTAGCTGAACCTTTATTATATTAAGTACCCATATTTGCAAAATAAAATTCTATTCCAATTTTAGTCTATTCTAGAATATTAGAAGCACAAATTAAGAAATTGAAATTTTTAAATCACACCTTAATTTCATTTATCTTCAGAAATATTTCTACTGGAATGTTTTAGCACTTAACATATACACAACACATATATACAAATTATTTATACTATCTAATTAGACTAAATTCTTGAAATTGAAATTATAGCATTGATAAAATTAATTAACAGTCTACTGAATTCTTCTTTGACAAGATTTGAAATCAAATAATTGATTCTTAAACTTTAATCGCTTTTATTTGAAGACTAGCTTTTGCCCACGGCTTCACTCGTGTACATAAAATATAGCCTATGTCACTCAGGAATAAAACAGCTTTCTGTCGGTGAAAAAATTTTAGCAATCGGACCAGTACTTTCAGAGATTACCTCTAACAAATAAAAAAACATAAAAACAAAAAAAAAACTTTACCTCTTTATTATAATAGTTTAAATGTAGATTATCCATTAACATTTAGACCTACATTAGAATAGACGTAAATTGCTTGGAGGCAGATTAAAGTGACTAAAATGTAGATTCTTTGGAATGTAAATCTGACGGTTATGGTTTCAAACCATATATTAGTAGTCTAGGAAAAAACAGAGCGACTAAAATCAATATTTTTATAAAAATATACTTAATATATGTAGGTATGTATATTTTAATAATAATTATGTATTGTCTATTATTAGCATCTCTTTCTTTTTTCTTGAACAAATCTACTCAAAGATTTTGTAAAGATCACTTTTAGCAAAATTGCCGTCCGTGTCACATAGTTTATCTACATAAATGACTAGCTTTTGCCCGTGGCTTTGCCCGCGTACATAAAATATATCACTCAGAAATAAAGCAGGTTTCTGTCGGTGAAAAAAATTTAGCAATCGGACCAATACTTTCAGAGATTACCTCCTACAAACAAAAAACAAACTTTACCTCTTTACTATTAATCAGTGTAGATAGGAGAAACTGACTGACTGTTATATCAAGTTATCAACGCATAACCGAAATTTTTAGAACTAAGAACTGAACTTTTGAGCGTGACATTTTGTACAAAGTTTCCTTTTATGACGCAAACGATCACTAAGAGAGGAATTTCCAAAATTAACCGTTGTATATTGAAACCTACTTTTATGCCGGTGGCGAATATGGTACAAGCTAAAAATCAATTAATTATAAGCTATTTATAAAAACAGCGTATTTATATCAAAATAAACAGCACTATTTCACAACTAAAGCCCAGCTAACAGCTAGCTGCCTCCGTTCATTAGGTTTACAGGAGAGACCAACAAAAGTGTCCGCCAAATTGTAGCCCAAAAGTTCTCCAAGTTCGTAACTCATCAAAATACAGTTAAGAGTAGGCAAACTACTGAAGTGAAACTGTTTATTTAGTAATCTGCACGACACTTTGAATGCCCGGCTGTTGCTTGTAAGTAAGGTGTGAATATTTTCTTAGGGATTTCTCTATTTGCAGATTTTAGTATGAATTTGTGTTATTTCTCTGAGGAACTGACTTTTTGAGGGACTTTGACGCAAATTTTTTATCTTCTGTTTTATTTTTGCCTAGTTACGCACTGTTACCTTCTAAATCAAGCTACTTATAATTTTTGAATAAAAACAACCGAATTTAGAACTGCTTTTTTCTTAGGGTACTGTATCTCAGTCAGCAAAAAAGGAACTCTTTAATGATCATCTTATTGTCCGGCTGTCGAGAGACCTTTTGCAGGAACGTCTGCAAAAATGAATATCGAATACTCAAGTTTGCTTCTAAACCAAAACAATTTAAAGAAAAGGCCGCTTAAACTCAGTTTTCTCCGTTCTCTCGCAAGGAGAATCAAAATCTACAGGGAACTTTAAGTTAACCTAGAATCCTGAAATTTGGCCAAAAAAGTCTAAAAACTACTCCGGTTTTTAGACTTTTTTTAGCCAAATTCACAAAATAATAATAATATTCAACCACTTTCACACAATGCCGTCTAGTTTCAAGTTAAGCAGAGCTTGTGTTATGAGTACTGGACAACTGATAAACAAACTTATATATTTCTAAATACATATATAATGTAACTAAATAACACCAGACACAGAACAAATGATCATGCTCATCATGATCGAACCCACGACCTCCAGCATAGCATTCAGGGCCACTAACCACTAAACCAACAGGCCAGTCGAAATAAAAATATAAAAAAATATTCATAAAAATCTTCGAGGCTCGATTTGTAAATTGAAGTTAAATACTTCGATTACACGCTTGCACATGACCAATTTTTTTGAAGTTGGTTAAGAAAAGAACCTTATTCATCTTTAAAAAGAAAAAAAAAATCGTCACCAACCGCTTCCATCTCATAACTCGGACCCCATAGTGAAATGGCCCGTTGCTAACAAATGCAAATGATTTGATCGGCGCGTGCGCCGGTCACTGCTTTCTACGTTATCTTGCAGCTAACTATCCGTGTGTGTACTCTTGATTTTATTGTTCGGTAGATCATCTTGTGTGAAATGTTATTAGAATTTTAGGTCAAATGAAATTGGTGAACTCCGCATACCAGAATGCCTATTCTGAGTTTTTAACGTTTTAGATCTCATTATCGTAAACGTTAAAAACTCAAAATAGGCTCGACATCTGTGGCTTTAATCATTTTTGGTATGTAATGTACCTACTAAAAATGATTAAGAATAAAAAAAAATACCTTAAGTACGTTTGAGTACCTTTGAGATTTAAAAAGTACCTTAAAGACTTACTAAAAAAAAAAATATTACTCTGTAGGTATTGGATATCTTAATGATATTATTTTATACTTATTAAAAAGCATGTTGTTATGCTCAGTTGACCATTCCGAGCAGTAGTGGCCGAGTGGTAACGGCTCCGACTTACGAGTTTTAGGGCACAGGTTCAAACCCTGCCAGGGGCATTACTTTGTGTAATTTATTTTATCGCCACTGCTCTCAAAATGGTGAAGGAAAACATCGTGAGGAAACCGGTATGTCCTAAAATCAAAAATTCTTGCTTCGTCATAACTAGGGGTCAAAAATAGTACTGCCTGCTAGTACTGCCCGAATATGATATGCAGTTAATAATAAGACTTACCGTCATTAAGCCCGGTCATCTACGCGTAATACAACATAAATACTCCGTTCTAGCAGGTATTGCATCCGGAGTCATGTTTCATTCCGTGCTAAACGTTCCAAGTATGGTCATGTTACAAGTTTACGAGATTGTCTTACAAATAAATTTCCTCCAAACCTACGCATAGTTTGCCCTACCTACTCTCTTAGTTAACAGTTTAAAACAATAATTTACGCTTCATAAAGATTTCTGAGATACCAGAAATACATAGGTAGACAGGTGGATAGCCATAGCCACTTTGTTAAATCAACAGAAACTCTCTGTATGCTAATATTACAGATCATTAGCATTACAGTTAGACAAAGTTGGGTAAAACTTAGCGAAGATTTTAGCTTAAAACTTTGCTAAATACATGCTAATTTATTTTCTTGTAACGTGGATAGAAATGTTATCTATGAGAACAGGTAGAGAGATTAGGGTCTACATTTAGAAGCTAAGCAGAATTTCATTTTCAAGTCAGTATTGCGTTCAGTCGGTACTGGATACCCCTTGTGTATCTTTTTACCCCTTTTTACGATTCAAATGGGTATATATATATATGGATACACGTGTAGAAAAACTATTATTTTAGTTTGATATACGTAAAGTACTTAAATCTCTAAATAAATTAGACATAAAAGAATATTGTATGTTTTATTTCAGGTCTTGGTCTACTCGTATGCCAATTATAAATTATCCCAATTCGTATAGCCAATTGAACGTGAAATGATAAACAATTATGCACACATTCATCCGACCGTCCGGTAACTGTCCGAAGAGCTCGAGTCGGCGACGGTGTTCCACGCGCGCTTCAAAGAAATACCAGCATAAAGTGTAGTAGAGCCGAAGGGTACTAGGCTATGGCTTAACTTTTGAAAGGGAAACCTGTGTTCCTAAAATGCAAAGGGGCAACTGAAATAACAGAAATGTGGTTTTAATCATTAAAAGTCTACACGACCTTTTTTATGGTGGGAAAATCATCAACGACAGCCCTCGCTCTTAGGTGGACCGGGAGATAGTGTCAGACTCTTACTGACTAAAAACCCACCTCGTTCCTTCAAGCCTTCATACCGGGGTTCGAGATGTCTTTCGAAACTAACCCTGGCCCCGGTAGGCTTTGACCCAGCTGGGCCTCTACTGTTGCTGATGGGAACAGTGCGCCGTCGATGACTTGGGTTCGGTCCGGACAGTTACCGGACAGTCGGACATCGAGCTAAGTCTACACGACCTCCCCTTCTGCCCAAGAGTAGGAGAACTCATTAAATATTTTCCACCTTAAAAAAGTGTAAATAAATAGGATCTCTCTTTTTTGTTAGACAACAATAATAAATTATGGCATTATAATGAAAATCCTAATCAAGATATGAATTCTATTCACCCCCGTATTTCTATTTACCCCGTTCGTAGGTACCTTTAACAAACAATACCTCTTTATAATATTCGTTGAAATAAGTAATGGATTATTAAATACCTCTCAATTTTTTGACTTATTCTGTTTGACAAATGATTCATAATTATGTTTTTGTGCTAAGTCATGGTACTTTCACTCAAGAAGCTCAGATGTTTGTCTTTTAAGGTTTTTCGAGGTCACGGCCGTTACAAAACGGTTCTTTTTGTTTACTGCCAATGAAAAGGAAAGGTAACCGTGTCGACGTTTAATATTTTGAGTAAATAATATGTGGCTTAGGTGTATGTCAACACTTTCATAGTTGGTATTTACGTTTTGTGATTACTTATGATTTATTTTGGGATTACCACGACTAGTTTTAATAATAATAATGATATTCCAAAACTGTTCACACACACACACTACACATTCATTATGCGTACAGCTAAGGAATGGAATTCCCTGCCGGAGTCTGTGTTTCCTGATAGCTATAACCTAGGGGTCTTTAAGTCAAGAGTGAATAGATTGCTTCTAGGTAAGCGTGCTCCATCGTCGGCCACATAATCGCTTACCATCAGGTGAGATTGTGGTCAAACGCGAGCCTATCAATTATAAAAAAAAAAAAAAAAACTGTCAGACAGCGCCGTCTAGTCCCAAGCTAAGCAGAGCTTGTATTATGAGTACTAGACAACTGATAAACATACTTATATATTTCCAAATACATACATATTACAGTTAAATTATACCCAGACACAGAACAAATGATCATGCTCATCACCGAAACATCTGTCCTATGTGGGATCCGAAAAAAAAAATCTGTTACGGTCACTAACCACTAGACCAACAGGCCAGTCAGTTTTAAACCAGGGCCTCAAGTCTGCTATTACAATAGTGTCAGAATGGTCTATCATTGATGTCATAATTGTCGATTTTGACAAGTTTGGTAATCTACTAATATAATGGCGTCATTATGACTTTCCAATGGTCAACCACTGACACTCCATTGAAAAAAGTGGCTTAAAATGGTAATCTCGTACATATTAACAAATGAATATTTGATATTTGCGGTAATCTGCAAAAACTTTGACAGTTTATTTGATCAGTGTTTGACCATTAGAACGTTATTGTGCAGTTATTGGTTTTAATATGTTCGAAATTATCATTCTACCGCAATTCTATTACAAAACCATTGACCGATCAATGTTCGATCATTATGAATTAGCAGATTACAAACTTTTAGCAAAATGACAATGGGATCGTGTTGGAATGACGAATTTATAAATATAGCAGACTTGGGGCCCAGGAACATAGATAGATAGTTTAATTTATTATGCCATTTAAGTAGCATTAGTTTTTTTAATTTCAATTGATATAAATTAGTGCTTGGTTGCAAGCCCACCGATATTTTAATAAATTTCACATTCGTCTCAGTTGTTGACAATTGTTCAAATATTTTATATGCCAGTAAATGGTGAAACATGCCAGATCAAAATTCTAAGATAGATCTTAAATATTTTATGAAAATAATATTATTTTACTTTTCTTACCATGCATGCCCATTATATTTATGTAACAGCATTATATGTAACACATAATATGATTTAAAAGAGTGTCCATGGAGTTTTTTGCACGTTCTTCTCCATAGAGATCTACGCTTTGGAACGTGCAATTTAGCTTCACTTCTTGGACAGACCACGTGGACTTTTCACTTTTCATTTGACTATTCAAAAGTGCCTGCATATGGTCTATTTGAAATAAATGCTTTGACTTTGACTATTGTAATCGTGGTTCGCCTCCAGGAAATCCGTGGTCAACCTCTTCTTCTTTTGCCTTCTTCTATGGCTTTTTTTTCATTATTTTCATCATCCAATGACAACCCCCGCTCTTGGGCGGAGCGGGAGATAGTGTCAGACTCTTACTGACTAAAAGCCCACCCCGTTCCTTTTAGCCTTCGTACCGGGGCTCGAGCTGTCTTTTAAAACTAACCCTGGCCCCAGTAGGCTTCGACCCAGCTGGGTCCCTGCTGTTGCTGGCAACTCCTTGAGGCGCGCGGGAACAGTGCGCGCCGTCGATGACTTGGGCTTGGTCCAGACGGTTACCGGACGGTCGGACAGCGAGCTACCCATTACCTACTGTCCGCAAGCCCGTCCTTCTATGGCTAAAATGCGTCTGGTGTGTGGTCTTAATTTTTACGCATTACATGCCCATATGGAAAGGGAAGGAATATGTCATAGGACATTTTTTTAATCCGAAACATGTTCACCTGCCGTTTACGGGCAACCTTTGCCGGCTGAAAGAAGTTGGTAATTATATAAAAATGCTTCTGTAATTTTCTAATGCAACTTTAATGAACACAAAACAAATACCATTTCTTCAAAAAAATCTTATCATCTCTACATCTCTCAAATGTAATAACAGAAGTTACAAAAACTTACATCACATAATAGAGTAGTTTCTTTAGAAAGTGTGTGTAAAAATATCCCACGGAGACAATGTATCTTTCTTCAGACGGAACGTAATCATTAAACAATGATGCTGTTTTAATACATCATTGATGATCCCCTATTATCATCTGTTGTATTGGAGACGGCTCTCAGTCTACCTAGATTCTTTATACATATCACAGGATGGGAAACAGGTCAGGTCATGGTCCGGAGCAAGGAGGAATCTCATTTCATTATTAGTAGGTAATCTTCTTCTTCCTGCCCTTATCCCATATTACTTGGGGTCGGCGCAACACATTATTAGTAGGTAATCAAGTTTCGAAAGAGTAGCTCGTCCCGAGTATGAAGGAACGGGGTGGGTTTTTAGTCAGAAAGAGTCTGACACTATCTCCCGCTCCGCCCAAGAGCGGGGGTTTTCATTAGATGATTTTTCCACCAAAAAAAAGGAGAAATAGGGTTTTGTTATCACTCTTTGAATACAGAACCCTAAAAAGTATTTCCAAAGTGCGTCGCTTAGTAAGAAAGTTTCTTGGGCGACGTGTCACGAATTACTTAAGTGTAGTTTTGATCTCATAAGCCCTTGTTCACTTTAAGGATGCCGCATATGGAGTATGATCTTTTTTTCCGTGAGGATTAATCCAATGATCTTTCTCGCTCTGGGTTAAGCAAGAGAGAGAATCAGGCTTTTACCTACTGACTAAAACTCACCTGTATTATTTCCATTACATTTGCGGTTTCAGGGTAACTTTTTCGAACAATCTCGTTCTGAAGTATGATCTAAGTTTTTGTTTTAAATCACAACTTTCATTCTACGACTTTTAAAAATGTTTCATTAGTTCATCAGATTTTTATACAAAAATAAAAACATTTAAATTGTTTTTTCGCTAGCTGTCACAGTAGCATCGAGTCCGTATTAATTATTTGTTAAATAATATAAAATCTGTAATTACAATTGTCTATTTCATCTAAATGTGTAAAGAACCATCCAAAGTTCCAGTGATTATCTAGTGTATTGTGAACAGCTACAAAAACAAAAAATCGATTTTAACAATAAAACAAACATTCTGCTTCAAGAGCGTAAATAACTTTGGCAACCCTTCACGCGACAAAAATCACTCTAATTAGGTCATCCAGTAACGTGTGCAATCGAAATAATCCATAACAAAGTGCAAAAATCATAAAAAGTGACGACTGTTGTTGCGAACAAGAAGCAAAAATATTTTCTGCATGAGTCACACTAACGACTTTGTTTAATTTAAAATAATAAATTATATTGAGTGCTGTCTGGAGGCGACGCGACGACGCTACCAAAGTTGCCCGGCAACAGTTGCCAGGGCGCTGCCGCCGAAATGCCTTTTTCGGCGTTGCGGCGCCCCAGGTCGCCAAAGCGACTGCGCCGCTCTAGTGACGTGATCCGTCACTGATGACATTTTTTTTCAGTGATTTTTGTGTTTTTTTATGATTTCGTTTATTTCCTTTTATTGACTAGTATTGAATATTTAAATTGAACTTTGTAAATATTATGAAGTCTATGCGAAGCAAGCGATACTACAATAGCAGAGGGAAGTGGGATTGGGCGGAAGGGGGTGCTTGATGCGCTTGTGTCGCGTCATACAAACATAGGTAGCTATGACAAAATACAGAGTTGAAATGTGTTGGATAGAACAACGAAATCTTGAAGGTTTGTTTTTGGTAAATGAATTATATTTTATAAAAAATCATACAACAAAAGTTGTAGTTTATGATGTTGCCAATAAAGTCTTGCAAGGTTGTTAGTGTTTTACGAAAAACCCTGTATAGGGTTTCACTTTCACAGTGAGGTCATTTTCGAATAAGACTGTTTCACGTTCATTCACGCCGTCAGGGGGCGCTACTTTGACTAGAGGCCCTTTCCTTTGAAAACGTTACTTATAACGTCAAAATGACGTAGGCGTCAACCGAAAAAAGGGACGTCAAAATCAGCCTCTACCCTTCTTAGAATGACCCAATTACTTAATCCAATTCTATATTCATATGTACGGTAAAAGCATTCCGCAATCAGTTTCATTGAGTGACTGGCATAGGAATTTTGGCATTTGATAGCTACAGTTGATTGAACTACAAAGCGTTCCCAGTTTGTAAGCATGTCAGAGCAGAAGCTGTGTTGAATAACTCATTAATATGACTGTATTCCCTGAAGGGGAAGAAAGAGTTGAATAGTAGTTGCTTATGTTCGTATTTCACAAAATAACATGATTGTACAGGTATGAAATAAACACCGTTGTTCTCAAAACGGTGAAGGAAAACATCGTGAGGAAATCGGCATGTCCTAGAATCAAAAGTTCGTAGACATCCACCAGCCCGCACTGGGCCCGCGTGGTGGATTACGGCCCATTCCCTCTCCTAGAGAGGAGGACTGAGTTCCAGCAGTGGGAACATTAAAAAGGTTGATTATGGTATGTACAGGTATTGGTACATAAGCCGACTTAATGTAACATGGCATTCTCTCCAGTCAACCTTTGGGTTAAAAAAGAATATACTGTGGTAGGTGTACACAATAAATATATAATATACACCGTCAAATTTTAATCGTTTTAATCCCGTGGAGGGTCGATCCGGTACATGAAACACTATCTGATCCTGATTTGTAAAGCGCAAGCGAGCGAGTTCAATGACCTGTAGTTAATAGTCGGCGTTGCGTACAAACTACTACAGGTCACTGAACTCGCTCAGCTGACGTTTTCTTAAAGAAATTAATTTCGTACATGCGTAAATTAATACGAGTTTCGAAAAAAAGGCACTTTATTTTTTAATTTTATCTTTACAAATCGATAGTGTTTCATTAAAATTTAGTGGTGTATAATAATATATTCCACAACTATCACACAAATAAATTTATACTTCTTTTTATATCTATATAAATATTACAAAGACGGTCGTTTATACCGCGTTCATCGAGGGACTGGAAGAATTTGCCTCCTGCGATCTTTCCGTCCGATTATAATTTAGATGTCTTCAAGGTGAAAGTGAATAAGCTCTTAATTAACTAGTGCGCCTCACTATCAACGACTGCGTCACAACTTACCATAAGGTGGGATCGCAGTCAGGCACTAGTTTATATCAATAAAAAAAGGTTTGTTATTTTTTTGTTGAAAAAAATATTTTTTTTAGATTGCTATTTTATAACCAAGTGAAATACGCACCTTTTCAGCAGTAGCTTTCGAGCGAGTGCTATAAGGTACTATAGGTGTATCGCTGTTTTTCATAGGACAAGCTTGAGACCCCCGTTTCATTCATTTACAGGGTGATTTTTTGAAAATTAATGTGCGTTGGAATTGCACAATTTAATTCCGCCAAATCCGTTCCATCATCGGACCACTAGACGTACGGCGTTGCGCCATCGGTACATGGTAGATATCCCACCCATTCGTACAAAGCATTTTGGAAACACATTCATTATGCGTACAGCTAAAGAGTGGAATTCCCTGCCGGAGTCTGTGTTTCCTGATAGCTACAACATAGAGGTCTTTAAGTCAAGAGTGAATAGGTTACTTCTAGGCAAGCGTGCTCCATCGTCGGCCACATCGTCACTTACCATCAGGTGAGATAGTGGTCAGACGCGAGCCTATTAATAATTTAAAAAAAAGACGTGTGGCACTCGGGGACTGCCGCGGTAAAGCTATTGCATAGCATTTTTATCAACTTATGCAATTATAATTATTTATTTATTTTATTTATGCAGTATTTTTTTTCCTTTGTTTTTTTTTCTTTGATATTAATTGAAAATACACTTTCACACATTGAATTGAATTTTGATTGATTGTTCACTCATTTGTTTTCTTATCGGTCACCACGCTCAAAAAACAAATGAGTGGGGGGTTTTAGGTTATTTTCGTTACGGAATTTCTGGATTCGGTCTCCACGCTCAAGGCCCGCGATAGAAGCTATGCAATAGCTTAAAAAAAATATCCTCCCTTTGTCCTCGCCTACATCATAAAAGGAAATCTTGTGCAAGATTTTACTTTCCTAGTCCCAATAGTGTCAGCTGTACGTTGATATGTCAGTCAGTCAGTTTCTGTTTTTATACAGTAAAATACTAACAACCTGTATACTGTACGACTGTATTACTAACATCATAAACAAGAACTTTTGTTCTATGACTTTTTATAAAACACAATTCATTTACCAAAATCTTAATGGTTAGATTTCGTTGTTCTTTCTCACACATTTCGACTCTGTATTAATTAATACTCGTAGCTTTTCAGTTGTGCCTTTATATGTCAGTCAATTTCTCTTTATATATTAAAAACTATTAAAAAACCGCAAACAGCTTTATGAGAAGACCTCAGAAGGAAACTACATTTTACAGGCAGTTATGGTAGCATTTTCAATTAAATTCTAAGGGTCTAAACCCTGACAATCCATTTAACAAAAACCAATAATTACATACCATTACAAGCTTCCGTATTTACTTACACATAACTTAGATATCTGTGTATAACTTGGCGCTGTCTCACAATATGGCGTCGGAACAATTAACATTATATCACATGTTGGCAGCCACGTTAGACTTAATACACCCAAAGATAACGCAGTAAGATAAGCACAGAAGGCAAACTCTTAACAATGAACGAACGCAAGCGTACGGTGATTGCAAACAAATGTCAGTCACGAGTGCATTTGCACTCGGGGTCGGACATACGGACTACAGACACAAACGTCACCACGAGAAGCTCCCCCCTTCTTAGTCGTTTACTCTTGACAGAGTGGTCGTGGTTGACGATATTGTATTTTCGTTGGCGAGTGGGGCTCCCGCGATGCGTCTCCCTTTATCCCGGCTTACGGCGTCTCGAGAACTCTGAACTATTGAGGTTTGTGTTGCAGCTTTGATGAGGTCTGTCCAACGCGTAGGCGAGCGCCCGCGTGACCGTTTCCCCTCCACTCCACACCTGGAGTACGAATCACTCCATGGAGTGTTCGTTGCGAACAACGTGACCAAAATATTTGAGGATTCGTACTTGCACAGTCGACGATAACCTCTGTTTGATGTATAGCTCCTTCAGAATCAAAACGTTAGTCCTAATGCTGTCCAAGGGATTCGCAGCAGTCGCCGCCAGCACCACATTTCGAGTCCATCGATTTTGCGTTGGTCGTCACGAGAAGCTAGAAGTGGCCATAAAGGTATCTGAACCGCGCGACAGCCACTTGTGTCCGGTGGTCGATATTTGAGGTCGGAGGCTGCTAATTGTTTACCTACTCAGCTGATTCTGGTTAGACAGACGAAGAACTTAGGAAACAGCTAGGTAGGATGATTGACCAATCTGCTGTGATGATACTTGATTTAAAATGTAAGTACCCATTTGCACGGTCGCGCCAGGTTTAATTGTGCGAGTGGCTTGTGAAGGCTTTTGAGTCGGCGTTTAGTGGTCGGTGCAAGACACAAATATCAAGCACTGACGAATTTTAGGTTATGGTAGCCCCCGGCGTCAACCGTATGCGGCGAGTGCATATAAAATGAATAAAATTTTTGCTGCTTAGTTTTTCCTTGACTAGCTTATGTCCACGGTTTCGTCCGCATACATAAAATATACTATGTCATTCCGTAATAAAGCAGCTTTCTAACGGTGAGAAAATTTTCATAATCAGACCAGTACCTACTTTAGAAGATTACTTCCTACAAACAAAAACACAAACTTTACCACTTTAAATAATCTATAATATAAAAATGAATCGCAAAATGTGTTGGTAAGCGCATAACTCAACAACGCCTGGACCGATTTCGCTAATTTTTTTTTTGTTGTGTTCGTTATTATGAGGAGAAGGTTCTTATGGAAAAAAAAAATGAAAATTAGGGTAGTGTAGGGTAGAGTAGGGTAGTGTAGGGTAGTGTAGGGTAGAGTAAGGTAGAGGAGGGTAGAGTAGAGTAGGGTAGGGTAGAGTAGGGTAGAGTAGGGTAGAGTAGGGTAGGGTAGAGTAGGGTAGAGTAGGGTATAGTAGGGTAAAGTAGGGTATAGTAGGCTGAAGTAGGGAAGAGCGGGAGCGAAGCCGCGCGGGCAAAAGCTAGTCCTTAATAATATTATAAAAGCGAAAGTGAGTTTGTTACGTCTTCACACCTAAATGGCAAAACCGATTTTGATGAATTTTGCTAAAGAGATAGTTGGGACCCTGGAGACGGACATAGGCTATTAAAAAAAAAAATAAGAAAAGGGGGAGAAAGAGGCGGGCGAAGCCGCGGGTAAAAGCTAGTACTATATAATTATATAAAGTGTAGATTTAACTTATTTCTGAAATTGCCATTATCGAGAATTCTGGATCTTAAATAAAATATCAAGTCATTTCAATTAAGCATGGTAATTGCTCATATAAGAATCTTTTGACCTATAATGAGACTATTTCAGTCAGGCTTTGGAACTTCTGTATCTATAGATAATGTGGATGTGGATATGTAACACCCAAAGATAAAGGGACGGGGTTTGAGCCAAGACATTATCCTCGGGTTGTATCTTATAGAACGTGGGGATGCGAATATTCTTATAATGAGGCGTGATTATGTGCCGGTTTTTGCTAAAAGAAAGGGGACCAGCTGCAAGTAGGGAGACTAATTTGGTGTAATTAGTTGAGAGCAAGAAGTGTTTTTTGTGTTAAGTTTTTTGAGATGGAATACTTGGTGCTCTCGCCGGCCACCGCAGGCGCTGGCTTGCGGACAGTGAGTAATGGGTAGCTCGCTGTCCGACCGTCCGGTAACCGACCGGACCAAGCCCAAGTCGTCGACGGCGCGCACTGTTCTCGCGCGCCTCAAGAAGTTGTCAGCAACAGCAGGGGTTCAGCTGGGTCGAAGCCTACTGGGGCCAGGGTTAGTTTCGAAAGACAGCTCGAGCTCCGGTATGAAGGCTAGAAGGAACGGTTGGGTCTTTTAGTCAGTGAGAGTCTGACACTATCTCCCACTCTACCCAAAAGCGGGGGTTGTCATTGGATGATTTTTTCCCACCATAAAAAAAAATATATATACTTCACTTTTTAGGGTTCCGTAGTCAACTAGGAACCCTTATAGTTTCGCCATGTCTGTCTGTCCGTCTGTCTGTCTGTCCGTCCTCGCTTAATCTTTGTGACCGTTAGCACTAGAAAGCTGAAATTTGGTACCAATATGTATATCAATCACGCCGACAAAGTGGTAAAATAAAAATTGGAAAAAAATGTTTTATTAGGGTAGCCCCCATATGTAAAGTGGGAAGTGTATTTTTTTTTTTAATTTCAACCCTAACGTGTGATATATTGTTGGATAGGTATTTAAAAATGAATAGGGGTTTACTAAAATCATTTTTTGATAATGTCAATAATTTCGGAAATAATCGCTCCAAAAGTAAAAAACAATGTGTCCCCCCCCCTCTAACTTTTGAACCATAAGTTTAGAAAATATGGAAAAAATCTGAAAAGTAGAACTTTATAAGGACTTTCTAGGAAAATCATTTTGAACTTGATGGAAAGAACAGTTTTTGTACAAAAAAGACAAAAAGGTTGTACAAAATAATTTCTGGACTAAGTTTGTAGTATAATCGTATATGCAAGCATTTTTTTTAAACTCATAAGTAGGTACACTTATTGTGACGGACGGGAAACTACGGAACCCTACACTGAGCGTGGCCCGACACGCTCTTGGCCGGTTTTATATCTACGCTCGGTGGACGTACACTAATGAACGTTTGAACCGGAACTGTTCGACAAGTGGTCCGAGACGCTCCGAGATATCGTGTCCGCGAGCGGTGTCTATGTGTGTGTTGCTCGAGCCCGCTTTGTATGTACCTATCTATTTTGTGGTTAAGTGTCTTGAGATGAAATATTTGTGCTAAGCCATTATCAAGTGTTGACTATTGAGTTGAGATCGGAATAAGATAAGGTATACAGGGTGTAAGGGACAGCCCTCCACAAACTTTAAGGGCTTGCTCTACTGAGCAAGCCCTTAAAGTTTGTGTTTGTTTGTAAAAATATCTCGTGAAAGGTTGTTCAGTTTGGTCTACTGACAAAACTGAACAACCTTTCACGAGATATTTTTTCAAGAAACGAAAAAAAAAACGACCTCTCTATATAAACTGTCCAATCAAGTTTTTAATTTTGTGATTTGATAACGGTATTTGTTTTTATCTCTTCTAATAACACATTATTGAGTCTAAGTGGGACACCAATAAATTCGCGCGACCCATCTTGTCAACGATATTTCCCTAGTTAGGTCATTTACTTAGTATCCCAGCACACGGACCACAAAAAAAAAGGTAGAAGCGGCCACAAAAAAACGCAAGTAGCGACAAAAAAAGCTAGACGCGGCCATAAAAAAAAAACTAAGGCGCGCGACAGCTTGTGGCCGGAGAAGCTAGAAAGAAACGGCTTTTAGCATTTTTTTGTGGCAGCACCGCCGCAAACGTGCCATAAAAAAAGGCCGCAACAAAAAGAAGCTCTAGCTTCTTTTTGTGCCGCTCCTAAGCGGCTTTTTGTGATCGGGTTGTGTGAATTTATATAATATATAAATATATAACTAAACTTTTGATTCCTAGTACTTAGATATTCGAAACAACGGCTGACTATCCTTTTAGGAGGATTGGTATAACGAGAGGGAGTGTCATTCTTGCTGCTACCCCAGGGCCACTCCTGTAACGTAAGAGACAACTGAAGAACTCTTGCTCCACCCTAGACTGGAAACAAGTTTTTAATGAAAATATTTTTTTATAGCAAGCTTTTATTGCGCAGTATACCTGTGTAATTAATACTCGTCAAGACAAATGATACGAACCCAAACTCGATGGGTTTGTGTCGTTTAACTACCGAGTACCTACGGCCACCTTCCGGTTCCATCACCAGATCAGCTCCATGTCATAATAATTTTGCATTGTCATCTGATGTACACATGCATGTAAAATTTCAGCTCCATCGTTAGCCCGGAAGTGGATCAAATTTATTTTGCAAGATTTGATTACAGACAAACATCGAGACAGGTGAAACTACCAAACTGGCGAGGCCTCCCGCCGCGGCGGCGACTGGGTCGCGCCTGCCGCCTCCTCCGCCTGAAGACCCTTCGGCTGGCGCCGAGTGGACGGTCGTCGGCGCCAAAAAGAAGGCGAGCAAGGCGGCAAGGGCGGCCAAGAAAAGAAGGCGGCGAAAGGATCGCAAGAAGCGGGCCATGGCCGCCAGACTTCGCGCCCCGACTTCCGCAGCTGTAGTGATCACACTACAGCCAGCTGCGGAAAAGAAGGGCGTGAACTATGACATGGTCATGGCAAAGGCGAAAGAGGCGGTGGTGGGCCACCTCGACGAATACGGAGCCTCAGGGGGCTTCCGTATGAGGCGTACCGCAACCGGAGCTCGAATCCTGGAGGTCCCAGGTGCGAACAGTGGACAAGCCGCTGACGCCCTGGCCGAAAGGATTAGGGCGTCCTTAGATGTCGAGGAGGCCCGAGTGTCCAGACCCACCAAGTGCATCGACATGCGCATTATGGGTCTGGACGACTCCGTTAGGGTGGAGGAAGTGGTGGCCGCCATCGTCAGGGCGGGAGGGTGCACGACCGATCAGGTCCGGGCGGGCACCATCCGCGCTGACAGCACGGGCATGCGAGCCGTTACGGTGAGCTGCCCCGTGTCGGCGGCCAAGGCCATCACGACCGAGGGCCGAAGACTATTGGTGGGTTGGGTTTCAGCCCAAGTCAAGATGCTGGAACCCAAACCTCTGCGGTGCTACCGCTGTCACGTGGGGCACCATGTGGGGGCCTATTGCGCCGCAGAGGACCGCAGTGACCGCTGCCACCAGTGCGGACAGCCCGGGCACAAGGCCGTTGAATGCCGTGCAAAGCCGCACTGCTACGCATGTGCGGCTGCAGGCAAGCCGGCCGACCACCGGGCTGGGGGCAGGTCCTGCGACCCCCCCGCCAAGGCCAAGGGCAAAGTCAGGCCCATCCACCCTGACACCCTCACCGCAGCAGCCACCGTCTTGGCTGCCGCCGCTGTCGCCGCCGCTCCCGCCGCGGCGGTGCCCTCACAGGGGGCTCGGGAGGAGACTGTAATGGAATGTCAATAAGGACACCATTACGTCTCCTCCAGGCGAACATCAACCACTGCGCCCCCGCTCAGGATCTGTTGCTCCAGAGCATGGCGCAGTGGTCGATCAATGTCGCCGTCGTCTCCGAGCCGTACTACGTCCATCCCCGCTGGGTTCAGGACCTAGACGGCTCGGTGACGCTAATTTCGTCGGCCGCCGCCGGTACCCCGCCCCTCGAGGCTGTTGCGAGGGGACGGGGTTGCGTGGCAGCACGGGTTGGGGACATTGCAGTGGTAGGCGTCTACCTGTCCCCGACCAGACCTCCCGACGAACTCCATGTCTCCCTTATGGAGCTAAGTGCCGTCGTCGCTGGGTTTGGTACCCTCCCCGTGGTCGTTTGCGGGGACTTCAACGCCTGGAATACGGCTTGGGGTTCCCGGCGCACGAACACACGGGGTCGGATGGTGGAGGACTGGGCCTTGGAGCTGGGCCTGGTCGTCCTAAACCGGGGTTCTGTCCCCACGTTGGTGCGGAGGCGGGGTGAATCAGTGGTGGACCTTTCGTTCGCCAGCCCCGCTCTGTCGCCGCGTGTCGTCGACTGGCGCGTTATGGAGGAGGTGGAGACGTACTCCGACCACCGGTATATCCGGTTGAACGTCTCCGCCGAAACCTCGGCCGCGCCGGTCCGACAGAGCCCTTGCGGTCCGCGGTGGGCGCTTAAGCAGATGGACCGGGAGCTCCTCCTGGAAGCCGCGACGGTACAGGCCTGGGTGCAAGCACCGGACAGGCCTGTCGACATCGACGTCGAGGCGGAGTGGTTCCGGGAGGCCATGTCGCAAATTTGCGATGCGGCAATGCCCCGAGTCCGTCCAGGACGTGCTAAGCGCCAGGTGTACTGGTGGTCGCCGGAGATCGCTGCACTGCGCAACACGTGCAATCACGCGCGACGCCGGTACGCCAGATACTGCAGGCGCCGCATCCGCCCGCCGGATGCGGAGGCCAGAGAGGCGGAGCTGTACGAAGGTTACAGAGAGGCAAAACACACCCTCCGAGCGGAGATTAAGCGGGCCAAACTCGAGGCCCGCGACGTGTGGCTGGGGTCTCTGAACGCGGACCCGTGGGGGCGCCCGTACAAATTGGTACGGGAGAAACTGCGCCCCTGGGCTCCCCCGCTGACTCAGAGTCTCCCGCCCCAACTCGTGGAGGGTGTGGTAAGCGCTCTGTTCCCTGCGCGAGGGGAACACTCCCCCCCGCCTATGGCTCCGCCTCCGCCAGCGGTGTCTGACGCGGACCGCAATAGCGACGACGACGATAATGCTCCAGAGGTGACCGAGGCAGAGATGAGAGTGGCGGTGCAAAGGCTGAGTGCCAAGAACGCCGCCCCAGGACCCGATGGCTTGCCTGGGAAAGCCTGGGTCCTGGCCATGGAGGCTCTCGGGCCTCGACTGAGAGGGCTCTTCAGCGCATGCTTGGAGAGGGGCCAGTTCCCACTTCGCTGGAAGACGGGGAAACTGGTCCTCATCGCGAAGCCAGGGCGCCCTGCGGACTCTCCGTCCGCGTACCGGCCCATTGTGCTGCTCGACGAGGTGGGCAAGCTCTTTGAAAGAGTGATTGCGAGCCGCCTCGTCGCGCGCCTTTCACGGGTGGGGCCGGACCTTTCGGACGGACAGTTCGGCTTTCGCAGGATGCGCTCGACGGTGGACGCCATCATGCGCGTGCGAGCCCTCACGACGGGGGATGCGGTGTCCCAGGGTAGGTATGTCGTGGCAGTGTCCTTGGACATTGCCAACGCTTTCAATTCCCTGCCCTGGAGTACGATCCGGAGGGCACTCCGGTACCACCGGGTGCCCGAATACCTCTGTCGAGTAGTCGAGGCCTACCTGTCGGACAGGTATATTGTCTACCCCGGTCACCAGGGAGACTGGAAACGTCGGGAGATGTCGTGCGGTGTTCCGCAGGGGTCGGTACTAGGGCCACCCTTGTGGAACATCGGGTACGATTACGTGCTGCGGGGCGACCTCCCTGACGGGGTCAGCGTGGTCTGCTACGCAGACGACACGCTGGTTCTAGCGCAGGGAGAGTCGTACCAGGCGGCGGTCGCTCTAGCGACACACGGGGTTGCGATGGTCGTTGATAGGATCCAGGAGTTGGGACTCAAGGTGGCGCTTCACAAATCCGAGGCGATGTGTTTTCACGGTCGCCGCCCTCGGAACGCGCCGCCATTGAGTTCCCAACTAACGGTAGGAGGAGTTCACATCGGTGTCGGGTCGACGATGAAGTACCTGGGACTCGTCCTCGACAGCCGGTGGAATTTCGTGGAGCATTTCCGACGTCTGGCTCCCAAACTCAACCGGACTGGGGCCGCTCTCAAGCGGCTCCTGCCCAATCTTGGGGGTCCAGACGCCTCCTGCCGGAGGCTCTACGCGGGGATCGTTCGGTCCATGGCCCTCTACGGGGCGCCGGTGTGGGCGCCGTCGCTGCGTAAGCGACCGGCGGCCATTCTGAACGCCTGCCAGAGGGTCATGGCAATTCGGATGGTGCGGGGATACCGCACGATTTCCTGCGAAGCGGCGAGCCTTCTGGCTGGCCTACCACCGTGGGATCTGGAGGCAACAGTCCTTGCACACATGCACGACATGCGCGTGGAGATGCAACGTCGGGGTGAAAGTCCTCTGCCGCGACAGGTCACGGCATGGCGGACAGAGCTCCGGCGGGATCTCATGGTGGAATGGCGTCAGCGACTATCGCAACCCCGTCATGGGCACGCCACAATTATGGCGATAAGTCCCCTCTTTGAGGCGTGGCTGGAAAGACCTCACGGCGTCCTTACCTTCCGCATGACACAGGTCCTCACCGGAAATGGCAAGTTCGGGAGGTTCCTGTTCCGAATAAAAGCGGAAGTGACGCCCGGGTGTCGCCACTGTGCGGAACGCTCGGAGGACACGGTGGAGCACACAATCGCGGTGTGCCCTGCTTGGGCGGAGCATCGCCGTGCCCTCGTGGGGGTGATCGGCGGCGGAGACCTCTCGCGCCGGGCCTTGGTCGAGGCCATGGTCCGGAGCGAGGAGGAGTGGCAGGCGGTCGCCGACTTCTGCGAAGCAGTAATGCTCGCTAAGGAGGAGGCCGACCGCATCAGGCAACGGCGCTCTCGCCGCCGCCGCCGGGATTCCGATCCCGATTTCCAGCCACCGTAGGCGCGGGCTTGCGGACAGTGAGCAATGGGTAGCTCGCTGTCCGGCCGTCCGGTAACCGTCCGGACCAAGCCCAAGTCGTCGACGGCGCGCGCTGTTCCCGCGCGTCTCAAGGAGTTGTCAGCAACAGCAGGGGCCCAGCCGGGTCGAAGCCTACTGGGGCCAGGGTAATCCGAAAGGGCGCTCGAGCCCCAGTATGAAGGCTTGAAGGAACGGGATGGGTTTTTTAGTCAGTAAGAGTCTGACACTATCTCCCGCTCCGCCCAAGAGCGGGGGTTGTCATAAGATGATTTTTCCCATCGAAAAAAAAAAAAAAAAAAAAAGACAGGTGAAACTAAATAAAAGCTTGTAAAAAATCATTTGACGATTTCCCAAAGCAAAAAAGGAAATATTTATTGTAACAATACAGGGAGGGAGCGAGAGCAGTGATGACCGAGTACCCCGACTTACGAATTGTGAGTCGCGGTTTTAATCCCAGTCTGGTGCAGTATTTTTTGTAATTTATTTCATCACCACTCACCACCCTCAAAACGGTGAAAGAAAACATCGTGAAGAAACCAGCATATATCCTAGAATCAAAAATTCGAATACATCAAAACGGTTTGGAAACACATTCATTGTGCGTACAGCTAAGGAGTGGAATTCCTTGCCAGAATCTTTGTTTCCTGATGACTTCAACACAGGAATCTTTAAGTCAAGAGTGAATAGGTTACTTCTAGGTAAGCGCGCTCCATCGTCGCTTTCTATTAGGTGAGATAGCGGTCAAGCGTGAACATATCAACAAAAAAAACATGCGACATCCACCAACACGCACTGGGCCAGCGTGGTGGATTACGGCCCATTCCCTTTCCTAGAGAGGAGTCTTGAGTCCCAGCGGTGGGAATACTATAAGGCTAATTATGCTATGCTATATACTTTTACTATCCGGGAGGGAAACACGTTTCAATAACTTAGTAATTAGTTTGGTGGGAATTAGTCCCAAAACACAGTTATTGTAGGCAATAAACATTATGTCAGTTATCACATGTTACCCAGGCTCCATATAAAACAGTACGAGTAAGTAATGTGGCTCGGCAACGAGGGTGACATTCAATTTAAGCATTACGTTACTTTTAGGCAAGCGTGCTCTATCGTCGACCACATCCTGGCTTTCCATCAGGTGAGATAGCGGTAAAGCGCAAGCGTATAAAAAAAGAAGCGAATTTGATAATAAATCGTTATCTAGTTAAAAAAGCCTGACTCATCCGCGCCTAAATTCGGGGGAGATTTTTACCCAGCTGTGAGATAGCAAGAGCAAGAAAAAAAAAAGTATTACCTCAACTTCTTTAATAATTAATGTGTTGAGTAATAAAAGAATGTAAAGGCCTTCAATGTAGAAATAACAATGAAATAAGTTATATCAGAGAGAGAAAAAATTCAGTTTTCAGCAGTTCAGCCTTTTTTTTAGTTCTGAAAACTTCAAATAAATACTTCCGCTCTAGGAAGAGAAGCGAAAAGAAACAGGGATCAGAGATTTACTGCCGATAACAACCCCCTGTTCTTTCCCCTTTTGCCTTTCCTTTTTTTTGTACCCTTCACATTTTAGGGCCGTGGAAACCATTTCAAACAATCTTGCAGGCCACAAGAAATTGGCATAAAAATCAAAATACAGGAACCTAGAGGTCACGACATTGCAGTGTCTTGCTATATCTATAAAATGTTTCTACAACACATTAAGACTAACTCTATGAGATACTAAGGTGGTTACCACATTGTTTACAGGATTGTTCGAAAGAATTACTGCGGTACTGGAATGCAATGAGCACCTGAACAAACACAGCGACAGTGAATTTCCAATACCATCTAACTGCGATTTTTTGCGAAAATCATCTTTTATCGCTTTCAATTTAAAGGTTATTTTTGGCATGCTTTAGTAAAATCTCCCCACAATCCACATATGACAAAGCGTTAGGCTTCTGTCAATTATATACAAGTCACGATAAGACAAGAAGAAAAAGAAATTAAACAAAGAAAAGTAAACAATACATAATCGTACATAAAAGAAGATACAAGATTGAGCAACCTAGGGGTCTTTAAGTCAAGAATGAATAGATTGCTTCTAGGCAAGCGTGTTCCATCGTCGGCCACATCATCGCTTACTATCAGATGAGAGAGTGTTCAAACGCAAGCCTATCCATTATAAAAAAAAAAACCTTGGCGCTTCCGTGTGCAGCGTTTTTGTAAATCCCTTTATACTGCTAGTTCTCTACCAAACCACGTTATGCTAGTAACTAACATAACCAAGACCCAAATCTTTAGAGCAATTTGTGGTGCTAACAATGTTATGTCACTTAACACATAGTGCCCATCTCCGTTGTATCGTCCACATATCACAGTGTAACTTATAACAGTGATTCAACAAGAGCTTTTATTTAGAACAATCGATTTGACACACCAATAAAAGCAATTTGTGTGTCTGTATGTAATGTTTTGCACACGGGTAGACCATGTCCTTGCAAGAAACATTTAGTTCCCCTTGGATAATTTTCTATTTCAAACAGCGCTTAGCCCTTTAATATTTCACTTCATTCTTAAGATGTCCAGATTCTTAAGATCCAGTGGCTTGAATATTTTAAAATATTTGACTTCGTTTAGCTACTAGAGCATCAAAGAAGCTTTTAATGGAAATTATTTTTTCATAGCAAGCTTTTATAGCTCGGTATACCTATATAATTAATACTCGTCAAGACAAATCATATGCGCCCAAACTCGATGGGGTTGTGTCGTTTAACTACCAAGTTCCTATAGCCACCTTCCGGTTCCATAATCAAATCAGCTCCTTGTCGTAATAATTTTACATTGTCATCTGATTTACACATGCATGCAAAATTTCAGCTCAGTCGGTAACCGGAAAGTGGGTTAAATTTAATTTACAAGATTTGATTACAGATAAATATCGGGACAGGTGAAACTAAATAAAAGCTTGTAAAAACGTTAAAGGATTAATATATATATAAATAAATGTATAAATTAATAAATTAATCAAAATATAAATTAATCCCTGTTCCTTGTTTACTTATATAAGCACTACTCGTAGCCAATAGAAGACATTCAGGGAAGAGTAGTCGTAAAGGGAATATGGCGAAGAAAATTACCTATTTAAAAAAAGGCTATATAGATTGATTTCCAAAATAAGAAATGAACTACTGTAGTAAGTTATACTGTGACTTGGCACACTAGATTCGTGTTACGACCGAGCAGGGAGACATTTAAGTGAGGGTATGGGTTGGTTAAATGTGCGAGGGAAAGGACAGTTCTGTTAGTAAATTATACTGCATATTTCAATGTTTATAGTCTGTGAGTTGTTTTTTTTTTATTTATTTGATGGAAAAAATTATGAAACTAGCCACTACTAACTGCTACACAGTAATACATATATTATATTTTAGGTCAAGCCACACATTTATTTATTGACGCACAAGACCGCCCATTGTGGTGACACTTGGGGGAGGCCTATGTCCAACAGTGCACGTCTATCGGCTAAAATGGTGATGATGATTATAATGAACGGGAGGCCCATTAAATATTCTTTGAGCAAAAACGAGCAAAGTAAGTTCAGAATTATAGAGTACCCAACACAGGTTAGGTTAGACTTCATATATAGGGTGACTGGTAATAAGTGACTGATATTTACTTATACACGTTATTGTATTCATAATTACAAATAACTTTCTGAAAGAAACTTTTTTTTATACTCATTAGTTTTATCACAATAACATTACAGCTGTTCGCGCAAATTTATACGAGCGCGCGCGCCTACAACCCCTCAGCTGTTGCCGAGTAACGCTGTTGTCCCATGTACCTTACCTACAATAATGATAGTGCACCCGCACCGCTTGCAAACCCATCGGTGTATTATATAATCAGTGTAGGCACCTATATGTTCCGGTTTAATAATATAAGTTAAACAATGAGTAAAAAAAAAGACGTGTGGCACTCGGGGACTGCCGCGGTAAAGCTATTGCATAGCATTTTTTATCAACTTATGCAATAGACCTCGCCAACAGCTGCTTAACCCCACCCATTCAAAACCAGACCTCGCCAACAGCTGCTTAACCCCACCCATCCAAAACCGGACCTCGCCAACAGCTGCTTAACCCCACCCATCCAATACCAGACCTCGCCAACAGCTGCTTAACCTCTTCCATCCAAAACCAGACCTCGCCAACAGCTGCTTAACCTCTTCCATCAAAAACCAGACCTCGCTAACAGCTGCTTAACCCCACCCATCCAAAACGCCGACAGCTGCTTTCACTCATTTGTTTTCTTATCGGTCACCACGCTCAAAAAACAAATGAGTGGGAGGTGTTAGGTTATTTTCGTTACGGAATTTCTGGATTCGGTCTCCACGCTCAAGGCCCGCGATAGAAGCTATGCAATAGCTTAAAAAAAGTTTATTTGGGAAAGTTGTTTATAATCATGAGTACAATCACGTGTATAATTATTATCAGTCACTAATTACCAGTCACCCTATATAATAAATTTTAACGAAATAACAGTAGTAATATACAACGTAACTTATTAATTTGATTAAAAGATATTGTAACTTAAAGTAATACATAACTTTATCTGTTTTTATAACACATGTCTATAAATGTCTCCTCCTAATCTAATTTACAAAATTCTTTTCTTCTACGTTACCCAGGAGAGGCGGTGTAAGACAGCACTCCAGGTAACTTTCAAAACAAAACCATCAAAATTCTCGTCTTCTGAATAAAAATTGTCTCGCGTTTGTATGAATATTTAACAAGTGTTACTGTTTCTGTTACAGTGTATTTGCTATTCATTGTATGAGGGTGTTTGGGGAAACCAAAATTTTGTTTTTGTCTAGACCATGATGAAAAAATATTTAAAAATAAAAAGAAAAAAAATAAACAAGTCTTTGTAAAATATTTTCGTTATTGAATTGGAAAGGGAGTTTCCTTGCGAGATATCCGCAGGAGAATGAAGGCTACCAACATGGCCCAGCCCAAAAGATTTGCCAAATTTAAGTGGCAGTGGGCACGGCTCATTGCTCGCAGAACAGATATCAGATAGGTAATTAAGGTTCTAGAGACGATGGACGGACGGACGGGACTACGTAAAGAAAGAAAGAAAGGAAAGTATTTATTTTGGCGCGCAAAACCTTAAGACAAACAAAAAAATAAAATAAAATAAAAAGTAACATTGTATGTCTCACTTTTGCGCCAAAAAAGGTCCAGTTCAGCGAAAGTACTGGTCTTCCAGTACGCAGCATTGAAAAGTATCGCAAAACCGTCAGCAGGTCATCAGTCTACTGATGACCTGCTGAGGGTCGTGCGAGCTGGTCGCTGTGGCAACACTTGGGGAGGCTTATGTCTTATGTTCTGGTGAAATAATGATGATGATGGATTAGATAGAGTAATATAATAATAATATTCTACGCCATCTAGTCACATGTAGCTTTTTTTTCGGTAGGTAAAAATCATTCAATTGACCTCCCTTGGGCGGAGCGGGAAATAGTGTCAGACTCTTACTGACTAAAAAACCCACCCCCTTCCTTCGTTGCCTCTCATTCCGGGACCGAGTCTCCCTTTCGAAACTAGACCCTTAGCCCTAGTAGGCTTCGACTCTGCTGGCCCTCTACAGTTGCTGACAACTCCTTGAGGCGCGCGGGAAAAAAGCGCGCCGTCGACGACTTCGGCTCGGTCCGGTTGGTTACCGGACGGTCGGACAGCAAGCTAATGGGTAGCTTACTGTCCGCAAGCCCGCGTCTACGGTGGCCGGAAATCGGGATCGGAATGGGGGCGTGAGCGCCATTGCCTGATGCGGTCGGCGTCCTCCTTTGCTAGCATTACTGCTTCGCAGTAGGAGGCGACCGCCTGCCACTCCTCCTCGCTCCGGACCATGGCCTGTACCAAGGTCCAGCACGAAAGATCGCCGCCGCCGATCCCCCCACAAGGACACGGCGAAGTTCTGCCCAGAAGCTAAGCAGAGCTTGTGTACTGGACATGTACATAATATTATAGATAAAATGACGTTATGAAGTAGAAGTATGTGTCAAGAGTCGCTCTAATTAGAACAAAAAAAAATCGCTTTTCGTATCTATTGGATTATTCGCAATCCCTTCCTAGACCCCACAACAGATTTTGATGCAATTTTCATTAAAAAGAAATATAACGGTAGCCGGGTACTAATCACCCGTTCAAAAATGAACGAAAAAAATTCCAAAGCAGTAAAATATAATATTATGATTGAATCCGACCCTAAATATACGGAGCGAGTTAATGAAATGATAACATCTTTTGTACCGCTTTTATGCTCAGGTTTGTTAAAGCAACGTTTGTTTTATTAATACAATGTCCATCGTTTATGCTAACAAGCTCATCTGTGTAATTATTTGATATTTACGTTTGTTTCCATTATATAAAGTAAATATAACATTAGCAAACACAAAACCCGAAACACGTTTTTAGTATTTTTATGTAAAGAATATAATTATGTACAAAATTTCATAACTGTATCATGAAAAATCATGATACAGTTCAAGGCATCATCAAGGCGGATTTATTTCGTTTTAATACCACTCATCTAATACCATTGGTATTTGTTTGAGCCCGTGTTTATTGCCTATTCCGAATCGATACCATTGCTCCAACTAATACTAAAATAAATTCAAGGATCTAAAGTATGCCATAATGTTTTTTATAGGACCTTTCATTGAAAAAAAATTCAGTTTTAAATCCAAAAAAGTATTTATTTAACAAATGTCTAGTTTAATAATAAATTGTGCTCTGATAACCACCTCTAAATAACAACAAGCCACCATTTCTTTTATGCAAGTCAAGCTTTTTGTTTTCCCCCAAGATGTTGAGCGTTGATTATAGCTTCCTCAAACATATCTAAAAAAAGTGATTAGTTAGTGAAAGTTTTTGTATATTACAATCGTATAAAAATATTAGAGAACCAAAATTTGATTAGGTTTGACTTGAGTTGACTGTACTAAATTTAAGTCACTGGTATGGGTTCGTACATTAAAATAAATTGTTTAAAGAGTGGTCTCCGTTCAGAATAGGCAATAAAAATGCGTTCAAATTAATACTAATGATATTAAAATGGAATAAATCTCCAGCCGACTGAGGGGTTTTTTTGCATTTGCACCTAGCTGATTGCCGGCTCCTAATACCCGCTATGACTTGTAGTGACCTGTGTTGTACTTAATGGCGAACTTTATACCGCCTAACAGACAATAAATGTAGTTTATCATTTGATGTAGTCAAATGATTGCAATGAAACAGACCCTAAGTAATACATCAAGTTACACACAATTTTATTGTATAAAAATTTTCTATATCGATTTTGTATGTTTTACGTGATGCACGCACAACTAAAAACGTCTACAGATTTATTGTATTACATATAGATTACAGCAAGCTATCTCTTATCTAAATGATTGCCCTTTTGTGTCACTTTCACTTCAGGCATTTTATAAGCACCATTAAGCAAAATCGTCAAGCAATATCGTAAATGTGTCCAAACCTTGAGGGCAATATGTAGTCTGAATAAATATCCTTCACCCCCAGAGCAAATGGATTGCGAACCATTGGTTGATGTATAACTAAATTGAATTACGTAAATAGGTGCTCTTGAACCGAATATTCTGGTTTTAGGCTAGATTTTTATAGACTAACAAGTTTTTATTGAAAACTAGCTGTCCGCCCGCGACTTCGTCCGCGTGTACTTCGGTTATCGCACTCTAAACGTGTTTTCCCGTAGGAATAAGATGTTTTTCCGGATAAAAAGTAACCTATGTTCTTTTCCATGTCAAAGGCTATATGCATGCCAAATTTCATCCAAATTCGTTCAGCCGTTTTTGCATGATTAAGTAACAAACATCCAAACATCCACACTTTCACATTTATAATATTAATTAGGATATTTTTTTCACAGCAAGCTTTTATAGCACGGTATAATACTAATTTATTTAATACTCATCAAGACGAATCATACGAGCCCAAACTCGATGGGGTTGTGTCGTTTAACTAACAAGCTCCTATAGCCACCTTCCGGTTCCATCATCAGATAAGCTCCACGTCATAGTAACTTTGCATTGTCATCTGATTTACACATGCATGCAAAATTTCAGCTCAACCGGTAACCGGGAAGTGGATCAAATTTAATTTGCAAGATTTGATTACAGACAAACATCGGGACAGGTGAAACTAAATATAAGCTTGTAATAAAAAGATGTACTATAAGCGATGACTATAAGTTGAGTAGGCGAAGAGAATAAAATGGCTTGTGATCTGTATTACTACTCATGTAGATATAAGTGGAGAAACCTAATTTTGGCTAAACTAGCTTTTGCCTGTGGCTTTGCCCACGTAACTACTACATAAAATATAGCCTCTGTCACTCAGGAATATAGCAGGTTCCTATCGGTGAAAAAAAATTAGCATACGGACCGGAGTACTTTCAGAGATTTCCTCCTACAAACGAAAAAACAAAAACCAAACGTTACCTCTATACAAGGTGCAGTTTTAAAACTGCACAATATTTCAGGAGGTTGTAATAAAACTCATAAATAATCATTTAAAAAAACGATACCTGGTCAATAATCAGTAATACTTGTTATTTAATTTTTTAATTACACTAAACTAAATCGATTGATCGATGGCCGCGGGGGCGTGGCTAGGGTGTGGCGTGCGGGATGATGATTGGATGATACATTATTTATGAAACTATCGTTGCGAGTTAGTGTGTGTGAAAACGCCCTTTATTGTTCCGTGTTTGTGTGTGTGAAAAAAAGCGCGGTTATAAAAAAAAAAAAAATGCCTACTTATTTTATTATTGATTGGGGCGAGAATCACTAACATAATTACCTCCTGAAATATTTTGCAGCTTCAAAACGACACCTTGTATAATAAGTGTAATCATCTAATGACTTTTCCCGCTCTGGGTAGAGCGCGAGGCCGTGTTAGACTTTTATTGACTAAAGCTACACCTATCTCCTTCAGTTACCCTTTGCGTTCTAGGAATACGGGTTTCCTTGTCAGAAATTCCCCGATCAACGATGGACCACGCTTGCCTAGAAGTACTCGTAACTTATTTGCTCTTTCTTTGTTCGTTTTATTTCTTCTTAAGTTTCACGGATGGCTCCACGGTGGACAACGCTAGTGGTCTTAAAAGATTCATAATGCTGCGTACAGACATCGCGAGGCGTGCGTCGCGAATAGTTCGTCACGCATGCCTCGACGACGGTACATTTATGCGTGCGTCCTGAACGACATATGCTCAAGCTGAGCACGCAAACCACCACGCACGGTGTTCGTCAGTAGAAAACGCAAACAACACCTGTCTGTCCACACGGAGCGCACGGCTCGTACTGAGGCGGCGTTCGCAACGATCGTCCACACAGCCCGAGGCATGCGAGACGAACCATTCGCGACGCACGCCTCGCGATGTCTGTACGCGGCTTTTGAATTTAGCTGATTCCCTTACATTGCCTAAATTACAAGAAACAAGTGCTTAGATACTCTGATTCGGGATCTCATTATGTATTCCAAGTGGGCTTTAGTCCATTTTATCACTGTTTCGGAGACCTAATTAACTAATCGTTGTAAGTCTTAGTATCTATTTGTACGTCGAAACATAAAAAACCTAACTCCTAACTACCGTTTCTTTTTTTTCTTATATATTCCACAACTTTTACACAACACCAAAAAAAAAAAATAGTAGTAGTAGTAGTAGTAGTAGTTATAAATTAAATAAATAATAAACACCTGTCCTAAACTAAACACAGCTTGTGCTATGAGTACTAGACAACTGAAGAACATACTTATATATATTTCTAAACACAAACACATTAAAGATAAATTACACCCAGATACAGAACAAGTGATCGTATTTATTACACAAACATTAGTTTTGATAGCAGTGGTATCCAGGTGGTAATGGCTCCGACTTACGAGTTGTAGGTCGCGGGTTCAAACTCTGCCAGGCGCATTACTTTGTGTAATTTATTTCATTACCACTGCTTTCAAAACGGTGAAGAAAACATCGTGAGGAAACCGGCATGTCCTAGAACCAAAAATTTGAAGACATGTGCCATTCACCAACCCGCTCTGGGCCCGCGTGGTGGATTACGGTCCATTCCCTTTCCTATAGAATAGAAGAGGCCTGAGTCCCAGCAGTGGGAACATTCAAATCAAACGAAATCATTTATTTCAAATAGACCATTTGCAGGCACTTTTGAATAGTCAAATGTCGGTCAGTCCAAGAAAAGTGAAGCTAAATTGCACGTTTCAAAGCGTATATCTCTATGGAGAAGAACGTGCAAGAAACTCCATGGACACTCTTTTAAATCATATTGTGGGTATTTTTTTCAATTCTTAAAAAAAAGGCTGATGATGATTAGTTTTGACGCGGGTGAACCCGCGGGGGAGGACAAGTTGTAAATATCACCAAAAAAACATAATAATTCTGCTTGATTATCCATTCAAAATCACAAAAAAAAAACCTATTTCACCTTTTTATTATTTTATTGATTTGTGAATAAATCACATCTTTTGTTAGTAACTAATAATTGGAAAAAAAGTTGCATGATGATTGGAAGCCACTCCATATATGTCGCATCTAATAGCTTGATTTGTAATTTAGTAAATAACCTATCTATGTCTGCCAAGTATATTTTTTATTATTTCTTTCTTTTTCAGCCTGATAACTAAACGGTGCCTATAGTTCATCTACCGAGCATCAAGAATCGCAGAGCGATCTCCGGCCAGCGTAGGCGCCGGGCTACGGACGATTAGCAATGGGTAGCTCGCCGTTCACTCTCCTATATGAACCGAGCTCGAGACGTCAACGTCGCGTAGTGTGCCACACGCGCCTCTATAACATATTGTCAGCGAAAATATAGCGGCTAGCAGGGTCGATGCCTGATAGGGCCCCGAGAAATCTTTGAACAAGATACCGAAGTTCTCCGTGAGGAGGTCCATTCCCTGACGATTGCGGCCCCCCTACTAGTATTACTGCTTCATCGAAGAAGGCGGCCACTTCCCATTCCTTCTCACTTCAGACCATGGCCTGAAGTAGAGCACGACGTTAGAGGTCACCGCTGCTGAACATCGCTTTCACGAGGGCATGGTGGTGCTCTTAAGCGGTCACCTTCACCATATGCTTCACCGTGTCCTCCTAGCGCACAATGATGACACCCAAGCATTTCTACCTGAATTGGCCATGTCCGGTAAGGACCTACGTCAGGCTGAAGGTAAGATGCCTTATCACCTCTCCAGCCACTTCTAGTGGCTAAATATCATTGTATTTTCTAGTTAAATGATTTTTTTTGAGATGGGAAATCTTTACTTAACTTTTCTCGCTTTAGTGAAGTGTGAGGTAGTAGCAGACTTTTGACGACCAAACCCATATGCGTCCTTCAGTTCTTTATGTTCTTGGGATACGGTCCAAAGTCACCCTTTTAAATGTTCCCGTATATTCAAAAGGTTAGACTATTAACTGAATGGCGAATTAAGGCAGTTGGCTGTGACATATTTGTATGTATATATTATGTCATAGTTTTTTTATGAAGTTTGGGACTTAACAGGATATCATTATATCCACTAATAAATCTAACAGCTAGATACTGAAATCGCACGTATATTTAAAGGCGTCAAAAAACATTTTGTGTCTCTAAGCGTCTCCAAGTTCTCACAAGATGAAGTCTTGTTTACAATATTTTGTGCTTCTTTTCTGCTTGAATTTTATTGGTAAGTTATCTAAATGTTTAAAGTAATTTTTTTAAATCACATGTCACCGTGTTTGTTATTGAACTCCTCCGCAGCGGCTTAAGTAATCGATTTTTGTGATTTTTTGGTTTATATTTAGTAGGTCTAAGGAGAGCTATATTAGGCCATATTAGAGCCTATGTTGTATTTTTTACCCTAATATAACTAATAATTCTAGGTTAACAGAAAATTTTCTATGAATTCGTATTCCCTTGAGTGTCGAAATCTAGTTGTTTTTTTTTTGACGTAAACTGCCGTAGCTTCTGTTTTCGTTAAGTTAGTAGTTTGATTTTTTCACAACTTCAACGGACTGCAGACCTGATTATATGGTTATTCAAATCCATACCTACAAACGTTCTCGAGATAAAGGGTCCTGACCAACAGATGGACAACAAGTGATCTTATAACGGTTCAGTTTTTTTCTTTTGAGGTAAAGAGCGGTTAAAAAACAGTAAAAAAAAAATGATCACCATCATCATCAGCCTTTTTAATGTTCCCACTGCTGGGACTCAGGCCTCCTCTCTAGGAGAAGGAATGGGCCGTAATCCACCACGCGGGCCCAGTGCGGGTTGGTGAATGTCATGGGTCTTCGAATTTTTGGAAAAAAAAAAATTACTGAAATTCACCGATAAAATTAATAGGTAGGTACTGAAAACGTGTGTTTCATACAAATGTATGTGTAATCTGTAAAAAACGTTCGTTTCACAACAAGATAAGGTAATTCATTATGCACTTTTTATTGGTGAGCAATTAAGACATTGTTTTAATTGGTAATTAATAATATTTGTGAACTACATGATAACGATTTTAGTATTAAAGTTTTTACAAAAATAATACAAGATTCCATTCGACCTTTTTCTAAAGTCATAATCATCCGATTGCTTCTCACACTCTTGGGTGGAGTGGGATGGCATGATGGGCATGTCAGACTTTGACTGACCAACACCCACTCGTTTGTTATTTCTTTGCTTTGCAGCTAAGATAGCTAAGGTCAGAGAAAGACCTTAGCTTTTAATTTTCATCTGAAACGACATCAATTACACCTTGAAAACCGAATGTCAATAAGATAATTTCAGATACATGATATGACTAGTTTTGAGTAAATAATAGAAAATTATTTCTAATAATATACTCCTGGCATACAATGTGCTATTCTCGGTCATGGCCTATAGCAGATCTTAATTCATCTACATCTTGTCGTTTTGAAAAGGAATACTATAAACATACTCGTACACTCATACTTACCACTTTCGTCATTATTAGGGTTCCATACCTCAAAAGGAAAAAACGGAACCCTTATGGGATCACTTTGTTGTCCGTCCGTCTGTCTGTCTGTCTGTCTGTCAAGATCCTTTATCTCGAGAGCACGTGGACGTATCGAGTGAAATTAAAACCATATACTCAGGCCTGCGCTCCCCTCAAGCTGTGAAAAAATCAAACTTCTAAGTTAAGGCTAAAAAGATACGGCCGTTTATGTCACAAAAAACGTATATTTTGATACTCTCAGGGAACGAAATTCATAGGGTACTTTCCGTTGACTCAGAATCCTAAAATTTGGCACAAACCAAGGTCTTATAGCACAGGTATAGGAAAGATTCTGAAACAGTAAATTTGTTGTTACCTAAGTCACAAAAAAAAAATACAATTCGGAAAAGTCTTCGAGACTTCATTCGGGGATTGTAGTTTGCACGGAACTCTCAGTTCGCGAATCCGACTCGCACTTGCCCAGTTTTAATATACATGTGATACAATAAATATAGCTGTTAACAACTGACTAAACTGGATGTAATAATTACACATGCTGATAAAACTAAAAGTTAGGTACTGAAACCACGAATCCTTCGCCAAAAAACGTCTTTGCCACAAAGTGTCCCAGTCCTTACAAAATGACGTCTTATTTAAAATATTCTGTACTGCTCTTCTCTCTAAGTTTTATTGGTAAGTTATTTCGAATTTCAAAGTAAAAATCAAATGTGTTTTTAGGGTTTCGTCCATCTGTCTGTCTGTCAAGAACCTTTATGTAGGGAACACGTGGATGTATTGAGTTGAAATTAAAACCATGCACTCAAGTTTGCGGATTCTTGAAGTTGTAAAATAGTGAAACTTGTAACTAGAAACTTTAACGAGAAAAAAAGATACTTCGGTTTCTGTGGAAAAAATGTACATTTCGACACTCTCGAGAAAATGAAACTTCACAAGGTACATCCCGTTGATCTAGAATCCTAAAATTTGGCATAAAGATCGATCTTATAGCACAAGTATTGGAATAAATCTGAAAATTGTTAATTTGTTGTAACGTCCAATTTTTTTTTCTGCGATTTCGAAATATCCCTCAAATGTATTCTCATTTCGGAATTAAACTGTTTACATAGGTAAGTTTATACGAAACCCTTAGGGCGCGAATTCGACTCGACCTTGGGCTCATAGTGTTAAATATAAAATATCTTTTTACTATGCCCAGCATCGGAAAACACACTATTTACCTCTTACTGTCCCCGCACACGAGCTTCAAAGAAACGCCGCTTCAAGCTTCATTTTGAGGCGGCCTTTTTTTGTGGCTCGTGTGCGGCGGTGCCGCCACAAAAAAGGCTTGAAGCGGCTTCAAGCTTTTTTTTGTGGGTTTTTTGTGGCAGCGTTTTTTTGAGGCCCATGTGCGGGGACAGTTATAGTTAGAGTCCAGTAGTCTCTGTTACTAAAGCCTACTTTTCCACGAACGCGGCAACGTCATGGTGTCGTGTCGATGCTGCTTCGTCAACCGAGTTTCATAGTTTTGCATGTAAGCTGTGAGTTGGATTACACCAAGCGTATAATGACGAATACGCGTCTATGAAGCTACGCGTCCGTGGACAGTAAGCCTTAGTCCCGTTTGCGCCTTTTAGTAAAAGAACTCTAAATATTGAATTAATTTATAAATATTCTAATTTTATTTTAGAAGGGGCATTTAGATGTGACTACAAATACAGCATTGCGACCAGTGCATGGTACAAATACCATATTGTACCAATGACTTGGTCTGATGCCCGGCTACGATGTACACTAGAAGGTAAATCCTGTCTTCAGCATAAAAAAAAACGGATGAATTTTTCCAAATATATGGAACTGTTCCTGTGCGTCACGCACCCATCAAATTCCCGCGACCCTAACCAGGTCATCGGTCCACTTTGTGGGAGGCCTTCCAACTCTACGTCTTTTGGTACGCGGCCGCCACTCCAGAAACTTTCGTCTCCACCAATCATGTATGTGCTCTTTCTTTCCGATAGATGCGTGACGCACAGGATCGGTCGTTGTGGCGACGCTTGGGGGAAGTTTATGTCCAACAGTGGACGTCTTTTGGCTGATATGATGATGATGATGATGATCTGGAACTGGTTACTTATTTCTACTGTGAAAGATAGCTTGTTCGGAAATCGAGTCTTTGATTGATAACATACAATGACTATCGACATGTACAAAACTTAAATAATCCAAAACTTTATAGGTACATCTCTAATAGAAAATTAAGTTACAAACATAATTCAAGCACTGAAATTTTATTTAATGGCCCTTAGGTGGTGTTTTTTTAAGAAATTAGTTATCAAGCAAATAGTATAGTAATTGACGCATTTTAATCTGTTTTATTTTTCTTACAGGTGCTTTTTTAGCTTCTCCAACTACATACGAAATAAAATCTGAAATGATAAACATTCTAAAGGAATCCACTTCGAAACGAGAAATATTTACCGGGATTCATGCCACTCTTGCTTCAGGAGATCATAATACTGTTGAAGGTTAGTCGATCAGTTGAAAGAAAGAAAATTGCGTTTATTAGCATTACAAAAACGGAAACACCATAAAATTAAACAAATAGTACTTTGAGTAATGCCAAAAAGGCCTCAGCTCAGCATAATGCCAAATGGTAACACAAGGCCACCACCTGACGCTGATTTTCAGCTTATGTGCCATATGCTCGAAAACAGAAAATATTTTATAAAAATCTAAAAAGGTTCTGAGCATAGACCAGCTAACAAAAAAAAAAAAAAATGTTGCGTTTCTTATTTAAAAAATAGTCCAAAAAAGATTTATGTGTCCATTCAAGGTTAATTAAAAATGCTGACATATCATTTAACAATATTAGAAACAGTTAAGTTAAACAATTGATAATTATAAGTAGACTTATAAAGACAATAAAATCACAAAAAAGTATAAAATTGATAAAAATAAAGCGTGTGTAAATTAATAACAAGGTTAATTTTAAAATGCGTGGAAATAAATAAATAAGATGGACATAATACTATCTAATAAAAACGATTATTCGAACACTAGTCCACCAGTTGACCAGTGATTAATCACTGGTTGCGATTGCTGGTGCGGCAGTGAATTAAAGCTTTTTGTGTTTTTTATGATAAGATGTTACTAACCATTGGATCAATATAGTCTTTTTTAAATAAATATTTTTATTGTTATTATTAGTATACAGGGTTATTTGTAAAATACCGACATCTTCTCAGGACTATTTTATTAACATCATAAACAACAACTTTTATTTTTTTTAACACGCTTATATTAGCTTCTCTAATATGAGTATGTTACAAAAAGTATCGTTATTAGTTCATCAGATTTTACGTGCAGCAAAGGCTGATATAAATTTAAAATTTGCAGGTATCCCACTTGCGAATATTCCAGCAGTCTGGGCTGAACATGAGCCGGATAATAAGAATAACATAGAAAGTTGTATAACTTTCGACATTCACGGACACTTAGCAGACCGAACCTGTGGAGATACTCGTCCTTTCATCTGTTACCGTCCAGAAAAACTGCAAGTAAATATTAATGAATGTGGAGTAGATCCAGGTAAATAAGTATTTATTGAGACAGAATTTACTGACAGGATTGACTGACTGAATTTATTATTATATATATAATAAAAAAGTATGGTCAGTTAATTCCACATCCTTTCTCTTCTCTTATACTGCTTTGTTTATCCTGTTGGTTATCCTCTGAGTAAATAAATAAATAAGGCTCGTGTTTGACTATTGTCTTAACCGTTGATAAACGTTGATGTGGTCAACAATGGAGCACGCTTGCCTAGAAGGAACTTTTCGCTCTTAACTCAAAGTTCCTTCCTTTGGAAAAATGTTTTAAAACTTCTGTTGTTTGTGTTTTGTTTTTGTGTTTGTGTTTTCTTTCTTTTTTAGCGATAATCGCTTGTCCCCTTGAAAAATAATGTAAACATCGTGTTCTATTGATTTTTTCAGTCTCTATTTTTTACTTTAAGTTTTTTTATTTGTTAAATACATGCTATTCAAGGTCAAGAATATTTTGCCATTTTTTCAAATTCTCTTCTGTGAAAAGAAACAAAGAGTGCATCTGTTTTTGTGCACACACATGAGCACTATAATATCTCCTGCGTACTTGTCTAATCTCTGTTGAGATTGGCCACCGTGATCGAAATTCGGTCTGGAAAATTAAACTAGGCGTACCTGGCCCAGACGGTAACATGCCCCACTAGCAAAACTAAGACATGCATTTAAAATTACATTCAATGCCTTCCCCGCAACTGCCCTACCTATCTCACAAACTGGCGTATCTGCACTGATATTACGTGTTCATAACATTATTTCGAATAAGTTCTCTCGAATCGTCGTAACTGTGCCGTTTACCGTTCGTAAGATAATCACGTATTTTGTTTTGCGTAAGTGCATATGGAGGGAAAAATTATTCTCACTACCTTCGTATCATAGGGCTTTAGGGCCACTATTAACTAAAATAAGTCAAGAGCAATATTAAAAAAAACTTGTTAATTCATTAATAAAGCTACAGCTAACGCAACGCACTACTATAGCAGGTGAGATAGCGGTCAAGCGCGAACCTATCAACAATAAAAAAAAAAAAAAAAAACTACAGGAACATGATTGTAACGCCCGACCGACAAACGGTTGCCCTGGTAAAATATCAATTACTAGGTAGTATAGTTAGCAGGGAGGGCAACGATGTGTGTCTTAGTTTTGTAAGTGGGGCATGTTACCGACTGGGGCATGTGTGCCTGGTTTACTATATCATTGTCAAATTTTCAGCATACACTTTAGATAACAGAACAAAAAAATGCTACAAGTTCCACTCAGAACCACGAAATTTCTCCCGAGCCTCCTTCGCGTGCACAGCTGAAGGCGGCCATCTTGCTATTATAAATAGTGACACGGAAGCCATAGTACTTACTGAACTCCTTGCTAAACATCCTCAAAACAGCTTCATATATCAGCACGTAGAACAAGTTGATGGATGGAAAGATACGGCTCTTATTGGTGTATACGATTGGGGTGAACATGGGGAGTGGAGGACTATTCACGGTATTTTTTTTTTTAATTTCAGTTCTACGTAAAACTTTAGCATAATCCTAACTAATATTATAAATGTGAAAGTGTGGATGTGTGGATGTTTGGATGTTTGTTACTTAATCACGCAAAAACGGCAGAACGGATTTGGATGAAATTTGGCATGCATATAGCCTTTGACATGGAAAAGAACATAGGCTACCTTTTATCCCGATTCTTTAAATACCTAATGCCACGCGGGCGAAGCTGCGGGCAAAAGCTAGTCTACCATATAATCTTCCTATTGCTGAAACTCAGGTATTCTGTCTAAGAGAAGGAATGAGCCGTAATCCACTACGCGTGCTCAGTGGGGATTGGTGGATGTCACAAGTCTTCGATTTTTTAGTACTGAGACGTTAGTTTTCTCCCGATGTTTTCCTTCACTATTTTGAGAGCAGAGGCGATGAAATAAATATTTTCATCTTTGCAGCTAGATAATGATTAAAATGGCGTTTCAAGAGAGTGGGTCATACGATTCTGAGTACAAACTGTACATAGAGTTAAAATAAAGAATCAAACCTTCGCGTGTCGGAGGTTATTATTATTACGTAATTGCGCGTTTTTTAATAAAATAACAAAAAAAAAACTTTTTTCGGTTTTAGAAAAAAAACGAAAATATAGAGATTAACATTCCGGCCGAATAAATTTCGTACACCCGTGTGTACAATACGAAAATTAAGTTTTTCAAGGTCATTCAAGTAGTTGTACAACCGTATAATTTTATACTAATTATAACGACAATCACCACAACATTTTTTCAGGTCAAACATTGGCGGAAGCAGGATACGAGAAATGGCACACAGGGGAGCCAACTGCAGTACCTGGTGAATTCTGCGGTTCTCTGTGGCGCAATGGGTTGCTTATTGACGTTGTATGTGATAAGAACTTCGCATTTATCTGTGAGAAGAGTCCACATTATCCTGCCATGTGTAAAGCTGATCAATTAACGTTGGTTAGCCATTCACATTGTAGTTGAAAATATGGATTCGTGGATGTTTAAAAATAAATGTCTAATTGATTTGAAACTTATCGTTTATTATTATTTTTCACTCTTATTATGTAGTAAATATTTTGCTACCACATTCGAATTAATTTGATTAAAAACAAAAATGTTAAAAAAATAATGTTATATTTTTATAAAGGCTGTCCCAAAATTAACTCAAGATTTGAATTATATACTAAAAATTAATTTAAAAAAAACAAACTTAACGGTATAATAATAATCAGTATAATTGAATTTTTAAAGTTAATGTTTTAAACTTAAACATGTAATTAAAGTAAAAAGAAACCAAAAGCCACAAAAAATCTTGGGCAAACAAATTTCTCTTAATCAATTATATTCTAATTAAGTCTGCCCGTGTACTTTATTTGTGATCATATAAGGAAAATTTAAAATCATGCTCATACTATTGCTTGAAGTCAAATTCTAATTAATTTCATTATTACTATTTGTGCTATATAGATAGTGTGCTATTACATACTTTGAACGCCACCACCTATGGAAAAACATAAAGCCATTATTTAAAAAAATATCTTGCATTAGATAGTATAACTTAAAGCCGCGTTCAGACATCACGAGGCGTGCGTTACGAATGGTTCGTCATGCATGCCTCAGCGACAGTACATTTATGCGTGTGTCCCGTTTGACACATGCTCAAGCTGAGCACACAAACAACCACGTATGGTGTTCGTTAATAGAAAAATGGTTCTGACAAAGCGAGACGTGCAGATTACAGCTGCGGCCTATAAAATGATTAATTAAATATTTTAAAAAAATTAGAAAAGACGCTGGTGGAGAAAATTATTTCACTATGGGAATACATAATACGACGATATGACCTATAGTGTATCTGTCCACACGGAGCGCACAGCTCGCACTGAGGCGGCGTTTACAACGATCGGATGATGCAAATGCTCGCTGTGAGCACACACGTCCACATAGCCCGAAGTATGCGAGACGAACCATTCGCAACGCACGCCTCGCGATGTCTGTACGCAGCTTTACATTATGAACACAGGAAAATTTTAAATCACGCTCATACGATTGCATAAAGTCAAAGTCTTATTTAATGTAATAAATATAATAAATTGACTACTTGTGCGTACACAATTGAGCAAAGTTTGCGATTTCGTACTTTGTACGCCACTACCTATGAAAAACCTGTAGGCCATTATTTCGAACGCAATATCTTGCAGTAGTATATCCAATTTGTACCTTCACGTGCTACAAATAGAATATCTTTTATCTTTTAAAGCATAAAAAAGTTAACCAACCAGAGCCATAGTCCCCAATTTAAAATGAATCATGACAAGCAATTCCGCGGGAACATTTCCCATGGACCCGCATTTGATCTGATAGGATCCGCTCTAAAACATTTCCGTTCACCTTTTATGGCTAGGGGTCTTATTTGCATGATTTTCACCTTTGTTTGCTCATTCTTTAGATTGTATCGGAAAACTCGGTGTTTATTCGTGTAGCTGAATCTTTTGTGGTAGAATCACTGGGGGCCGTTTTAAAATTGGTTTTGTTGCTTTTAGTGTTTGTGGTTCGATTTATTTTCTCCCAAGTGTTTTCATATTTTTGAGACTCAACTGTTATTGGCTCTTGCACTATACTTATTAAGGCTTATGCAAATATAGTATTTGAATTTGATATGTAAAACATATGGTTTCCTAATGTCAGATGAGCAAGAGCGCTTTCAATTTATGCGGACTGCAATCGGCTGGCTGGCACAGGGTAAACGTGTTGCGTTTGTACTGCCTAAATTGAAAACGTATCTGGCTGCCGTGAGTTTGTACGCGAGCGAGGCACTATTCAACAGCGCACTACATTCAACACCGTATTATATACGTGATGTTAGTGACGTTGCCCTCCTTTTGTCGACCGTTCGCCGCACGGTTTGTATGAAAAATACGATCGTCCGTACGCCGTATGACTGCACCGCATCCGCCCCGCAGCAGGACCTCAAAAAAGGCATAAATTAAAAGCGCCCTTAGGATGGTTCTCAAGCCGCCAGATAGATTAAAATTTTAAGTATTTTTATAAATATTGTTAATTAAACGTAGTTTTTTTAAGAATAAACACGATGTCTATGATGAAGTGCCTCTCAACTGTATTTTTTGAGAAAATAGTATTTTATCGCTTTGAACTGAAAGACGTTTTTCGTTTGTTTTATTGAAATCTCTGAAGTACATTTTAAGCTATTGCATAGCTTCTATCGCGGGCCTTGAGCGTGGAGACCGAATCCAGAAATTCCGTAACGAAAATAACCTAACACCTCCCACTCATTTGTTTTTTGAGCGTGGTGACCGATAAGAAAACAAATGAGTGAACAATCAATCAAAATTCAGTTCAATGTGTGAAAGTGTAACTTCAATTTAATATCAAAGAAAAAAAAACAAAGGAAAAAAAATACTGCATAAATAAAATAAATAAATAATTATAATTGCATAAGTTGATAAAAATTCTATGCAATAGCTTTACCGCGGCAGTCCCCAAGTGCCACACGTCTTTTTTTTTTACTAAAAGATAACTAAGCTTCAGAGATTTCACTAAAACCGCATTCAATTAAAATGTGGAACCAACGTGTCAATTTACTATAAAATTGACACGTTGGTTACCTACCTCCTCAGTAATAAGGACACAACTGCATAATCATAAAACATTATTAAAGCACCACAATAATTATAAGTGGTTTCAATAAATAATTCTTAAAAAAAATAAACGATTTTTTTCAGCTTTTGTAAGTTCTTTACTTCGATAATTAAGAATTATTGGCACTTTGCCGTCTCAGACTTTGATTTAAAAAAAGTTGATTAGAAAAGTGCTTTGCTGCTCAGGAGAGTGAGAGATTTGCAACAGCTTCCTGAAAGCTGTAGCGTAGAGCTATAGTTCTCAGATATTAAAATATCTTGTGTAAAGGGTAATTGGTACTAACTAACACTATACTGGGTGTCTCTGACATCGAAGCACAAATACCAGGGATCCAGTACCTACATGATTCTGGAGCCCCCAGTGGTGAAATTTTTCGTCGGTTTTTTTCTATTCTTTTTTTTAATTTTTACGTTTTTTTTAATTTAAACTGTATAAAATCGTTTAAATTAAAAAAAGTTTTTAACATTATTACTGAAAAAATGAATGAATTACCTTTGAAATTAAAAACGTCATCAGGATTGATGAGAATAACAATTTTATCTACCCCGATGAATTTTTAATTAATCTATAATATAAAAATGAATCGCAAAATGTGTTGGTAAGCGCATAACTCAACAACGCCTGGACCGATTTCGCTAATTTTCTTTTTTGTTGTGTTCTTTATTATGAGGAGAAAGTTCTTATGGAAAACAAAAAATTAAAATTAGGGTAGTGTAGGGTAGAGTAGGGTAGTGTAGGGTAGTGTAGGGTAGAGTAAGGTAGAGGAGGGTAGAGTAGGGTAGAGTAGAGTAGAGTAGGGTAGAGTAGGGTAGAGTAGGGTAGAGTAGGGTAGAGTAGGGTAGAGTAGGGTAGAGTAGGGTAGAGTAGGGTAGAGTAGGGTAGAGTAGGGTAGAGTAGGGTAGAGTAGGGTAGAGTAGGGTAGAGTAGGGTAGGGTAGAGTAGGGTAGAGTAGGGTAAAGTAGGGTATAGTAGGGTAGAATAGGGTATAGTAAGCTGAAGTAGGGAAGAGCGGGAGCGAAGCCGCGCGGGTGTAGCTAGTTAATTTATAAATCTCGTTTTTTTTGTTTTTTTTTTTACTAAAAATATTATCGGGGTTGGTTAGAATAACGATTTTACACAGTTTAAATTTAAAAAAAAAACAACAGATTTTTAAAAAAAAAATTAGGAAAAAGCCGACAAAAAATTCCACCACTGGGGGAAAAAATTTTATTAAGGTGAGTCCAGACTTGGCGAAGCCGCTTGCGAACTGCGCGCGTGGATCCGCTTGCGAAGCAGGCGCATACGTCTAGGTATATTATATCTCCACTTCCACAATATCAAACATTAACGATTAGCAATCTATCGTTTTACCAATGTGCCAAGTAAACTCTCTCTTGAGTCGTATAAGCAAACATCTTAATAGCAAAGAGCTGTAGGCAGGTCGGGTCTTACATAACAATCAGGGTAGGAGCGCAAAATAGATAGTTACAGAAGTCAACCTACATACAAAGCACGCTCGAGCAACGCACACATAGACACCGCTCACGGACACGATATCTCGGAGCGCCTCGGCCCACTTGTCGAACGATTCCGGCTCAAACGCTCATTAGTGTGCGTCCACCGAGCGTAGGTATAAAAAGTGAAGTACATACATGACATTGTCTTCTGTACTTGTCTATTTTGTGGTAGGAGCGCTAGTTATTCTACACACGTCAGGAATTGTAGGCAGCACTTAGTGCAACGATACTGAGGCAGTGAGAGAAATTGTTGGCACATTTTAGTTAGGGAAGGAGATAGATAAATATTGTGTTTTAGGTTTTTTTTTTAATTGACATAAACTAGTGCTTGACTGCGATATGGGATCGCATTTAGATATCACATTTAGATACCAGTTTTTATATCTTATGTTTCATGTTGTTATGTACAATAAATTATAATATAATAAATAAATAACTAGTAATGTGTTCACAAACAAAAGACACCCAGATCTGGAACATCTATCATTTATACGCTTGCGGTTGACCACTATCTCATCTGATGGCAAGCTATGATGTGGTTGACGTTGAAGCACGATTGCCTAGACTATTCACTCTTGTCTTACATACTTCTAGATTGTAGCTATCAGCAAACACTGACTCAAGCAAAAAATTCCACTCCTGCCGTTTTGAGGTTACCACAAACCAAATCCATTGTTATTGTATCATAAGCTGCTACCAGCGGCTTTGCCACGCGTATTAGTATTAAATTATCCCAGGGGTAAAAAGTAGGTCGGGCCTTTTCGGACCGGGACCGCGGTCCCAACTTCCATCTGTCTGGTAACCGTCCAGACCAAGCCCAAGTCGTCGACGGCGCGTGCTGTTCCCGCGCGCCTCAAGGAGTTGTCCGCAACTTGGCCCCGGTATGAAAGGCAACGAACGAACGGGGAGGGTTTTTTTGGAGGGATTTTTAGCCACCAAAAAAAATTTTTTTTTTTTAGTTTTTTGGGACCACAAACAAAATAAATACAGTTTTTTTTTATTAACTGTAAATACTTTAATGCCTTTTTCCTTTTGATTTGAAAATTCTATGTGGATTTGGCCTATCCGTGTGCCAAATGTCATCGAGATTCGTACATTGGACCAAAACCTACATTTGTTCAGATGTGAATTTAAAAAGGCCAGCGTACAACTTTAGGTTCATATTAAACAAGAAAAACGGGCAGAGTATATAATATACGTTATAATATATATATATAACGGTCGCCAGATGTCCCACATTTTTTTTTACATTATCGTTAGGGTTGATACATACAGGTTTTGCGAGATTAAAACAATAAATATAAGTTGCCCCGCACACAGGCCACAAACAAAGCCGCTTCAAGCTTCTTTTTGAGGCGGCCTTTTTTGTCGCGCGCTTCAGCTTTTTTTGTGCTCCGCTTCTAGCTTTTTTTTGTGGAGGCGTTTTTTTGTGGCCCGTGTGCGGGGACACTGCGGCTTAAGGCTAGTAATATTGCTTTTGGTAATTAGTAGTAATACTCCTACTGGCAATTTTGTTTTTTTTTTTTTGGTTGGAACTTCAAAAATCTACACTAATATGAAAAAGGTAGTTAGTTTTTTTTTATTCTATTTTTTTTTGTGCAGGTAATCTCTGAAAGTATTGGTCCGATTGCTAAAATTTTTTCACCGATAGAAAGCTGCTTTATTTCTGAGTGACGTAGACTATATTTTATGTACGCAGGCGAAGCCGCGGACAAACCTAAAATTTCATGTTTGCAAGTAGAATTGGAAGTAGTTGCAAAGTCCACAATGGCAATAAATTATAATTTGTGATAATTTGCTATAGTTTTCAATGAAACTTTGAAAATGTTATTACTGTGGGCAGAGCATATTGCTCGTGAAACAGATGGTCAGTGGGGCCGAAAGTTTCCAGAGTGGCGACTGCGCACCGAAAGACGTAGCGTTGGAAGGCTTTTTACAAGATGTACCGTTGACCTGGGAGTCGCGGGAATGCAATGGATGCGAAATGCACTACACCGTTCGTTGAGGCGAGACTTACGAAGCTGAAATGATGATGTTTATGATGTCATCATCATCATCAGTATTTTTAATGTTCCCACTGCTGGGACTCGGGCCTCCTCTCTAGGAGAGGGAATGGGCTGTAATCCACCACGCGGGCCCAGTGCGGATTGGTGAATGTCACATGTCTTCGAATATTATATAATTATATACAATTATACAATATTATGTTGTCTGAAATGCAACCGGGAGAAAACTGACAGGCTAGTAACTCGACGTCAATGCTCAAGCTATAACAGCTTTGACTCAACGATTGGATCATTACCAATGATCCTCTTCTATTTATTTATTCTCTTCAACAAGATTCACTCGTTCAGTCATTCTACTACAGATGTGGAAGGAAAAACCAAATATTTTACCAAAACAAATTCTATCACTGGCAACCCTAAGCGTGAGGTAAGATGGCAACATAATGAGGTAAGTCAAAGGTAAGGGTAGCGAGTAACCAAATGTGGCTGTGAGACGTGGTATAAATAAGCTATGGATGACACATCCGTGACAGTGACACAAAAACAAATAAAAAAATATATTGGAAATAAAAACCGACCAATTTTAATAGCAAAAAAGATAATATTTAAAAAAAAATAGCTTCGAATAAAAACAGAAAAAAAGGAATTTCAGTCCAGAAGTGTAGAAAGCAATTGTATTACCACAAAATTAAAATAATTTCTTAATTTATACCTACACAAATAAGAATCCTTCTTGGTAGTCGGGTAATAAAAAAAATTCTTCAATGGAAGTGATGAATTGTGAACATCCACAAAAACAACAGTGTCTTATAAGAAGAAGATAGCAAAGACAGAGGTAACTTTAAGTACACATGCGATCAAGTTAAACTAATTATATTCTATGAGCTCCTATTTTTTGAACAGGTTTTGTACACTGCATTGCTCGCGATTTTATTTTAGTACTGATATAGAAATCGAACGTCCGTAAATCAGGTTATGATTATTGTGCCAAATTCATGGCATAAGGCAACAACAATAATCTTATATAAAAAACATTAAAATAGTTACACAAACACTTCGATTTTAGTATTATTACTAGCGATCCACGCCAGATTTGCACAGTTAACTGAACTTTTTTTACTCATTTTTTATTCTATACTAGCTTTTGCCCGCAACTTCACCCGCGTGCATAAAATATAGCCTATGTCACTCAGGAATAAAGCAGCTTTTTATCGGTGAAAAGATTTCAGCAATCGGACCAGAACTTCCAGAGATTACTTCCTACAAACAAAAAAACATAAAACAAAAAAAAAAAAACTTTACCTCTTTATTATATTAGTGTAGATTATGTATGTATACATTTAAACGTTCCTCATGAATCACTCTGTCTTTTTAGTAGTTTAATAACTCTTGTTAGAAGTCTTTGAGTTTATCGCGAACATAAGACAGATACAGTTAGGGACTTCGTAATTTAAGGATGTAGGTACGAGATATGTAAGCAAGAACAACTTTGATAGCGCTCTATGCGCTCTATATACTATTTGTACTCTCCATACGATACCCTAGAGCAACTTGCTCAGTCCGCCTCTGTTACAAAGCAATCTTGAAGCCTATTATATTAGCAAATAGTTGGAACTAACTTTGAATAATACAAAACTATTACTATGTTAGGGTACTAAATAGTTCCCTTTCGTATATTTAGTACAGTTAATAGCTTTTAGACAATTTGTCTTAACTTCCGTGACTTATTCGAAGTTTATTTGGAAACTAGTATTTGACAGTTTTTTTTAGGTGGGAAATTATGTAATGACTTTTGCCACTCTGGGTTTTTTTATGGTGGGAAAAATCATCCACTGCCGCTCTTGGGCGGAGCGGGAGATACTGTCAGAATCTTACTGACCCAAAGCCCACCCCGTTCCTTCGTGCCTTTCGTACCGGGACCAAGGTCACCTTTCGGATAACCCTGGCCCCAGCAGGCTTCGACCCGGCTGGGCCCCTGCTGTTGCTGATAGCTTCTTGAGGCGCGCGGGAACAGTGCGCGCCATCGACGAGTTGGGCTCGGTCCGGACATGCCGCTCTGGGGTGGAGCTAACCTTAGCCAAGTTACGACCGTTTCGTTTCAATTCTCTTTTGTCGTAAGCCTCGAGTCGGTCACACCTCCAATTTCTTTGTTCTGAGCACCTGTCTGAGCGATGAGATGACGTAAAAATAAAGTAATTTACTGACTAATTACATATAACGTCCTTCAGTTAGTTAGAAATATGTATGTTTATTAGTTGTCTTGTATTCGTCGCACAAGCTCTGCTAAGTGTGGGACTAGATGACGTGTGAAAGTAGTGTAATATTATTATTGTTACATTTACGGCGTTTACTCCATCTGTATAAGTAGTTAACTAAACATAAACAATTTTGATATGTCTTTTTATTTAAAATAAGTTGTATAAAAGATTATTAAAATTTAGTTAATTACTTAACATTGGTTTAGGTAAATACTTAATTGTAAACATTATTAGATACAATTTTTAGACATTTTTTTAGATAAAAGACATGTTAAGATTATTTACATTTAGTTAAGTACCTAAATAGATGGAATGTAGAGATGAATGAAGTCATGTCAGAATGCTAAATTACAGCAAATTGCTATTCCATTAATTTTCATAAAAATAATTTTAGTTTCAAACTCATTACCAGCAAACCAATGTCAGGGTCATACGCAATTGAGAACAACGCTCATTGGTTCAGTTTAGGTGCTTATACGCAATGACTTGCAATCTTTGTGACCACAAACTTTTTATTACTTGTGGTTTCGATATCTGGTGTCTGTGATCAAATTGGAACAGGCCATCTATCATAGCTTTTATGACAAAAAACTGGTAGCCAGTTTGATTTTCTAGGTCAGGGGTTTCAAGACTTTGAAGCTTTAGTGCCTTAAGGCTTCAAAGTTTGGCCGTATTGATTATTTTAGCAGCAACAGTTTTAATTCATCATCATCATTATTATCATGACCTAGTGAGAGTCACGGGAATGCAGTGGATGCGGTAGATGGGAGACGCACAGGACCGTTCGTTGTGGCGACACGTGGGGGAGGCCTATGTTCAGCAGTGGACGTCCTTCAGCTGGAATGATGATGAGTTATTAATATTATATAATAATATATTTATGTTTATTATATATAAAAATATTATATAATATTCCACAACTACCACACAACGCTGTCTAGTATCAAGCTAAGCAGAGCTTGTGTTATGAATACTAGACAACTAATAACTAAGATACTTAAGTTTTGTGCATCATCATTTCTGTCGGTAAATTTTACCTTGCAAGTAAATATAATCGAGTAATATTATCATTCTGTGTTTTCTTCTTCAACTTATCACAGCAATATTAATTACAATAAGACATTGGCTGTCGCGGGCCGGATTGATGGAACTGCCGAGCTGGATTTGGCCCTGATCTAGGTCAATATGACAAGTTTCACTGTAAAGATACGAGCTATAAGGAAGATCTACCAATGCGTTACAGGAATAGAAGTTAGCAGGTTAAGAAGTCTCAAGTACCAGTCGTTTACTAGCACTTGTAAACGACTGCGCATTTGCAATGACTGTGCATTTTGTAGTGTGCGCAAGAATTTCATGACTTGATTCCGACCCATCAGACAATCCGACGCACGGCGAGTATCCAAAAAAAAACCCCTTACCAACGCTTAGTCCGAACTAAGCGTTTCGTTTCGTCGTTTATACTACGTATATCGAAGGACTGGAACAATTTGCCTGCTGCGGTCTTCCCATACGATTATAATTTGAATAACTTAAAGGCTAGAGTGAATATGCTCTTAATAAACTAGTGCGCCTCATCAGTAAGATTGCAGTCAAGCACTAGTTTATGTGAAATAAAAAAAAAACTTGTGAATTCTCAACCTTATTTCTTAATTGAATGTTTACTTAGTAGGTATTTTTTTCTAATAGCTACCTTTATAAGGAGTTCTACAGTTGGAATAAGACCGCCTAAACTTAACAATAATAATGTAAAACTACTGAAGTTTTTGTTTCTATTACAAAGTTCTAACTCTATTTAAAATTTACATTATTTAACGATTAAAATGCACGGTTGCTGTAGGAGTAAAGCAGCAGGAAAAAGCTTGTCTCAAATAAAGTTATAGACTTTGAGATGATTACGTACTTTTATTGCCAATTTTACGAATGAATTTTCGATTCCCTAGCCCATCTATTTTTAAGCCAGTAAATCTAAGGTTACCAATCAAATGATTCGTGGCAATGAGTCAGCCATTTGATTAATGTTAGCTTAAGAGTTCAATCAAACACTTTGATTTATATCCTTCGAAGTCGCAATGAATCTGCTTGTCATTCATTGTCTATTTCGAGAGTCGAATCGTGAGGTTTAAAACCAATGATCAAGTTATTATTTATTATTATTTTCAGTTAAAATTTAAATTATTATTTTCAGTTAACAAAACGTTTTGGGAACACATTCATTGTGCGTGCGGCTAGGGAGTGGAATTCCTTGCTGGAGTCTGTGTTTCCTGATAGCTACAACCCGGGAATCTTTAAGTCGAGAGTGAATAGGTTTCTTTTAGGTAAGCGCGTTCCATCGTCGACCGCATCGTCGCTTTCCATCAGGTGAGATAGTGGTCAAGCGCGAACCTATCAACAATAAAAAAAAAAAAAAAAAAACTTTGCTTGATATTAGTTTTGGATGTCCACAAAGTGCGCAAGTGGCTTATTAACTCATCGAATGCCGTAATTAGAGACACAATAGAAAGACAATTGGTTATGTCGAACTGTGTAACTTAAGACATTCAAAAGGTTAAGATTAACAGGTAAAAGCATTCGAAATTCAAATGAAACCCACTAAAAGTCACTTACTGTCAGAAAATTCTGGGGAACAAGTTCCAATACACGTTTAATTCATGGTAGCATGCTAAGCAGAAATTTTTGATACCAGTGTGATTTTGTATATAAACCAATTATGTGGCTAAAATTGGATCACACGCCTTCTGTGAGCTCTTATATAGTATGCCGTAATCCACCTCACTGATACAGGATGGAGTAATCGGACATTACAATGTACCATTGACATTTGATTCTAGGTCATGTCGTTTTCCTAACATTTTCCTTGCCCTTTACCAAACCGACTCTAAATCATAGCCTGGTTTCCTTTCAACATCAATTCAGCTGAACATTACCCAACATTCCTTCCTTCCGTTAATAACATAATTAGGTAAGATGCGGAATACCAGACTGCTTACTGTGAACATCGATCACGAAAGCAGTGAAAGTGGATGCCGGGTGATCGTATGAAAGTCGAGCGGTATCGTTTAGTGTGAAGTGTTTAGCGTTAATGTTTGTGGGTGTGGTTCGATAAAGATTTTTGAAAAAGTTGTGGAATACTATTTTTAGTATCTTTTTATTAGTTATCTATTAAATCTTATTAAATACTTAAAAAAAAAAACAAATAAACGAACATTTAAAATAATAAATATTTTTAAATTAAATGTATAAAGATAATAATATATTTTTATTATTTTTTTCTTAAGACCCTAAGTTCCTGCACCTTTATTATTATTTTGTTGTTTATGAAGATCTAAAATCAAATGTGAAATTGGATAGATTTGCTAGATTATTTCTGGTTGGTATTTTTTTTTACAACGTGTAGACGAATACAAACGAAACTCAAATCTAATTTAAGATCTTTAAAATTCGCCAAAAAAAATATTTACTTCTATAATCATAATAAAATTAATGTTTGTAGATTTATCACAAATCACGGACGGATTTAAGGAAAATTTGAAATCTTAGCCTGAATTAGAACAAGTTATGGATATTTTTTTATGGAGATAGTTTGAATCTGCATAATTATATAGTGAAAGGAGTAAATTTGTTGCAGGTAGTATTCTATAACTTCTACCTACGTATGAAAAAAAAACGTGGGAATACATGAACTACTCCTGTTTACATAAAATGGTAACTTTTCTTTTCACAGAATGACGTGAGATAGATCGGAATTTCCCTCATTGCTGGTAATTTCTTCACAGATACAGCGTGAAAGATTAGCGATCTTGACGTTTATAATGATCTTTTTGTCACGCGAGATATCTTAGTCCGTATAATTTTTTCCCATTATTTTTGTATTTTACGACTTATTTATGTTCTAATAGAAGGTGAAATAAGTTTAATCAGAATCCAGTTCTTCAGTTTTACTCATCTCTAAGTTCTTCATTTTTGCCAAAATATCTTCGATTGGACAGTACGACGAAAAGACAAAACATAGGAATTGGTCCTATTCTCATTTGGAACGCGTAGTACACAGAACAGAAGTATGATTCATATGTTCTGTGATATTATACGTCTATGCCATAAAGTAGGAAAGGACCAAAAATCTAAACAGTTTTCTTTTTTTTTACAAAGTAGTGCTTGATATTCATAAACTACCAAATTAGTAGCTAATAAGAGAAATTGGTTGAAGAACGGTTTTCAATAGCTCGCACGTCCAAGTCGATCAGAAAATATAGTTAAAAAATTATAGGCGTCCGAAGTGATCGAATTCCAATTTCGGACAGACATTTCCAATGTATTTCCACTGTTTGTAATATAAATGTCCGAAGTTTCAAAGGTCCCGTGGGCCGTGGAGGGTGACAGACAGATGGCGATACGGTGCGGTGAACAAGTTTTTTTTTTTCAATACGCTGTGTTGCTATTCAATGATACATATGTCCAATACAGTTGTGAGTAGTTTTGCAGCTCTTTTTTATTTTACTTTATTTTTAGCTTGTAACTACTGTCGATTTTATAAAGGACGTTGTAGGTGTTCTCATAGCGTTTTCTTTTAATTAAAAATTACAACCTTTAACAACAAATATTTATATTATTTAATGATTTAAACTAGTGCCTGCATGCAATCGACAGTGGCATCACTGCAATAGTTGATTTACCAATCGCACTGGTTTATTAGCTAGCCTATTGACTCTAGCTTTGAAGACACTTAAATTATATTCAGACGGGAAAATCGCTGCAAGCTAATTGTTTCAATCCTTCAATGTACTTTGCATAAAATAAAATAAAATACTCGTACAGCCACGTAAGCGGCAGTACGAGTATCTGTGCATTTAATGCCCGCTGACCTTTAAATCCATTTTCTTGGCAAAATATTAATTGATTTATGTATGTATGTTTTTTTTTTTTAATTGAAATAAACTAATTGTTGACTGCGATCCCACCTGATGGTAAGCTGTGATGCAATCTCTGATGTTACGGATATTCTGAAGGACACTTTTTTGTTTTAACATATTTCTAAAGATTAAAACCAGATAGGACTAGGGAAAACAAGCAAAAAAATGTCATGTTGTAAATTTTTTTGCTCGGGAATTAGGGCCTTAGCAACGTAAGGACAGACATTCGCCGTACGTCGGACGATCTTATCGTCGGATGATGGATACACTTTGTATTTACGGAAATCTCATAACATTAAGAGTGAAAGAACACTATCTATCCATTTCGTCATAGTTGCATATTAGTATCTTATTATATTATTTAGTATGTATTTTGTGATATTTATTTTACTATGTGTATGTATATTATTCTATCTTTTTTTTTGCATGTTATAATACTTCATTGTTAATTATGTTTTTTGTGTGTACCTACTCATTTTCCATTTACTTTTACACACAGTGTCTACATCTCTTTTTTCTCCAATTTTCCTTTCGCACGTATGCTGGAAGAGATTTCTTAAGAAATAAGCATCATCTTTGTACTATGCTTCTGTTTCTTTCTTCTGTTTTTTTATTATTGTACATAAATTTTTAAATTAATAACTTAAACATTCTCTTACTAAAACATTGGGATTAACAGCATTTACCAAAGTCCCAAGTTACCATACTTACATAATTATATCAGCTACCATTACCAAACAGTTCGCTATACCATGCGCGTATTTCTCGAATAACTCTTGCAAACACAAAAGTATTTAGAACTAATACATCAAAAACACATAAGAGAACTATTTTTCCGCCAACAAACGATTGCACATAATTGCTCACGTACAGAACTCGGCATTATTTTCCGCAACATTAAATTGTCATCTGCTTTCGCTATGCCTTTAGATAAGCGTTCATGGTGTAATGGAGGAATGTTGAGATGTGGTGATAAGTAGGTGGTTACAATGATGTCGTGTGTAAGATATGATTAATGATGAGTTTTCTGCGTTGATTTTTTTAAAATCTAGGAAAGTTGTGACGATTTTTAGGCCGCATTTTGACAGTATTGCACGCTGGGCCGCAGAAATGGCGGCAGCAAATTTAAAAACTGCTATACATGTCCCAAGGTTATGTTAAAAACTTATTATTGTTCTTTCTCGAACGGTTGTGCAACGGTGTATCTCTTACTAAAGGTTTTACCACTGTATCGCTTTTCAAGTTCCATGTCATAAGGAATAACCCTATAGTCCTTAATTAGAGAAATCCCAGCAAGAAAAACCCAACAACGCTTTAACCAACCTTTTTTTTAAGTTCGAAATCATTCAATGGCATCTCCTGCCCTTTCGAGTCAGATTTTTACGAACTAAAAACCTCTTCTAGAAAATTTGTAATAATTGGTAAATTATTAATTGAATCAGTCTTTCATAACAATTGCTACTAGAAAATAATACGCGTAGTGTTTATCCATTGTTTTTGATTCATAATCAGTCATAATAAACAGATGCTAATAACTTTGCTGTTTGTGAATATTATTTATTGAGACTTATAACAAGACCTTTTCCAATAAGCCCTTTTAGTGTTTGTACTAATTAAGGCTTATAACCCCCTAACCATCCCTTCCCCATCCCTCCCTCCCTTGAACCATCTGGTCAAAATTATGTGGACGCACCTCTCGCACCCACCTAGGCGGCAGTATACAAATCTGTGCATTTATTTGCGGCCAACAGCGCCAAATGTTTCTAAAGATCCAAGCCGTTTCGAAGGAGTAGAAAAAAGTTGCGAAATCGCTAAAAATTTTTTTTTGACAAAAATATTAATAGCATGACAAATTAAAATGTTTATAATGTTGTTCATAAATCTATAATAAACATATTTTTTTTTCAAACCTATTAACCTGACCGTTACCGAGGAGCAGGCTTCAGAAAGTCACTGTTTTATGGCACTTTTTGGGCGCTTGGGCCTTAATGCTGTATAATGGGCTTAATGTATATCACAATGACAATTTATGGTGATTGGGACTGACGTCGGCGTCGCTATTTTTAGCTCTGGGGAATTTCACCGCACTACATACGGCTTGTATTCAAATGAGTTTCATCTCAAATTCAATATGAAGCCAATGGTACTAGGCTCGCATAACCAGTGAAGCCATAAATGCAATAATTAACGCACCTAATATGAACGTAACTCAATTCTGGCCATTACACCCGCCCATTGCAAAGGTCAGCAAATGACCCTTGACCAAACCACAATTTAACGCTATGAAATAATACTAAGTCAACTTTAATTGTGGGCTATAAATTCTGGATAGAAATAACTAGTATTTTGTGACCCATTATTTTATAGGTGTAAAATTTATAGGTTTTGAGGCAACATTGCTACAATCAGTCTTAAGTCCATGTTTATTTAAAGATATATTATATCACTAGCTTTTGCCCGCGGTTTTGCTCGCATACATAAAACATAGCCTATCACTCAGGAAAAAAGCAGCTTTCTATTGGCGAAAAAATTTTAGTAATCCGACCAGTACTTTCAGAGATTACCTCCTATAAACAAAAATCAAACTTTACCTTTTTTTTTTATAATGTATAGGCTCGTGTTTGACCACAATCTCACCTGATGGTAAGCGATGATGTGGCCGACGATGGAACACGCTTGCCTAGAAGCAATCAATGCACTCTTGACTTAAAGACACCTAGGTTATAGCTATCAGGAAACACAGACTCCGGCAGGGAATTCCATTCCTTAGCTGTACGTATAATGAATGTACTCCCAAAACGCTTTGTGCGTACAGGTGGGATGTCCACCATGTACCGGTGGCGCAACGCCGTACGTCTTGTGGTCCGATGATGGAACGGACTTGGCGGAATTAAATTGTGTAACTCTAGTGCACACTCCCCGAAGTGTAAACGATAGAAAACAGACAGGCTAGCAACTCGGCGTCGATGCACCTCTTTATAACATTAGTGTAGATATATTCCGACTTACGATTTGTAGGCGGGTTCAAACCCAGCCAGGTGGATTACTTTGCGCAATTTATTTCATCACCACTACTCTCAAAACGGTGAAGGATAACATCGTGAGGAAACCGACAAATATCCTAGAATCAAAAATCCGAAGACATGTAATATCCACCAACCCGCACTGGGCCCACGTGGTGAATTACAGCCCATTCCCTCTCCTAGAGAGTCTAATATGATCAGTAACAGGTACAGATGGAGCACCATTTTTTTGTACTAACTAAAACAATAGTGGTGTATAACCGCCAAACTAAAATAGAACTGGGCCGGTCTCATCTGCCGCATGTTGAAACAAAATTGGGCGAAAGTAACCATCGACTGGATTCCGAACAGCTGGCGGGACGATTTGGACTCCTACCTTTTTTTTATGGTGGGGAAAATCATTCAATGACAACCCCCGCTCTTGGGTGGAGCGGGAGATAGTTTCAGACTCTAACTGACTAAAAAACCCACCCCGTTCCTTCAAGCCTTCATACCGGGGCTCGAGTTTCCTTTCGGATAACCCTGGCCCTAGTAGGCTTTTTTTTTTTTTTTTATGGTGGGAAAAAATCATGCATTGATATCCCCCGCCCTTGGGCGGAGCGGGAGATAGTGTCAGACTCTTACTGACTAAAAGACCCATTCCGTTCCTTCTAGCCTTCATACCGGGGCTCGAGCGCCCTTTCGGATAACCCTGGCCCCAGTAGGCTTCGACCCGGCTGGGTCCCTGCTGTTGCTGACAACTCCTTGAGGCGCGCGGGAACAGTGCGCGACGACTTGGGCTTGGTCCGGACAGTTACCGGACGGCCGGACAGTGAGCTACCCATTGCTCACTGTCCGCAAGCCCGCGCCTACGGTGGCCGGAAATCGGGATCAGAATCCCGGCGGCGGCGGCGGCGGCGGCGATAACGCCGTTGCCTGATGCGCTCGGCCTCCTCCTTTGCGAGCATTACTGCTTCGACCGCCTGCCACTCCTCCTCGCTCCGGACCATGGCCTCAACCAAGGCCCGGCGCGAGAGGTCTCCGCCGCCGATCGCCCCCACGAGGGCACGGCGATGCTCCGCCCAAGCAGGGCACACCTCGACTTTGTGCTCCACCGTGTCCTCCGGGCGTTCCGCACAGTGGCGACACCCGGGCGTCACTTCCGCATGAATCCGGTGCAGGAAACTCCCGAACGAACCATGTCCGGTGAGTACCTGCGTCATGCGGAAGGTAAGGACGCCGTGAGGTCTTTCCAGCCACGCCTCAAAGAAGGGACTTACCGCCAAGATTGTGGCGTACCCAGCACTGGGTTGCGATAGTCGTTGACCCCAGTAGGCTTCGACCCGGCTGGGTCCCTGCTGTTGCTGACAACTCCTTGGCGACTTGGGCTTGGTCCGGATAGTTACCGGACGGTCCGACAGCGAGCTAACTCCTACCATAAGATTGGCCAGAAGTAGTTAAGGACAGAAAAGAGTGGAATAACGGAAGGGAGCCCTTTGCCCTTCAGTGGGACAGAACAGGCTCATAATAATAATAATAACACCATGACTACACACACACCCACTATTTGCCTACGAATGACGAATTCTAGTCAAGTCAAGGTAGCTATGCTGGACATATATCCAATTGAAAATTATACTACTGTTTTAATGCCTATAAAAATCACTGTAATGATCATAAACATGGATTGAGTATCAAGAAATAAACTTTCTAATAAGCAAACTACGGTCTTGGACAAATTAGACCCTAGCAGGAGGCGGGTTTCATGGCGCCATTCGACACAGTCATGGTTGACAAAATCATGTCACGCATACTTTTGGTCGACCGTGACTTCTTGGTGTATATTCAAGTAATGACCAGTTGTATATCGTTAGCTATTATCAGAGTTGTTAAAGTACTGTTATCTGCTGTTTTATTTGCTTTGTACATGGCGAGTATATCATCAGCTATCTGTGTTTGTGAATATAACGACCGGTGTATTATAGTCTTGTCCTTTTTCATGAAAGTTTGTTTCTGTTTTCATATGTGGCTTTTTATTACAGGGCGTGTCAGATTTTTATTATCTAAAACCTACCTCAATTTCTTCGATTTCTTTTTGCGTGCTAAGGCCTCGGAAAATTTTTCAAACATTGTGGTATTGGTTTTCTTAATGTTTTTAATACCTAGTAATTCGATATTTTTTAATTTAATTACTCAATCATTGCGCATCATCACCATCACTGCCTACGACTGTAATTTGTTTAATCTTTATCAAGCGCAAGTTCGATTGTATATGGAGTACCGCTGCTCTCATTTTTGGGTTGGATTTGCCAAATACTACATACAGCTCGCTTCTTGGAGCTAAATAGAACATCAGCAATGATGCACTTGTCGAGTCAAAACTTCAAAGTCTTGAGCATCGACGGCGAGTTGCTAGCCGGTCGGTTTTTTATCGTTTACATTTCGGGAAACTGCACAATTTAATTCCGCCAGCTCCGTTCTATCGTCGGACTACTAGACGTGTGGCATTGCCCCATCAGCATATAGTGGACATGCCACAGATGTACCTATACAAAGGATTTTTGAAACACATTCCCTGCTGAAGTCTGTGTTTACTGATAGCTTTAACCTGATGGTCTTTATTTCAGGAATGAATAGATTACTTTAGGCGTGCGTGCTCCATCGTCAGCTACATCATTGCATACCATCAGGTGAGATGGTCAAACGTGAGCCTATGCATAATATATGCACGTTTGTCATTGATACCTTACTTGCTCGTAATAATTTCGTTTATAATTTTAAATAGTCGCTCTTTTGTAAATATAGATCATATTTTAACTCTGTAAACATCTCCATCTACACTAATTTTATAAAGAGGTTAAGTTTGTTTTTTTTTTGTTTGTAGGAAGTAATCTCTTGAAGTACTGATCTGATTGCTAAAATTTTTTAACCGATAGAAAGCTGTATTATTCCTGAGCGCCATAGGTTACATTTTATTTATACAGGTAAAGCCGCGGGCAAAAGCTAGATAAAAATATTTAAATTACTTACCATTAAAAACAAAGACCAATATGCCTGTTTACTTACTTTGAAGATTTACGAGTAGAAATTTATAATTTATAAATTCCTGAGTGACATGGGCTCTATTTTATGTACGCAGGCGAAGCTACGCACAAAGGCTATATAATTTCCGAGTCTAGGTTAGGTTAACACCAAAGCAAAACAAAAGAACTCCAATCTTAGAGGACTACAGATAAGACGTGAGAGAGGAGTTGTTCAAAGCTTCGTATTCCCTTTGTCTCTTGATCCGCTTTCTGCAGTTGTATTGTCTGATGTATGGAAGGGACCATAAATCATGGAACTAGTGATTTATCAGGCTTTAAACTTCTTCGATCAAGCTGTTTCCTGGTAGCGTGGAAACTATTGTTAAAAAAAAAAAAACTTTTGCAATGTCTATACTTCGTTCGTAATAAGATAAATCATTTGAACAAACCGTTTTCATTGTCCGTTCAACCGATTTTGACTTCTATTTTGTAGGAATAAAGATGGTATTAAAAGTGAAGAAGTGGTAATAATACCAACTATTTATCATGCTACCGACGCAATAAAAGTCAAAATTGGTCGAACAGAGAGTTAAAAAGGATTGTTAAAATATAAATCTTATTGCGAATAAAGCATAGGAATATATAAAAAAAATAAGAAATGCTTTGAAAAATGGATCCAAAGGATAGTTTTTAACAAGCACTTTGTGTGGATCTCCAACATAAGCTACAGATAATGATCATATAAAGGCTATCGTAATTGTACCAAACTCCTATTTTTAATCATCTTCAAGGAGGAACTGGTTCCTGAGATACCAGTAACTATTTTACTTATTTTATTTCAATAATCAGTGTTTGTACAAATATTGTATCTGTTCATGTCATTATATTGTTACTGCGTGTGTTGAATGTACAAAATAAAGATTATTATTATTATTATACATTTATTTATCTTAGGACCCTGAGGACCTGGACCTTGGAAGGCGTACGAGGAGCCAAAACCAACTCGCAGAGGCCTTTTTAGACTATTATTATTGCCTTTATTTGTCTTTTTAATATATTATTTAAATTTTTTAATATTTAAAAAAAGAAAACATTAAAAAATAGTTGTCCACCAGTGTCGGGAGCAGGGTCCACGCTACCTGTGGTTAGGGCTCCAGAGACAGGAACCTCCTCACAATGCGAGCCGTATCGAGGCATCCTGTATCGATTATTATTATTATTATCATTTCGTACCCTTATTGAAAAAAAAACAATCATCTAAATTTACCTAAATTAAGTTAGATATAGCTATCGATTCGCATCATCAAGACAAATCTGCAAATTAAATTGTTTATTAGCTATGGCACTTATTTACAAAGATAGCTTCGGTAAAAAGTAAATAACCTGCAGAATTGACAGAATTTAATAATATAACATAATAATACAAAAATGCAGATAGTAAGTTTTTGCAATAAGGCTAGGATTTGTAGATAGGTAATGATTCTAATGGGCTTTTGCTTTCAGAAGGATAACCTTATTTTTTTAAATCATTCGTGTAAATTTATTAGAAAGATAAGCTCTATTTTACCTATAAACTAGTTTATTGGCGCGGCATCTGATCTATTTGTTTAAAATAAATACTTGTCACCAATGCCTGGAAGTTCAATACCGCCATCAGTCTTCGAATATTTTTCAATTCAACTTACCTGTAAATAAAGAAAAAAAAATGTTAGCCTTTTTAGAAAAAAAATATCATCTAGCGTACCTACCTACTTATTTATAACTAGCTTTAGCACGCGGCTTCGCCTGTGTACATAAAATATAACCTATGCCACTCAAGAATAAAGCAGCTTTCTATCGGTATAAAAAATTTTAGCAATCGGACCATTACTTTCAGAGATTACTTACTACAAACAAAAAGTAAAGAACAAACTTTAACTTTTTCAAGTATTAGTGAAAAAGATATTCAAAAGCTATTTAAGATATGGGGTATTTAAAACTAAGTATGAAGTATATATCTAAATATTCTAAAAAAAAAAATAAAAAACTAAAAGCCAACAAAAAAAAAAAAAACAACACTGAAAAAGTATTAAACACAATTTTTAGGACACTGAAATAAACAAAGTAACGGAAAAAACAAGAACAGAACAATACTAAACAAAACACTTTAATAACGTGTGACTAGGGCTTTTCTTTTGTTCTGTTTATTATAACCCTTTGTAGTAGGGTAGTAATAAACTAATTGGGCGGGAAGATCGCAGCATGCAGATTGTACAAAAAATGCAATGCAACTTTTGCAAACTCGCTCAGTGAACATGAGAATATGTTATAATGTATTATTTCTACAGGGTTATATGTACAACACTAACAAATTTGCAGGACTGTATTACTAACATCTTATACAACAACTTTTGTTCTACGACTTTTTACAAAATATAATTAATTTACTGAAAACAGTCCTTCAAGATTTCGTTGTTCTGTCTAACACTTTTCAACTCTGTATTTTGCTATAGCTACCTACGGCTAAGACGAGACGCAAGGGCATCAAGCACCCTCTCCGCTCGATCCCCGCTCCCCTCGGCTATTGTACTATCACTTACTTTGCATAGACTTCGTAATATTTAGTACGTTCGACTTAAATATTTTTATTTTTGTATGAAAATCTGATGAACTAAATTTTTAAAAGTCCTAGAACAAAATTTGTTATTTAGATTGTTATAGTAACAGAATCCTGAAAGGTGGCTAGTGTTTTTTAAATAATCCTGTATTATTTGTGTTTGTCTTTTGTTTTCTCTTTATTGCACTAGCCATTTACTATTTCTCTATAAATAACAGACCGACCCCGACTGTGGCCACCACTGTTCTAACATACTTTCAATCTATACATCTATATACTTTTATTTATATGTATAGATATACATATAAATAAAATTGGAGTGTCTGTTTGTAATATTGAAATAACCGCTTTTTACTACATGCAAATGAATGTATATACGGTACATACACCAAAATAACGTTTTTTACAATTTTTGTCTATCTGTCTGTTTGTTCCGGCTAATCTCTAAAATGGCTGGACAGATTTTGACGATTTTAACGGCCTTTTACAAAGTGAACTGGTGTAGATTGCGGGAATCCGATGGTTGCGGGACGCACACATTGTGGCGACACTTGAGAGGCCTATGTCCAACAGTGGACGTCTATCGGCTGAAATGATGATTTCTTTGATGAATGTCATTAATGTTCGAATCCAGATTAATGACATTATGTTAACGGTTTAGTAGTGACGAAGTCGTTATGTTACTGCCTGAAACCCTTCTCTTAAGCCATTACCAACGGGATGGGACCGCCATATAACTTATCTTGACGATTGGTTTCCGAGTACTGACATTGTACAGATAAGTATATCGTTGACAATACATAGTGAAGGATAACACAGGGTAGTAGCACAAAATAGGTAGGTACAGAAGTCAATCTACAAACAAAGCGCGCTCGAGCAACAAACACATAGACACCGCTCACGGACACGATATCTCTGAGCACCTCGGACCGCTCGTCGAAGAATTCCGGCTCCAACGCTCATTAGTGTGCGTCTATCGAGCGTAGGTATAAAAAGTGAAGTACATACATGAGATTGTCTTCTGTACTTATATATTTTGTGGTAGTAGACAGTAATCTGGAGCAAGGGTCTTACCATAATGTGTTAATATCTCTGTTTTTCGAGCGAGAAAGAGGGACGGAGCTATATGACCTACATAGCTCCATCTCTTTAACAGTTAAGTTAGGTAGCACCGCTTGTGTCCATGAATTCTATTGGTCTTAAAATTTTATGGAATCGAGGCAAACGTATGTGAAAAAACTGGGCATGTGCAAGTCGGACTCGCACTTTGAGGATTTCATGCAAACTACAATTCCCTTTGTGCCGAATTTCAGGATTCTGGGTCAACGGGAAGTACCCTATGAATTTCGATGTTTGAGAGTATCAAAATACGCGCTTTTTGCGACATAAACTGCCGTATCTTTTTTATTTGTTAACTTAGGAGTTTGATTTTTTACATCTTGAAGGGACTTGAGTAAATGGTTTTAATTTCGATACCTCCACGCGTTCTCAAGATAAAGGGTCTTGACAGATAGACAGACAGACAGACGAACGGACAACAAAGTGATTCAATAAGGGTTCCGTTTTTTTCTTTTTGAGGTACGGTACCCTAAAAATGGAAAAGGTTATAGTTGGATTTTTTACTGAGACTTATTTTGAGATAGATCTTTTATTTCAGCTGTATATCTATTGGAATCATTAATGTGATACAAATCTAGCAATAGGTTAAGTTAGTTAGTAAGCTACTAGATAAGAAAAACTCGGTTTTTGGCAGAAAATCTTCATATAATTCAACCCTCTCCAAGTCAAGTAAGTGTCCACATTTTTTTCTTCAAATGTCCTTTGAATTCCACGGAATACATTAAAGGAAATCTTTGGCCGTACATGAAAGAAAATGAAAATTATAATCAATAAAAAAAAAACTGAAACAGATATTTTAAATATAAACAACAACCTATTCATAATAAAGGAATACTTTACTTTTTGCATCAACCATCTATAGTGCGTTTCACTTATGGAGTTCCTTCGCCGTAATGTTGGCTCCCCTGTCTGCAGACAGCAGAAAAAAGAAAATAGAAAAGAAAAGAGTTGCCTACTCTAGCAAAATTGTTGCCCGGAATGCGAAACGAAATCGATTTTAACGGTAGTTGCAACACTTTTTGGAGATATATATATGAGGGGAATCGGATTTTATTAAAAAAAGCAGGTCTAAAAAGAAGTTGTCAATACGAGAAGTTGTCAATAAGAGGTACGATATTGCGTCGTGGCGTTTTTGGTATTTGAAAGAATTACAGGACAATCGAAATGGAGCGCAGCGTCCTATATTTTATACAAAAATAGTTTTTACAGTTTACAAAAAAAAAAAAAAGAAAATTAGAAGGCAATTGTTAAAAGTAACGTGATATCAGTTAATCTCCCTAATATTAAGTAATTTCATTGCTAAAAATATAGCAACACTGTTACATTACGGCGAAAGAACTTCATAAGTGAAACTGTACAGGCGACATACAAAATGTTAATCAAAACACAAACGACGTCCACAGCAGACAAAAACAAATGAAACACACAATTACATGAACGCGAAAGTGCAACGTACTGCAAAATAAAAAATCGTTGTGATGATCATTAGTCGCTAGCCCAACGGCTCGTACAGACTTCATGAATGTCAGCGAATGACTACTCTGTGTGCTTTGAATATCTGGGCCTCAAGTATGCTATTACAATAGTGTCAGAATGGTCTATCATTGATTACAAAATTGTATATTTTGACAAGTTTGGTAATCTACTAATATAATGGCGTCATTATGACTTTCCAATGGTCAACCACTGAGACTCCATTGAAGGAAGCGGCTTGAAATGGTAATCTCGTACACATTGACAAATGAATGTCTAACGTGTGCGGCAATCTGCCAAAATTTTGACAGTTCCTTTGATCAGTGGCCTACCATTAGGACGTCATTGTGCAGTTATTGCTTTTAATAAGCTCGATATTGTCATTCTACTACAGCTCTATTACGAGACATTGGTCGATCAATGATCGATCATTATGAATTAGCAGATTACGAACTTTAGCAAAGTGATAATGGGATCGTGTTGGAATGACGAATTTATAAAAATAGTAGACTTGGGCCCCAGATATATTTCCATGGAATATTTGCATTCTAATCTTAGTCCATGATGAAGTAGAGGAGAATTATGAAATATCTTGTTCGGATGGTTTTTTTTAGGTGGGAAGTCATTCAGTGACTTCTCGTACTCAAGAGCGGTGGAGGGAGGGCGTTACTGGAGACTTTTACTGATTAAAACCCCATCTGTTTTCTGTTTGACCTTGTCAGTAATTTTCTGCAGACTTTGTAGTATTAGAGGTAAAGTTTGTTTTTTTTGTTTGTAGGTGGTAATCTCTGGAAGTACTAGTCCGATTGCTAAAATTTTTTTCACCGTTAGTAATCTGCTTTATTCCTGAGTGACTGAGGCTATATTTTATGTAAGAGGCAAAAGCTGGTTTTCGGATAAGTTCTGATTTCGAGTTCCCACAGGGCACACTTGGATGAAACGAATTCGATTAGCGATTCGTCGAACCTGTCACGGTATTTACCGCACGCTGTATGTACTCGACTTTATCTATTCGATGTATATGACGTGGTGTTATAGACTTTCACTGTTTTAGCTAAAATTGAATAAGTTGCTTCGTGAAGAGTTCGACGTCTTTTTGATTGATAGTAGATGTAATAATTACTAGAGTTTTCATAGTCTTGAGTATGATTACGTTCTTAGTCAATCTGGGGTTTTCATATAACTTTTGTAATCTTACAGCGATGTCGCTGTTATTAAACTCGATGATGAGATGAGACTTTTGCTTTGAAAACATTTCTAAGAAGATATGAATGAGTTTCTTGTAGATAGCGGTTCAATTAACGGTTAGCGGTAAAATTATAAAAGCGAAAGCTTGTTTATGAATGTTTGTGTATGTTTGTGTATGTTTGTGTATGTTTGTGAATGTTTGTGTATGTTTATGTTTGTTTGTTACTTCTTTGACCGACTTTTTATTGCGGGAGTATGTTCCTTCGGGACAATTTTCTATTATTGTTTTTATATTTCGGGCTGATGTCCACAACTCCAAGATTAATGCTAGAATAGACCACGCCTAATTTGTACGTAGAACGACGTCGCGTGGCATGGATATAATGTCTATAAGTCTAGTTGCCATATAAAATGAATGGAGACCATCGCACCCAGATCAGCGTACGTGGCAAACGTGTGCGCAGTGTATTTATTTATTTATTATAATCTTTCTTGTACACCACATAAACAAAAAATACAGGACAAACATTTTGAAAAATAAGTGTACAATGAGCGGTCTTATTGCACAGGGCAATCTCTTACAGACAACCTTTGGATGGACTGAAAGATAGGAGATAGATTTAGGGTTGTCAGTGTACAAACATCAGAAATAATACTTATAAGATACATTAACACAAATACATACATACAAAATAAAAAATATACTAATAAATATGAAATATATAGTTGAACTAGAAGAAAGAAGAAAAATATATATCAAAGAGAAAGGTAATGTTCCTTCAGCATTTTTTAAATGTTGGTAGCGTTTGAGCACGCCTCACTTCTAAGGGTAACGCATTCCACAAACGTGCAGCTTGAATTGTGAAAGATTTGTCAATGAAGGAAGAGGAATGCGTGCGAATACTTAATTTTAGGTTTTTTCTACTTTAAAGCGCTTGTTTTGCGTACGGAATTTGCACCTTTACTGACACGTTAGTTAAATTAGTTGCACTAGTACAATTAAAATATGTTTGTTGTAAAAATAAAACTGTAATTAATACATTATTTTAGTTCGTTATATAACAGTGTTTCAACAATTAATTGTTTTAATTAATACATAAACGTTTTCAGCAAAAGCGATAACTAATTTATTAACTAAGTTCTATTAATAAATGAATAAATATATTTATTGGTAACATGATATATGAATGTAATTATTATAATGATTATGTGTACATTATATTCAGTAAAATATAATTTCGTATCAACAACTCAATGATTTTTAATTAAAACATTGGCTAACACAACATTACAAAAACTGTGCTAAGTAAGGCACACAAAAAAAAACACACTGGGCAAGTGTGTTCCGTATAAAGTTAGTTGCTTAAGTAAACATTTCAATTCCCGAATGAAGTCTTGAAAATTTTTCCGATTTATTATTATGATGTAACAACAACTGTTTTCAGATTTATTCCTATATCTGTGTCGTAAGATCTTATTTTACGCCTAATTTCAGTATTCTGGTTCAAAAAGAAGTATCCTATGAGAAGAGCAGTAGGGAGCAGTGGTGCCCGATTGGTAACGGCCCCGACTTACGAGTTGTAGGTCACGGGTTCGAACCCAGCCAGGCGCATTGCTTTGTGTAATTTATTTCATCACCACTGCTCTCAAAACGGTGAAGGAAAACATCGTAAGGAAACCGGCATGTCCTAGAACCAAAAATTCGAAGACATGTGACATTCACCAACACGCACTGGGCCCGCGTGGTGGATTACGGCCCATTCCCTCTCCTAGAGAGGAAACTTAAGTCCTAAAAGTGGGATCATTAAAAAAGGCTGGTGATAATGATGATCTTAAGAGAAGTATCCCAAGGGATCGCAGAACTGAGTGGTATGGTTTTAATTTCAACTCGATACCTCCATGCGATCTTGGAGGGTCTTGATAGACAAACAGATGGATAGCAGTGATTCTTTAAGGGTTCCGTGTTTTTATTTTTCTTTTGAGGTACGGTACACTAAAAAACTGGGCTAGTGCGAGTCGGACTCGCGCACTGAGGGTTCCGTGCAAACTACAATTCCAGAATGGAGTCTCGAAGATTTTTCCAAATTGCAATTTTTTTAGTGACGTCGGTAACAACAAATTTACTGTTTTCAGATTTTTTCCTATATGTGTGCTATAAGACCTTGCTTTGTGCCAAATTTCAGGAATCTGGGTCAATGGGAAGTACCGTATGAATTTCGATCTTTGAAAGTATCAAAATATACGTTTTTTTGCGACATAAGCGGCCGTATCTTTTTTATTCGTTAACTTAAAAGTTTGTTTTTTTCACAGCTTGAAGGGACATGCAGACCTACCTGAGTATATGGTTTGAATTTTAACTCGATACCTCCACGTGTTCTCGAGATAAAGGGTCTTAACAGACGGACAGACAGACGGGCGGACAACAAAATGATTCTATAAGGGTTCCGTTTTTTCCTTTTGAGGTACGGTACACTAAAAAAGTACCTGTACCTATATCTATTACCGATATCACTCACAGTTGACACTAGAACAAACCCCTGAAACACCTTTCCTAAAACTGCCTGACCAAAACCAACCTCGACCGAAATAACAAAAATGGGACACGTACAAAAGTGTCGTTTACAAGGGACACCAAACAGATAGGCACAGAAGTCAATCTACATACAAAACGCGCTCGACAAACGCACCAATAGACAGCGTTCACGGACACAATATCTCTGCTCAATTCAGCTCATTGCGAACGCATATGCATCCGCTTGAGACACGCGTCTGTGAAATAATGGTGCAAAAAAAAAAAATAAGTATAATAGACTGTTTAGTTGACGTTTTTTTTAATTTCAATATTAAATACTGTATTATCGTTTTTTAAGCTACCAGTTTTATGACGTAATAGGGTAGGTATTTGCTTGTACTTTAATATTTTACTATTACGTAACGCAGAACAATTAGGTAGGTAGGTAAGTACATGACTTTGTGGCCATGTAATATTTTTACTATTTATATTTAGTACTAGCTTTTGCGCGTGGCTTTACCCACGTTCATAAATAGCATATGGCACTCAAGAATGAAGCAGCTTTCTGTCGGTGAAAAAATTTTGGCAATCAGACCAGTAATTTCAGAGATTACCTCCTACAAACAAAAAAATATGAAAACAAAAAAAACGAACTTTAACTCTTTATTATATTAGTATAGATTTATCGCCACGCCCGAGCGCGCTCGGACAGATCGGCGCAGAATTGCTGAGCGTATGTATGAAAAGTGAAGTACATACATGAGATTGACTTCTGTATCTCTATCTATTTTGTGCCAGGGATCCCTTCGAATTGGAGCCGAGTCGTGTCGAAACACATCGGGTTCTATTACTAAAGTAAAGGAAAAAGGGAGAGACATGTGTCATTCAGTCATTGGGAAGATTTCGTCAAAGAGCGACAGTTGCTCAATGAGTTACAGGATTAGGTCTTATTTATATAATTGTGTTTCCATACTCTTGATAATGTTGTTACGGTGTTTGTTTGTTGAGAACGATGCTGAAGGTTTTATTCTGGCAACGTATCAAAGAGATTAAATTTATAACCGACTTTTAAAAAAGGAGGAGGTTTTTCATTAGGTTGCATGTTTTTTTTTTTTTATTGTTATCTCAGAACTCCCGTTATTAAAGAATCGATTTGATTTTTTCTAACATAAAATTAGGTCTAATATGATGTAAATAACTTTTATTTCAGAAGTCGGTTTTAAATAAGGAAGAAACAAAGCCAGAAACACCTGGTTTTTTAACCCCTCGAGCGCGAGAGTAAAAAACAGTTTAAATGTAGTATGTAGTATTTTATTAGGAAGCACATTGTTGATCTTGAAATTTATAAATAAACGACTATTAAATCGTCGTATACACATAAGAGATTTTGCATTCGATAGATCTTCAAAATGTTAAGAAGGGCGGCGTAAAAATTTTTTGCCAAAAGTGACACGTAAGAGGTTTTAAAGTCGCAACGACGATTTTTTGTGTGACTTAGCAAGCCCTTTAATTTGATACCCATAATATAGGAGTGCATTGAAAATAAAATGTCCGCTGTCTTGGGTGTTCTGCCATGTTGAATTTAATATGACGTTACACAGCTAACCATGTATTGTCATCCAAACTAAACGTGTATACAAAATTTCAGCTTAATCGGTTGAAGATATCTGCTTCAAAATTGAGTTGCAAGATCTGAACCGACCAGTTATGTATAGTTTACGTACATACATACATTGCAAGTTAATAAAAAAATGGTAAAAAAGGGAATTGGCAATATGTGGCCCAGAGCCGGGAACTATAGGAAAAAGCAGCGGGGTAATACAGGCTAGTTATACTAATAATAACATGTCAACATGTCAAAACAGAGCAAGGCTACAACCGTCTCAAATAAGGTTAGCGGAAAAAGTCCACGATATTTTGAGAATAGCAACGAATTTATATAAATCTTGGCACGTATAGGTCAAAATACGCTTCACTGCATCTAATACTATCACATTAAGGCTTATAGTCCCTTAAACCATTATTATTCCGAAAAAAAAATTAGGCCGAAATTAAATGGACACAACTCGTACCCGCCTAAGCGGCAGTACGCGTATCAGTGCATTTAATTGCTGCTAGCTGCGCCCGGATAGTGCGCGGCTGACCTTTAAATCCATTTTCTTTACTAAATATTAATTGATTTACGTATGCTATGTTCACTTTGAAGAATATTTAACTACCAATTTTTATGTGCAAAAATGTTTCTAAAGATCCAAGCCGTAGGAGAGGGAAGGAAGGAGTAGGGAAAAGTTGCGAAATCGCTAAATTTTTTTTAGACAAAAGTATTAATCGCTCGAAAAAATCAAATGTCGATAATGTTGTTCATGAATCTATAATAAACAGATATTTTTTTCAAACCTATTAACCTGGCCGTTACCGAGGAGTAGGCTTCAGAAAGTCACTGTTTTATGGCACTTTTCGGGCGCTTGGGCCTTAAGTGCTTGGTTCGACTGTCATTCATGACTCACAGTCATCCTGTAAATATTCAAATTATATGAAATATTTTATCTACATTTTGTTTTCACTGCGATGTAGACCTTGTCACATCAATGTCGCAGCACACAGCGTGATGAACGATCGACACTTGGCAAGCAAGTTTATACGACATTAATAAATCATGTCCCAAGTAAGCATAACAGATGACAAGCACTGTCGGCTCCATAAGATATTGCTGACTTCTATCATCAATAAGCATTTGATAAGCGTAGCTGTCAGCGATACATTTGGAATAATATGACAACAAAATATAAAACTACGTTTACTAGACGCTGTTCGAATCATCAAATTTAACGCCTTGTTCACACGTACCAAGTAAATGGGCAAGACAGTGCTCTCGGCCGAATACTCGGTACGTATAAACAAAGCGCCGAGTGCTCGGCCGAGTGCTAACTCTACAACTCGCTTACATCACTGTCTCGGCTGAGCAACATTTTGAGGCATAATGCCTTGATAACACGTACCGAGTAAACGGGCGAGACAGTGCTTTCGGCCGAGTACTCGGTACGTGTAAGCACAGCGCCGAGTGCTCGGCCTATCACTTATCTCTCACAACTCGCTTACATCACTGTCTCGGTCGAGTAACATTTTACTGTCTCGCCATTTTACTCGATACGTGTGATCAAGGCATTAGTGATTCTGGAGTGGCGACCACGTACTGGAAGACGCTGTGTTGGAAAGCCTCGAACGGGTTTGACCGGTGACCTGGTGAGGGTCGCGGGAATCCGAAGGATGCAAGGCTAACAGAACTGGTCATTATGGCGACACTTCGGGGAGGACTATGTCCAACGTGGACGTCTTTCACAATAATATTAAAAAAGCGAAATTTGTGTGTGTGTGTGTATGTTTGTTATTTATTCACGCTCAAACGCCTCAACAGATTTCGATGCAACTTACTATACGAGTAGAACATGTCCTGGAGTAGCATATAATATGCTTTTTGTCCCGGGAGCACATTCCCTTGAATAAACTTCCAATTTCACGAGGGCAAAGCCGCAGCTATGTTTAGAGTATAGCCACCCGATGTGTTCTTTCATTAAAATCCACTCAACCGTTTGAGCGTGAATGAGCATGAACCATACACACAAATTCACATGCACACAAACTATAATATTAAGCTAAAACTACACTGTGCACACGTATGACACACACGCCGATTTGAGCGCGTAGGTCGCCAAAATTTTCCCACCATAAAAAAAAAAGGAGGTAAGTACACTTGATCCACGCCACATGACGTCGTTCTATGTACAAATTAGGCGTGTTACACGTTAGTGTCGGTCTAATGTAGTTCTAGCTTTAATGTGATAAGTATACCAGTCGATAAAGGCATACCGTGATAACATTATCACCATTTCAGTTGAAAGACGTCCACTCTTAGACATAAGCCTCTCTCAAGCATCGCCACAACGAATGGTCCTGTGCATCTTGCATCAGTCGGAATCCCGCAACCCTCACTGGGTCATTGATCAGCTTGCTCCTTACTCGGCTTCAGTCTTCAGTAGCTTGATGCTAATGAACCAAGTTGACATATAAAACAAATCAACTAACAACGTCTTTGGTAGGTAAGAGTAATTGCGTATAACATGTAGTTTTAATTTGTTAAACGTCCCCACACACGGCCTCGAAAAACGCCGGCACAAAAAAACGCTAGAAGCGGCCGCCTAAAAAGCTAGAAGCGGCCGCCAAAAAAGCTAGAAGCGGCCGCAGAAAACAGCTGCAGCGCGCGACAACTTGTGTCCGGAGAAACTTAAAGCCGCGTCAAGCGTTTTTCACACACAACACGACCCACAAAAAAAGGCCGCCACAAAAAGAAGCCTTAAGCGGCGTCTTTTTGTGGCCCGTGTACGGGGACAGTAAGTGTTTATTAATACAACGTCTTTTATATTGAAGGTGTAGAAAGAAAAAATAAAACTGTTAGTAATAAAATCTCTATCCATACTCGAAACGTAATTTAAAGCTGTGTCTCTCAACTTGAAAGTTTATCCGTGTGTGAGTCAGACGTATTGAATCTACTCGTATCTGTCAAATTACATTAAACGAACGTGATTCATATCAGCTGGAATGGTTGTACGTGCCTTTGGAGTATAGACGATGAGGATTATACGCTCTTTTTATTTCTTTTTAAGGTGGAAAATCATCAACTTTTCCTGCTTCGAGTGGAGCGAGAGGCAGTGTCAAAAAGTCTAAGTACAAATCTCGAGAACAGCTGAACCGATTTCGCTAATTCTTTTTTGTTGTGTTTGTTATTGTGAGGAGAAGGTTCTTATGAAAAAAAAAAAAAAATTAGTGTAGGGTGGAGTAAGGTAGTGTAGGGTGGAGTAAGGTAGAATAGGGTAGAGTAAGGTGTAGTAGGGTGGAGTAGGGTAGAGCGGGAGCGAAGCCGAGGGCAAAAGTTATTATATATGATAATCTCCATGATGAACCAAAAAGATTACTACGACGATGACAATATAATTTTAATCTATTCTCAAATGGAAAAAATGAAATAAAACAAAAGAGCATCAGGAAATGATACTATTTTAAACGGCAGTACACTTTCTAGTAATGTCAGTAAAGAATTGAGGTTTAAAAACTGGATCACATCATATAATGATAGAGAATGTGGTGTGGTTGATGTAGATGTTAAAAATCAGTGATTTTGATAATGATATATTTTTTTTATTAATATAAACTAGCCCTGGACGTAATCCCACCTGATGGTAAGCAGTGATGCAATTGTTGAAAGTGAAGCGCATTAGTTTATTAAGAGCCTATTCTCTCTATCCTTGAAGATACTTAAATTATAATTGGACGGGAAGAACGCAGCAAGCAAATTGTTCTCGTTTTTCGATGTTTTCACTTGTCCGTAGATTAATTTTAATTTTAGTTATATTTTCAGGTAGATTTCAATTATTCCAGTAATAACTTATTAAAAATCATGTCCTCTGTTGCCGTTATTTTAATTTTAAGGTTTAGTTTTTAAGCTTTTTAGGGAACAGAGTCAAGAAATGATTTCGTACTTTAGTGTTGCTAATATTTTCATAAACTCAATTTATTCATCATCATCATTTCACCACTGTTCATCCACTGTTGGACTTAGAGCTCTCCAAGTGTCATCATAATGACCGGACCTGTACTCCTCAAGTCATCGGTCCACCTTATAGGAGGCTTTCTAACACGGCGTCTTCCGCCACGTTCCGTGCACAGTCGCCACTCCAAAACCTTTCGGCCCGAGTTAATTTTTGTGATGCTATATCGGCAACCAATATACACATACTACGTACATATATCTATCTAATAATAAGCACACGTAAATAGAATAGTCAAACTCTAGAACAAATAATACCTCTATCTGACTTTAGTCCCTCACCATAATACATTCTCATATATACGAATTTACCCACGTTATTATAGTTCCACATCTGTTCCGAATCTGTTAGACGAGTGTTTACAGAGCCTAACTTAACATAGCATGATTAGTCCGTACTAAACTTACATACTTGGGTACCTATATTATTTTATGACCTTAGTTTAGGGTAAAGGCATAGGGCATCATTAGATAAGACTTAGGTCTAAAGTCGTACACTAGTAAGTGGCCTAGGCAATAACATAATAGTTAGTGGAGATAATGATTGTGGCGTTTAATCAGCCAATGTGATTTTGATAATCGTTGTCCTATGTTATATATTTATATATCAGGAAAATTTAAAAACTAGGGATTTTTTTTACAAATTTGTTCAATTTAATATGCACACAAAAGTACAGTGGGAACTGCATGGGTACGAGCACCAACTTTTGGGTGATTCTGAAACAAATTGTGAAGAAATTGGATATTAAACTCTTTAAATATGGACTACAAATTGTAATATACGAGTATTAATTCATTAAACCCCAAGCGAACGCCGGCGTTCGCGCACCTATTGTCTTTAATATACCTATCAACTTTAATTTTGAAGGTGAAGTTCGGATATGAAAAACCGAAGGAAAAAAAAACCTGACACCTTCTCGTCCCCTTTGTTTCCCTATCCACAATCACACTCATTAACTCACTTCTCTTTTAAATATTGATCATGCTTACGCATTCCATCTTGAAAAAAAAAATCCTTTCCCCCTCTATCCGGCAATATTTATTACAGAATATAACTGTAAGGTGTGGTCATATTTTAAATTGAACCCGGGAATCTTTAAGTCAAGAGTGAATAGGTTTCTTCTAGGTAAGCGCGTTCCATTGTCGACCGCATCGTCGCTTTCCATCAGGTGAGATGGCGGTCAAGAGCGAACCTATCATCAATAAAAAAAAAAATACGGTAAATAACACGTTTGTGCCACACATCTAGTATGTTATTTTAAAAATATGTTGGTACAATAAAAATGTACCATCGAGAAAACAAACAATAACAAAGCCTGACCAATATGTCAATAACTAAGAGTTTAATTGAGAGAATTTAGAGCTTAATCGATAGTACTCATCGATAAATCTATTACAACTATGAACCCACTTAGGCATTAAACACCCAAAGGATTAATTTGCTGTTTCCAGCAAGCAATCCTGTTTGATTGTCTGATTATAATCTGTCATAACATGATATTGATATTATTCTAGGAAAGCGGTGAATTATTGCTATGGAATTGCAATATAGATGAAACAAATCCGACAACCGTCGATAAATCTATCACTCATCTTTACTAGGCTACTGAGGTTTCCTTATCCTAATCAATGTTACTGATATCCAAGATAGGCTAAAAGTACATCATCATCGTCATCGTTGGATTTATAAGGTTCCCACTGTTGGGACCCAGGCTAACTCTCTAGGAGAGGGAATTGGCCGTAATCCACCACGCGGGCCTAATGCGGACCTCCTCCATGTTTCGCCATAATGAACGGTTCTATGCGTCCCGTATCCATTGGGTTCTCACGATTCTCTTTTGATGTTTTTTGATTCTCATTGGTCCACCTTGTCAGAGGATTTCCAACGCTACATCTTTCGGTGCGTGGTCATTACGCCAGAACATTTCGGCCCTATCGACCATCTGTCCTGCTCACCGCTATGCCACTGCCATTATGCCTATATTATTATTAAAAAAAGACATTAAAAAATCATAGCATAGCACAATCAACCTTATAATGTTCCCACAGCTAGAAATTGGAAATAAAAATTCAATGTAAAGTTTTATAATAACTCCCAACTTCAATTAAAAAGAAGAAGAGTAAAAACAAATGAATGTTGATAATAGAAAGTTCCCGACTAAGGACGAGATGGCAGTATCGTAAGAAAACTGGTGCCAAGTGGGCCGCAGTACAAATACTTCCGTGACTACACTGACAGATTCGCGAAGCGAGTGGCATATGATACATTTTTAATTGAATTAAGATTTAGAAGCAAATAAGGTATATATAGGCTTGGGTTGGATGAGTTAAAAAATACGAAGATAATATATTAACACTTGAAAAGCGGGCGTTCCAAATTAGACCCATTTCTATGTTTTTCCTAGTCTAGTTTTACTATGCGTAGAATCGCAAAATACACAAATATATGTATGTGCACATAATGGAAATATTGTATTATCATTATATACTGTTACTGGTATACCATCTCTCCATATTTCTCTAGCAAAAATAAAATAACCAAAATTGACGTTGATAATCCGCGCTTCTAAGGTTAAGTATGAATTTATATTTTCTATCAATATGTCAACATTTTCTGGTAAATTAAATCTAACTAAAAGTTGATATTGGATTATAGTTAATTTCCATTCATAAAAAAGAGGCCACACTTCTCGTAGCAGAAAAATGTAAGACTAAAAATATGTTTTGTTATTTAAACCAATCTAAATAAAGTAAGGAGTCATTGCGGTCAGAGAGCGGCGTTATTTTCCCGTTTTAGTAAATTAGTTAGCTTTTATACGGAAGTCTTTAAACGGGATTTGGAGAGTTCCAAACATGGACATTTCTTTTATAGATAATATTATCAACAGTAGGGTCTGAACACTCATTGAGGTATTCATGTTATCAGCAAACAGCTGATCGACTCTTCGCATGATCAAAAGGCTAGGCTATTCTTTAGTCAACGAATCAGCTATCCAACTTGGCAATGCTGCCAGCTTTCTGGGCAATTTTCTCATTCATATCAATGTGGATGATTTTTTTTTATGCCTATTAAGTTCTTTTTCTACCCGTTTGTATATATTTGTTTACATATATACATATTTAGTTATAATTTATTTATTAGTTAAAAAAAGATACCAAAAGAATACTACCAAACAGCCTACCTAACTAACTACACTATATATCATTCTCATAAATCTCAATTTCCTAACGGTTATAAATTCTTCACACCTAAAAACTGTGTTAACTGTCTAAATAGTACCTTGCTTAGTAATTTAAAAAGAATCGATTTCATTTGATATTTGAGACAGAGAAAACGGTGAGTGAAATTTCTTTGGACAGTCATCCTAACAAGGAAAGTGATATGACTAAAGTAGGTTCGTCCAGTATAGTCATGACTTAGTCATTTATTCTACTGAGAGATGTTTAATCATCATTTTTGAGGTCACTAGGTAAACCACGCATAAAACCGTAAAGAAGAAATTATGTAAGTAAATCTTACGCATAATTACCATCAGCAACATTAATTAAAGTTTACGCGTATTTTATTTCTCACGTTGATATTATGAAGAAGAAAGTTTGTATGCATCTGTGTTTTTATGGTTGTTGCTCCTTTGCACTCGAATGAATGAACGGGATTGGATGAAAACCACGTTCTTCAATAGGACATAGGGTACTTATGTTTTAATTTCTGTAGTTTGTTTCTTTGTAATAATTTTCTACTTTAACGCTAACTAATTCGCTCACAGATGCTACTTATACATCATTGTAAAAATCTAAATTAGTATCAGCCATATTTACAACTAGTACATGTAAATCTAAGAGTTGATTCAATCGTATTTTCTAGTCATTTTTTATATTTCCTTCTATTAATCATCTTGTAGTATCCCCAGTCTTATTACAATTCGTATGTGAATTTCTTACTTGTTTTGCATATACGGGCTGGCACACTTTTGACAAAGTGGTATGTTGTACTTTCCTTATGGGCAATTTTTGGCATTCTTTTGGATCTCACCATTGGGTTTTGCCGAATGACATTATTTCGTATTATTTGGAGTTTCACCTTTTATGTTTATATTCTTTTCGTATTTAGAAAATAGATTTTATACACTCCCGAGTGGTGGAATGGTTTTTATTAATGTTTCTAGTACCACTACTAGTAGTAAGACTATTTCTTTTTTCTCTAATTCTAATGCTATTGTGGTTCCAACTAATTTATTTTCTTTCTTCACAACTTACTTTTATTCTTTTCTTTTCCTTATATGAAATTATATAGAACAAAGTTATTTATTAGTAAGCTAATGTATTGTTAATCTAAAGAATTTCTGGTAAATAACGTTGTCAGTGATAAAACCACAAAGTGTTATTATTTTTGTTTTTAATTTTTTTTTCTTCTAGGTTATGTCTCGTTATTTTCAAACAAACTCTTTGCATTTTTATTAGCAAAGGCAAACCTTTTTTCACCAATAGAATGCTACTTAATCAATGAATGCCTACTTTTACGAGTCACATATAATACGTTAGTAATAATTTCCTGATGAACGGTACCTAATAATATTTATCTATAGACAAATATATATTTCTGTGAACTACAGACGAATGCTTGGTTTTTAATTTTAATAATATTCTCTAGTCGTGCTGACATTCGTATTCATATGCTTAAGTATGAGATTATACAAATTTTCTTATTCATGTCACATTCGGCTGATGTTTAATTTATTTACTACTGTCAAACGTATGTGACCAAAATGTGAAATGTTTCCGGGGAAAGTGAGGCGTGGTTGAAAAAACCTCTGTTTCGGAGAAAGACAGTTATGATGATAAACGATGTTATCTGATTACATACACTTTTCAAAGTTTAGTTTTAATTTTTATTTGTTTGAAAAATCTGTTGACACAAATATCCATCTTTTACATTTTAATCATAATTAAAAATTACGTAAAATTTAACAAGAATCGTGTAATTTGGAATCGAAATCTTTCTGCAAATATTTTTTTAAATTGACTTCACGTTGATACTCGTAGTATCTACTGAGCGTGTCCATGATAGTTCAATTTGCAACAAGTTCGACTAGAAATATAACTTGTCTCACAACAGGTATAGGAATCTAGTATTAATTATAGATATATGGTAGAGCGTGAATAGGGATGTTGGTAAAGGGCACTGTGTTTGTAGGCAGCGCGCGTTTTCATAACACAGTGAACAATAATTTTAGTAGAGATATTTTTTTCAGTTACACTAGCAAATCTAAAATGTATTTTTTTTAAATAGGCTTTTAGCCTAATTAAGGCCAGCTTTAATTTTAGTTTCATAAATGTTTTTTTTTTTTTACAACAGTATGTTTAGGAGGACTATAGGACTACTAAAAGAAGACCAGGATCAAAGCGAAGTCTTTCTCGGACTGTATCCAAGAGAAAGAAATGCGTAAAGACACATTGTTTGCAAATATGAAACATTTCAGCGATTTACTTTAAAAATATAGATCATAAAATTAAAACGCTTTAAAGTAAAATATTGCTTGTAGAATAATACAAACATGAATAAACAAACACAAACATGTAAATTAGTCTACCTTTTAAATGATAAATGTAATTTTTAATTGACAAATCTTTTTTTGAATACACTATTTACCCAGCATTTATCTTGAAGAATAACATATATATTTTTCTAATTCTGTTTACTGCTAGCGTATCATAATTTTTTGCATATTATAAAGCTCGCAACTAACTTTTGTAGTCAACTTAAATTTCTTATAGTATCATTGCCCATATATTGTTTTTATTACTATTAACTTATAGTTACACACAAAACACAAATAATTATTCTCACAAGACGGGGTCAGCGGGTTAATGACCGGTATGAACTGGCTGAGAACTTCTTAGAATGATATAATTGTTATAAAAGTATAGAGTGACAACAGTTGATTATGCGACGCCTATCAACAGAGTCAACCGTGTAAATCGAGTGTTTCTTGTTCGTTACTGTTATTTTGCTGTATATCTGTTGGTATTGGCAATGAACCAAAGGACATTATATTTACGTAAAATTATTTATTCATTTATTTAAACTTCAACAGCAAATGCAACAAGGCATTATCTTCGATTCTCATAATATTCCTTCTCTTGTCCTATATTACTTGGTGTTACACGTTTTTTCAGAAATTATAAACGTTTATTTCAAACTAGCTGAACTTTTTTTTATTTTTTGACAATCTTTGCACCGCCTAATATTCAATGAATGTTAACTAAACTGTCAAAGGATAACGTCCGTCTACTGTCATTATCAGAACCTTTGTACTTGCTCCGTGATCAGAACCATCATAAATTTGAAAATTATATTATTTAATTAGAGATGGTGTTATGTTAGGATTTTTTTTCGTGAATTTTTCCATATTTTTTCACCGTTTAAACCAAAATTAGCCAAATAGGTCCAGTCGTTCTCAAGTTTTAGCAAGATTTGAACAGCTATTCATTTTTATATATAAGACTAGCTTTTGCCCGCGTGGCTTCGCTCCCGCTCTTCCCTACTTTAGCCTACTATACCCTACTCTACCCTACTATACCCTACTCTACCCTACCCTACTCTACTCTACCCTACCCTACACTACCCTACCCCACTCTACTCTACCCTACTCTACCCTACTCTACCCTACCCTACTCTACTCTACCCTACTCTACCCTACTCTACCCTACCTTACTCTACTCTACTCTACTCTACCCTACTCTACCCTACTCTACTCTAATAAACCTCACGGAGCCCGAGACCTTTCCAAAGAATGCAAAACCGTGGAAATCGGTTCGTGCGTCGGTCAGTTATAGCGTCAGGAAGGAAAACCCGACTTATTTTTATATAGTAGATAAACCATTTACAGGCAATTTTGAATTGTCAAAATGTCGGTCAGTTAAAAAAGTGAACTTAAATTGAACGTTGTAAAACGTAGATCTCTGTAGAGAAGAACGTGCAAGAAACTCCATGGATACTATTATAAATCATACTATGAGTTACAAAAATCTTGATTACATATTTTGTTGCTTCTTATGGAAATCATCTTCAAAGTCGTGCACTCTTGACAGAGTGGTCGTGGTCGTGTCTGGGTCGAGTCCTTGCGCTACCGCCTCTCTCGAACCCTTCCTTCTGTGCATCTTCTGTCCATTGGATGCTCGCGACCCTAACCCGATCATTTATTTATTTATTTATTTAAACTTCATGTACAGTAGTGGTACATAGGCGGACTTAATGCAACAAGGCATTCTCTCCCAGTCAACATTTGGGTTAAAAAAGACATCACTATGGTAGGTTTGCACAATAAACAAATAACAAATACTTAAAACGGAAAAAAAGTTATTTATATATAATATATAATAAAATACATATGCTAAAATAATAAACATTATCATCGGTCCATATTGTGGGCCTTTTAACGTTGCGTTTCAAATATATTTATACATGTAATCCCTATTAATCTTAGTCACTAGTGTGTATTTCAAATGAGTGAATTATACGTATCTTAGAAAGAAAGACAAATTCTAAAGAAAAGATAGAAAATGAAAAAAGAAGAAGCATCTTCTATTTGTTTTTTCATTATGCATCTGCCATGTTTTCTCTTCACCACCCTTGGTAGACTGGTAGAGAATGCCTAAGGCATTAAGTCCACCTTTGTACTTTTATGTTGCATGAAATTTTAACAAATAAAGCTGGCAGTCGCGAAAAACAAAAAAATAACAAAGAATCAGATTTTAAGAGAAATGTTGGTGAATGGACATACTTTTAAATTGTGATCTAGATTTTTCTTTTATTGATTTGTTGACTGATAGAGATAATAATAGAAGACGTGGAATAAGAAGCTAAAGAAATACAATAATATGCTTCAGGGCAATTACCATGACGTATTAAAATGACACTCGTACCAGCAATATAGGGGGATGGAGCTGCTATACATCTTATATAGCTCCATAGGAATATATCCGTAAGAAACTATTTGTAAAAGTCAAATCACAAAAAAAATATTAAAATTAGAATGGAAGGTGGGTATATTTTTTTTAGTGTGATTATTCTTGAAAAACGTTGTTCTTTAAGGTTAGCAGAAACAGCCCTATATAACCACACCTTTCCGTTACACTCTTTATACAGTGTATAATAGGCTAGTTGCCGTAAAAAATGTAATTAGTCCGTCTTTTAGATTATTCAAAAATAGGGGACACGTATTTTTTTATTTGTAAATTAAACCAAAAATGACAAAGATATAGCCCATTAAAGTTACGTGCAACGTCACGCCGTGCTGCATTTTTTCGCACGGGGTGACGTCACACGTAACTTTAATGGGCTATATCTTTGTCATTTTTTGTTTAATCGAAAAAAGAAAAAATACGTTCCAATATTTTTTTATAATCTAAAATACGGACTAAATAAAATGTAATTATTTTGACCCTGGAAACTACACTATTATGTGGTAGTAGAATCCAATACTAAATGTCAAATTATACACACTATAGGTACATACGCAAGCAGGTTGATGGTCTATTACGTACATAAACTTATTCAAAGTGTCTGTTTGTTGATTTAAATTTCAAAAATTCAAATAAATTGCGTCTGCATGCATAAATTTCAGAAAGTAATTTTATAAGTGTTCCACATTCTTAAGTTTTTACATTTATTTCCAAATATAATTAAGATATATTTTTTTGAATTTAGAACTGTATTTAATATACTTAATGTGAAACATTTATTATTAAGCTGCAACAGAATGAGGACGGACGGTAAAAAGTGATATTTTTTGTTGAAAATAAAAAAAAAAAACTGGGCAAGTGCGTGTCGGACTCGCGCACTGAGGGTTCCGTCCAAATTATAATTCCCGAATGGAATCTCGAAGATTTTTCCGAATTGCATTTTTTTGTGACCTAAGTAAAAACAAAATTTACTGTTTTCAGATTTATTCCTATACCTGTGCTATAAGACCTTGCTTTTTGCCAAATTTCAGGATTCTGGGTGAACGGGTACTTACCCTTTGAATTTCGATCTTTGAGAGTATCAAAATATACGTCTTTTTAATACTTATTTATTTAAACTTCAAGTACAGTAGTGGTACATAGGCGGACTTAATGCAACAAAGCATTTTCTACTAGTCAACCTTTGGATTAAAAAAGACAACACTGTTGTAGGTTTGCACAAACAAATAACAGATACTTCAAATGGAAAAATATAAAATAAGCGGCATAAACAGCCGTATCTTTTTTATTCGTTAACTTAGAAGTTTGATTTTTTCACAGCTTGAAAAAACCGCAGACCTGAGTACCTATATGGTTTTAATTTCAACTCGATACGTCGATGCGTTCTCGAGATAAAGGGTCTTGACAGACAGACAGACGGATGGACAACAAAGTGATCCTATAAGGATTTCGTTTTTTCCTTTTGGGGTACGGAACCCAAAAAAAGACAAGTACCATCAAAAAATCATCTCAATTCACGAGCCATTTCCTGCTAAATACAAATCGGAATTCAAAGATATACTCATAAACAAAGTTTTTTATAGAAAGCGAAATCAAAATCAGCTTTCTAACGCTAAAAAAAGACGTTCAATTACATTTTTGGTTTCATTATGTGTGCCAGCCATATTATCGTAGCCCAAATTATTTTGAAAAGCGTATTTACATACACTAAACAAAAAACATGGACCGTTAGGAGATGAGTAACTAACTTTCTTTAAGTTTTTATTAAGGAAGATTATAAATAAAAACTACAGACAGACTTTTGCGCTTTTAAATCTGCAAAATCAAGTTGTGTACTAATGATAGAAGAAAAAACTTAAGAAGTTATCACGCTACCAACTCTTTTTAGGGTTCCGTACCTCAAAAGGAAAAAACGGAACCCTTAGAGGATTAGTTTGTTGTCCGTCCGTCTGTCTATCTGTCTGTCTGTCTGTCAAGACCCTTTATCTCAAGAACTCGTGGAGTTATCGAGTTGAAATTGAAATCATATACTCAGGTCTGCGGTTCGTTTAAAAACTCCTAAGTTAACGAATAAAAAAGATACGGCCGTTTATAGCGCATAAAAACGTATATTTTGATACTCTTAAAGATCGTAATTAATAGGTTACTTCTCGTTGACCAAGACAGAATTCTGAAATTTGGCACAAAGGTCTTATAGTACAGTCGTAAGTCACAAAAAAAAAATGTAATTCGGAAATCTTCGAGATTCCATTCGGGAATTGTAGTTTGCACGGAATCCTCAGTGCGCGAGTCCGACTTGCAAATGCCCAGTTTTTTTAACTTCTTTAGAGTACTACAATATCACTCACACACTCACACTCACCCACACTCACTCACTCGTACTCAGGGGTACTACAATATTCTGCCATGATTTTATTATGAGAAATAGATTCATCCTTCGTCCTTCTAGAATCGCATCATTTAAATCTATATCATCGTGAACACAAGATCTTACATTGGATGCCAGAGATCATTGAAAATATTTTCTTTGGTATAATGTATTTGTAAGTAGTGTTTTTATTATAGTAGAAACTGAAGGTAATATTTCCTTTCACACTAGAATCAAAATTCTTGCTAACCGGTAACTGTTCCGGCCAAACCCGAATCGTCAACGGCGTATAGTATTCTACGCGTGTCTCACAGAGATATCAGCAAAACTACAGGGGCACATATTAATGACCGCCAAATTATTCAAGAATTAAATATTATAACATTTTCATGAACTCCACCTAAAAGCTCCAAACTATATGCGTATGCTGCAACAAAATCTTTTGGTACAGACAGACACGTAGGATAAAATTAAAATACTGTCTGCCTTAACCCCGACACCATTTGTATAAATTAGACTTAAAGTACACAGACCTTTATTGCCCAAAAGGAAAGTAATGAACAGACCTGTGAGAAATAGAGAAAACTCACACAGAATTGAAATCGACAAATTAATCTTAGTAAGCCACTTTTCTGTTAAATCAAACGATTTTGGGGCTTGTTTTTTGAAGTTCGTAATCACCTAATAGTTTTTGCTGCTATCTTGCAGCCTTTGAAGCTATTATAGTAGCATAGCATAGCATAATCAGCCTTAATGTTCCCCAGGCCTATTCTCTAGGAGAGGCAGTGGGCCGTAATCTACCACGCGGGCCCAATGCGGGTCGTTGGATGTCACATGTTTTCGAATCTGTCGTTCTAGGACATGCCGGTTTCTACACGATGTTTTCCTTCACCACTGCTCTCATGGTGATGAAATAAATTTTGTTACACAAAGTAATGCGCCTTGCTGCGTTTGAAGCCGCGACCTACATACATGTGTGTGCCTTGGTCATGGTCCCTGTTACGTGTTCTTGGTGTGGTCACTGTTAAGTGTTCTTAGAAGTTAATGCCTTAATTAAGTTATACTACACTACAATTGCTATAGGATAGGTGGGTGGCAGCTGTCGGGTTCATACAATGTGGCTACCTATCCATTTCTCTCATTTTAAAAATGCATGCTTTGGTCATGCTGTCACCAAATTTTAAAAAAAAATCAAACATTTTTAATTCACATTATACATACCTACCTACATCAGCACTTTTACATCGCCAGAATCTAGTGCACGGTTCCAAATTGGTCGTTTCCTATGGAGAAAAACCGGAATGAAACTCCATGGTTACTCTTTTAAAAAAAGTGGTTATCCATCCTACTCATGCTTTGAACAAAAGACCTTGCGCAGTTAACAGCTGGCCGTGGTTGTAGACAGTCATTTCTTGATTATTTCCTGAAGACTGTTATATATAATAAAAGAAATTTATGTACGAGTAGGTCTGTAGCGTAATTTTTCCAAAATGTCAGGTATTTTGTTGTGTTATCATTAAGAAACATAATTATAATGACTTATTGTAATTGTAAGCAATCGAATTAACTGTGTAATGTATAGTATATCGCATGCAATACTAAGAATATGTATGCTGTGCCCTAACAGACACCATGTTTAAGACATTATAATCATGTAACGTCCAATGACAATATGAATGAAAAAAATAAATAATCTACACTAATATAATAAAGAGGTAAAGTTTGTTTTTTGTTTCTATGTTTTTTTGTCTGTAGGAGGTAATCTCTGAAAGTAATGGTCCGATTGCTGAAATTTTTTCACCGATGGAAAGCTGTTTTGTTCTTGAGTGACATAGGCTATATTTTATACACGTGGGTGAAGCCACTGGCAAAAGCTAGTAATGAATACAAGAACATGTAATATTCAAATTATTAAGTCACTAATGTCGATAAAAATACGTCAACAGTAACTATCACTGTTAAATGATTTGTTTGAGTAAAATTGAGTCTATTTAAAATCTATTATTAATTCTTGTAACACCTTTAAACTAGAAACCCATTGCATCTTTTTATAACCTTTAAATATTGGCTTGTCTCTAATCCACGGTCTCAATAAAACCGGTTCCTCTGCTGACCCCTTTTACACTAATAACTTGATAAACAGCTGATAGTTTCTCTTTCAATGCCATATCTCCATGAAAATTATTGCATGTAGGTAAATATCTACATAACAAGATTATTTAAGATGATGTAGACTTGAAACACGTACATCGGTGGCATTAGTTTCTGATAGCAAAAAAAGGTATAACAAACTCGCCAATGGATGGTTACCGTAGCGTGCAAATCATAATAATGCACCCGATGTAAAGTTCATAATTCTTCTCAGGAATGTTGTTGATGAAATTATCGTTGCGTTTTTGTTTTTATTCGTTTTCTCCTTAAGAATGGACAGCATTTCAAATTCCGGGATAATTGTTGGATTAAATAATATTTAGCAATGTTTAACATTCACTATTATTTTATTCAAGTCTTCAAGTGTTGTTGTTACTGTACAGTAAATTGCAAAATTAAGCGATAATGATAATATTGTTAATGGGCTAAAATTTGGAAACCACAAGGTATACGAGTATATCGTATATCCAGCTGGTAGTAAAAGAAATATTAAAGTACCCAGAAAAAAAAAACATGTTTCAGAGCTCGAGGAACATTAAACAAACACTGATTAGCTAAAAATGTGATAGAAATAAGTCAATGTCCATAGACATAATTACTGACTATTGAATATTGACTATTCATGACAAAAATTTCGTTAAAGATACTGAGGAAGATAAATTATATACAAACAAGTTAAAATGTATATAATCACAATGCAATTAAACCGTCTCGTGAATCGCGAAGCAAATTAAACATGAAGCAATTTTAATATTAGTCACTGTGCAAAAACGACGTAGAAAGTATTAGCTGATCGTGATACCGTGCTTTTCTGAGAAGGTGTCTAAGAGAAAGAGTTATTGCATACAGGTGAGACTGTAATTTCCTTTTCCTTTATCTATTATGAAAAACATAGTAACTATATATAAAATCATAGATATCTACACTAATATAATAAAGATATAAAGTTTGTTTTTTTGTTTTTAGGTACCTCCTATCTCTGGTCTGATTGCTAAAATTGTTTCACCAATGGAAAGCTGCTTTATTTCTGAGTGACGTAAGCTATATTTAAGCACGCGGGCGAAGCTGCGAGTAAAAGCTAGTATAGAATAGTTTATGGTTTATTTTAAAGAGAACGTTGATGCAATACAAGAAGATCTTTTTTTAAGCATGACTGTTGATAATGGCTGCACCTATTAAAGACATTGTTATGATTAATATCTACTAAATAATTACTCTATTATAATTACTAAAGATTACTTTTTCATTATCAAAACAATTTAAGCGTCGTCTACGACTTCATCTTTATTTTTTGTAACCTATACACTAATTCATTCAATAAGTATATTGAATTAAATTTTGACTTCACTAACATCATTAAGGATCTCAAATATCTTCACAAATTCATTTCATTATAAAGCATTGACACGCTTTATATTTGGTTTACATATCGAGTAAGGGAAAGTAACACAATACATGCGAACTTTCTTAACCAATAGTCAATCGGTTTATAGTTAAATATCTCTAGTAAAAAGTGGATTTTCTAGATGAAAGCTTGGAGGAAAACAGGTGATTGTGATTCTTCGTGTTGATTAACCTGTCTGTCTTGGCACGTGTCATATTTTTTGGTGTTTGTAGACTAGAAAACTGGTTCTAACCGGTGAATAGGATGTCGTTTGTGCTCATGTTGGAAATTAGCTGACTTGGTTTAGTTCTGAAGGTATATTTTACAATTTTTGCAAAAAATACGTCTAGGTTATTGTTGAAGAAAGCGATTTCTCACAAGTGATAAAATTGGAGATAGTAATTTGCTAGTGTTTGTTATAATGCAGCTAGAGTTTCGAATAAACTAAGAGGAAAAAAAAACGAAACTGAATAACAACAATACATTCTAAAAAATAAGAAAAAAGTACTCACAATAAAGAAACTCCGCAGAAACATGTCGGAACAATCACCGGTAAAAATCCAATCGTGTAAAAGTGAAATTTCGCGAACAGTTCTTTTTGCACGTGTATTTCACTAAAACCTGTTAATTTTAACACATACACAGAGTTCCACTATATTATCACAAACTGCACTTGGTTGGTTTTCGGTGCGTGACGACGACGCGTAATCCGTCCGAATCGCCACTGGCCACTGGAAACAGAACCTCTCCCTACTCTCACGCACCTGGTCAAAATCGTAGGTCAATGTTACTGTCAACTTTCGATATACATAAGTCAGTATTTTTTATTATTTTTCGATGTTCCGAAGCAGAAACGAGTTTTCCGTTCGGGTTTGCGACGGTGAATGGATCTTTCTCGCGTGTTCTGTCTCTTTCTTGCGCGGACGCCGATGCGGTACCGTTGTTATTCTGAGTGAGAGTCTTTCGAGATTTATTTGAAAGTTCCCCGATGATATTTATGAGCTACGGTCAATTTGAGGAGATGATTTTGGGATGTGATATGTTATTTTATAGCCTAATTATGTCATTTGGATTTGAAACGACATGATATGCTTGTTGATTTGTTCCGCTTTTAGATTTTTGTAGATATGAAGTTTTGATTTGACTTCATGACAGAATTATTAGTCGTAAGTATTCGGTTTAATTTATTATTTAGCCTATATTTTCTACTTCTGGGCAAAAACTTCAACTCGTTCCAGGTATTCATTTCTCGAGCCACCTCAAACTAGCTCTAATGGTAGGCGTGTTCATCATCCCACCGGCCTGGTTGGTTTTTGGTATATTTTAAAAATTGTAAGAGAACTGGCTTCATAAAGGAAAAGTACCTAAATTACCGTTTTGTAATCAAAACAAGAATACCGTACTACACTAGTCTGAAAAATTACTAAATTTAATTAAATATTTCTACAAAGACGAAAATGTCTGCATATTTATGTTGATTTAGATTTCTCTATCACAAGCTTTAATACTAAAAAAATCAACTTTGATACACATACAAGTGATATCCGCGATTATTCACGATAAACACATATGATTACGCATCGAATACCAATCGTAACACCGCTAGGTCACAGCAGGTGAACGCTCTTGACCGATTGGCGAACACCTGGTCACCGTGACGACATCTAATAGAAAGCTACAGAAGTGCAAGTTTATTTTAGAACCTCACATGGAAAACGTCTTAAACTATAATCCCAAAATAGTCCTTTTTAAGTGGAAATATTATCCGCAGCTTCATAAATAGGTAGTCTTGATGTTGACATAAACATCAAATATTCGTTTTGAGTTATGGTTTTTTAGATGTATCACGATTAATAGTTCATTTCTTAGCCTTGACATTTTTGCTTTTCTTATTACTAATTTTGACTGCACTAAAACTCTCTAACCCCACCCCCTGAGACTTAGGTTAATTAGAAAAAAACTGTCTAGTAGGTCAAAACTCATTGAAATTCTCATTTCATCCTGTGTAACCTAAAGTTCCGGTAGGTGTCTTCCGAAGTGATTGATGATGTATGTTCATCAATCACTAGATATATTTTGCTCATAGCTTCACTCACATGACCTATTTCACAGAAAACGGTTATTTTTTAAGACTACAAGTAATCTATGACACTTATCTATATAGTATTTTTTAGTTTCAGCTTATTTTAAAACACACAATGCCATAAATTAGTATTGTATTGCGTTTTATTAACAGACCATAATTAAATTGATTATGTGTCAAAAATTTTAAAGTCAAGACTTCTGCACATTGTTTCCCAGTAACAAACTCTAGCCAACAATAGCTTAATTCACACAATATTATCCAAGTTTTGTCAACTTTCCTCACTTTCTTCTGATTGTGTAAGTCAGACAACTCAGAATCGATTTATCTTCACGGTGGACTGCTTTTCAATGATATGCTGACAATTTAATAGCGTGTCAATCATTGCTGAGTTGGATTCGCCAGACGTAAAGACAGAATTTTCTTTGCTAACAAATTAAAAAGGAAAACGTAATTTTCTGGTTAGCAACAAACACGGTAAATGGAAAAAAGTTGACAAAGCAATAAGCAAATCAAAGAGAAGATGGATGGATTTGGTAAAGAATTATATCTATCCATGGTTAGCAAGGCAGTAATATTGTAACTGAGTAGCATAATATTTCTTAATTGTCATCATTTGCTTTTTAATACTATAGTAGAGATTGGTTTCTGGTCTCTCCAAATGCAGCTAAACTAATGTTTCTACGTGGACTCAAATGGTAGTGTTATGAATGCTGAAGAAGAAAAAACAATAGAACATTATTCCAAGACTGTAGTAGTCTTGAAAGTCTCTAAAGCAAAAAGTAATTTTTCCTTGTCTCCATTATTTTGTATTATGGAAGTGAAAACACTGCTTGTAGGAACAATTTGATATATTAGTGAGTATACTCTAACGAGGGGTGTGGGTGACAAATTTATTTCTAACAATGTTTCAACGTTTTTGTAACTTTCTTTCGTTCACTTTCTTTTGGTGTTGTTGGTGTTGGTGTTGGTTAATATTACGCCAAATATCTAATTTCATTTTGTATTAATATTTATGTACATAGTTAGTATAAAGTATAGTTAATATTTAAGTTTTTTTTATGTACATAATGTAGATATTACTAATAATAAAAAGTATATGATCCATCAATAAAATATGACTGTATATAAATGTCGTGGCTCTGGCCACGACAACGATCTGTCGTTAACACCTAAATTTCAAAAATATTTCCAAATTCGAAAATCCCTGCTGGATCAACGATTTAAGACTTTTGCCAAGCAGTTGCAGCAGTCACAAATCAAACTACTAATTTATATTGTATCGCTGCTGATAGCTTAAATATAGAAAACCACTCCACACAGATCTCCAAAGTCAAGAACTAACACTAATACTGACACTATTACTAGAAACCAGTTTGAGAAGAATTTAGCGAGCAAGAAAGTAAATCTGATTAGTGTCCGAGAAAGCTACTAGACTGGACGAAGAGATGCGTGTGTGAATTTCAACAAGTAGGTGACTTGGTAGTTAAAGTCGTATATATTAGACTTTTGTTTTTGTCACTGGTATACAGGAGGAACATGTGGCTTGAATAATAACAGGCGCAAGGGTCTGCAAGATTAAGCAATTCTTACTGAAGTCAGTTTGTAGATAGGTGGTCAAATATATTTCAACCGTGCCTTTTTTTTTTCGATGGGAAAAATCATCCAATGACAACCCCCGCTCTTGGGCGGAGCGGGAGATAGTGTCAGACTCTTACTAACTAAAAAACCCATCCCGTTCCTTCAAGCCTTCGAAAAGTACGTTGACCTGTTGGAACTCATTTGTACCTAAATCTTTGACCCCATTACGGATAGTCAGCAGCCAGAAGACATCAGTATTGCCAAGGGTTATCGTGTTACCAAATTACTGGGTTTTAGAGGTCAGATAGGCTGCTCTATGTAACATACTGATATCCAGCGGCACCTGAAAACCAACCTTATCATTGTGGGGAAAAGAAAAGGCAGATAAGACTAGTTTACTGGTTTGTATAAGGGTCAAATTAAATTTACTAGCAAAATTCTCATAACTTATTATGATAAAACAAAAGAAGAAAATATCGTTAATTATAAAAACAGAGCATAAAAAGCTGATCAAACATTTAAGTGATCTGTATGAGATAATGTAGGTAAAACGTGGTAATGTAGGTTAATGTCTGTGTTCTGGAATGGCGACCACGTACCGGAAGACTTAGCGTTGGAAGGCCTTCTACAAGGTGGACCGATGACCTGGTAAGGGTTGCGGGAATCCGATGGATGCGAGACGCACAGGACCGCTCATTGTGGCGACACTTGGGGGAAGCCTATGTCCAACAGTGGACGTCTTTCGGCTGAAAAGATGATGATGATGATGATGATGATGAGATAATCAATTTATGAACTCTTGCGTAAGCGAAAAAAAAAATATAGAATAGTAGTAAGTCATTAATTTTTTGTGGAAGACTATTTATATTATGTCCAAGTGTGGTAAAGGCTTTTTCTGGTGTAAAGTCGTCAAACAATTTCTCCCGTTCCAGGAAAACCCAGGTCCAACCTGTGTTCTTTTAAAAGCTCTTTGCGTTTCAAGGCCACAGTAACAACTTTCTGAGCCCTAACACCCTTGACATCTGATTTCCTTGATGTCCCAAAGCGCCTTGTACACTGTACAGCTTGTTGACAATGCCTATCATCACACTGTGCTTTGAGGGTTGTGTGTAAGTGCGATGGTGTGTCTCTGTAAATTGACCTACAGTCTGTCTAAAAAAGTCGCTTGAAAATTAAAAAAAAAGAACCCCTTGGGAATTTTTGAACGAAATAAGAAATCTGTTACAGGCAACGCAAATTTCAGTTGTCATTCACTTGTCTCTTGAGATGATGATAGTTCTACAAAAAATATTGATCATAATATGGCTAGTGATGATGAATCAATAAGCGGAGTAGAATATTCAGAATCAGATTTCTCTTAAGATTCCTAATTTATGTTATTATTACTTACTTTATAGTTACTTATGACACTATTATATCTTTGTAAATGTTCCTATTTTTGTAATAAAGAATATCATTAAAAGACTGAAATATATTCGAAACAAAAATCTTTTGCATTTTTTATTGGTAAGAAGTCCCCAATAAATATTAAATTATTTAAAAGAATATTTATATTCGATAAGTTTTCTATGGTTCTATTAGTATATATTGATTAAGATCTCTTAATCAACCTTGATTATTCAACCAGTGTTGACTGCATCAGATTCCATTGTACCCTTATTACCCAAGTCGTTTGATTTTTTAGACAGGCTCTAATATCTTAATGGATTTGGATAACATCTTAAAAGCCATATCGATCTGTAGTAGCTAAAATCCTCAAACTTGAATAAAATCATCGATAAATTGAATAAGAAAATAGTAGATTAAATTAATTCATTACTGTTATAATTTCTAACTAAAGATTAATCTAATGAAATTGGCAAAGAGAAATAAACATAAAAATATTTTAATTCTTAATAGAATAAAAGCTCCACCGCTTTTGTTCATCTACGAACAACAACAAAAAAGCTGTTTTTGTTTTTTGTTTTGTTCTTTGCTAGCAAAAAAAAATGTTATTCGTCATGAAAACAAACAAGAAAGAAACGCAAATGGACACAGAGTAAATAGAAATTTTCTATAAATATTGGAGAAAAGTATTGTTCGAGTCAATACTTTATAGTGCTCTGTATAGTATTTTTATACTTAAATAGGCAAGCGTGCTCCATCGCCGGCCACATCATCGCTTCCCATCAGGTGAGAGAGTGGTCTAACGCGAGCCTATCCATAATAATAAAAAAAACTTCACTATTACTTTTGTGCTTGATTGTATCTTCCTTTAGCTAGGAAATCATAACTTCTCTCCCTGGAGCGAGAGCGCGTATCAGATTTTTATAGACTAAAACTCACTTGTGTTCCTTCACATGCCCTTTGCATTTCAGGCCCACGATAACATTTTTACAATACTGAAGGTTTGTAAGTGGTGAAAGGTGAGAGCAGTGGTGGCCGAGTGGTAATGGCTCCGACTTACGAGTTGAAGGTCGCTGGTTCAAACCCAGCCAGGCGCATTACTTTGTGTAATTTATTTCATTACCACTGCTCTCACAAACGGTGAAAAAATACATCGTGAGGAAACCGGCATGTACTAGAACCAAAAATTGTATTATGTATTTTTATTCTATTAAAATGTACTGCGCTAGGCCAGCTTAAGTTAAATTAACGTGCCATCGCCTGAACTAGTATTTAGTGTTGTGAAAATAAGCGCTGAGAGTCGAGCGTTGAGCGCTGAGTCGACGCTATTGAGCGTTCAAGACTCGAGCGTTAAACGCTCGAGCGTTTAGGACTCGTGAGCGTTGAAGACTCGGGGGCTCGACGCTCGAGTCGCGCGCTCGAGCGTCGAAGCGTTAACATTTTTACGGGGGGTATATTAATAATTTTATTTGACTAGAGGGAAACCTTTAATCATTGTGATGCATGACGTGGTTTAGATGCACTTCGACTCAAATCTTTTGTGTTTATAATATTTTCGAAACACAAAAGATTTCTATAATTTATCATTATTTTATAATACACCGTTAAATTTTAATCGTTTTAATCCCGTGGAGGGTCGATCCGGTACATGAAACACTATCGATTTGTAAAGATAAAATTAAAAAATGAAGTACCTTTTTTTTGAAAAAAAAGGTACTTTCCTCAGCCAAAATCTCGATTTCAATGTCTGACGAATCGTCAGCTAGATCAGACTCGAGCTCTCTCAAGCCTCCCCCAAGTGTCGCCATAATGATCGGTGCCCACTGTTAGACATAAGTCTCCCCCAAGTGTTGGATGACTGATGCCCACTGTTGGGCATAAGTCATTATAGTGAGGGGAGACTTATGCCCACTGTTGGACATAAGCCTCGTCCAAGTGTCGCCATTTAGGCGCTAGAATAACTGATTCCTACTGTTGGGCATAAGTCTCCCTTCGCTATAATGACCTATGCCCACTGTTAGACATAAGCCTCCAAGTGTCGCCATTTAGGCGCTATAATGACTGATGCCCACCGTTGGGTATAAGTTTCCCCCTCACTATAATGATCTATGCCCACTGCTGGACTTAACCCTCCCCCAAGTGTCGCCACCTAGGCGCTATAATGATTGATGCCCACTGTTGTACATAAGTCTCCCCTCACTAATGACCTATGGCCCACTGTTGGACATAAGCCTTCTCCAAGTGTCGCCATTTAGGCGCTATGACTGATGCCCACTGTTGGACATAAGCCTCCCCCAAGTATCGCCATTTAGGCGCTATAAAGATTGATGCCCACTGTTGGACATAGGCCTCCCCCTCGCTATAGTGACCGATGTCCTCTATTGGACTGTCCAGGCGCACTAGCAGGCAGGCAGGCGTCTATGTCCAACTTGGACATAGGCTCATAAACTAGTGCGCCTCACCATCAGTCAGTCAAGCGCTAGTTTATATTAATTAAAAAAAAAGTACGCATTTGAAAAAATCAAACATGAAATTTTCGGTTCTTTTGATATTTTTCCGTTTTTTTCGGGTTTATTGGAAAAATACATGAAATTTATACTTTATAAACTTGAAAGTTTTGAATGTTACATTGAATAAACAACAGTATTGGAAAGGAACGGAATTCTGCCTGCTTTTTTCAACGCTAGTCCCGAAGGAAGTGATAAAAACTTTCTATAACAAATAAAAACCACGCAGATAAAACCGCGGGAATAACATATACAATGAGTAGTTAGTATTAAACTGATTTGTACTTCACATATTTTATAAAGTCTCGTGCTCAAGCTCGAGTCGAGCGTCGAGTCGGCGCTATTTCTCGAGCTTTTTTTCTAAACGCTCAAGCCAGCGCTCGAGCGTTTTCAAACCGACTCGAGTCCCGACTCGAGCGTTTTTAAACTGCTCGAGTCCGGACTCGAGCGTTTTAGCGCCGACTCGAGCGTTTTTACAACACTACTAGTATTTCAAAGAGTTATGTATTTAAATTAGATTATTAACTTGTGCCTACAGTTATAACGACATCCATTCCTGCTTTGCAACAGAACATAGCAACACTACTAGGTGGCAGATAGCAGATTTTAATTCAGAATATGGCCCTAATAGGCTTCGGCCTTTCAAGGCCCTTACGATTTTGCCGACATCTCTTTGCAGACAGCCAGACGGTAAGCTACTCATTGCTCGTCGCCTTCAAGCCTAGACCTACGGTGACTGGTAAACGCGATTGGGAACTCAGCTAAGATGTTAGTATGTCCGTTCCTTCACGCGAGTGGCCACCTCCTACGCTAGCATTACTGCTTCGTAGAAGGACGCGATCGCTGTCCATTCCCCTCGTTTTGAAACAAGGCCCCGCGCGAGAGTTCGTCGCCGCAGATCACAGATCCACCGTGTCCTCTGGGCGATCCACGCAATATTGACACTCGGCCGTTTCTTCCTCTTGAATCTAAAACAGGAACCTCCCAAACTTGGCATGCCCAGTGAGGAGTTGCGTCATGCAGAAAGGGAGGAAGCCTTGTCTTTCGCGTGTCTTTCCAGCTATATCTAAAAGAGAATACTTACCATTTTGTCGTGCCCAAAATGTAAATACGAAAGTAATTTATTGAAAATCAGAATAAACGTTTCCATTCTGAAAAGCAAACATATGAAATGATTACATACCTATTAACCTGAGTTCAAAGTACACAAACCAATAATGAAAACTGCCCCTAAATGAAACTTCAGACAAAAAGTTCCCGATCCATTTTAAATATTGAATTGTTCTCTAGACCAAAAATTCCGACCTAAGTAAATTTGTTTTCAACCTTCCCCTTATTATTTAATAGTTTTAGAATTCAATTAGGACGCTGTTGACAAAAGAAAACGTTGTAGAAATGGCTTTTCGAGAAAAACAATATGAAATTCTATAGAAAAATCAATGTTTTGTACCAAAATATCGTGACCATTCTTGTAAATAATTCAATTAAGGAATGCATTGGTTTTCAGACGTTTTTCAAAACCTACAAAAGAGGTAGGAAGCAAAGTGGTTTACTTACAAGGGCCTGTCCGCACAGCGGTATTTCACCGCGCGGTTTTTTTTCGTTATTCTGTAACACATTGAATCTTATGGAAGTTTACGCACAGGTGATAAAAAAACGCGCGATTAAAATTCTGTGATTTCTTGCAGATTTGAACGCGGTGCGGTGCGGAAATAAATCCGCGCGAATATTTTCCGCACGGTGAAATATCGCTGTGCGGACAGGCCCTAAAGAAGTCCTTTGTTTTTCCTCAGCTAGAAACGTGTTTTTACGATCTATTAATTAACTTGGATTGTTTGCTTTGGTTAAATAAAATAATAAATATATTATACTAGCTTCTGCTAGCGACTTTGCCTGCGTGAAAGTTGTTTGTCCATACAAACTTTGGACCCCCGTTTCAAAACCTTAGGGGGTGAATTTTGAAAAATCCGTTCTTAGAGGATGTCTACACCCTTTAAGGAACCTACCTGCCAAATTTCAAGTTTGTGGGTGTTATAGTTTCTGAGATTTCGTGATTAATCAGTGAGTGTTATAACTTTTATGGGGCATCCCCCGTTTTACCCCTTAACTGTCCCCGCACACGGGTCACAAAAAAACGCAGCTTCAAGCTTCTTTTTGAGGTGGCCTTTTTTTGTGGCACGTGTGCGGCGGTGCCGCCACAAAAAAAAAACGCTTGAAGCAGCTTCAAGCTTCACCGGACACAAGAGGTATCGCGCGCTTCAGCTGTTTTTTGCGGCCGCTTCTAGCTTTTGTTGTGGCGGCGTTTTTTTAAAGTTCGTGTGCGAAGACAGTTAGGGGTAGACTTTCATAAAATCTGTTCTTAGCTGATGTCTACACCCCATAAGAAACCCACTTGCTTAAGTTTGTAGGTGTTATAGTTTCTAAGAAAATAGAGCGCGGCGTCCGCCAGGGGGATCCGCTGTCACCGAAAATTTTCATAGCCGTTCTGGAAATCATTCTTAAAGATACAGGCTGGGAAAATAAAGGCATAAAAATAGACGGCAAGTACCTGAGCCATCTGCGATTTGCGGACGATATTGCACTACTAGCCAGCACTGCTGAAGAACTCAATGGCATGCTAACTACTCTACATTTGCGAAGCATTAAAGTCGGACTGGAAATAAATTTTGACAAAACAAAAATAATGACTAACAGTATCTTAACACCGATTCAAATAAATAACGATAATGTAGAGTATGTCAATGACTACATATACCTGGGTAAGCAGCTATCCTTTAGAGAGATAGACAAGGAAGAAGTGGAGAGAAGGATCGGCTCAGCATGGAAACGATATTGGTCATTAAAACACATAATGAAATCTAAATTGCCCACCAAACTAAAAAAGAAAGTACTGGATTCTTGTGTATTGCCCTGCCTCACATATGGCTGCCAAACATGGTGCTTAACAGAGAAAACGGCTAGCAAAATCTCAATCTGTCAAAGAGCAATGGAAAGAGTATTCTGAACCTTAAACTTTCGGATAAAGTAAAAAACACTGAAATCCGCAAACGAACACAGGTCACTGACGCAATAAACCATGTAAGAAAATTGAAATGGAAATGGGCAGGTCACCTGTCTCGTTGTGAGGATGGAAGATGGACAAAGAGAGTAACCAAGTGGAGAGGGCCCAGCTCTGGCAAGCGACGTGTGGGCCGCCCGCTCAAGCGATGGGCAGATGACATCCGAGCTGTCGCTGGCGCAAGCTGGATGAGGGAAGCTCAAGATAGAGAGAAATGGTCTAGTCTGGAGGAGGCCTTTACCCGCACAGGGGTTCCCTTTAATTGAATAATAGGAATTATGTGAAATATTTTTTTTAATTAAAATTACATAGTGCACGTTACAAGAAAAAAAAAAAATTAATTACTTAATTAAAATTCTTATAATCAACTATAATCAATAATCAACTATAATAATCAATTACAATCAACTATAATTATAATGTATTAATCAATTATATATAATCAATTTTAATGTATCAATTTTCAACTAATCTATTGTTAATTCAAATGTATTTTAATTTAAGGGAATGAAATAAAAGGCTTATTATTATTATCTCCTTTATTAATTTTTTTACATGTTACATATATATTTTTAAATATTTCTTAAAAAACAATAAAAAAAAACATTTAAAAATATAAAAAACAGTATCCCACCGGTATCGGGAACAGGGTCCAAGCTACCGGTGGTTAGGGCTCCAAAGAAAGGAACCTCCTAACGATACGAGCCGTGTCCAGAAGAACTGCTTTCTGAATCAAGCCCTTGATCCAGTCGCCTAACGAGAGCCTCCTAAGGTGTTGGTCGAGGCTCTTGGCTATTAAGCCATTGGCTGACACAACTATCGGTACAATGATCGCTGAGTCCACTTCCCACATGTCGACAACCTCGCGAGCCAAGTCAATATACTTGATTTGTTTATCTTTCTCGGCTTTCACGAGGTTCTCGTCATGTGGAACGGATATGTCAACAATCATTGCACGCCTCTCGCTTCGGTCCACCACCACTATATCAGGCTTATTGGCCACAATAGTCCTGTCAGTGATAATGGACCGATCCCAGTACAACGTGATATCGCCACTATCGAGAACTGGGTCGGGCACATACCTGTAATATGGCACCTCCGATTCCACAAGAGAGTACTTCAGAGCAAGTTGCTGATGGATAATTCTGGCTACAAGGTTGTGTCTATGCAAGTATTCCCCGTTAGCTAGACGAGAACAACCAGAGATAATGTGGCGGATTGATTCACCCGGTCGGTGACATGCCCGACAGATGTCAACCGTGCCGTCCTTCACAATAAATCTCCGATAGTTATTCGTCATGATAACTTCGTCCATAATTGCACAGACAAAACCTTCGGTTTCCCCAAAGAGGTCACCGACGCGCAGCCAGGCTACGGACGCTAGTTGATCTACATCGGGCCCATGAAGGGCCCGGAAAAAGCGTCCGTGAAGTTCTTTACTCTGCCATACTTCCTTGCGTACGTTAGTGTCAAGCACTACAGGTTTGCGCCAGTTCTCGTTAGCCAAGGAGAGCGGGGTGAGTCCCTTGTCCACTGCTACTACATCACGATGCATACCCACGTCGGCAGCTAGGAAATATTCCCTGAGACTGCATACCTCGCGATTGTGCAGGGTCTTAGCATTTAAAAAGCCTCGACCCCCACACTTCCGCGGGATATACAGTCTCATTACCGACGACCGAGGGTGATGCATTCGATATGCAGTCAGCAGTGTACGGACCTTCCTATCCAGGGCGTCAAGTTCCGTTTGAGTCCATTTGAGTACACCGAAAGCGTACATCAATACCGGCATGACCCAACCGTTGAAGGCACGCACTTTGTTTCCACCTGAAAGAAGGCTGTTAAGTACCTTCTTCAGGCGGCCAAAGAAGCGCTCCTTCCACGATTGCTTCATGTCAGTGGCATTGATGCCTAACGCTTCCGACATACCCAAATACTTGTAGGTTTCGGTTGGAGAGAGGGATCTCAGGTGTATGGAATCCGAGAGTTGGGTACCCACGGATTCCACAATCTCCCCTCGCTTTATATGCATGACTGCACATTTGTCCACACCAAACTCCATCCTGATGGCGCTACTGAAGGTTTCCGTTACCTTCAGTAGCTCCATCAGTTGCAGATTGTTGGGGGCAAAGAGCTTCAAATCATCCATATAAAGGAGGTGAGATATAACCTGACCACCTCTCTTCAACCGATAGCCTAGGCCTGAATTCTCTAGCAGTGTGCTCAGAGGATTCAAGGCTAGGCAGAACCAAAGCGGACTCAAACTGTCACCCTGGAATATACCTCGCTCGATCCTTACCGGTTCGCTATTCCTCTGGATATTTCGACATCCTGGATAGCGAAGGACTGTCCTCCATTGCCTCATACATGACATCTGGAAGGTTTTTTTTTTTTTTTTTTTTTTTTTAATTAAGATAAACTAGTGCTTGACTGCGATCCCACCTGATGGTAAGTAGCGATGCAATCTTTGATGGTGAGGCGCACTAGTTTATTAAGAGCCTATTCACTCTAGCCTTGAAGACACCCAAATTATAATCGGACGGGAAGACCGCAGCAGGCAGACTGTTCCAGTCCTTCGACGTACGTGGTATAAACGACGAGGCGAAACGCTTAGTCCGGACCGTAGAGGTTTCAACAACGTAAGGGTGAATATTCGCCGTACGTCGGGATGTCCGATGGTAGAATTGCGATGGCGGAATCAAGTCATGCAATTCCTGCGCACACTCTCCAAAATGCATCCTGTAAAACACCGAAAGGCTGGCTACCCTACGCCTATGCTCAAGGCTTTGAAGGTTGGACTTAACCAAATCTGGATCACCAATTAGCCTCTTTGCACGCCTTTCCACCGAGTCCAAAGCTGCCAGGTGGCATTTTGCAGCACCAGCCCATATGTGACTGCAGTACTCCACACACGAACGGACCTGTGCTTTGTATAACATTAAAAGCTGTCCCGGTGTGAAGTACCGCCGGACCTTTGCAAGAACGCCCAGCTTCCTAGCAGCTACCTTGGCTTTGGACTCAATGAACCGCCCAAAGTTAAGGTCTGAGGGAATTTCAACCCCCAAGAGCTGAAGGCGGTCGGTGTACTCCAGGGATAAATTCCGAAAAGTAGGAACCAAGGTGCACGGGCTCCTTTTGGCAGTGAAAAGACACGCTTGTGTTTTGGCGGCGTTGAATCCCACTAGATTGGCTTCACCCCACTTGGAGACTGCCTGAAGTGAGATATTCGTTCGCTCTACCATAGCCTCTCTTTCGGACCGGATTAGCTCCTTACTAGCCCGAGCACTGGGCAGGTATCTCTCTACAACTGTGCTATCATCTGCATACCCATAGATACCGGGCACCAGCAGATCGTTGATATGCAACAGGAAGAGAGTTGCAGAGAGAACAGACCCCTGAGGAACTCCGGCATTAATCGTCATGGGCTCTGATGAGCATCCGTCGACAACAACTCGGAGAGACCGTTCACTCAGGAAGTCTTTTACCCAGTTAATCAGACCAGGGGAAATGCCGTACGCTGGAAGCTTACTCAATAGGCTAGCGTGCCATACCCTGTCGAAGGCCTTCGAGACATCTAAGGAAACGGCAATCGCTTCCCCATTCTTCTCGAGGGCCTCGCCCCACAAGTGGGTAGCATAAACCAGTAGGTCCCCAGTAGACCGCTTGCGGCGAAACCCGTACTGTCGGTCACTGAGGAGATCGTTACCTTCCAGGTATGCCATGAGGCGCGAGTTCAATACACGCTCCATAATCTTGCAGAGTATGGAGGTTACCGAAATCGGCCGATAGTTGGCAGGATCGGCACGACTGCCCTTTTTGGGCACGGGTTGCACGTTGGCAAGCTTCCAGGACTTGGGCACTATACCAGTCCTAAATGAGAGGCGATACAAGCGCGTCAATACAGGAGACAACTCGGGCGCACAAGCCTTTAGAACAATCGCTGGTATGCCATCTGGTCCACTGGCTTTATTCACGTCTAGACGACGCAGCTCTCTCAGAACTTCTCTGTTCCTCATGTGAACCTCCTGCATTGAAGAGTTACAATGAGGCAGAGTCGGTGGAGCAGCATTGCTAGTGTCAAGACGAGAATTATGGGCAAAGAGAGATGCAAAGAGTCCTGCTTTCTCTCTTGCCGTATGAGCCAGTGTTCCATCAGGCTTTACCAGCGGAGGCAAAGCGGGCCGACAGAAGTTCGCCTCGACCGACTTGGCAAGAGACCAGAATGCTCTGCTACCGGACGGCTGTGCAGAGAGTTTTTTGCCAATATGGGTTATGCGGTCGAAGCGTGCCTTCTTTAATGCTTTTTTGTAGGACTTGGCAGCATGGTTGAAGGCTCTCTTCTTTGAATTCAGATCCGGAGCTTTGCGGTCACGAGCGTCAACCCAGGCGAGAAACGCCGAATGCTTACGCTCTTCAGCCTGAACGCAATCGGCGTTGAACCACGGGTGAGCTGAGCCACCGATGCGTACATCGCTATAAGGGATAAAATACTCCATAGCTTGGTGTATCACATCGGTTACAGCATCCGCACAGCTCGACGGATTTTCAGAAGAGAAGCAGACCTGCTGCCAAGGATAAGACGCAAAGAAATGCCGCATCTCATCCCAATCTGCCGACCTGTATCGCCACATTCGCCGTTCGCCACGTGAGTCGCGGTCAGGTGGGGAGAAGGACGATACAGACTTCACCAGACAGTGATCTGAAGTTCCAAGTGGTGAGGAAACTGTTACGATACATCTGTCCGGATCGGTGGTCAGCAGTAGGTCCAGACAATTGGCAGTATGACCAACTACATCAGGCACCCTCGTCGCTTGCTTTACCAACTGGGAGAGGCCCAGCGACACTGCAAAGTTTCGAGTTTCCCTCCCAGCGTGGTCGGTCCTCTGGTATGGGAAAAGCCAGTCTTGATGGCAGGCGTTAAAATCCCCCAGAGCGACAAACTGCGCATCAGGGTGCCGATGCAGAGCCTCATCGGCGGCCTCACTGAGGTGGCCAAACAGCCGAGTCGTCTCCTGGTCGCCACTGTGCGACCGGTAAACACAGGTGTAGACAATTTTGTCCACACCGGTGTCCACCAGTAACCATAAACTTGAAAAACTGGGGTCTTCAAGGTGACGGAGACGCTGGCAGCAGATGTCATTGCGGACGTATACACAGACCCCGGCACGCTGCAGGAAATGGTGCTCCAAAGAGTATCCCGGGTAGTCGAGATACGCCGCATCAGACGGACATCTGATCTGCGTCTCCGTCAAGAAAAGTAAGTGGGGCTTGTCAGTCTCGAGGTGGTGGTGGACTGCATCGAGATTGGAGTGCAGTCCTCGTATGTTTGAGAGGTGCACATGGAACGAGAGGACGTGCATCCGCTGTACACACTTACTTTTCCTTTTATTAGCTTTCATGTATATAATTTTAGTGAATAGGGCTGATGGAAGATGGCAGTTGAGCGAGGTGATGCGATGTCAAACCCAACAACACAACCAGAGTTGCTGCGCCAATGGAGGGTTGATTTGGAGACTGCGGGGACGCCCGAACCCCCCCAGAGATCGCCATCGGGTCCTCTCATCCGGTCGCCAACCGGCACGATGGGGCCACCCTGGGATTTTTCGCAGTTGGCGGGGCAGCCTTTCGTGTGTGGCTGGCACACTACTTGGGCCCCCAACTATCTGCGGTCGGCCAGCGGAGCACCGTGCTTCGGATCCCGCTACCCTCCATGATCAAACCTCCGACACAACAGCAACTGGTGCATCATACCCGGCGTACATCGCAACACAACTGTTCAGACCCATCCTCCACCTTACGGCTTCACCAGATAACATGCCGGTGCAAAGAGTTGCATCAACTTTATACAACTCCAGCACCCTCATGAGCCATGTATGAGGAACTGAGTCATAGGCCTTCTTATAATCTATCCAACATGTCGACAGATCCTTTCGGGAACGCCGAACCTGTTGGCTAATGGCCATATCGATGAGGAGTAGCTCCTTCGTACCGCGGGACCCATTCCTACATCCATTTTGAGAGGCAGACATGATAGCGTTATTATCAACATGGTTGTTAATCTTTGCTCTCAAAATGGATGTAAGAACCTTATAAACTGTCGGCAGACACGTAATCGGCCGATAATTTTTGGGTTCCGCGGTGCTACCGGATTTGTGGAGCAGGTGAGTAACTCCTGTTGTAAGAAACTCGGGTAGCGAGCCAGACTCTAAGGCGGTCTGATACTGAGATGCCAAACGAGCGTGCGACCTTTGCAGCCACTTTATCCAAAAGTTGTGCAGTCCGTCCGGCCCTGGAGATTTCCAATTAGGCAACGGACGGACTGCACGGGCCACATCTTGGGGGCTGATTGTTATCGCCCCCATTTCTGTTATTGATTCGCACGCTCGTTCAACCTCTCGAGTCCAACCACCTTCAGTATGACTGACAGGCACCGACCAGATGTTGCGCCAGAATGAACACATGGCGTCGTCATCCGGAAGGTGCGTGTCAGTCACACCTTGGTCCGGTCGCTCCCAAGTCCTGTATACCCACCTTTCATTACTCCGGAATGTGCTATTCTGGATGTACCGTTCAACCCGCCGCTTATACCTTCGGATACGGTTTGCCCATGCATACACCTTCTGCTTCAGGAAGTCGATACGCTCTGTGACACGGGACATATAGTCTCGGGGGCTAATGTCAGTCCCCGAAAACGCCCGTCTCACAAAGCGCATCACTCGTGGGCGAGTGTTACCCTCCCTGAAGCAGATTAGTTTGCCGATGAGTGCTCTGGCCCCACCAATACGACGCTCGATCCTGCACTGCCAAGCAGGCACAGCTGGTTTTGGCCGTGTAGCTACGTCAGTGTTTGGAAATTTGACGTGAGCTACACGACATGCCGCTACGGCCGCGCAGTACATGATCGAGTGTGTATCGGTGAGATCTTCGCAGTCATCAAAATAGTTTGACAACTGCGAATCCAGAGCAGCCACCAACGCCCTATTCTTGTTACACATGGGCAAACGAGGTATGCGAGGTCTAAGTTCAGGTGGTATGTTGCGATATTCCCTAATAGCACACTCCAAAGCACTCCTCAGTTCGTTGTTACATTGGGTACTTACATGTGTAACCATGTCAGTAATCTCCTCGTCAGCGTTGATGGAAAGATGGTTGGATACCTGTGGAGGTACCATCGTCTGCGACGAAGAGGTTACGGCATGGCTACCCATTTCCGTTCGGAGGCGATCAAGTACAGTATCATCCAACATATGATTACGCTGGATGACCCGCACCTGATCCGACAGTCGTTGGACCGAAACGTTGACGGCTGGCTCAAGCACCTGAAACAAAGAGAGCATCCGAACACGGTACGCCGTCAGGTTGTTTCCTCCCTCTGTAGCCCCAAAGTATGCGCGCATGACGTTTTCGTTAATCGATTGTGTCCATCGCATGCGCGACACACATCCACCGGTAGCTGGGACCCTTTCAGAGGCCGGTGGGCCTCGAGATCCTAAGCAAGCCGGTGGCCGGCGTCCTCCCCGATGACGCGTAGGTGGTGGTGTCGTCGGCGGCGAGTAGTACTCGTCGCTCGAGCTCGACGCAGCTGCCACGGCCGGTGTCACAGCACTCACAGTGGGGCTGGGTTCCGGCGGCGGCGAGGCGGAGCTGAGCGGCGAGGCCGGAGCTGGTAGGCGTGCTCGACGAGCGGCAGCTCTCGTCAACATTTTCGTAGTTTCGTATTATTTACATTCATTATAATTGATTTTTCACTTGACACAATATGTCATCTGTCTTTCGGTTTTTTCTTCTTTCTATATGAGTTTTCATTTTCTTATTTTTGGGAGTATTAACTTTATAATTTTTGATAAACACAGACTCAGGGGCTTCTGGTGAGAAATATGTTGGGAATGTAAGACTGCAAACTGTTATTTTTATTAAATATAGTTTGAACATAAAGTAATACTTCTGTTGACATTTAGAGTTGCCAGTTTATTATTATTATTATTATAGTTTCTAAGATTTCGTGATTAATCAGTGAGTGCTATTTTACTTTTATAGATATAGATAATTTAACTTTCTCACAATGTTTGTTTTGTTGTCTCAGTTGTTTCTCATAAAGATCCAAACAAAGTGATGTGCTATGAGTACTACATTTCTAAATACATAATATATAGTTTAGATATAAATTACACCCAGACACAGAACAAATGTTTGTGCTTATCATACAATCGTTTGTCTTGGGTGGGAATCAAACCCACGACCTTCTGCGTAGCAGTCAAGGGCATTAACCACTAGACAAATAGGTCAGTCAAATCTTTAAAGTGATTTTTAACCTACTGTTCACGTCGCGTAGCTTATAAGACGAGTATTCAACATTATACGCTTGGTGTACGCCTGCATGAAGCTTTTTTTTCCCGGTGGGAAAATCATCTAATGACATCCCCCGCTCTTGAGCGGAGCGGGAGATAGTGTCAGACGTTTACTGACTAAAAAACCACTCCTGTTCCTTCGTTGCCTTTCGTACCGGGGCTGAGATATCTTTCGAAACTAACCCTGGCTCCAGTAGGCTTCGACCTAGTTGGGCCCCTGCGGTTGCTGACAAATCCTTGAGGCGCGCGGGAACAGTGCCGTCGACGACGCCTGCATGAAACTTTGTATGTACAAAACTATGAAACTCCGTCGATGAAGAGGCAACGTCGTGCCGTCGTGTTCTTGCAGCTTCGTCGACATAATGACTTTTTTTTTCTTACCGTTCCTGTCCCACCGCTGGGCAAAAGCCTCCCCCAAGTCCTTCCAAACTTTGTCTCCTGCGCCATCTCTAACCAGTCATCGCGGTACGCGTCCAAATCATCCTACCACCTCTTTCTAGGCCAACCTCGACGGCGCTTTCCTTCAGCAGGAACCCACTGTGTGGTGACGCTCGCCCAGTCCCTGTGCATGCGGCTGACGTGACCCGCCCAGTCCTATTTGAGCCTGGCAGCTTTTTTGCCCACGTCTATGATACCCGTTATGAAGCGCAACATGTTGTTACATATTCGGTCTGTTGTTTTTACTCCCAGAATGCTTAGCTCCATAGCTCTCTGGCAAACCCCAAGGCGGAACTAAGAGACCAGGTCTGAGCACCGTAGGTTAGGATGGGCAGGATACACATATCGATGAGCTAATAACATATACGCGTTTATAAAGCTAGGCGTCTATGGACAGAAGGCCTTATTCTTGAGAGGGCATTTTCCCACTTGTTGCTTTTTTATTTAACGCAATCCAAAGCAATGTTGTATGAAGAAGCAACGCGAAAAAAGACAGGTAACGCCGGAAAACTTGTTGATCTGAATTTCGTGACCAGAAAAAACGTGATTTTTTAAAAACCTTACCTTTTTTTAAAAAAAATTGTCGTCATTCAGAATTTCGATTAATGATCAAGACGTCTATAGATGTACTTTTTTATGTTTTAAATTTATGATTAGATTATGGAGGACCAAAGTTCACGTAAAATAGCAGACTTTCAGAAGTCTTTACTGGATTATTTTTACAGGCATTTATATTTCGATTTCTATAGAAGCCTAGGTAATATCTACAAGATATCTTTTTACCCAAAATATCCGGAGAAAGAGGTGTAATAGTATGATAAACACGTAAGAGCGGTTGTCTATAACCCCGCGTTCCGAATTGCGTCAAAAGTGATTTTATCGCGAATCCGACCAACGCGCAACCTCAAAAATAGTACTCAATAGTCCTTATATTATGTGTCTATTAAATTTGGTCGGACACGCGATATAATCGCTTTTGACGTAATTCGGAACTAAGGGAAAATGTACCTTGCGTTGACCGCTCTTAACCGATTGAATTGATTTACAGACATGCTCAGTTTGGATGACAATGCGTGCTTCGCTAAGTGACGTCATACCAAATTTAATATGGCGGCGTCGTGAAGATGGCGGACTATTTATTTATAATGCACCCCATGAATGGGTATCAGTTAAATGGGCTTTGGAGATGAATAAAAACAAAGCTACTATATGTCACCATAAATCCAATAAAGCGTGCAATTTTGTATATAATTTATGCGTTTTGTGTATGTAATTATAAATTACTAGCTTTTGCCCGCGCAGCTTCGCTCCCGCTCTTGCCTACTCCACCCTACTATACCCTAATCTACCTTACTATACTCTACTCTACCCTACCCTGTTCTACTCTACCCTACTCTACACTACTCTACCCTACTATACCCTACTCTACCCTACCAAACTTCCCATAAACCATCTACTAAATAGTCCGAACAAAGCCTGAACATTTGGTTTGGATAGGTTAGCCCGTTCTATTGCCGTACAAAAACGTGCAAATATAACTTGAATATTATTATACATGTAAATATTCAAGTTATATTTGTACGTTTTTGGATATTTTAGTTTAAGTATTCATATAATCTTCTATTTGTATTTTTAGACAATATCGTCTACATTTCTCTTAATTTCTACTTTCTCAGGTCTGCAGAAATCAGAAATTCCTTTGTACTCCATGAATAAAAGAACTTCCGATTTCTCTAAAAATGTATTCAGGGGCCTAAGTCTGCTATTTTTATAAATTCTTCATTCCAACACGATCCCATTGTCATTTTGCTAAAAGTTTGTAATCTGCTAATTCATAATGATCGATCATTAATCGGTCAATGGTCTTGTAATAGAATTGTGGTTGAATGACAATATCGAGCTTATTAAAAGCACTAATTGCGCAATGACGTCGTAATGGTAGTCACGATCAAAGGAACTGTCAATTTTTTTCCAGATTACCGCATGCGTCAGATATTCATTAGTCATTATGTACGAGATTACCATTCTATGCTACTTCTTTTAATGGAGTGTCAGTGGTTAACCATCGGAAAGTCATAATGACGACATTATGTTAGTAGATTACCAAAACTTGTCAAAATCAACAATTATGAAATCAATGATAGACCATTCTGACATTATTGTAATAGCAGACTTGAGGCCCAGGTAGACCAGTATTCAGGTAGACCTGACCTAACATAACCTAGTTATTATTACTTTATTATTTACTAGCTTTTGCCCGCCGCTTCACCAACGTCCAAATAATATAGCCTATATCACTCAGGAATAAAACAGCTTTCTATCAGTAAAACAAATATAGCAATTGGACCACTACTTTTAGAGATTATCTCCTACAAACAAAATAACAAACTTTATCTCTTTATAATGACTGATTGGCCTGTTGGTCTAGTGGTTAGTGGCCCTGACTGCTATGCCGGAAGTCGTGGGTTCGATTCCCACCCAGGACAAACTATGACGGTCACATGGCCACGGCATGGGGTATGTATGTGTGGTGGCATAGATAATGAAAGAAATGAACGAGTATGATTTTGTTAAGCTATTTCTTACCATAGATTTAAGTTTATGTGCTATGTTACTTTTTTGGTGTACAATAAAGTTTATTATATTCTATTATACCTACCAAAAATTAGTGACGACAGTTCTAATATTTAATGAACCCAATATTTTATAATTTAATTAAGTAGCTCTAATAGTAAAGTGTCGTCTAAATGAGAAATCTAGTAATTCTTCACATCATCATTTTAGTCGAAAAACATCCACTGTTTGACATAAACACCCCAAGTGTCGCCACAATGAACGATCTTGTGCATCGATCGTATCCATTGGTTTCCCACAACCTTCGCCAGGTTTTTTTTTTTCGATTGGAAAAATCATCCAATGACAATTTCCGCTCTTGGGTGGACCGGGGATAGTGTCAGACTGTTACTGACTAAAAAACCCATCCCGTTCCTTCAAGCCTTCATACCGGGGCTCGAGCGCCCTTTCGGATAACCCTGGCCCCAGTAGGCTTCGACCCGGCTGGGCCCCTGCTGTTGCTGACAACTCCTTGAGGCACGCGGGAACAGCGCGCGCCGTCGATGACTTGGGCTTGGTCCGGACAGTTACCGGACGGCAGGACAACGAGCTACCCATTGCTCACTGTCCGCAAGCCCGCGCCTACGGTGGCTGGAAATCGGGATCGGAATCCCGGCGGCGGCGAGAGCGTCGTTGCCTGATGCGGTCGGCCTCCTCCTTAGCTAGCATTACTGCTTCGCAGAAGTCGGCGACCGCCTGCCACTCCTCCTCGCTCCGGACCATGACCTCAACCAAGGCCCGGCGCGAGAGGTCTCCACCGCCGATCGCCCCCACGAGGTCATCGATCTACCTAATAGAAGGCTTTCTAACGCTGCGTCTGCCGGTCCTGTACTTTTTAACTGAGGACTTGTTATTGGTCTTATTTACTGTTTGTTACCCGATTTGTTTTAGCTGTAAGTTCTCCATTTTATTTAAATAAATAAACAAATAACTAAAACTAATCAGACTTCTAAAAGACAAGTTTTCTTACAGGAATCTTCTATCCATAGATCATCCATCTACCTATCTATCTTGTCTATGCTCTTACCGTAATTATTAGGTTTCATTTTACGACTCATCCGAGGGTAATAAAACCCTATTTTGTTGATACACATCAGATCCATCCTTCTATTTCGCATTACAAGTTCGTAATATTTTGGGATATTATTGTAGGGTTGATACAATCCTTTACATCATGTAGGTATTATGTAAATTGTATATATATCTAAGGAGTTGTTATCAAACGGATAGAATTTGGAAACGAAATTGTAGGGTAGAATTTTTTTTCCCTATACTTAGGCACTGCGGTCCACAACTCAAATAGCAGATGTCAGAGAAAAAGCAGCCAGGCTGAAGTGGGAGTGGGCTGGCCACGTCACACGAATGCACCCGGACAGGTGGGCGAGGATTGTCACTCACTGGACGTCTGAAAGAGGTCGACGCCGACGAGGTCGACCCAGCAAAGATGGTGCGATGATCTATAGCCTGATTCACGTAAAATCAAATAAGCCAAATATCATTGAAGTTTTATAGTCGTTCGATCGAAGACCTATCCAAAAGCAGTATTCACGTGTTCCTTAATCAGGATTGGATAGAACGACAACTCAACTGGCTCGAAACTAAACGATCTATCGACAATTTATTTCCAGTTACATTAATAAGTATTCTACCAGGATAATGTAATACAGTTTTTTTTAAATCGACTCTTCGACCAAACGACTTTAAAATGGGTGTCGTTCAAACTCGATTGATGGATATGAATAAGGAAATGGTCTAAACGTCTAAGTCGCTACGATATCGTTATGGTTTTGATTACGTGAATCGGACTACTGATCATGTTCGCGGGGCAAACTTGGCCAGAGATCGCCCTAGGCAGAAAAGTTTGGAAGGAAAAATGGGAGGCCTTTGACCAGTAGTGGGACATACAATAGGCTAATAAAAAAAAATCCATGCACTGAACAATTTGGCATTTCAATTTTTAAAAATAAACCGTTTTAGAATTACAGTCATTATGTGTCCAGCTAAAGAGTGGAATTCTCTGCCAAGTCTGTGTTTCCTAATAGCTATAACCTAGGGGTCTTTAAGGCCCTAGCTCCCGATCAGTGCCACAAAACAGTGACTTTCTAAAGCCTACTCCTCGGTAATGGCTGGGTTATAAGGTTTGAAAAATTTGTAGTTTCATGTACAAGATTTTCGTCATAATTATAATTTTTTCGTACGATTAATGCTTTTGTCTAAAAAAAAAATATTTAACAAAATTCGCTTGTTTTCTCTACTCCTTTCGTACGGTTTTGAACTTTAGAAATATGTTTACCCAAACAAATTTCTGGTTAAGTATTGTTCAGAATGTAGGTACATAGCATATGTAAATTAATCACCATTTCGCAAAGAAAATGGTTTTAAAGGTCAGTGGAGCTCTATGCGGCAGTACAACTTTGTATGCGTTTTCTCCGGCCAGAAGTTCAAGGACTATACAAACACAGGCACGGATCTTGAGCGCTGACTTGAACTTGAAATCGCGCAGACTTGAATAAGAAGTGAAGTTTTGGGTCTCTTTAGTGGCATGAAGTGAGACGCGGGAGCTGGGAGTACATCTTTGTAGTTACAGTGATTGGCTCGACGATGTGTACGATGCGCAAATTGATCCTTGCTCTTTCGCCGAGCGCTCAAGATTCGTGCCGGTATTTGTACTACGCCTTAAGTCAATAGTGAATAAGTTACTTCTAGGCAACATCGACCACATCATCGCTTGGGTGAGATAGTAGTCATTAATAACTAGCTTTTTCCCGCAGTTTGGCCCACATACATAAAATATAGTCTATGTCATTAGCTATCTATCGGAGAAAAAAACGAATAAAAAAAAATCATTAAGCCGAACATAGAACCTCCTCCTTTTCGAAGTCGGTAAAAAAATAATCGCAATCGGACCAGTACTTTTAGACATTACCTTCTACATACAAAAAAAAATAAATAAAAACAAAACAATAACAAACTTTACCTCTTTATAATATTAGTGTGAAGATAATAATAAATTAAAATCAGATAGGTAACTATGAGGAAACGGAGTGCAAATTTTTGGCGCAATAATTGTATTTTAGGAGTATGTTCGAACGTTCATGGTGGCAATTGAGTTTTTTTAAAGTGGGTAATAATTAATCATGTAATGACTTCTCCTGCTTTAAGGTAGAGAGAAAGGGTATGTCAGACTTTTACTGGCTAAAACCGCACGTGTTGTTCTCAGTTGCCCTTTGCGTTTTCTCTTTTAGAGACAATACTTGAATCCCAGGAGAGCTAAGGCTAACATTACAAGTTGATTTTGTATTCATAACTAATACAAAAAAAAAGTTATGATATTTATATAGTATGCCTAAAAAGTCAAACGACTTGAAAATTTTTAAGCAAATTAAAAATCTGTTATATACCCCGTTAAATTTTGATCGTTTTAATCCCGTGGAGGGTCGATCCGGTACATGAAACACTATCGATTAGTAAAGATGAAATTAAAAAATAAAGTACCTTTTTTATAAAACTCGTATTAATTTACGCACGTACGAAATTAATTTCTTTAAGAAAACGTCAGCTGAGCGAGTTCAATGACTTGTAGGTAATTAGTACGCAACGCCGACTACTACGCGGCTACGTTCACGTCATTGAACTTGCTCAGCTTGCTTGAAGTTTTCTTAAAGAAATTAATTTCGTACATGCGTAAATTAATACGAGTTTTTTAAAAAAAGGTACTTTATTTTTTATGTTTATCTTTACAAATCGATAGCGGATCCGGATCGACCCTCCACGGGATTAAAACGATCAAAATTTAACGGGGTATATTACATACAATACTGTTTACAAGATTCTATTAGTAAACAGTTATCATCGCTTTGCAACCATGATTGTTCAACTAGTGTTGAGTACATCAGGTTTCAAGAATTTGATTAGATTACCCAAGTCTATTAACTTTTTGGACAGCCTCTAACTTTCAGAAAAAAAATGTGATATTTTCGTTGTAACAGCCCTACTGTTAGAAAAGCCGAGTAATTCGCAAAGTAGGAATGTTTCTGTCTTTCAAAGTTATTATTGTGATCAAGTAGTGTTTTCTTCTTCGTCATAAGGACAGGCTGGCTGTAACACAATTACGAATATTTCGAGAATTATTACTTGTCTTCTATATTAACTTTATATAAGTTAGAAGTTGTTTTTAGGGTACCGTACTTCAAAAGGAAAAAAACGGAACCCTTATATGATCACTGTTGTCTGTCCGTATATCTGTCTGTTAAGACCCTTTATCTCGAGAACGCGTGGAGGTATTGAGTTTAAATTAATACCATAATTATACATATATGTCTTGTTTTCTTTTTTGAGGTGGGAAAATCATCTAATGACATCCCCCGCTCTTGGGCGGAGCGGGATCAGAATCCCGGTGGCTGGAGCGTGAGGGCCATTGTCTCAAGCGTGCGGCCGCCTCCTTTGCTAACATTACTGTTTCGCAGAAGGAGGCAACCCCCAGCTACTCCTACTCACTTCGGACCATGCTGCTCCTGATAGTTAAAAAGACGTATCTAACAAAAAGTAAAAATGGAGAAAAAAATGTTTTAATGAATGAAACAGGAAATCGTTTGCTGTCTTTGAGTAAATTAAAATATTTGCATATAAAAAGTTGAAAATAAAGCCGAATATAATGGGCTTTAACTTGGTTTAAAAATAATATGAATTTATCATATTGATATAATAAAAATAATAAAAAAACATTTTTAATCTTAGCATAAAAAATTAAGAAAAATATCACATACTTAATTGAATAGACGTAAATGGCCTAGATGCGTCCTTTAATTTTCGAACGCTTTTGATTATTCTTTTCTTCTAAGTATTTAGTTTATTTATCTAGTATATATTTTTAAAAGAAATGGGCGCATATGGTTATTTCCGCCTTTTTTTCTTAAGAATTATGACTTTATTAAATGATTTTATAAACATTTTATCTAACCCTTGACTTAGATAAAATATTTATAAAATCATTTAATAATTCTTTTATTTAAAGTAGTGTATAAATAAGTTCGTAGTTATCATAATATGCTATAGCCTAATATATTATTAGTAAATAAAACACAAAATGCTATCCTTGGCACATTAAATTATCAGTAAAATCAGAACTAAGTATATAAGTATTATACTTAAGCAACATTCAACTTAATCAGTCTTAAATAGGTACAGATTCATTCATTATATCTAATAAATCTTTATTTTTTAATATTTGTTTATTATTAACACACTACTATTTAAAAATCTTAAATGATGTTTGCAAACAAATTTATTATAGTGACTAAAATATCAAATTGAAAAAAATAATAAAATCAATATCAGTTGTCATCGACATTTTAACTATAATAATAGATAATAAAATTCTGGTAAAAATACTATTTTGGTAAAATATTCTCTAACATAAAAAATCAAAACAGCATTAATCGGTGAAGTAATTTGGAGTATAAGAAAAACAGCTCATGTTACTTTGTTATATACAAAGAAACATCTGCTATTTGTCACCATCATCTTCATATTACTTCACTGGTTAACCCTGTTTTGATTTTTAAGGTTAGAGAATATTAATCTATTAATCAATCGATTTATCTTTAACGCCTTTCTGTTTTCTGGCATTAGTAGTAGTAACTGATTAATTATATCTGATTTTCTCTTTTCATTAAACCAGACCAGTTTTAAAAACGCAATACAGGAAACCAACTCTCCTTAAATAATATCAGCCTTGGGCAAAATATAGCAACCTTGAATTCATCTAGACAAGGGCACATTATAACCTCTTCTAGGTCTACGGAGTAATATATAGCGTCACTGGTTTGGTCTTACTCATTTGATGAGACTTATTTTATCGTATTTCTGACAATTTTACCAAGTAAATAAGGCGCAAATGGTCAGATGTAGGCTTTTTTTGCTTAATATGAAATCAGTTTTTATTTAGCGCGGTTTGACGTAAACGCGTATTTGCGTCTTATTAACTTCCTCTTAGAAATAAAGGAATATACGCCTTTTACATTACCGAACTAAAAAAAAAAAACTACAGGTTATATAAATGCGACTTTTTAACCGAGTTTCAGATAAATTCGCCTTTTTATCTTCAATCGGGTTTAAAAAAATGTACAGAAGCGCCTAGGCTATTTCGTTGTGTTAAAACCGCACTGGAGAAAGTTAGCAAAATATTAAAAATACAGGCAGATGCGCCTTTTTTTTCTGATTCCGACAATGCATATAACTCAAATTTGGAAAAAGTTTTAGATGCGTCTTTTTTACTAACGGGGGCAGCATGGCCTGTACCAAGACCCAGCGCGAAAGATCACTGCCACCAAACGACCCCACAACTACACGGCATTACTCTGCCTAGGTGGGGCACACCTCTGCCGTGTCTTCCGGGCAGACCACATAATACATATTGTCTACGGTGTGTCTACCTATGAAAAATCAAACTTTTGAGTTAACGAAAAAAAATGTTACGGCTGTAGTTTACGTCGCAAAAACGTGTATTTTGACATCTCAGGGGAATTAAAATTTATAGGGTTGCCAAGAATCCTGAAATTGTGTATGAAGCAAAATCTCATGACATAAGTATAGGATAAAATCTGAAAACTGTGGATTTGTGGTTACGCCACAATTTTTTCTTTGTGATTCAAAAAAATCTTCGTAACTCAATTTGGAAATTGAACTGTTTTCATAGGTAAGTTTGTACAGAATTCTCAGTGCACGAGTCCGACTCACACTTGCCCTTTTTTTATTTCTTATAATTCAGTAGCTGACCTGACAGACGTCAAAGGAGCAAATGTCAAATAATCGGAGTTTACTGGAATTTCTTAATTTAATGCGTTTTTTTCTATTTCGCTGGCTAAGGCTGTCGGTGGCTTTCAAATTAACGTTTATATTAATTGACAACGGCCGTTCAAGGGTAAAAGATAAACAGGACAACTGAATATCAACCTTTTTACGCTGATATGCTAATGTGCTTTAATTTATTCATAACGTTAATACTAAAAACAAACACAAGTTAGTGATTCCTGCAATCAGGCTCAAAAAAATAGGACGCTCATTTAGATGCCAAAGTATTTTTATAATAAGCTTCCCCGTCCTATTCAAGAACTTAGCTTTACTAAATTCAAAACATTTGTAAAGCGAAAACTTTGCCAAAAGGCTTTTTATACTGTAAAAGAGTATCTCGAGGATAAAACGGCTTGGGATTGACCTGCTCCAATACCTACTCACTATAATTGTTATCATTTGAATGTTTTTTTGTTTTAACTGCCTTTTTTTATTGACGATTGTTGTTGTTTTACAATTATGATATTGTATATATGTATATGAAGTCTTTCGACTATCATCAGAATGGTTAGACATTTTCGGGTAGGCGTGGATTGTCGGGTAGGGAGACGGTATTTCAATAAAATCACTATTGCAATAATCACTTCACTTATAATTCTCGATAATACAATCAATAGTTTCACAAACTAAATATAGATGATTAAGATTAAAATGGATTTAAGATGTAACGTCCACCGAGCACGTGGCTGCGTGCGCACTTCACCGTGGTTCAACCTTCAGTCTCACTTTTCTAAGATGGCCGCCTCTCCAGTGCTCGGTGTTCGTTATGGACATTGACATAAGGTGACAACTGACGTATTGAGAAGCGGGTGCGCCGACACGGCCAATCCTGATAGTCGCACGACCTCGTGCGCATAATGTCGTGCATCTACATGCTGAGATGTATACCTGTTCCAACGAAAAAGCGAATGTACACATTAACATACGCTCGGTCCTTTCTGACCAGACTGAGAATCAATGCTGTTATAAGGAAATTTAGATCGGGCGTGCTAGGCCCTTTCATCCGGTTACTCAACTATGGTCCGGGCGTGCTGGGCCCCTTCAACCGTATCTCGTAGTGTGGTCCGGGCGTACGAGGCCCCTACAACCAACTACTAAAGCCTGGCTCGGGCGTA